>BNCR01000010.1:2613947-3813947 GCA_014656515.1 Oryzias celebensis | reverse complement strand
TCCATGTGTGGGAGAAGTATGAGGGAGAAGGAGCAATCCTGCACGGTTTTGCAATGACAGTTGAATGAGTGTGGGGGATGAGACGATGTTTTATTCTCATATGTGACTGGCAATGAAAAGGTGATGGGTAGATATAATCGGATAGAAGCTGACTCGTGATGAGGAACAGCTGTTTAGGAATAAGTGATGTGAAGACAAAAGCCCTCTTAACAGATCTTCCACCAAGCTTTTTAGCTGTGTTCGGCCAGCACACCACAGTATTTGATTCTGCAAGCTGTTGGTTTTGTGTTTATCATTCTGCATTCTTAGTCATGTTATCAATTTTATATTTTAAAGTTGGCATGTGCTTAAACAAAGAACAACTTTTGTCCATAAGAAGTTTTCTTTCTTCTACTTCATTATTTGGAGGACAATTCTTGAAGTTGTGCTGATGCTACTGAAATTGCTTGAGACAAGCACCAAATGTTGCATTGTAGGCAGTAATGGTTTTGTCTTAGCAAAAGCCTGTCCTGGTCCCAATGTGGAGGACAAGATTCTGACTGAATGATTCAGACCAAATTGTTCTTGAGCCTCTCCAATTGATACGGGGAGTGGGGAGATCCCAAAAGGATCACAAGTGTTCTTCAGGTTCATAGGAGTGTTGGGGCAGCTGGAGAAAAGTGGAAATGGAGTGCTGACTTCTCTTTCTCACACTGACCCCCAAAATATAAAGCTGTTTTGTTAAATGTGTTAGAAGCACACTAAGACAGGCTTGTTTTCGAACTTTTGGAGAAAGTTGGAGGACCAAAAGGAGTTTTGAACCAGGAACTAGAAAACAGTGATAACCATTTCTCTGTGCCGAGCTCAAAGTGTCACTCCAGTCATCTGTTGCTCTGTTTCTTTTTTCCTGATTGAGGGCAGAAATAAAATAATAACTTTATTCTTCTCACCATTCCTTGTCATAAAGATATGTGGGCGTACGTTTATGGAGCCCCAAACTGTTCATAATTAAATAAATAAATAAATATGAACTTTTGCAATCAATAAATATCTCATAATGAGCTTCAATCAGTGAAAGTGGTTGGGATCTAATGGCTCACTGGCTGATCTGGTGTAATCGATTCATGTTCCTGTTCATATTTCTGCAGCATCCGTGCAGGTTTGCTAACAGTAGCTGTTCAAAATAGAGACAATCTGTCAACAGATGTTACTTTGAGTCGTTTGGATGATATTTTTGCAATGCTCGGCTTGATAATTGTTGCAGAAGATGCTAACATCCACCACTCCATTTGTGAATATCTTTCGAACATTACCGAACGGAGCCAGTGAGTACCGGGTTTGTGTAGACTGAACCACACAGGGAACTATACTTTGGTGAAGTTAGAAAGATATTGACAGGTTCAGACTTCCGGGCTCGATAACTCCTCTGATAAACGTTCAAACATGACAGCAAGTATCTCAATCATTTTGTATTAACACAGAAAGTGACCTACAAGTGCATTTCAAAAGAATAAAATATTGTTTGCTTGCCTTTTAATGAGAAGTGTTCTCTTTGAGCTGCAGGTGTAGACACAAAGAGACCGTCTACAAAGTGCAATCTTCAAGCAAAGACCATTCTGTAAAAACCAATGATCTCTCAAAAATGAATGAATGTCTGCATATGAACTAGTAATGAAGACTCGTCACCATATTCACGTTACAATAAATATTTTGGGACAAAGTCATTCTTTATTATATTTTATCTAATATCATTTTTTCACTAAAATATAATTCATAATAATGATAGCTCAATAGCTCTTTACATTCACCAAACCTTGTTATAATTATACATGAGCATACGTTTCCACTACAAGAAAGGTATTAAAGTCACTTTTTATTATTATTGTTTTTTTAATGTAAAGATATGAATCATAATTAATCAAAAATGCTTATTAGCTCTGAAACTACTGCCGTCACAGTGACCAAACATTCAGATATGATTCATCTTAGTCATGCCATTACAACAAAGATTTTTGAAAAAAAAAAAATTACTGTTTTTTTTTTTTTTTAGGATTTTTTAAAAATACAAATGGGGATCATTTTGAATCAAAAATTCTCAATAGCTCTCAGGATAGTGAATCTGCAGTCATTAAACTTTATATAAGTCTGCATATAAAGTTTGGTGACTGTTGATTCAATATCTTCAGAGCCATTGAGAATTTTTGACTGAATATGATCCAGATTTTTAACAAAACATCCTTAAAATTTAACAAGGTGAATTTCTGCTGTAATATTTGTTGTTGTAGGACAATAAGGTCATGTTGTCCAGTACAGAAAATTATTCGTAATTCTATGAGTTAAGGTGCATACTCCTACCTAGTGTTGAGGAGTATGCATTGCGTCACGCTCGCTGGAGCAACTTGATGATGCAGTTATGGTGCTGCTGCTTATGTCAGAGGAAAGGAAAAGACAGTCATAAAAGTGTCCCGCCTTGTCTGGTTTGATTGAAAGACAGACTCATTCTGCTGAAAAAGCTCATTATGAAATGAATAAGTCATTCTGAAAAACAACAATGTGAAATTAAATAAAGCTACTTTGAAAAATATAGATTTTGAAATCAAAGTTTCTGAAAAAATCCATATAATTATAGTAATATTCAACATGATTAAAAATGATCTTTGAAAATGCTGTTAAGCAATAATGAGCAGGTTTTAAAGCTAAATGAAATAAATGTAATAATATTATGGCTATTTATTATCTGTGTGCAGGTTTTTGATCTTTTAATATATTTATGAGATATTTGTTGGTTGAGTGAATGAGTGCACAAAATCATATTTCTTTATCTATTTAATTATGAACAGTTTTTGAACATGTTTTGTATTGACCATGTTAATGTAACGTTTATGACAGGAACAAAATAACAGAACAGAACTGATTAGCGAGAAGGACCTGGTTCAAATCCCAGGTGGATCCTTTCTGTGTGACGTTTGCATGTTCTCCTCATGCATGCGTAGGTTTTCTCTGGAGACTCCAGCTTCCTGCCACAGTACAAAAACATGCTTCAGAGGTTTAATTAGTGTCTCTAAATTTCCCCCTAGCAACCTCATGACCTGAAAGGAATTCGATTGGATCTAAAAAAAAATGGATGAATGGATGTTTGGTGTTAACTTAATAATGAAGTTCCTTTGAACGTGTTTTTTTGTCAGTCTCATTGCACAAAGGAGGCAAAAATTTGCTTTTGAGACAACAACTGATTGAAATGCAGGTTCTGGTCCACTCTTTTAGAATCTGCACATTGTTACAACTGTGACATTCAGCTGAAACTGAGAGGGTAGTGGGGGTCATGGTGATTATCCCCCCAGGGAGAAAGCAAGGGCATGGCTGAGAAGTGATGACCACTGGTTCCATTAAAGGGACATAAAGTTCTGTCCTGCTCATTATATATGCATTCATGCACAACCACATGGCTTAAACACGCGCTTGAGCCACCATTGTGTGCATTCCTTGGAGGAGATCTTTAAATAAGCAATCACACAAAACGAAGCACTGGAGGCATCTAAATCCGGCTGAAACAATGAATATTTAATGTTCTTGTTTGGCTTTATCCTTCTAATAGAAAGACCTTACACACCAGAAAATGGATCACTTTGGCTTTATGCTCTCTGGTGACATGAAAGGCACTAAAGGTTGTGTGGATGCTTTTGTTTAAGCATCACACTCCTGGGGGATTTTCATCAAAATGAAAGTTAGTGTTTTAATCTGCTCAGCGGAGGAGAGAATTCATGTTATTGAAATCTATCAATCTTTAGTGTCCTTAGAATAAAGCTCATTTTGAGGAACCATCTGGAGGAGGCATTTACCAGAAATCAGGAAAGCTATTCTGCGTGTATCTGTCAGGGTTTGCTGGATTTAGAAAAGCTTCTTATTTCGGCTGAAATGCTCTTTCGTCTTTCATTTTAACCTAAACAATATCATCTGTGGTTTACAGGGAAGGCTGGGCTAAAAATGTTTCAGATTAAATATAAATCTAGCCTAGCTGTTCAGAAATGGAGGAGCTGATTGAAGTTTTTAACAAAAAAATTTAAAATTGCTAGTATTTGAAAAAAATTGAAAACAAAAGGTTTTTTGGCGTTTAATTGCAGATGAATGCAACCTTTTATCAATAATCCTTTCATATGGAATCAAAGTTCCTATACAATAGAGATCACACTAATATAAAAAAGGATATAATACATGTGTCAGATATTAAACAGGGACTTAAACCATTTGAAAGTGCTTCAAATCAGAAAAAAAGGAAAACGTGATTATTAAGTCTAGGGTTTGGTTTTAAAGACCTACTCTGACAAAAAATGTTTTTCTTCAATTTCTGCTTTTCTCTTTATTTAAATCATTGTGAATCATGAGCAGATAGAAAAATGCAGCTGAAAAAAGCTTGGATTTGTGACGTAGAACCTACAATAGCAGCCCACAAACTCGCTGCTCTGCTCCATTCTGATGCATGCACTTGCTTGGATATCTCCAGTATTGCTCGCCATTTGTTTTGCACCATTAATGTTGTGAGAGACTGTAAGCTAGTGGGAGAGCGTGTAAATAAAAGGAAGATGGGTAGTGGGGGCGGGTTTGCTTCATGCCAACAACTCAGAGGGAAATTTCCAATGAACTTCTGTTGCTCTGCAGAAACTGTTCTAGAAAACGACTTTTCTTAATCATAGTTAAAAGACCCCAGGGAACACTTGCACATTAAAAGATCAAAAGATGATTATTGGTATTTTAAGAAATGGATATCACAATATTTGAGATGACTGAACACTTCACATTCTATTTTAAATTCTACTTTAGTCTTCAGCTGGACCAAATGTGGGAAACTTGTATAAATGTGTTAAAGCTGCTGTGCCTTTGAAGTGTCTAAAAAGGAGCTCCTTTAAAAAAAAATCTGTTCTTGTGCTCATTTTTGTTTTCAAATTGCAAAAATTTGCTACATTTAATTTTCACCTTGTCTGAATTTTAATTTATTTTATGAACACAACACTTAACTGACTACAAAACATGTATTTTCATGAAATAAACAATCTAAATCTAAACAAACAAACAGGATGCTAAAGGATTTCCAAACGCTCTCTTATGATTAACTGTGGACTTCAGCGAAACGCAGGAGTTGATGCAGACAAAAGAACAGAACGCTGCAGCTACCTCGCTGAATTCACTGTCATTAGCAGGAACACCGAGCTCCTTTCAAACTCATTAGTTGATAAAACAAACCTCTCATTTCCCATTAAAAAACCCATTCGTCCTCCCTCACTGGCAAAGCCCCCTCAAAGCCACTCCTAACACCAAGAAGGAAAAAAGTTATAATTCCAGAGCCTGCATTTACAATTAAACCCACACAAAATCCTAAAGCAGCCAATGTGAGCTCTTTATCGATTTTAAAACTCCAACATTTACATTTTTTGATGCTCCAAGATTTTTAGCTTTCTTACCTCATGGGATTTTTGAGCAGATGGGGCTTATAAATTGACTGGAATATTCAAGGAAAAAATTGGCTTAACTCTCTTATTAGATGTCTTTGAAACATTGAGTTTTCTCTCTTTTTATTTTTTAAAGCAAAGAATTGAACATTCAAAATAAAATAAAGCAAAATTAATTACAGGTTTCCTGGTAGAATAGCAATTTATTTAAATTTCAACAAAAGGAAATACTTGTTTGTGCTTTGTTTAGTTTAATTAACAGCTTTGTTTATGTACACATTATTACACAATAGTTGTTTTTTTTTATTAATTGTTCATTTGAACTACACATATTTAAAGTCATTTCCGTCACTTCATTTAGACATATTAAAGACTCCATCCTCCCCAAAACTTACATGTACACCATTAATAATTTATAGTTGTAAAAAAAAATCTTAAATTGTCAGAAACATTCATTTAAAGCTGCTTAGTGTCAAAATTCAAGTGAGCATGTTCCATTCAGTCAGGATCAACATCATTTCGGAACTCTTTCATCTGCTGCTCTGATTTGTTGTGGTCCGGGGAAAATCCAACAGATCCCAAACACTTTTACATCTGAGATCCTGAAGATGCACCTGAGCACAAAGATTCCCGTTCTCCAGCAGTGGTTCTGAGACGCAGCAAACCGTGCTTCCTCACCATGATGCAGATCAAACAGGCAGTTTTGGTTTAGATGGTTTTTTTTTAAAGAAGGAATGGCAAACGTAAGCTGTAGCTATTTACACATTTGCATGGATGTCTTCGTGTCGCAGCACTTTGTATGTCACCCAGTAGAAGATGTTAAAAATGAGAAAGCTGAGAGGAAAGACAGCTCTTGATATGGTGTCGATCCGTTTGGCCCGGTCCACAAAGCGCTTACTAAACACTTCTCCGTCATACATGGTCATTGGAGGCGGCGGGGAGAACACTGTCGCCCCCTCCAGAGGAGCGCCGTCCTTGGTTTGCAGGCAGTGACCGAGTCCGTAACCCCGGAAGTAAAAACCGCGGCTCTCCCTCACCAGTTCCTCCTCCTGTGGAGTCAAGCAGAGGAGAAAAACAGATTGGACTCCTGCTGACAACAACAGTTAGCGCACAGCTCTTTGCATCTCTGCCTGGTTTCTGATTTCCAAATGTGTTTGGTGTTTAGACGCAGCAAAGGGCAGCAGAGTTCAACAGAGGGAGAATATCTGCAGAACAAACAGAGGAGAGTTTATCCAAAGAAGCAGCACAACTTTAACAGTTATTGGCTTTCATTAGTGTCATTTGAACTCATTTGATACACAAAAAGTAATTTTACCTTTAACCTTTGTTTATATGTGTTTACTCTGCAGGCTTTTATTAAGTATCTGCTGGGATTTTGATCTTCTTTACATGTTTTTAACCATTCATGTCATCTTTGAAAACAAGCGTTTGTGAGACCCCTATCTCGTTGCATGACCCAAACTTTCAGTATAAACCCCATTGTATAGGACTTCGTTCAGGTTTTCTGTTCTGTAGTTCATCATCATTCCACTAGGGGCAGTAGAAGGGCTTTTCCTGTTCCCTTTAAAATGGCTGCTTCCATGAAATCTCAAAAACACTTCGGTGGGAAAAGTTGAGGTAATTTTCTCAACTTTATGGTGACATAACTCATCTATTGCTATTTATTGATTTATTTGTTATAACTACTTGCTGTATTGAAAGAATTCAACATTTGTGAGAGGGGCCTGGCCTGACCTCATTGTTAGAATTTGTGGACCTAAGCAGCCTTCTATAAAAAGTGTCCTTAGGGAGTAAGAGGTGAGAAGCAACAGACTTCAACTCTCAACCTCCATGTAATGGACTTCCAACTTTTTAAAGTTTAAGATTTCAGTTATTAAACAAATCTGTAGAGGCTGGTTTGATAGAAACTAAAAACATAAAACTGCACGTTTGCACAAAAGCCTTATTTTTTCCAGATTTATATAATATTTCTCAGTGAAAACCTCTTTAGTTGTACTCAGTTGAAATTAGTTGTGATTTTTCTGCACAAACAATTAAAAGCAACAACAAAACAAGACAATTTTTTACTGATCAGAACGTAAAAGAACTTCAATATATTTGTGAAATTACAGATAAAAAAGACAAATAAAATCCTTCTGTATTAAATATCTGTGAAAGAAAAAGAAACTGTTTTGTTTCTTACAAACCTCACAAAGAGCATTATGCTTATATAAGGATTGAAGGTATAGAAGTGCAGCATCTTGCCTCATCTCTTTTAAAGCATGAAGTGAATGATTCAACCTTGTGGGGAGAGGATCAGGTGAGAGACACAGATGTTCTTAGATGCATATGTTCAGCTCTTTCTTAAATAAACCTTTTGCAAACCCTGCAGCTACAGCAGTGCACAACTCTGTGACCATTAGAGCAAAGAGGAAAAAAACGGTCAAAATTGCCTTCCAAAGGTTTGTTACTGCGACCAGAGCAGCACTCCTGGAGCCTACAGCTGTAATTATTCACTCACAATGAAGCAAACATAAAAGTGAAGTTCTTTGAAGTTAAACTGTTTTTTTAAATCACTTTGCTTGTAAAAATGTTGCTTATATTTTCCTAAAAAAGAATAAAAGAAAAATGTACAAGCATGGTTTTATATGCATGTGCTATGTGTGATTGTTAGGGGATGTAAAGGGAGACAGTAAGGGTGTAATGATTAATTGACTTAATTGATAAATCGATTTCTATTCCTATGATGCAACCAAATCAATCTGTCTGGGGCAAAAATCTTTTAAAAAATGAAATTAATTGATTTGATCAATATTGGAAAATACAATTTGGAGTGACACGTGGTTGATTTATTTTATTATAACTTAAAAATGATGCAGCAAAAACTGATCAACCATCGTTACAGTTCGGAAACGCTTTGAATTTAGCAAAGACATGCTCATACAGTGTGGTATAATGCGCTTATAATGTTCCCTTTGGATTAGTTTGATGTGAAAAAACAACAATAGGCTGAACGTTGCGGCTAATATGTAGCGGTGTTGGACTGTGTTGTTTTAATGTGTCACTAATTAGGTTGGGAGTTAGTATGGTGACATGTTTATTTTAACGGTGTCAGTTTGCTTTTCTTTTTGTGTTGCAAACAAGGTTGGTACTGTGAATTCAGTTAAAGGGCCTATGCCATGCTATTCTTAAGCCTTGCAGAGTAAGCTATATCCATATCCATCGATATTATATTAACTTTGGCACACTATAGAACATTTTTCTAATGAAACATTAGTTATTTTCTTGAGCTCTTTCCTTCCTGGAAGTAAAACAACTCAATCTCTGAGGCTCCGCCTTTTACTCCTCGTGGGTGCCGAACATGTCACGATGGTCAACCTGGAGCTGGCCTTGGCTGTCTGCGTTTCTCCCATGAAAACAAACAACATCCGAACTTTTGCAAAGATGGATGTGCATACCGTATATCTGCTGTAAGTAGCCCGGGCATTTATTACAGAAAGGCGTCTATTGAAGACTGGCGTTTACTCCATCACAGGAAGAATGATGTTTAATGGATTCACACTGAAATTCTGTCCGAAATGCAGACAACACCAAATGAATGTTTTAAGATTGTATTCTGTTCTGATTATCACTGGCTGTGAACATTTTTCCCTGTGAAACATCATCAATCTCCGTATCAAAAATCCTCTTTGCTTTCATGTGAATCATTTTCCTGGAGACGCGCACATCTTTCTGTTTTTTGCTCAATAATCCATGTTAAACCAGTTCTTGTAATTTGTTGGACAGTTCTTTGCACCTTCAGCAGGAACTCAGTTTGCTTGTTGCTTCTTTTTCTGCAACCATCTTCTCCAGATCACTCATCTACTTGCATCATTCTGTGATACGTTCAGGATCCACTCAAAAATGTGGTGCAGATTCCTCACCAGAATGCTCTTTGGCGTATGCCACCACACCAATTTTAGGCGCTAAATCAAGTGAGCGTTTCTTGAACATCACTACACTGGTTCACAACACAAATACCACAGACACCCGGTGTCTGCACGACCTGGGGGAAGATGGACAGATCTTGAAGGAGCCCGGCCACTATTAGAGACTGTTTAACAATAACACACACCTGTTAGACTCTGCTCTTATTGAAAACTGGTGTCATTTAGAGACAGGCCACGATTTGAACATTTAGGGTATTGTGCATTTAAAATGAAAGCGTTTTGCAGATCACCCTGGCTCTGCAGAGAAAGTGGTGTCCATGTTAGCCTGGAGGTGGGGCCGGCAGCACAGGCTCTTCATGGAAGGGACTGTTCCCACTTTGTGACGTCACAATGTGAGGACCCACTTGTTTTTGTGGATTGGGAGGGGCTGATTTTTGTGAGGAATTAACACTGTAATACACTCAAAAGCTCAAAAAGTTGATTTTGCATGGTATAGACCCTTAATAAAGTCTGACAGACAAACATATCTCTGACGGATTTCTCTCTGTTAACTATGCCTAATAATTCAGAGGGGCTTCTACACGACAAAAGTTCAAAAATAGACCATTCGTTGATGGTGCACCTTATAAACGGATGTTCCCCATAGTGCAGAAAATACAGTACACTTAACAATCCTGCAAGAAATGCAATAAGCTGGAAACCTTCGCCTGCACTGTTATCTCTGAGTCACACTTGTTCTGGATGGTTTTTAGGTCAGTGAATCTGATCAAATTGGATCATTAAAAATGACCCAATATCAACTTCAATATCAATATCAACACTATGATATGAATGGAATTGTTGTTAAAATGAATTTTTACATACATAAGGGACAGGGTGGAGTTCCTTTAGATAACAAAATACAAATTAAATCACATTAAATGAATGAATCATGTTTTGAGATAACTGCTCTTTAAAGGTCTGGTTAGTCTGCAGAATATTATTTTAGAAAGAAACCCCACACAAACTGCTTTTGCAGAAAATTCCTGCGCACCAACAAATTCTGTTCAAATCTAAACTCTACTTTTTTGGTACAAGTTTTCTTTAAAACTTATTTTGCACCTCTGCCTTGTTTTGAACCTTCACTGTCTTGCTGCTGACTTCATTTTCTATAAACGTCCTCCTTCTCACGGCTGCCCGGTTTTTTAATAACCTTATTGTTACTATATGCTGCCTTTTTTTTGACAAATTACACAACAGAGGCGGTCCTCACCTATCCCTCCCACTCTTTGTGAGATGATAGTACATCATGTGCTTAAGTCTAATGGTGCGTTACTCTGAAGATAATAGGTGCTCATCTGTGGTCTTTCCTCCCCGAAGCGACTTAACTCTCTGTAATTAGATGGCTTGAGTTCAGTTGAAGCTTCTTTAATTATTTCACTGAGTTCTGAACAACAACTGCAAAAATACCCATAGATTTCTTCTTTTTGTTGTGAAAGTTTGTTTCCTTTGATTTTTTAACCACATTTTGTTATAAAAGAATATGCAGCTATCCCTTGTTTCCATTTTGGTCAATAAAAACATAACTGTAAATATAATGACTGCTGTGACAAATAACATTACATAAAATATGTTTTTTACTAATTAGTGTGTTTTCAAGACTTTGTCCACATTCTGTTCGCTCACCAAATTTATGGACATTTGCATTTAGAAAAGGCTGTCAGATTTGATTATTTGTTATTATATGTAGTGGAAAACCAATTTTTTTGGTCTTGGTTGTGTAGTTAAAAGCTTAAAATTTAACTTTCTGTGTGTGTGTGGGGTGGGGTGGGGGTTGGGTGGGGGTGGGGGGGGGTGAATGCAAAAGCACTAAATCTACAATAAAACCAAAAACTTGTACAAAAGAGTTGATGCTTCAGGTTCAAAATGTCTTGCTGTACATTTTTATTAAACTTTTGTTTTAGTTTGATCCAATGCTTTTAAACAAAAAAGTTTAAGGAGGGACACATATTGCAGCCTTGTTGAATTTACTGACTGTCTGCAACATTTATGTCTTCTACGTAGAAACAACAGGAATAAGAGTAACCCCGGGCTCACACTGTATGCGGTCCAGCTCCGATGCGGACGCCGGAGTCTTGATGTAACTTGAAAAATGTGAGAGGCACTCATACTGCATCCCATCCTATCCGGCCTCTCTGGTGTTCCGTTGGCTTCAAATTTTAGCCGGACGCCAGAGCAAGCCAGAGCACTTTTGTGAAGTTGGGACAATTAATGACCTAACCTGAAACCATGAGAGCGAGTTTAAAATGCATCTGGTGCATTTTTCAAAATAAAACCTATTATTCGCTTCAAATACATGTACATTCAAATGTACATGTATGTACATTTAAGCCTTAAATAAGACAAATGTGTCAACAGGTTATGTATGTATATACCCATTGTATGTAGATGAGTCATGCAGAAAAGAAGTGTAGTGAATATACTACAAAATCACAGCAGAATGACAGTTTGTTTACCAGTGCTTCCTCTATAAATGGCGGCTTATCGAGTGAACCTATGTGAGTTCGGAGGCCCACGAGGTCGGCAGCAGAGCCTGTGGCTGCAGCAGGACCGCAGTGTGAGTCATCTGCCGTAGCGAAACCGCTCTGCAGCAGCACCACAGCGGGACTGCATTCCGTGTGAGCCCGGAGTAAGCATTGCCCAAGTAATCAACAAATGTAAGTACATTTCAAAGCAAAAATGAGGAGTTCAAGAACCCACTGCATGGTGTTTATTTATCAGCCAATAAGTCAACAACTGGCTGCTCATGGACACAAAGGGTTTGCTTGAGTGCTGCCTGTAAAATGTAATTGCAGCAATGACCAGTAGTGAGCTTTGGCACTAATCTTGTTCTTACAGAAACACTCAGTTGTGCATTAAATGACATGCACATTTTACACGTTCTTTATGCTTCAAAATTAAAAACTGTCAGGGAAGACACAATTATGACAACAATTGGCCAGAAAGAACAAAAAAATAGTAATCACACCTCTGCGTTAGAGAAATGAATCATAAATGAGTTCAGTTCCATACTGTTGAGGTAAATATTTTTTGAAATAAGTTTACCAGTAATGATCGTGAGTTTTTTTTCTTCCACCCATACCATGACACTGCCTCCACCAAAAAAGTACATCTGTTGGGGCAGTAAATATGGAGTCAAATCAGGATCAGATAAAAAAAGGAAGAAAAATGGTTAATGAGAGCAGCTTAAAACTGAAAAGCACAGATGGTAAACCTGATTTTTTGTAATATTGAAAAAAAGAGATTCATAGCTTGAAAGCAATATTGAAAGTGTCATTTCTCCTTTGATTTGGCGTACAGTAAAAATAATGCTCATGTAAACAAAATCTATGGAATTAAAATGAATCCCTTTTGTCAAATGTCCACCTCCAAAGGATGGGCAACAACACCTGCAGATTTATTTCTTTTCCTACCCGCCCCCTGTCCTTACAGCATTTGATTGGCTGAAGACCAGATACAGGATATGTGTTGTTGTTAGAGCACAGAGATGCTAACCCCTGATCAGTCAAACTTAGTATGTTGGTTTTGATGAACACATTCTGGCTCACATTCTTTTCATAACCTAACTGTACTAGAAGTTCAAACCATAAACAAAGCAGTGCAACTCACATGTCACTTTTCTGCAAGTAGATGTTCCAAACAAAATTTGCACAATTTGATAGTTCAAAGAAATCAGACTTTGTGACCTTAAAACTTTAACTGCCTAGAAAAATGTTTACAATGGAGAACTAACATACAAATAATGTCATTTCCTCTCTTTTTGTTGTGAAGTTAACTTGTATGCAATTTAAAGGGAGTCTAAAAACCAGCTGTGAAGCATGGTAGTGAAAATATAATGGTTTGGGTTTTTTCAACCGGCACAGCCTGCTATTTATCGATGCAGCTCAGTTCTTTATAAGTTCAAAAACAGAGTCACCAAACCTGATTTAAAAACAATGAACAAGAACTAAATGATAAATACAGAGCCAGGGAAGCACCCGTTTCATTAAAATAGTGTTTCTGATAAAAGAATGCAATATTTTTGTTTAGTAACTTTGGTACATCAAACGCAAACACTTCTTTGTGGATGTAAAGTTACAATCTCCGTTTCAAATTCACAGCAACACCAGTAAAATAGTTCTTCAGTTTCTATAGTAAGGCAGTAAATGCAAGACAAGCAATGCATTATGAAAAACCAAAACAGAAAGTATATTAAAATAGATCAGAAAAGCTTTGGGGGAAGTGATGTGCATTGCATTTAAATAGACTTTTAAGCAGGTAAAGGATCGAGGGCAAAGTTGGTGATAAGTATATAGGGAACAGAAGGTCAGAGGGCGGGGATTATAGAGATCAGCACAACAGGGTTTGACTGTGAGAGAGTCCAAGATAAATTCATGTTTCAGGTGAAGGTTTCACAACACAATCAACTTGGGAGACTGAACAAAAATTGGGTTGGAAGGTCAAGGTTGACAGAGGGGTTCATTTTATTTCATTTTTTTTACCCGTGCACAGGCGCTGCAGTGCTGACTCAGATTCCTGTAAGATGAGTTGGTACCGTGGTTATCAACGGCTTTCTGCAACGACTGAACACTCCCAACCTTACTGCCACTCGCCGCCATTGGAGACAAAGTAGAAACATTAAAGAAAAAAAAACATTAGGAGGAAAGTATTTCCCATAAATTAAATCAAAGTTATATTCATGTTGCTTTGGAAATGATCATGCTTGTTAAATTTTGAACCAGTTTTGGACAGAAAAATATCATAAACCTAAAAATATCATAATGTCTGCAGGAATAAATGGAAACTTTGGATAAAACAGTGGATATTCTCACAAAAGTAGTCTATTCTGTGAAGATTTCTTGAGTTCACAGCAGCTGTTTGTCTTCTGATGCTTTCAAGCCAAACAAAAGGAAAGTCCACAGCAACAATTGAATCAGAAAAATACTGTGATCTGTATGTGCCATCAGACTCACAATCTGGTAAGTAAAACACAAAGTCATGAGTCAGTATGGCTCTGATAGAAGGTTCTTGACCTCAAACTTAGTAGGAGTAAAAGTGTAGCTGATGTGAAGGGGGCCACTCTACCCCATGACCAAACTTAATTTCCTTTCCTCTATTTTGCTGCAGGATTTGGACAGCATTGCTGCACATTGCTGAACTTGGCTTTGAGTCTGAGTTTCAACCATGTCTTTTCTGTTTGCTGAAGTTTTCACTGAATCTTGAATTTGTCTTTGGAAATGATAAAAAAAGCAACTTCTCACTGGTTTTGGATTCTTAAGTCACCAGGAAATTGATCATTTTAAGATTGTAAATGTAGAAAGAAAAGGGATGGTTATGAATCATTTCAATATTTTGAAACACAAACACTTAGAAATAAATCATTGCCCAAACATTTGAGTAGAGGCAGGTTTTCAGTTGATGAAAATGAGTCTCTGAATAATTCATGAAATGTGACTTCTGTTAATTAACTGTATTTTCTTTTGGATGCTCTGCTGCTTCATTCTAATGAGTCAGTAGTCAGACTCATCATGTCAGACTTATGTTTTCCTGACAACACAACAAATAGAATTGACGCATTTAAGAGGAAAACTCTTAAATGGTGTCTCCACTGTCTCAACCTAAAACTTTTAACATGATTTAAGATTATTTTATTTTTGTTAAATGTCATCAAAATATAAATGGTCTTGTTTTTCTTTTATTTTACAATTGATCTGAGCAGATGTGTGGAATAACATTTTCTTTTTTTTCATATCTTACACAGTTTATCTTCTTTATTTAATCTGTTTCTCTGCATAGCTTTAAAATATCTTTTAAAAAAATATATATTTCTGTACCAACAAACCCAATAAAGTAATGTTCTTCCATTGGTTCACAGCTTGTCTATCTTTTTCCTTTTCTTTTTTGGTATGTTGATCAGTCTGTCAATATTATTGTTTGGATCTATTTTCAAATAAATAACCCTTAAACTTAAAAGCCCAGTGTTTTTAACCATGTTTTCAGCCCTGTACTTCATCATGTTTCCACTACAGGCAGTAGAAGTTCTTCTCCTGCTCATGTCTAAATGGCTGCTTTAAAAACAAACAAATAATAATAAGGAGCTGGCGGGCAAGATCTCTTTTCGCCTAGAGCGCCATGCAGCTCGGGGCCGGGCCTGGCCATTATCCGTCATGGCATAGATTCAAAAAGGTACTAGAAACATTCCTGCAGATTTGTCGGCTGCACATCCATGATGCCAATCTCCCAATCCACCACATTCCAAAGGTGTTCTATTGGCTTGAGATCTGGTGACTGTGGAGATCATTGGAGTCCAGTGAACTCATAGTCATGTTCCATAAACCAGTCTGAGATGATTCCAGCTTATTGATTTGACTTAACTTACCTTTCTTCCCTAAACTGAGCACCAGCTCAGTTTGAACTGCAGCAGATCATGTCTACATCCCTAAATGCATTGAGTTGCTACCATGTGACTGGCTGGTTAGGAATTTGCATTAATGAGCAGTTGAACAGGTGTGCCTAATAAAGTGGTCAGTAAGTGTCTACCCCAATTTAAGTCTGAATTACTCACAAATCAAATTCATGCATAAAATAAAGCCTTGCTCTTTTATTGATGCATGCACTTGAGTTTATATCATAGCAGTTCATAATTTATTTACAAAAAGATTAAACCTTTACGTTTTAATCTGGAAAAAAAGCAAAAAAAATGTCCATCAAATTTACAGCAAAATTCAACCGACTGTTAACACAGCACAGGCAGGAAGCAGACAGGAATTAGCATGACACCCTGGCAGTTCACTGTCAGTGAAGTCAGTAAATAGTCTGGCACATAACCCATTGTAAATGCATTAGGCAGAGTAACAGGGCCAGGGGATCCCAGTGCCATGAGGCATGTGAAAAGGCTGTTAGTCTCTTAAATTTGGTGACAAAGATACAAGATTAGAGGGCCGATCGCAGGTCAGCGCTCAGCGTGGAAATGAACTGAACTGAAATGAGAAGCTCATCTTCATATAAAATGACAGCCAGCTGTAGCATGTTGATGCTGTCAGTTCCTGAACATGCAGCTTCCCATAATAACAAGAGGCAAAACATAGTGTAATAGAGCCTGACAAGGACTTGTATGTGTGCGTGTGTGTGTAGTTGCTTTTTTGGCTCTGTTGTCTGGCATGTCAGTATGTGTGTTCCTCCCAGAAGCAGAGCTTAGCTGTGTGTTCACAGTTCACACTTACTATTCTCTGCTGTCGCTGCTTCTTTCTCAGCCTGATGAACTCCTTGTGTTGCCTTGAGACAAAGTTAACAGCTGCATACTCCAGCAAGGCGGCGAAAACAAACAGTAGACACACTGCCATCCAAATGTCTATGGCCTTCACATAGGAGACCTGAGAGCAGACAAGGTCACAAAGTAATCAAATAATCAATCACTGAGGCTGATGGATGATTTGAAGCTGTTTATACACACTCCCTTTCTGCTTCCCTTTTTAAAGTCTGAACAGACTCATCTTTGGGGTGACCTAGAATTGCAGTGAGTCAATGGGTTGAGGGATGTTGACACGTCGCTATGAGACAGGTCACAGCCATGACGTGGGGACTGCATTAGCTGTATCATTTATGAACAGGAAATACCTCACAGTGCATCAGATAGTTCTGCTGTGCAACACAGACCAGAGCTACCCATCGTGCTGCTTTTACAGAGATCTACACTGATTATAGATCAGGTGCATATCCTTTTACAATTTTTTATGAATGAGATACTTGAGTATCTTAAGCATTCATAGATGACAGCTTTACTAAAAAAACATTTAAAATGTGTTTCAAAGGTTTTTTAAACTGTGTTTTCAGCACTTAGAGGTTAAACATTTTTAGAATGTAAAGTCCAAAGCATTACTAGTTCAAAAAGCTTTGAACACTTTGAAACGTTCTTTTAAACTGTGAAAGCTCTACATTCTAAAGACCCAGTCCAATGAAAATTGTGTTTTTGGTGTTTGTAACATGTTCTTGCAGCATTTTCTTGAGATGGAGGACAATTGTAAACAAATTCAAGATGAAAACTGCATTTCTTTGTATTTCTTGGTGAGAAAAAACTACAGGTACGTGAAAACTTATCTTTGCTTCCGTTTTCAGCACAAACAATGTGCCCTGGTATGCACAGTCATGCCAGTAGTACACACACTTACCTTTGGCAGTGATGCTCTCGACCCTGAGCTTTGTGTGGTCATTGTCAAAACAGTCGTGATGCCCAGACCAACTCTAGCTGGTGCAGCATCCATATTTATCCAGAAAGACACCCATGAAAGGATAACGATGAGAAGAGAAGGGATGTACATCTGAATCAAGTAGTAACCCATCTGTCTTTCCAGGTGGAACTTCACCTCAATGCAGGTGAATTTACCTGCAACCACATGACAAGGGTTATTTGTGTGTTTGTGCACATGTTCTGTTGATAAAACAGAATAATAAAAAACATAAAAGCATGTTAAACACCAGATTTTGTTACAGTGGTGTCAAACCTAATGGAATAATAACCATGTCGCTTATCACAAAAATCCTGCAAAAACAATATAAATTCTGTGCTCTCAGTTTTACTCATCATAACTTTATTATGAACCTGTATTGTAGTGCTTAGTGCAGTAGCCCAAATCCTTTTCTTCTTTCAGCACAAACTGGGGGAGTGTAAGATCATCAGCCACTTGAACAGGGTTGTCAGAAAGCCATTCAAAAATCAAGTCATTCATGGTGTAACCGACTGGAAAAGGACGAAGACAGAACACAAGGAGACAAGAAATATATTAGAATACATAAGAAATATCTGACGATGTCTTTTGTTTGCATCCTTTGTACACCAGTGATGAAGAATGTAAGTTAAACACAAGCACACTCACTTTAGCAGAGGTTTTTTCACATAATCATCAGCAGAAGCATGGTTACCCATGCTAGTACCAACATAATAATGGTATCTAAAAAAACACTTCATTAAAATAGCTAAAATCTACTAACTTAGAAAAGAATATATAAAAAAATACTTCAACCCCCTTGAGTATATCTGATACAGATCTGGTATTTAAAAGAAAATATGCTCAGTTGTTTTATAACCTTCTAAGTATATAACACATTCTAATATGAAATCTGTTTATGGGGTTTTTTTTAAACAGCGAGGTTTCACAATAAAACAGTATGTTGACGTATACTTACTTGAGTATATATTGATAGAAAGCAAATGTTAACAGAAGGATGTCTTTGACTTAAAGCCTTTGACAGAAGTTTGTAGTATTTTCATCTTCAGTATTTTCTTCATGTGTTACATTATCTGATAACTACGCCTCAGAAATATTCATTTTTCTCTGAAATCCCTTCATGAGAAAACTTCAGCTAATGAGTTTTACAGAAACAAAAGCTGAGCCTTGTCCAACTGCCCCTGTGTCTGCCACAACAAAGGTCACACCGTGCAGCCACTGCTGCAATGTCACATCCATTTGAAATGGAGTACATTTATGATAAATGGTGTACACTTGTGTAGCACTTTTCTACCTTCATTGGAGACCCAAAGCGCTTCACAGTCACAGTCTCATTCACCCGTTCACACACTAATGGAAAGTCCACTGCTGAACACCGGCACCAACTTTCCACCACAGGCAATTTGGGGTTCAGTGTGTTGCCCAAGTACACTTTGACACATGGCAAGGCGGGAATCAAACCTGCAATCTTTCTTATGAGAGGTCAACTGCCCTATTGCTGCACAATAGCTACATATTCAGTATGTTTTTCCATGCATCCCTTCACCCATACATCTTCTCTTGGTTACCTGGAGCCAGTTTGCTGTGACAGCAGCCAAAGCAGAGATGCCCAGACCTCCTTCTCTACAGAAACTTCCTCCAGATCTGCTGGGATAACTCCAAGGTGTACCCATGCAAGAGGAGAGATGTATTCCATCCAGCATGTTTCGGGTCTCACCTGGGGCCTCCTCCTAGTGGGACATGCTCAAACTACCTCCCCAGGGAGGTGTCCAGAAGCAGCTCTCTATCTATGTTTAAGAATGGCCAGCCACCCTGCAAAGGACAATCATTTCAGCTTCTTTATCCAGGATCTTATCTATTTGGTCATGACCCAAAACTTATGGCTACGGGTGAGGCTAGCAAGATAGATTGACGAGTAAATCCAGAGTTAAGCACCTTCTTCACTACAACAAACAGACGTGTTACTGCAGCAGCTCTGCTGCTCTTATCTGCCTGTCAGTCTCACACTCCATCCTTTGCTCACTCGTGAACAAAACCCCAAGATACTTCAACTCCTCCACCAACTTGGAGGTGCTAGTTTTTATTCCAATCGCTTTGCACTCAACTGCAAACTGAGTTTGTGTTCCTTCACGTTAACAGAATACAAACAATAGAAATGTATTTGAGAGTCTAAATGTCTTGTTTAGTGAAAGCTTGAATATTGTCAAAAAGCGTTAATTATTTGCTGATAAGCTTTGAAACACACATACAATATGAAGTGTCTTCTGGAAGGATTATTAATATTATATCAACACGAGCAGCATGCAGTAACAACTTGGTTGTCCTTGTATACCTGAATAATACCAATAACTACTGGGACCTCGACTCTCAGAGACATAAATTATTAAGATCATATACTCAATCCCAAAGCACCAGCCTGAAAAACAGCTCCACTAAAACACACTTGTCTTATTCCCGAGGAGAAATCAATGTGCGCAAGCCAGAAAGAATAACAATGTTTTTGCAAAATAATGTTGTTCTTCTTTTCTGCTGCCAATTAAAGCTGAGGAGCACAAAAACAAAGCAGTGTTCAGGGATGACGAAAGAGAAATACATGTGCTGACATGTCTAATATCTTAGCAGGGTAAAGTATTGACCATAATCTATGGCTATACTGATATTTATTTGTCATTTTTCAGGTGAGCGCCTATTATTAGTCTATGAGCTGCAAATTTGGGCAATGATGCTCCTAACAAGGCCAAACAAAAAAATACTGGTATTGGTTCACCCAAACCTCAGGGAAAACTTTTCTTTTATCACTTCTGTCTCACTCGTCTCCATGCTGAACAGATGGTGTTACAGCAGCTCCAGCAGTCGTGAAACCCTTTAATGTCTGCTTAGCAGTGCCAAGGTCAAGGTGATCCCAGCCTTGGGTGGTGCACTAGCGCTTGTCAACACCAGGCTAGGATCTTCACAAAGTCTTCATTCAGAAATGATGATGTCTCCTCCTAAGGGGGGTTACTCAAACTCAAAAAGACAAAATCCCTAAAGGCGTGGTCTCCACACTATTACTGAATTTAAAGTATCTACACTTCATTGTTAACTATTCGTTACGCTTAGCGACTTATAGATTCAAGAAGCATTGCATTATTAAGCTACCGTTGATGAATTTTTGGAATGACGGATTCAAGGAGAGTGTTCTGGTACTTTGTTTTACCCAGGCTTAAACCTGTTTTCTTTTGTTCCTCTGATAGGGGACTACAGGTCACCTTAAGGCGCACAGGGAGGGTCACTTATAATAAAAGGGACACTGAATGAAAATTCCATTATTTATATCCTGGAAATTGGTTTCCTGAGGGCAGATCCTATCTGATAAAAGCCATGAGACACTGAAGGAGGAAAATATAATTTCTACCTCACATTATCAGAGCTTAACAAGTTAAATGGAATTTGTGTACATTTAAGGCAACATAAAAGACAAAACAATACAAACTTTGAGCTTCATTCCTTTTTGCTGTGATATACATTGAGTTTTTGTCTCTCATAGTTTAATGTGGAACAACAAAACTCATTTTTTGTTAGATATTTGATTGTATTCAAACAATGTGTTTTTTTGGCTTTATTTCCAGCAATTCTCCCACGATACATTTTTCTGAACAAAGACTGCTGTCAGCCCCCAGGTCTTTTTAATTTCCTCTCTTTAAATTATTTTTCAATAATTACTTAGGATTTTTTTTTATTAAGGTTTTCTTTTCTTCATATTCTTTTCCTTTTTTTCTTGGCATTGACTGGTGACACACTGCTACATCTCTTATCAAGGAGTTGTGCTGATTCGATGAGTAGATGTGAAATCACAATTATATCATGCTTTTCTAGCCTTATGTCATGTTAATGGTCTTATCATAGCACCTGGCATTATGAAAACTTAATTTTGACAAAATAAAAACAATTATCTGTTTTTAGTAATCTCAACTGTATTTAGTTAATCAGGCTAAGATTAGCTTTCTTGTGATTGCTGACAATTTTTGACTTTTCAAAAACAGATTTTAGTTGTCAGAAGGAAAAAAATGACACAACTTTCTAAGAGTTTGAATCCACACTAGGACAATTTGCACTACTCGCAATAAGTTAGGGATATTGTTAAAAAAAACCCTCTGGATGTCATAAAACCTGTGTTCGTTTGACATTATAGATTTTCAGGAAAGCGAGGCAATTGTATCGGTGTGATAGACACACCTCATTTAGTGTTAAAGGTCTCACTGTGTACAGTGTGCCTTATTGGGGCCAAAGCTAAAGAATTCTAAAGAATAAATGTTTGAAGAATTGTACATCCTTTATTATCATTCTAACTGCTGATTAAAGCTGGGATTGAACTCTGTTTGACCCACACATCGAATTTGACCTAATGTGCGTGACTAAAGGCCATGTCGCACTGCCACTTGGTACAAATATTGCACGGATAACAATGGGTTCTACTTGAATATACGTGGAAAAAGTGAGAAAAGTTGTGGTCTTTTACGTGAAACTTATCCCAGATGTATCAGGAATGAACAACCCCGAAGAAGTACGAATAAACCATGCAATGAACATGTAAACGATGTGCTCCATAGAATTTCTTCACTTTGATACAGGGCTGAAATCACATCACGTCAGCACCACGGTCAGCACCCGTCACAAGCCCTCGCAATGCTTTGTCTTGACTAAATAGTTTGATTCCCCTGGTCCGTACCGCTCTAACTCAGCTGCTAGGTGCTAGCCGAGGCGGCCCACCATTGGGGGGACCCCCGCCGAGACAGGGGACCCCTGATGGGAGCTGCAGCTTGGTAGATCCACAAGAAGGGTCTGTCATGCATCTAGAGTCCATTCCACAGTCGTTGTACCAGTCAAACAATACCAGAGTCGTGCATGAACCGTGCACGATTATTGCCCTGTTTATATGCAATTCTTTTGTGATTTGTGCATAAATTCTGTAATTTTTACAAGTGCATCAGATATGTGATCTAAAAGTTATACATGCATGAAAAGTCTGTTTTGACATACGTGGAACGGTTGTGGAAAGTCACAAATTGAATATGCATTTTGCCAAACTCGTGCACAATTGCGCGAGATTTATGTAATAATTGCATATAAACTATGTAGAATATGTCTAACCTGGGTAATTCTCAAACGCCTAAAACTTTGGACAGTTCAAAACCAAATTCATGTCATGCAATCCTTAGACTAACTCCTCCCTTTTGTAAAGCGGGCCGACCCAAACTGAATGAAGAGAGGTGGTCAGACAGACCATCCTCAGAGCTGCTTAGCTGGGGCAGATGTTCTGATTGTTCCTCTGTCTGGCTTTTCTCCAGAGAAATTGTACTCTGACTCTTGTATTGTTATTCATACTGTATTTTGTTTTCAGAGTTAACCTTGTGTTTTATTGAACCTTTATTTAACCAGCTAAGCTATTAAGAATATGTTCTCATCTACAATAATGACTTTTTGTCCTTGACAAAAAACTTTTTTAATGTGGCATCAGTGTCAACATTCTGTGGGTATGAAATGCTCATTTTGCCAGTAAGTCATTCCAAGTTAATCATTTAGCCACAAACACACAGCATCATTTAACGGATGAGAAGCACAACTTAGCCATAGCGCCCTTTTGAGTTGGTAGTACACAGTCAGATCTTGCAGGTAAACTTGATGAGTCTTAAAGTGTCATCAGCAGACTTGCATCAAGACACAGAACTACTGTCAGAGGTGGTGACAGACTCAGGAGTGAAGCCCCACCAGTGACAGATTGCAACCATGACCAGTACCTAAGGACCTCTGCACTCAGACATGCTTTTGGAGATGCTACACAGCTGCAGGCCGGTTTACCAGATGTGGGGGGGTACTAGGGTTTCCAAACAAAACATTCACAACCAACTCCACTGCTTTGACTTGAACGCTAGACGGCCATTGCAGGTGACTCTACTGACACCAAGACACTGCCATAAACGTATGCAGTGAACACAAGACCCTGTGACCTGGACAACACAGCCATCCTGTTCACTGATGAATGTTGGGTCACCTTGCACAGAAATGATGCTTGTCAGCGTTGATGGAGAAGGCGAGGTGAGCGATACACTAAGGTCAACATTGGTCCTCAGGGTTCTCCGAACAGGCATCACAAGTCAGAACAGAACCAATTTGGTTATTGTAAATGGTCCAGTCACTGCAAGGTTCTTTCCTCAGAGACATCATAAACCCCTTGTCATCCCCCAATTCCACCAGCACACAGCCAGCTTTCTGTTCATGGTCGATAATGCTTCACCACATGTTGCCAGAATTGTTCTAGCTTAACTTCAGGGAGTGGGAGTGCCTCATATGGTATGGCCAGCAATGACCCGTGACCTGAACCCCATAGAGCATGTATGGGACTAGCAGAAGCAGAGACTGAATGATCGCACCCCAAGTGATCTGGCAGAACTGCAAGTAGCATTTGTGGGAAAGTGGAACATATTGCAACAAGGGTTTGAAAAACCCTCTTTTTTATTGTTTTAATGTTGGGGGTAATAAATATCAAACTAATGAAAACGATGCTTCTTCTAATTCATTCTAAGTATTAACAAATGAAGCTTTACGTATGTCATAAAAATTCCAACGCAATAGCACTCATTTAACTAACAGTTTTCCTAACCTATTGTGAATTGAGAATGCAAAGACTGCGAGAGGGAAAATATAATATGTCTATGTAGACCTCAGCTGCAGCAACTGACCAATATAAACTCAATTTTATTCTAGTTTAAATTTGTTGCTGATTGTGCTTAAAAAATGTCACCGATGGTAACATGAAGTGGTTCACTGAAACATTTTCCTGTTCTTTCTTGGAACCCAGGTATTACAGTCACTCATAGATGATTAAACATCAGTAAAAGTCTCAGGATTAAATAAAAGCCCAATTTATTCATCATAGTCTATTGAAAAATCTTTCACAGCCAACAGGAGAGAACATTTATAGGGGTCAAACTTGTTTGTTAAATGTTTTGTGACTGGCTACTGAAACCAGTTTATTACTATTTTTGATTGTTGCCAAGTTACGCTTTGCAAATGGAGTGTCAGGAGAGATCCTTCAGCATCATCCACAAGCATAAAAGCTCACAAATCACATGTGTACTGTCGGGAAACCAAACAACTCCATTCAGACAAACCCATAAAAAAAACGTACATTTCCCGCATCACTATCACCTGTTAGACAAAACAATGTCAGGCACTTTGCTGGCCCGGTAAGAGATCAAAGTGTGAAGCCAAAGAGAAACACAAAGAGATCAGAGTAGAAAGAGAAGAATTGAAAACTCACAGCTTTCAAGCTGCATTGTACAGGTCTGAATGTCCATTGGGAAATTCTTCAAGTCCATAGGGCAGGACAGGGTTAGAGTGAGCCTGAGATCGGAAAACAGAGCGGAAACAGGATGAGGAACGAGAGGACACAACAGAAGCAGAAGGAGACTCAGAAGAAGACACAACACATTATGTTGACGGATTAAAAGATCTGTGAAACCAATCATTGGAAAGATTTGAACTTAAATCAATTGGATACCTAATTTAAACTGATTTAGATTGGAAAACAGCTGAGACACTCTGCCATCTGATCACTTCTCGCACCACAGTAATAGGGAAGTAATTGGTGTAGGCATCCTGCTTTTATTTGTTGTGGTCTTGATGCATTAAGCCTTCAAGGATTCTCAGGGAAGAGAGAAAGAGCTGCTTGGGAGTGTGTCTTGAGAAAAGCTGTGTAATTACCTGCTGTAATGCATTGCCCAGAGGCGAGACAAGAGCCGCCGGCAAGATACACACAGGCCCCCATTTGATAATGTGTTTGGATGACACAATATCTCATCCTCCAGCAGAAGCGCAAAGGATAAATACCCCAGTGATCGGCTCTTCTAATGCAGCTTAAATAATCTCATGGATTTGGGGCACACATAGATCCAAAACTACCAAAGAAAGATGTGGTAAAGGAGGCTACTGTGTGCTGCCAATGCTGTGGCAACTGTATAACTCCTCCTGAAGATGATCGTTTTTCTGAATTCTGCGATGGAAAACATTAGCACTTTGTTGTAATTATAGTCAATAAAGAGTTGCTAAACAGTTTTGACATTTTCATTCCTTAATTTTTTCTTTTTGCTGAACTTTTTAATTTTTTTTCTAAACTATCATACTTAACTATCATTTTTTTGTTGCAAATACTGTTTATCAATTTTTGCAAAAGTTCTAACCCCTTTCCTCCTGAGCTGTTGTGCTACGTACACACCGGACATGTAATACACATTCAAGAACGTGCTGAGCGTGGGTTCTCAAATGCACACGTGTTCACACTGGACTGTCACTACCTGAAACCAGTGTATGTCCTGCTAGAGGCTCAGTGCAAAATGTCAATGCAGTACAAATCTTGCAGTGAATCTTGATCTAGGCTTTTGCCTTCACAGCTGTTTTCCCATACACGACACAATTCCGGCCGGGCGCAAACCGTAATTTTTAATTTCTTCTCCTAACAGGTCTCCGACCTGACTGGTCAAGGTTCAGCTGGTTTAACTTTCAACAAAATATGCGTCCAGTAAACGCACGTTTTGTACACAAAGGCCGAAAACAGACTTCAAAACTTGCGTTGTGATCCATGAACACAAGAGTTTTGAACGCAGAAACTCGAAGCACGCATTAACACACTTTTACGTAGCCTTTTCATTGGAAGTGGTCTCTTGAACGTGAGTTGCAGAGCCTGGTGTGAATGTAGCTTTACAGCAATTCTAACTGATTTAATGTAATTCAAGAAACAAGAAAAACATACAAATCCATGTTTTTTTCTTTCTGTGTTCAAACTGACTGTTTGATTTGGTAATTTAACTTAAGAAAACAAATGTAATTCTCCTCAGAGCTTTCCACAATACCCTGCTCTTTCCAGACGGTCTACAAACCCACTATTACCTTTTTTTGAAACCCTATCTCAACATACCTGATGCTGTATAGAACACTGCCGTCTTGGAAAATTCTTAACAACTTGTTATCAGTGGTGACCTCATGGAAGTTGGCTCCTTTCTCGTTGGCAAAGAATAAATCTGGTTTCCAGATGGAGTCCAGCATGGAAGGATCCAGATCTAGTGAATTGTCTGGGTATTCGCTGTATGCCAGACGCGGGTCGTTCCATTTTTGTCGTAAGAATACGTTGAGCCTGTAGTCCTGTGGAAGAACTCAGTCCAGTTATTGGAAGAACTATAACCAGATATGATTGCATTATCAGGGTTTCACATTTGAAAAGAGCAACTGACTTGGATAAAGGTTTCCGGAAAATCTTCTTTAAACACTTTTGTGAATTTGACCAAATGTATATCATAAGAAATATATGAAAATGAACACTGAAAAATGTAGCTTTTCTATGAAAAAAAATATATCCAACTGAAGCTGTGTGACACTAGCCTTGCGCGCAGCTCAGCAGGAAGTTAACTGTATCAGCACACGCAATGACAGGAACATCTCTGGAATGAACCAGCTGTGGGATTAGACTTCTAGACCTTCCTGAGATGATCCACTGCTGCACTGAGCTGACCCGGCGGCATCAGAGGTGCACATGCAGACCTTTGCTCTCGCCTTCCCCATTCTTTTTTTAGTTCTTTTTTTCAATTTTTAATTTTAATTGCAGAGTAGACAGTTCATTATCAGCATGTCAGTGACCCGTGGGTCTCTGAAGGTTGCACTGTCATGCTCCAGGAAACACAAATGAGAGAATGGCTTTAGCAGCAAGGCGATTAAGACGAAGGCAGAGACCAAAGGAATTTTTTTAAATTAGGAACTTTGCAGGCAGCAAAAACTGAAATTGTACAAACCATAATCATTAGGTGCCTTCAGAAACTGATGTTTTCATTAAATGAACATAAAAGTGCTCTGTGACTTTTTCAGAGTAGCTTCATCTTTCCAACAACAGTTTGAATTCAAAAACTCTCCTTACCATAGTAGTTTCTGTGATCGACCCAAAGCTGTTGATGAAAATATTGCAGGTGACATTCACCGGGGGGCCTAAGGGAACACAAGCAAACACTGAATGTACACACAGTTCCCCAAAATGGGATTTATGAGATTGCAAAGGTGTCCACTTCAAAATCACCTATTAGAGTGTACTTCTCTTAAGGGTTTGGACAAATGCAACATTTGCAACTGAGACTGTTTTGCCAACTCAAGTCATGCCATCTGTAGTTCTTATGGTGCAGAGGCTGCTGCTCAAAGGCGCTCAGAGCATCTGCTCCTTTCAGGCTTGTCACTTGAAGTGTAATGACAAGTGGATATTCTTGTACAAAAATACAAGCTATCAATACCACACCTAAAGTGTGTGTCTGTAGCCCAATACCTATTTTTATTTGTGCAAACAAACAAAATACATTTTTTTGCATCAGTATTTTTTGAGTCTTTTTTCTAGTAGTCTAACAAAAATATATCTGTCTCATTTTGACTGTAAATTAAGATTACTATCTTTACTTTCTGCAATAAATTAGCTTTATATTTGATAAATGAGTGATTTAAGTTTTAATAAAATGATCATTTTTTCTCTCTTTTTATCCCTTTATCTTTTTTAACAGAGTTTACATTTGGTTTGTGATAAAAACCTTGAAGATCCTATTTTTTCAAAAAAAAAACTTTTGGTTTATTTTTCAGTGCTGTAACTAATAAAAGGTTGACCGTTTGTAGGAAGAACATGAATACGGGAAAAACGTTAAAAGTCGGGATCTTTCAAACTCGTGTATTAATTTGGTATTTGGTGTATTGCTATATTGGTATATTAAGACACAAAAGCAGCATAACTATTGAAGTCCAACTTCTAATCATGCCGTCTTCAGGCAAAAATGATTTAACAAAACCTGTGTTCTATTGTATTCTATTTGTACTCTACTTGTAGCACACAGTTTCTGCAGAGCGGCAGTAGTTCAATAGAAATTCTCTCCTGAGATGTTGGTGTGACTGTTGGAGTGGACGCTGCTCCTCTTCCCGTTACTGACAACAGAGAGCTCTCTGTTTACACTCTCTCCCGCTCTCTAGCTTGCAGCCCCTCACAACATCACCCCTCACTAAACATTACCGGTGCAGCCAAAATGGAGAGCAACATTGGAGCTATCCAGGTGTACAGTGTCATTTTCTTTATATATATATATATGTCTTCCATCATGAGAAAAATGTCACAAAAACATGTCAAAAACACCCAAAAAACTTATTTTTTCAGATAAGGTCTTCAACATTCATTGTTTTGTTGCCTGGGGAACAAAACAGCCTTTTAATGACTTTCTTATGAGAAAACATAATAAAGATCCTTAGATGTGGTGTTGGCTTTTGTGTAAAATTTGCCCTTCCATTTGGTTTACTAAATTATACTAAATGATACCAAAATAATGTCTTTTTTTTGTTCCGTGTTTCTCTTTAAAATACAAGAGTAACAGCAAACAGGCACAGCCTTCATTGCTGTCACTAGCATGAAGCTCATGAGAGCGGTCAGCTGTTGAGCCTTCACAGCACACAGGTGTAGGCTGCTGTTGTTTCCTGGTAACAGATTACCTGCAGGTCCACTGACTTGGCTTGCACTGTACCTTTGAAGTTGGGTCGAATGCGGGCATCATATCCTGACGTTCTTCCCATGAGCTTGTCCAGGAAGTCAGAAGGTGACAGCTGCGGTCCGGTTCTGCTGGCGGGTTTTATCTCCTCCTTACAGGAGCTCAGTCTGACATTATCCAGGAAAAAAAAGAAGAAACAAGAACAAGGATTTAAGAAGCGTGACAGAGGAGTGTGCCTGAGTATGAAATGTGGCGACGGGGAAAAAAAAATAAATCAAACAAAATGAGAGCAGCTATGAGCAAATCAGTCATCAGCAAAATAAAAAAAAGGAGGGAAATGAGGATGAAAAATTTCTGAATGAACGATTTGACTCAGCTGGTAACTAAAAACGTATCTTTTTTGAATAATTTCTGAGACTTATTGCAGTTTTCAGGCTTTAACCAGAAAAAAGAGCAACAGAAGCAGAGAGACACTGATGCCTTCTTGAGCCTCTAGCTGCTGGCATGGTATCAGCAGTGGTGCTGACAGATTGATGGCTCACTTGTAGTTCTATGTATGTCATACCAAGAAGGAAGAACTGACTTGAGCACCAGAGAGGTTAAAACAACCACTGACATGAATAACCAGCAGACCAGACATTACACTCATCTTTATTCATGTAACACCTTTCATACCTGAGATTTACAGACACAAAATAAAACAATCACCAAGAAAAAAACATGAACAAAGCAGTATAAGTGCAGGTCAAATTTCAGGTCAAGCAAAAGAACCAGAAAAGAACAGTATTGAGTTTGGACTTAAAAGTGATGCAAACCTTTGACTCCATTTAGTCATTTAGAAGTCTTTCTAACATTCATAAGCATTTATAACCATTTAAAACAACAGCCTTATGAAATGTAAAGGAAATGTTTCAGTCACAAGGCAACCTAATAAATTCCTTTTTTTGTTTTTCCAGTGTCTTTACCATTGGATCTTGAACGTGGTTTGTTTCTATGAATTGATTTATTAATAGTCCCACCAAACGCACTTTAATGTTTTTATGTCAGAAGGGAAACTGGGTGAGTTAATGACAGAAAAAGTTATTTTGATTGGCTAACAATGTCTTGTGGTTGCCACTCAGAACAAACATTGTTGCACACCAAAGCCTGAACACTTGTGTATACACTGGGCTGACGGTGGGTTCTTGAACGCTGATTCACGATGTTGTTCACACTGGCCTGTGACTACCTGGTTCCAGCGCATGCACCTGCAGTTGGTGGAAAATGTCAAAGCATGAAGCATGTTTTTGGACTGTGGAGGAAGCCAGAGTGCACATTCATGCACAGGGAGAACATGCAAACTCCACACAGAAAGGTCCCAGCTGGGACTTAAACTGAAGCCTTCTTACTATGAGTTCTAGAGTGCTAACCACTGCACCACCATAAAGTCTGATTTAAGCAAGTCGTAAAAGAAAATTGCAGCAAAACTTTTTGATCTCTTTTTTTTGCGTTTATAACTTTCTGACAATGACGATAATTATGCCAAAAATGTGATTTATTTGTTTGAAGAATACATCTTTATTTGCTTTAATCATTAAGGTTAATTACCTCGCTTGATTTGTGAAAGAACCTGAAAAACTTTTCAAATTGGAGGGTTCTTATCTGTTTATAGATTTTCATCAAAATGATCATTTTTTTGCCTGGTGGTATACTGTATCAAACTACATTAATAAATCCCACTCTTTGTTCTTTGTTACGGCAAAAGAAATGAACAAAAAGCAAATCATTATTTTTTTGGGGGGGATACGTCCTAATAGAAGTCCATCTTTATGGTTTATTTTTGACAAAACTGCATTCATTTATTTTAACTTTTAACCTTGAGGTCAAGATTTAAATTTTTTTAGAGTAAAAAAAAAGCCTTTTAGTTCCCTTAACATTTTTTTCTGAAACATAAATTCATAGAAACTAGATAAATGATTTGCTGTATCGCCCCCTAAAGAGAGCAGCTGAAAGACTGTGAAATATGACTTACTTCTGAAAAAAGAATTCTTTGGCACGATCAAGTAAAAATTTAAGGGATCTTGAATGTTTTTTTTATTGTACTTTTTTGTCTTTTAGCATTTTTGCTACAATACTTTCAGGCATTTGAAGTTTATTTTAAGTCACACTTAAGCATAAAATGAAGTTTATGCTCCAGAGAGCGTCTCCAACAAAGGTACTATTTTAGAAACGCAAGATACTCCTCATGGCTGTGTTTATGACCGCTTTGTTTTTTTACACGTTTTACCCACACAGTCATGTGTGCGTCTAATCTGTACTTTAACTCTGAAGAAAACACCTCCAGATGCTTCTGTTCGTTCCAATTCTCTGCGCTCGTCATTTTAAGACGGTTTTCTTCCCTTAAACTGAAAGAAGTGTGCAGATAAATATTAAACACTATCATTCTCAAAATGTTCAAATCACACATCAATTTGCTGAATTCTAATCAACAAATGTGGTATCACAAACAGTTATTTATTATTTAGAAAACAGACACACTAATCAGTTTTCCTTGAGCTAGTTTTGTTTTTTAATATAAAATGTTAACCTAAAACCCGGTCAGTTGTTTTTCTTCATAGTGTTGTATGTCTTCTGATATCCATTTGAACAAGGTGGATTAAAATCTACACACGCCGTTTTTCAAACACTTTGAGACGTAGAAAAAGAATGCATGACCATGACCAAAAATACATTTCACTTAAGTCATGCTTAAATTATAGTGATTAAATACATATTTCATTTTTCATACTCCCACTAAAAAGACAAACATATAACGTTCAGACATATTTGTATTAAATAGTAATTCGATATATGAATCATTTATCCTGATTAGTGAATAAAATCAGATTGTCCCTTAACAATCCACAGTCCTACTACCGAATGAGTTCAGTAAAATGAAACACAGCATTAAAATATTAAAGATTGCATCTTATAGCTAATTAGGTATGTTTGATGGAAAAGACAGAGATAAAGTTAATTTTTCTTATTTCCAAAGAAAGTTAAGTTCCGCAGTAAGAATCTGTGACTCAAACTACTCATTTCTTGTTTTATTTTGTTAAGTAGTTTGTTAGATTCCTGTATTAAATGTATCTTTTTGATTTCTCCTTGTTACCGGCTACACCTGGTTTCCATTTACCATCACCACAGATGCTTCTCCTTTATTTGATTATTCATCAGTGTCCGTATGCTCCCAGCTGTTCCCTGTCAAATCTTCCTGCCCCTCTGTGTTTCCTCTTATCTGGTTTCAGTTGGGTCACATATGTTTTAGGGTAATTCTTTGGGTTTTTGGTCAGTCACTGCCTCCGGCTCCTCTGGGTCTACCCCGAGGCGTTCCAAGGCTAGTAGAAAGACAAAGTCCTACCCAGTGTTCTCTAGGTCTTTCCCTGGGGTCTTTGCATAGTGGGACATGCGTGGAACCTGGAGGCGTCCAGGATGTATCTGACCAGTTACCTAAGCCACCTCAACTGGCTCCTCTCGATACACAAACTATTTCTTCTATCATTATCTATCATAAAGTCTGACATGTTCAAACAATTGCTGTTTCTCTGTTTTTGGCAGTTTGATGATGTCACAACAAAATATCAATGAACACGGAGCTGGAGAAGTGGCTCCAAACAGACAAAATGCAAATTAAAAAGTCATTGTTGCCAGCCAGAAGTCATGTGATAAAAACTTGTGACAGCTGCAGAATAACATTTTATTTGATCAAAAACAGAAACCCCACAGAATAGGGTATTTTATTTTATTTCAGCGTTTGATTTCTTTTTTGACTCATTGGCAATTTTTTAAAGCAGCATTTGCTGTGAAGAAACCATCCTATCGTGAAAAAATTGAAATGTTTTTCTTTAATGTCTTGCCTGAAGCTTCTTTAGCAATGAGCATTTATCACATAAGTCTTGGCTTAGTATCAGGCTGTGTTGCTCAAATCTTATTCATCTTATTCTGAATGTTTTCCATGTCAGTGACTCATCATTTTGAATTTTTATTCCTCAGCACAAGTTTAGTAGATAACATTTTGTCAGAGAATGAGTTTGCCAGTGTTTTTAGGTATGGGGAAAAAAAACAAAACAATGAAATTGCATTAAATGAATGGTAAATAATTAACTTTTTTTTTTACAGTAACCCATTTCTTTAAGATTTCTGCTTCCTAGCAATCTGTAGAGCTTAACTATTCTCTCATTCTTGCATAATTTGTCAGGACCACGAAAACCGACATATTTTTTAAACGCAGTGACAGATGTACAACCAGAACACACACCACCGTAGCATTCTTCATGGTAACACAAATGCACGTTTTTGCCTTCAACAACCTGTACTCACATCTCCGCATGTGATGGCCCACAGCTACAGCTGTTCTCCTCTGATCGATACTCACATTAGGAAATGGGATTTAGAGTACAATGTAATTTAGGCTAACACATTCATCTTCAGTGACATCACCACTGCCACTCCTGCACAGTGTCAACTACTCGTGGGAAATTTGCGCACAAATACAGATGGGGCTTCATACAGCAGCCTGAGACAAACACCCCTCAGGTAATCATCACAATGTGCAAGAACAGTATTTTTTCTTGCAATCCAGGCCAAAAGACATTTGTAATCATAGATTTTTAATGGTGTAAATTATAGAATGAAATGAGGGTAGGATACATCCTGGGTACCCTGTCTTTGCCCTACAATAGCAGTAATTCAAAAGAGCAAAGAGATTAATCAATTATATCATCTAATTTTTGACCTATGATGAAGTTATGAAAGAAAGCATATATTCTATTATTTCAATTTAGTAGAGAATTTAATGCAACCTCAAGAAGGTACAATTCAGTCTTTTTGTGTGCTGGTCCCAAGTCCGGCTGAACGTGGAAGCTTGTGTCAGGAAGAGCATTCGGCATGAAACCAAAGCCAAATCAAACAGAACAGAACTTTCATACAGCTGTGGCCCAAGTCAACAACAACCGTCACTGGTGCTGTTGACCTTCAGGATAGAAACTGAACTACTGTTGGTTGGAAAAGGGGAGGAGGAAGGTGGTTCTCAGGCAAAGAGAGGAAGAAGTGGGAACTTTGAATGTAAGAACTCTGACAGGGAAAACAAAAGAGTTGGCCAGCATGATGGAAAGAAGACAGGCACATATCCTTTCTGTTGAAAAGTACAGATGGAAAGGAAGCACGGTTTATCTATCCATTTATCATGGTGTGAATGAAAGAGGAGTAGGATTGATCCTGAAGGAGAAGTTTGCTGAGAATGTTCTGGGAGTGAAGAGATTGTCTGATAGGATGATGAGTCTGAAGCTGGATCTCAAAACGTGAGGCTATGTTCACACCTGGCTCAGAAACATTCATCTGAGTGACGGCTTCTAATAAGAAGTAAACACGCACGTGCGTTTCGGCTCAAAACTCTTATTCAAGCGTCGCTTCACAAGTTTTTAAACTCGTTTCCAGGCTCTACACACAAAACGCACGTCCGCTGAACACACACTGAAAGTTAAACCAGTTGAACTTTGACCAATCAGGGACTAGGATTTGGTAGTGACATATGGATGGCATCCTTTTCAAAACACAGAAGTGCCAACTGTTTGAAAATCCATCATGAAGGTGAAATAAATAATTGTGGATTGTGCCCAGACAGAATCAAATGACATCATTAATCGGATAAGAGCTGTGAAAGAAAACGCCTGGAGCAAGATTAGCAAGACTTGCACCGCTTCAGTAATTTGCAACAAGCCTCTTCCAAATGTGAGTACATGTTTTAGAACCAGTTAGTGACTGAACACCAAATGCTAAAAGCATGTTCTTGACACGTGTGTACCTAGCTTCACGTTGAATGCTGTCAGTGCTTATACCTCTAGGACCAAGTGGTGAAAGTTGAAAAAGTCAAAATCCTGTATAACTTTTAGAGAGGAGCTTCAACAAGCCAACAAGCCTGCTGTAGATCAGGTGGTTATTTTAGGTATCTGGACAACTTCAGCCAAAGTGGTCGAGCAGACTGGGAGGAGGGTACTGGGTGTGTCATCTATCATGAGGAAAGCAGATAAGGAGGCTTCATGGTGGAATGAAGAAGTTCAAAAGGAAAAGTTCAGCTAAAAAAAGTGTGACACTGAGAAGGTAGAATACATCAGACAAGAGTACAGGGAGCTGCAGCATAACAAAGGCTGTATGAGGCCTTTTATGACAAGTTGGGTACAAAAGGGATAGAGGCAGATCTGTACCATTTAGCAAGGCAGAGAAAAAGCATGTTGTGATAAGTTCTGCTAGTGTGATGGGACGATGGAAGCAAATCTTTGATGAGCTGATGAATGAAGAAAATGTTCAAGATTACAGAGCAGAAGAGGTGGCTGTTATGGAACAGGAAGTAGTCAAGATCAGTATGAGTGTGAGGAAGACTGAAGTGGATTTAGAGTGGACAGGAAGTTGGCTCAGACGTCACACCTGTGGAGGAATGGACGATTGCAGTTCTGACCTACTGTCCACTTTGTTAGGCACACCTGTCCAACTGCTCATTAACGCAGATTTCTTATCAGCCAATTACATGGCAGCAACTCTGTGCATTTTGTATAGAGATGGTCAAGACAATGTTCAAACTGAACATCAGAATAAGGGAAAAAGGTGATTGAAGTGACTTTGAATTTTGCATGGTTGTTTGTGTCAGATGGGCTGAGTGTTTCACAAACTGCAGATCTACTGGGATTTTCACCCACAACCATCTTTAGGGTTTACAGAGAATGGTTCAAAAAAGAGAAAATATCCAATATCCAGTTCTGGGGATGGAAATGGCTTGTTGATGTGATCCAAAGACCAGAGGCGCATGACCAGACTGGTTCCAGCTGATAGAAAGACATCAGGAGCTCAAATGAGCACTGGTTACAACTGAGGTCTGCAGAAGAACATCTCTGAGCACACAACACGTCCGACCTTGATGCAGATGGGTTACAGCAGCATAAGAACACACCAGGTACCACTCCTGTCTGCTAAGAACAGGAAACTGAGGCTACAATTCACACAGACTCACCAAAACTGGACAACAGAAGATTGAAAAAACGTTCTCTGGTCTGATGAGTCTCCATTTCTGCTGCCACATTCAGATGGTAGGGGCAGAATTTGGCATCAACAACTTGAAAACATGGATCCATCCTGCCTTGTATCAATGGTACAGGTTGGTGGTGGTGATGTAATGATGTGGGGGATATTTTCTTGGTACACTTTGGGCCCCTTAGTGCCAATTGATCATGGTTACAACACCACAGCCTACCTGAGTATTGTTGTTGACCATGTCCATCTCTCTATGACCACAGTGTACCATCTTCTGATGATACTTCCAGCAGGATGAAACTCTGTGTCAAAAAGCTGGAATCATCAACTGGTTTCTTGAACATGATTATAAGTTCACTGGACTCCAATGTCCTCCACAGTCACCAGATCTCAACCCAATAGATCACCTTTGGGATGTGGTGGAACAGGAGATCGGCATCATGGATGTGCAGCCGACAAATCTACAGGAACTGTGTGACGCTATCATGTCAATATGAACCAAACTCTCTGAGGAATGTTTACAGTACCTTATTGAATCTATTCCACCAAAAATTAAGACCATTCTGGAGGCAAAGGGGGCTCCAATCCAGAACTAGTGAGGTGTAACTCATAAAGTGGCCTGTGAGTGTCTGTCTCATTAAATTGATCTTGTGTTTTATGCTGTTTTACAATTTTTAGACTCTTTTAAAAGATGAGTGAAAAAAGTAGACTTGTTCAGGTGGATTTGTAAAAAAAAACCATTAAGACTTATCTTCCATGACTCCCTCCACCTTTAATTAGCACAACCAACAAACACAAAAAATTGTTTTATCAGTCATAACTTCCACCCATTAAACCACATTTAAAATTGTAGCACCTTGCCTGTTTTCTTTAAAAATGCAATGCCTGTGTAGTAATGTCCAGCATGAACATGAGTCTGCCTGCAGTCTTTCACTTTGAAAATCAACAGAATTCTCAATGACTTTCTCATGTTTCATTTTCTGCCAGCTCCATCTGCTCTTTGCAGATTAACGCTGTTTAGTCGCAGCTGAAACCCAAACACATCCAGAGTTCTTCAGCAGACTGAGGTAGACTCAAGCTTGTGGCATTGAGAGGTACTGTGCGGCTGCCAGTGGGTGTCCCACAGACAGGACAGACAGGAATAGCAATAGAAAATAAAGGGGAATGGTGCTGAAGATGGAAACTCAGTATAACAAGTTGACAGTTCTGCTTGAGAAGTGACAACAAATATGACGGCATTAGAGCTGCTTCTGTGTCGCTAAAGGAGATCTGGAGGGAAGCAGGAGACACAGTAGCATCCAGGAAACTCAGCTCAAAACAAAGACAATCTTAATGAATCCATACTTACTGCAGTGATCTAGCAAAAACATTAACTTAAATATAAACACCTCTTTTTAAAGGAAATATGCAGACCCACTACAATGAAAATCCTGTTTTTGGTTTTTCGACAAGTTCTTGTGGCATTTTTCTCATAAGAAAATTAAGATTAAAACTGCATTTTTGAGTAGCTCTTTATTCAAATTGTTGTGAATCAGGAGCAGACGCTAATATGCCGCTGGTGTGACATAGGAGCTACTAAGAAAAGTCACAGTCCCTGTTCCGCTCCACTGGTAGATGACCAAGTACGTCTTCATTTTCCTCGCCCAAGCTGACTCCAAACTGTACCAGTAATGTTAGGTTGGGGGTGTGAGGGGCTAAAAGCTAGTGGGAGAGAGTGTAAAGAAAGGGATGATGATGGGAAACGAGAGAAGGCTTACTCCATGCTGCTCTGCAGATACTATGTCCAAGAAAATGACACAGGTTTTTAGTTTTGGCCAAAAAACGGCAGAATCATAATTAAAAGACCACTGAGAACGCTTTTGATCAAAAGATCATCAGAAAGAGACTTTCAAACTCCTAACATTAAACGCAGCAATAACTGGAACCGTTTTAATTAAAGGGAACTGTACAAAAGGTAAAATATTGAAAAAAAGTAAATAACTCAAAATGATGGCAAAGTTCTGATTAAAAAAACAAGAGTGTAAATCTTAGCATGTGTTAGATAAACTGTAAGCAGTTGTTTCATTTATTAATGATGTAAACACAAATGTGACTTATAAAGACCTTGACAGTAGTTTACACAAACGTGTGTGGGGGTACTGTGGGGTTATGGACCCAGGACATTGGTTGTTGTGTTTGGTGTTCACTTCCTGTTTTATTTTGTTGTTGGTTGTACTTCCTGTGTTCCACCTCTGTTTTTTCAGGTCTCTTGACACTTCCTCCTGGTGTGTGTTCCCTCCCTCCTTGATTGGCACACCTGTTTTCTATTACCTCATCCTCTCCTCCTGGTTATAAGTCCTCATCTCCCCTGCACTGGTTGTCGGGTGGTTTTTGTACCTTTCTGAGTTTGTGTTCTGGGTTTTTGAGAACTTATTTGAATAAATGAAAGACTTTTCGTTTAATATTGCCGTCTGCTTTTGTGTCCGCACGTCAACCCTGACAATGTGGGGATAAATCTGTGAGTTTTCAGTAAGAGAACGATTTAGGATTAAAAAGACAGTTGATTCCCTGACGATATTGTGGTGTTTACATTTGTTTTCTACTCCATTCTTATCTTTGAAATGTTTCGGTTCCTCTCAGAGTTATCTTTGATCTTTGTACTAAGGAATAATTAGTTCAACTATGAGCTCACATTTAGGGTATGCTGTAATACATTTCCTATGGAAGAATTCTATGTTTATCTTTAATACAAACCCTTGGGTCTAATTATTTTTGATTAATCCACGTGAACCCAGGGTAAATCACAACTCTGTGCCATTGCTCTTGCATGCTAAATGGATTGCAATATTTAATCTTGAGAGAGTCTGCATTGACATCTCTGGAGTACCTTAGCAGAGAGGATCTTTCCTAGCATGTGGCACAGGAATATCAGGAGCACGTAGAGCCTCAGTTCTCTGAGAGATTCATGTTCATGCTTTGTAACATTGAACTCCAGCTATCACCCCTGGCTTTTTCCCATGCAGGCCTGCCTAATCTACAGCCCTCTAATTCATTCTAGTCTAGTGACTTAGAAAAACACATTTGATTTAAACGTACCCCCCCTCTTTGTGATTTCATTTCCACCAGAAATGGGCCGTGTTAAATATGGAAAAAAGGGGGATCCACACTTTCCCAACTCTGTGCTGTCGAAATGTCACAACAGAATGAATCCTTCCACCCACGCACAATAGAAAGTCGTTTTTTTTTCTTTTTGAGTCAAGCCGAGGAGATATGCATGCCTTTAAAACTTGGGAACCCAGAAAAGTGTAATGTGCTGCTTAGCTTCAGCCTGCTGCATACACATGAATAAATGTCAAGCACATATAAGATTAATAGATGAACCATGCAGCTTATCTATAAGTGCTTATTTTTAACTGAGCGTTTCGTGGTTATCTGGCAGATAGTGATCATACGATGACTGTAGTGTCTCACCATTAATGATAAGGCATTTGCAGCATCTGCTTGGTGATTATGTGTTACAACCTGCTGTTAACATGAGTTTAGTACCTAATGTTCAGATGCATGTAAATGAACCCCAATCATCACTGAATGAAACACCAAAACAACCTGCTGGTGTTATCTAACCCTAAATTCAATATCCTTGTTATGTTTAACAAATAAACTCAATGTTTTTTTTGCAATTCATTTTTTAAATTATGTTTGCATTTATCAATGTATTTACTTAAAGCTATTTAGTATGCTGTCATGTCAAAATTCAAATCTGATGTTCTGATGATCATTCTAACCAAACACGCTTAATAAGGCAAAAGCTGCAGCAAATGATTACTTTGGTTTTCATTAATGTGTTAATTTCACTATTATTAGTCATGCAGTATTAACCCTCCTTCTCCACACAATTTGTTGATACTAAATCAGAATCAGCATATCTGGCCAAGTATGAGTGCACATGCAAGGAATTTGGTGTCAGTGACTTATGCTCTGATATGAAAGGACAAGGCAAACAAGAGCAAAGGATATAAATGTGTAAAAATAGGAAGGAAAAGATTAATACAGTATTTAAGACCATTTGAAAGTTCAAAAGTTGCCATGATTGTGGTTTTAAACTCTGTGACTGGTCAAGAATTTCACCAGAGTGACGGCACCGGGAAGAAGCTGTCTTTACAACAGTTTTACTTTTAGCAGTAGTAATGACAAACATTAAACCAAATATAGTTTTAGCTATCTATAAAAACGTTCATATACACATCTGATATATAATTTGCAGTTATTTTACTGTCACTGTTTTACAGTTATTTTAAAAAATATCAAATATTTTTGTTGTTTTGTATATATTGCAGAATAATCTGGTGCGATCTGTAAAAATTAAATGTGAGAGGACATGCATATATTTATCCGCACTGACACCTGCACGCTGTTCCACTTATAAATGCATGAATTTAATTGGTAATAAAAAAAACTGGTAGAAATCTTGTAGAGGATGGGAGTCTACTTTTAATGCATGATGCTTTGTTCAAATGCAATCAGTGGAATTTCTTTTAGTGTTCATTTCTGCAATGATGCTCTCATTGCAGCAATTGTTAGTCTTTCTCTTCACCGTTACAGATGTTCCCAAATGTCTTCTCTCAACTCCAGCCTCCCTTTCATTGGTAAGCCTTCATCCACAGCTTTATTTTCAACAGACTATTAGTTTTACACATATAAGAAAAATGTATGTGACTGCATATAAACGCTCCGTTTACTCAGACTGTGTGAAAGGTCTCAAAAGTGATGGTAATCTTCATGATAGAGGTAAGTAACTGACCTTTTTCCCTAAGGGAGATGGAGCTGACAGAGAGCTCCCTGCGACTCACCCATTCCAAGCTTCTTTAAACCATTGTCTATTCAAATCACCTTTTCCTGTCTCAGATCTGATATCAGCACAGACTGCCTGCTGTCTGTCTCACTGAAACAGAGCCGGCAGGATTTTTTTGATGGGGAGAGCTGATGATCCTGAGCGCAGAAGCTTGCTTTAATGTGCCCGTTTGAACTGCAGGTTTATCCTTAAACAGTAAACAACTGAAATGTTCCTTTATCATAGAGCTATATATAAAAGATTTACTGCACGTCGTTGTTGACATCTGAATCTAGCTGTCGGTTGGTGTAAACACAGATTTAGACAGTTTGTCTCTCAACTGGTTCTTCCTCGTGATAATAGTACAGCAGGAAATGTTTTTGCGCGTGTGCATCCCAAACGTTATTGTAACTCAGAATTTTTTTTGAAGCACCGTGAAATGTGAGCATGTGTGCATCTTTAAAAAAAGGAGAGTTTCGTCAGCTTGGTGTGCCTCCACACGATGAGCTCAGTGTTGCCTCACACCTTATCTTTTCTGAGATTTAAAAGCCACAGGAAAACCTCCAGCTGGATTCTTCCAGAGGTTGACTGCAGTCTTAAACTGTAAACTGAACATGTCATTAAAAACTGGAAAGTTTTCGATTTGCTATGAGTTTCTATGAAAAAATAAAAAAAGCTTGATAGAAGTGTCTGCCCATCAGTCTAGAATGTTAGTTATTGCTGTTGACTTGATTACCGTGTTCTTTGCAGGCTTCTTGACACTGACTGTTAGAAATAAGAACATTTGAAAATTGGGTGTAGTTTGTATTAGTGGTGGGCAATTCTAGGAATGTGGGTGTTAATCTGATACCAAGTAATTACAAGGCTAGTATTGCTGATATCAATGCAAATACTTTTTTCTTGAGCTGTTTGATTATAGAATAATTTTGTAAATACACATTTTTTTGTTAATTAAGTGTATAATAAAACACAGGACAGAGACTTTTGGCAAATAAAAATGTTTATCAACTAATTACAGCAATCTGTACTGAACATACAGATATTCTAGAACATGGTTATTATTAATGGCTTAATGCAATAATAATAATAGAAAAAGTGGACTAAAGCTTTGGTAAATCTTTGACTTGTAGCTGCTAACTATGTGTTCAAATCCAGATCTTCTGATACGGTTTCTTCAAAGATGAAAGCGTTTTGTTTGATCTGATGAGTAAAATAAAATCTTGAAATCTGACCTAAAAAGTAAATAAAGAAAAGAATGCTGAAAACATTCAGAAACGATTCTAATCTTTTGCCTCCACAAGAGTCTGAAACGAAAAAGCATTTATTTTCAGGGTGTGGGGTTAGGCAGAAAGTAACAAAAAAAACCTCACAGCTAAACAAACTGGAATTAATCATGTAAAGATGATTTAAAACTCACTATTCTGAGCTGTACTTCAGTTAAAAACCTAAAGGCAAATCCTCTGTGCTCACATCACGTAAGTCTGCTTCTGACTGAACACTTTGACTCGTCTTGTCAATAGTATTTTCTCTGGGCTGCAATATTGTTTCAGCGACATGTTGTACCCTCCTCCCCCAAGCAACAACATGTTCTGCACAGGCTTCATGTTTTCAAGCGTGTGTAACTCAACCTTTCTGCTCAGACTGAGAGTCTTCACTTCAAACCTCCCTGGTTCATCACAGACACTCCTAGGAAGCCCATCTCACTCTATTGAAGCTGGCTCAAAGCTGACTCAGCATCTTTCATCTTAGCACTTATCTAAGATGTTTCAGCTGGATCATTGCTGTTCTATTCTGCTTTTTTGATGCTGAGTTAAGACTGTAGTAAAACTCAATCCAACAAAGGAAGAGAAAAATGAAAACAGCTAGTTGGTGTTATCATTTTGAAGTTTTAAATAACTTATTATCTTTACAGGCATCTCCTAAACCTCAAATTCCAACCAATCCCAGTCAAATTATTGGTTGAATGAAGGCCAGTGGACACACCATGGTCCCTTTTAACAGCTGCCCCCCCCCCAGCTATGTTGGTGGTGTTTTCAGGAAAAACTTCAATAATGGCCACAAATATTGTCATAGAGTAAACGTTTGTAAATTGCTTTCAGACCTAAATGCAAACAGAGCAGTGCTCTCACAACCACACGCAGAACAAATCCACAATGACAAACACTGAACTCTACGTGACCCACATTTTGGACGCCACAAAAGGAGGTTGCAGGCATCACCACCGGCCTGTTTCACTTGATCAAGCTTTGGCAGGAAACATGGAGGAAAAATGAAAAATGCAGAGTGAAGAGAGTGTTTGGGGGATTTTTTTATGTCAGACTCAGAAAAGATGGGACTTATCACAGCTTTGAGCAATGCAAGAGTCTCACTTCGATCAGACTGCCAAAGGTAGACACGTTTTACACGTTAGGGTAAACCCTGTTTGATGTTATTTAAAACACTGCTCGCTAACTTAAATGATAGTGAATGTGATAATCTACTGCACTGAAGGCTTGGTAGACAGAAGCGAAGAACACTGACTACAACTGATAAGATACATCTACATGTAGGTGTGGGATTATACAAAATTGCTTCTTTCCAGTTTGTTTCAAGCAATTAATCAAACTCGATTTGACAACCATTACATTTAATGGATTCAATATGATCCACATGTGCACTGATTGAGAGAAATAAAATGTCGAAAAGATCATTGTCAATCAGCTTTCACTGATCCACACATTTGGTCCTGACACAACCGTGGATTTTGTCCTGGCTGGGGACCGGCACAGGGAGACTCAGTCCTGGGACCCCTTGTGGTTACATACTGTAGGTAGGCAGTAGTGTATTACAGACCACTTTAAAAGGCACATCATCAATAAATGGTCTATAATGAATGGTCCCATATTTAAGGCGCACCAAACTATGAGGTAGCGAGACCAAAGAGTCAGAGATAAGATCTGATGTGGTATATGACAATACGCATTTTAACTAGAAATAGCTAACAAGATTTGTTTGTAGCTACAGTTCTTAAATAGTTAATGGCGTATTCTTGCATAGCACTTTTCTGCCTTCCTTGAAGGTTCAAGACGCTTTACAGTTACAGTCCCATTCACAGACACATTCACACAGTGATGGAGGTTCCACAGCTGAACACTGGCGCCAACCTTCCATCAGAGGTAATGTAGGGTTCAGAGACTTATCCAAGGACACATGGGCAAGCAAGGCAAGAATTGAACCCACAGTCTTCCTATCAGAGATCATACTTCCGCACCACAGCCACCCCCTAAATTTACTCCCTATTTTGGGGCAGATGTTGGTGCATATCTGATATCTGCTGTGGTCCAATAAACTAGCAAAAACAATCAAAGAAAATTACAAGAAGTTTGACTTTATTGATTAAAACATTTTCTTTCAAATTTGGCTTTTGGAGTGTTCAGCACATTTCTGAAACGAGCCCCACACCAAGTTCTGAGAAACTGTCAGGTACAATATATGATCAAAAGAAAAACCATTAACGATGAAAAATGTAGCAGTTTCCCACTAAGCAGCTGCCTGCTGCTTTTATTGTGTTTCTGCTGACATCCAGTAGAATAATGAAATTAAAGTGTCAGCTTAACGTTTAAAGCAACTTTTTTTCCTGAAAATAAATATTTTCGAGCTATTCTTTTTCTTTTGGGTTTAGTTCTCACACCACCGTCAAACTGTTGCTGTCATAACTATGCAATGCTGCCCTAAATGTTTAGTCCCTTCATCAAAGTGCAAAGTGACAGCAAACCAAACTGTTCTGTTCCTTCTACGTGTCAAAAACACATCAAAACAGATCAACAGCAAACCAAACTTGTTTTTACAAGCCAGGATGTGAGGCTCTTAAGACAGCTGACAAAAAACATCCTGAGCTACTCAAACTATCCATCTGACCACAGTCCAGAGAACTTTATTGTTAAATTCACCGGTGACACAAAGACTGTGGTGCTGATAACTGAGAACTTGAAGGAGGAGTCTCTACACTCTACATTCTACAACCTTCCACTCAACATCTCCAAGACTAAGGAAGGAAACCTGGACTTCTGGTGGAACGTGCTCCATTGCACATTAACTGTGTTTAGGTGGAGTGAGTGGAGTCCATTAAATTCCACATCTCTGTGGTTCTCTCCTAAACAACGAACAAATCTCCCAGCTCAAAAAGGCTCTGCAGCAGCTACACTTCCTGGGGTCATTCAAACCTGCTGGGTACCTTCCATCTAGCAGACGCTACAGCACCGTACCGCTTCAAACAAACACATTCAGGGATAGTTCCTTCCCAAAAGCTGTCACTGTACTAAACACCAGTTTAGCACAAGCCACCTGATTCCTGCACATATTTCCTTTGATTCTTTGATGTTTTATACTTTTATACTTTTGCTAATCTTTTGGTAAAATTCTTCAGATTTGAATTTGTTAACTGGATTTTATTTTTTATTTCTTTACATGAATCTGTTTTAATTATCCCTGTAAATAGAGAGCATCATTTTTCATACCTAACATGTGTTGTATGAAGTACAGTCATTCACAATTTACAGAAGCAGACAATGAAGTAATTTAAAGTAAGAAAAACACATTACACGTCTTCTATTTAGGGAGTAGAACACAAATGACATTCACTTAAATGTTGTTTAATGACCTGAAGCCCCTTTCTATTAGGTCTGTCAATTATCTATCATTTATAAACTTATGGTAAATCTCACACACCAGAAAAAAACACTGTGGCTTTTGATCCTAATAACTGTTTGTCTATGTAAACAGGTCTGTAGGAAAGCCCAGAACTGCACAAAGCTGTTGGTAGCTCTGGGTATGTCCTGATGTTTTCATCCTCACAGATGTGACAAGCTGCAGGCTAGACGGGCTCGCTCCGATTTCCTCAGAGGCTGTGTCCAAAAGACAACTCAGGCAGCGCTCCATTTGCTTTGTGCACTTTTTCCAGGGTGATGTCTTATTCACAAGAGCCTCTTGGGGTGCTGGGCATGCTTTGCATGTATGGCAGGTTTTTTTTCTCCAAAAGAACAAAGGCAAATGAGTTTCACAGGCTAATCCCTCAGCCTGTTAGGGAAAGACAAGTGCAGACTACGAACTAATCTTGTTTTTCACATCATTTTGAGCTTTTTTTTGCTTTTTCCTGTCAGATTTTAAATAATATAAGAGGGTGAGAGGTTAATATTAATAAATATTCTTACGATAACAAAAATGTATTAAAATGTTTGAGGCAATTTTGTAGGAATAAATGCATTACAGCAGAATTTATACACATTTATTGAGCTTAACCTCCCCTTTATTTACCTCTCTTTTATTCAAAAGCAAATAATTCTCAGCCAAAGTGAACCAGGGGATAGACATATTATTTCTGCAAACAAAGAGGGGTCTCAAAGGGTACAAACAAGAAAAGGGGCAGTCTCAGTGGTCATACAGGATCGTGGGAAAGAACAATCCATTCTTCACTCACGCAGCGTCTGCTTGACATGATAAAAAAAGATGCATTTCGAGCTTCTGTTATGAATGGTTAGGAAGCTCTGGGCGCAGTGTGTGGCCTGAGATAAACACAATTAAAGTGTGGCAATGCATAACTAACAACAGGCTCATTAGTGGGAACATTCTAATGATAAAAGAACAGCTTTTAAACACAGAGAACAATATGCTAGGTGTTCTGTAAGAATACTCGTTAAAAAAGAAAATCATCTACATTCTCCTAGTGGCTGCATTTTTCTTCCATCAGAGACCCACTACATATGAGGAAATCAAAGATTAAAATATTGCTTGCAATAATTCTAAATGAGTATTTGAAAAATACAAGTGGGCTGATTTGAGTACACCTGTAGAATACGGTTCATAACCAACTGTTCTGAGCAGGTGCTTGCAGAGTATACACATGTGATACAATGAACAAATAACTTCTGATGTCATCCATTAGATGCTGCATGTTCAAAATGAGGCCTCAAGTGGGACGAGCACATTGACTGGCATTTCCTCAGCCAACTTTCTGAAAATGACAATTGGGCAGAAAAATGTAAAGTCAGACTTTTTGTTGGGTTCTGCACCTGCCAATCAAAATATATCAAGCATCAAAATGAATTTTTTAATCCCTCCCCCACTGTCCTTTCAAGTCACATTAGTCACACATGTTTTAAGCAATTATTAAAGTGATGTGCAGCAGATAAAAAGATCATTGAAACCAGACTGTAAACACGCTTGGTTTGGGTGTAACTTTTCAAGGCTCCACTTTGCATCCTGTCTCCAGCAGTCTGTGGAAGAACTACAACGGTTGGCGTTTGTTGTCACTCTCAAGCTTCAGACTCCATGACTGTAGACCATCAGTGTTTCTAAGTCCATAGTTTCAGTCAGTTATTGTTACCATTGTGTTTTTGACTGGTCATGTTTCAGTTGGTTTTCCTTTCATTTCAGATTTTAGTTTTTTTCTAAATGTATTTATTTAGGAATGCATATTTTATTCGCCCTCGCTTCTGGTGCCCCTGAGGTCGGGATCCTCCTACTCATTTGTGAATTTGTGAGTGAGACACAGATTTTCATTTGTGTTTACATTGCTGTGTGTAACTGAAAATGCTTTTTTCATTTACACAGTTTATTTTGGCCACAAAGTCAGCATAGATAGACTTTTCAACATCAGGCAGAACTTTTCAAAAAAGCAAACCCAATTTCATCTCCTGTATTCAAAGCACTCAGTCCTATCAGGGAACACTAAAGCCTTGTAGATTGCTGACTAAATTCAAGAAAAGGCAGGGTTAATTAAAGGCTCAGAGCAGGACCGACTGAACTTTCAATAAAATGCCAAGCTTTAGACTCTTGGTCAAAGCCATGTCACTCTGAAAGCTAAGCATGCAGATTGTATGCCTTTTCATTCACTGTATCGTAATGAAAGAGTATTTACCCTAAAGTGGATTTCCCATAAGCTCGTCCCATAATTACATATTCATTATAAGTGTTTTAAAGCTGGTATGGATCAAGGAGCCAAAGTTGGAAGTCTTTGAAAACTAACTGATTTCAATGTTTTAAAACAATATGGACTTTATAGCAAAGGAACGTGCAACCGACACCTTATTCCTAGTTCGGTCTGTTTTATTTCCCTGTAAAGCTATGTTCACACCAGATGCATTCAAACAACCGCATTTGATTAAAAGTCCATGTGAATCCATGTCAAAACCAGTTTCTTGTGTTCATACATTACCATGCAAGTTTCAATGACTATTTTCAGGCTCTATGAACAAAATACGTGGCCAATGAACACACTCTGTAAGTAAAACCAGGTTGAACTTTGACCAGTCAGGGACTCTGATTTGGTAGTGACTTCCAGCTGACGTCCCCTTTAATTCACGGAGGTGCCGGTTGTTTGAAAGTTGATCATAAAGCAGAAATTAATAATTGTGTCTTGTGCCCTGACAGAATTCTGTGATACAGAGTCTTTCATCTATTGGAACCGAGCTGTTAAAGAAAAAGCCTGGAACAAGCCGGGATTTTGCACTGCTTCAACGTTTCGAACCGAGCCGCTTCCAGAATGCGGGTACATGTGCTAGTATTGGGTACAGTCCAGTGTGAATGCCATATGCCGAAAGCGGATTCATGAACACCTGTTTTTTAACACGTGTCACAAGCCCAGGAGTCAAAAAGCTTTTATTCTACTGCGCTACAGTATCATTTATGAGAACCTTCTTTGCATGGGAGTGAGGGTCTTAAAGGTTGTAATCGGAAACCAAAAAGCTACTTTTGTTGGTTTTTTTGCTGGTTCTACTGTTGTGCTCTAGCAGACGTTTTTCCAGCCCTACCACACTGTGGCGCTCTTACAGATTGATGCTATGTTTTCCTCTCTTTCAAGGACAGCTAGTCATCCCACTCATGTCAGCACTTTTCATGGTACAGAGGTCAGTGGGAGGATTTGTGCAAGTGTGTGATCTGAAGTGTTTTCCCACTCAACAGCTATGCTCTCTGTATAAAAGAGTCACCTGTGGGCCAAACACGGCAAACAGACCATTTATATTACAGGGTGCCACATAATGGCCACTTACAGCACAGTGTGTCAATTCAAAGTTCTTTTGAAGCCCAATAGGCTGAAACTCACAGACATTGCCGGCCAGACCGTGATGAATGCTGTGTGACTTCTCTCTAATGTGTGCAACTATAAAAATGACTCCTCACATGCGGCAGCCCCTAATGACGAGTTTTCCAGAAAAATCCTGCCTAACAGACCTGGCATGTAATGTGCATTCAAGAACAGCAGGAACTGGCATTCTCAAACGCTCTTTTAGCTTCTGGTTTTCACACTGGCCTTTTGCTACCCGTTACTAGCACATGTGTGCTCACAGTTGAAAGAGGCTAGGTGCAAAATGTCTAAGCCGTGCAAATCTTGGTTTAGGCTTTTGTTTCACAGCTCTATTCTTGCTCTAAGACTTGGTGTCATAGAATTTCATTTGGGTACAAACCTCAATTATGAATTTCTCCTTTATGATCACTTTTCAAAGTGTTGGCACATGCATGTTTTGAAAGGGACACTACCTGTCTGTCACTCCAAACCAGAGTCCCTGATTGTTTTACTTTTGATGCACACCCAATCGTCCTGCATTTTGTACAAGAGGCCCGAAAACGAGTGTAAAAATGTGCATAGCAACGCATGAACGGGTTGGTCTGAACAGGGAAGCCCAAAACATGCATATAGGTGGGTTTACATAGATTGTTTATTGAACGTGGTCTCTTGAACGCGCATTTCTGAGCCCGGTGTGAACGTAGCAGGAATTAGAAATCTATCTTTATCAAAAAATCATTAGGTCTTTTTTTAAACTAAATTAGTGTGTTTCTGATCTATTAAAACCTTAGGGCACAAACTTTTTTCAGTCTAGATAAATGTTTGCTTTTAAAATTAATTTAGTTTTTGTCACTGTTGTGTGACGTATACTAAACATGCGACTATTGTTTAAGTTTTTCCGTTGCTCTTGGAAAAACACAACAAAAATTGTTTGTTTTATTTAACCCTTTTACATCGAACCTTTAGCAGTTAACATCATTCCAGTAGATTGTGAAGCGGAGGAGACCGGCTTTGTATTAAATTACTAACGTAAAGTGTTGCATCCCGGTGCAAAACCATTTTTCTCTCTATGACAGAATCAGCTGATTGCATAAACACTTCACTACTGTAAAGTGTTACATATCAGCGCTAGGCTGCTTCTTTCAGAATCCACCGGAATCATACTCATTCTGTAAACAGTTGAAAAGCTATGGTAGTTGAAAGACTGTCTGGTGTTAAGACATCAACCATTTTCCAACAACAAATTGAACAAACGAGAGGTGATAGATAATGACGGACCAACACATCTCCATTGAGACTCAAGGGAGGACTTTTACAACAAAGTCAAGAAGATTTTAGTCCAGAGGGAAAGGTTTGCAGACTTTATTTACAAGAAACACCTCACCACACATCACTGTCATGTCACTGTCACAGCAACATAATTACAGATCAATTACCAATGGCCTTTGTGGTTGTGGGGTTTGATCCGATTAGAAAATAATCTCATTTTGGCTTCTTTAGTTATCGACTTTTTTTTTTTTTTTACCCTGTCATGCATTTTTTCATTCTGTTTTTGAGGGAATTCTTCAATTAATCAGACCTTTATGCTTAAAATGATGGAGTGTCATAATGGGCCCAGACTTAATGTTCTTAATTACAGAGAGGATAATGACCGGCGGTCGTGAACCTCAGCGCCAAAGTGCCGCTTTAGTCAATAGGTGGCTATTTTAATCTCTGTGCTCCACAGAAGTGGAGTGAAGAGATCCACTTACAGTGCTCAGCATGAATGAGCACACCCTCTTTAAAAAGTACTAATTTGATCAGTAGGTCAATGGTAAAGAAATTATTTCTTTTCTCAGATTTTGGGACATTTCTTTTCCATGAGGAGCCATTTCTGACAGCATGAAATGGGAAGGGCTTGTCTTTGTTAAGTAATGCTCTTTTATAGTCACCTGTGTCCTGGACACATCTTAAATGAATCATTAGACTCACCTGTGGTTGAATGCCTGTTCATTAGAATTGTGTAGCCTTACATGTGGCTTTTCTCCCAAGACTATGCTTGGGATGTACTCATGTTGCACATGGCCTTGAGTGAATTAGTTGGGTAAAAAATCACATTTTCTGTGTGCAAATGAACAAATCTTGTTTGCACTAAATGGCCCACATTTGTAGGAGTATTTTGTAGTCTAATATCTCATTGAAAATGTTGATTCTGAAAGGACACTTAAGGTTTCCTGCAAAATGCAATGGGGTGTACTCATTTATGCTGAGCACTGTCACTGCATTACTGTACCACAGAGGAGCACATGTGGTTTCCTAGAAACAGAGAGAACCCATACAGTCTGCTTAATGTTGTGTGTGTTTGTAAAAAGATCCAGCTTGTTGACTCAACTGTAGCACTGGTGATGCGGCCAGAAGGCTGCGTGATCACTGACTCCCCCTCAGCAGTCAGCCTGACAAATGACTAATGACAATTTCAGGGCGTCAAGTCCCTCGCCTTTACGGCGAACAGCTCTGGTGTCTTACCTGCCTGAAAGGCGGCACATGCTAATGTATTAATAAACAATGAATTAAAAATCGTATGTATCATGCTCCAATTGGACAAAAACAGCTTTAAATTGTTCATCCATTTCAACTTCCATTTAAATTATTTTCGGTGTAATTTTGAATTGTGTACAGTTTTATTCCCGTTTCATTTTACAAATTTGAAGAACATGACAGACATGGCATATGCTGCTCCTAATTTCAAAAAGCACAACATTCTGTTTGCTTTCAGAACTCAGAATGACCCAAACCATCCGATCTGGACTAACATTTAAACAAAAAATAAAAATGTACCCTCCAAAAATAACTCAAACTGTCAGATGTTGTAACTTTTGGAATAAGTTGTCAACTTTCTTGAATAAAGAGGTATCTCAAATCTGGAGGTGTGCCGGGTCTGCTGAAATGGACCCTCACGTTCTGCAACTGCAAAGGCCTAAGCAGTTATGAAGAATCTTATGTGTCTACAGCGTACTGTTTTGTAATTTAAGAAAAGGCATTATGGATGTTTTTCTGGCTGTACCCCCTTAAATTTCTGCTAAGCATCTTCTGCTTTTCCTCTTTGCACTTGATTTCATTCCATCTTTTTGAAAATCCCATCTCTTCAGTTAGAGTTTATGCTAAGACATCTTACATAACACAACACTTCTGCTCGTACAAATTTGGAGTGTGAATTAAAATTTTCCCCTCAAGTCATGAAAAAGCAGATGTAATATTCCCATTTAGTGGACTCTTGAATATTTCTGGTCCAGCAGATCACGATCCAACCGAGATCTAAAGGCCACTGCATTAATGACATTCTCATCCATTCAGGTTTGCATTAGATCATACTTTGTGTAGCAGTCTCAATAAGATAATTGTTCACATAGTATTTGATTTCTGTCCAGCCACTTCTTTTAATTTTAGAAATAGAAAACAAAACATTCATGCCCTTTAAAATATGTTTTGCTTCATTAACATTGTGAATAAACCAAAGATGATTCAAAGCCCTATTAAAAAAACAAACAATTAAAGAAAGAAATCAATTACATCTTTATGAAGCATAATTTTTATAATGTAATACGATATGGTTTTCCAAACTGCATGCTGATGACCTACAAAAAAACAACTGTCTCTGTCACAATTGTTCTTACAGGTGGATGCTGTCATACCTGGGCAAATTTGTACTCGGCACGGAGGTGGCAAACATTGACGTCGTTGACCACTCGGCGAGCATATAGGACGAAAATGTTGGTGCACATTTCAGTGACAGGTTGTAGTGAAAACTTAAACAGGTATAAGAAAGGCGGAAGTCGGTGAGATGCAGGCGTTTCAAACAGAGTTTTCAACATTCCTTGAAACCTGGGCCCTGCACAAGGAACCCGTTCGTGCCGTTTAACTGATGAGTGCGCCTCTTTTACACAGCCTGACTATAAAAAACTAAGACATTAGACAATAAAGAGTGTAGTTTGTGTGGCCATCCTATAGGTGTCCCGCACATCTCGTGTGGGCAGCACTTGCCTGCAGTCAGTAAGGAGCCAGTACACAGCCCGTATTAATGGCATGGTGGCGTAAGGACAGCGTACAACAGCATCACCCGTTCATCATAAGTGTGTTCCATTATCTTCACAAATTCTTCACAGTACACTTGCAACTTGCACAAAAATTGTATGACCAAATAACAACCAAATAAGTCAATACACAAAGTAAACAGTGTAATAGAATCACATCTAAATTGACTTAACATGATTTAAAAACACATTCAGTTGGTGCACTTACATGATAATGAAGTAAAGGATTTGATTTATTTATAAAAGGAAATACAACACAAATATCATCTTATTTCCACATCCTCTTCTTTGTTACTCCAGATATCACTGAGTGACAACAGGTTGCTAGTATTAGCAGTCATGTCATCTTTCATATTTTCCACAGCATGTCAATGGAAAACAAGTTATAGGCTAAGCAATGTTGCGTTTCAGCTTCAGCGTCATGTTAGCCGACTGCACGTCTTTAAGGATTAACTCTGAGATGCGTACATCAGTTACACCCCACCGTGCATTTATTATTCAGTCACTCAGAGTTTTGATTCCAGCTGGAAGCAGCAGAAACTGATGAAAACACAATTTGGTGTTAACAAGAAAAGACGTTGAGAGATACCCACCTCACTTTCACTGTAAAAAATGACATTTTAAGGTGTCATTCATAATTGAGTTTTGACTCAAGGAGTGATTTTCAATGAAAGAAAAAAAAGGAAGAGTGGTATATTTAAGGTGTTACATCCTCCAGCATCCGTATCAGTATAACAGCACACTTGTGTGTTGTGGTGGCCCAGAAAAGCTTGTTATGAGCATTTGATGGAACAGAAACTGAGAAAGGTCACATGTGGTTTGATTAAAACAGGCAGGAAACAATCACTCACATCTCTCAGCCTGAAGTGTCAGGCCTGCAGTGAAGACCCTGGCAGACTGCTTGAGACCATCAGCAAGCTGTCACCTCCACCATATATCCAATCACAGATCTAATGTCCTTTGTGGCAATGGGCAAATCCGTTTCAAGCTTTCTTGACAGGGATTGAGACAGTGGGTTTTTATTAAATGTTGCCGGAGACAAAAAGCAAAAAGGATCTGAGCACTGTGGTGATCGCACTGGCACTTACGTCACAAAATTGGCTGGTTATAAAGGAAAAAGGTCTAATTATTTCATGAAATCACAGTTTGGGCTCAATTATTTTCATCACAATTACAACATGAATTTAAAATACAAAAAAAGGCGTTTGCTCCTTTTTTTTAATGAATTCTTCAGTGTGTGTCCCAGTTTTGTTAAATGATAAGTGAACTTTCACAGTGGATGATTGTGGCGGTTACAGAACTACATGGCTGCTCTCCTGCGTGGCTCATTTTTTAGTCATTAATGAACGTGAACATCCCATCTGCTCTCCTTTTTAAATGCAAGGTCTCTGGCAGCAGTTTCCCTGCACTAATCTGTGGATAAATGAGGGTTTGGGGATTTTGGTGTTTCCAAAAAGCCAAATAAATGGCTGTGGCAATACAGAACAAGGGAAACTTACTGACAAGTTTCATTGGGATTTAATTTTCAGTGTCAGATATAATCACTCCTATTGTCGGTTATTCATAGTTTTTTTTTCTTTACATTTAAAGAAATTGTCCTTTTTTGAGCACGTCCTCACCAGATATTTAATATACTATAAATCTTTCCAAACCTTTTTATTTCTGCTGTTTACTAGCCTCTAGATATTATTTTCTTCAAATATGCCCAAACAACCAACCGGGAGTGCAGAGTTTAATTAAAAGCTATCACGGAGGGACGGCGTCCTCACTTAAATAAGCATTTTAAAGTTCAGAATAGTCAAGTGTTTATTTACTCCAGAGTTTTTGCTTTGAGTCACATGCTGTTTATTTTACAAATATCTTTAAAAGAAACATTGAAATAAATAGCAGCCTCTTAACTGAACATTTTAGCTGTTATTTACAGTGAGAGTTATTTTTCATCAGCAGCTTCATAGATTACTCAGAGAGCTTTGACAGATTACCGTATGAAGAAGTTCACAGGCAAACACTTGCAGGTTGTGAAGTGCGTCTTCATTGACGCTTTGGAGACACAGAACTTCATCCTCTGTCAAACTGAAATGTGCATAAAAGCTCTAATGCAGACAACACCATTATTCATCCTTTTTGCAAGCCAGCATATCTGCCAGCTGTCCTGCAAAACTCTTCCAAGGTTCATTGCGGGAGCGGTCATGTATGCCCACTAAGGTTACCTTGCTCAGGCAAAATGTACAGGAAAATGATAATAGATGTGCAGAAAAATGTTCATGAGGAAGAAATTTAGTATTGGAGGTTATTTTTTTATTGTTTATTACAAAAGTGTATCATTTCAATGAAGAAATGTATTTTGATAGTTTCTTGAAATACTCAAATTCTGCCATTTCCTATCAGAGAATGACGAAGCTTACCATGAAGTCATTCCCTCCAGTGCAGCTTTTATCATTTTAATTTAATTAAACTCTAATTACTTTGTTCTAAAAAAATTAGAAAGGTTATCCATCAAGAATCCGAGTAAATATTGAAGTTTCCCTTTCCCGTACTGAGACGCCAAGAAGCAATCTGTTTCAGGTTTCTTTATTTTGTGATTAAAGTGCGCCGTAACCACCGTAACTGGCCGTAATGCCTATAGCTTACACAACTTTCATCAGGAGAAAAAGAAAACGCTCATCTTCAGCCCTGAACCCTATCAGTCCAAACCCCTGGCAACAGATTGAAGAACAGAACCCAAGATCAACACTGCTTGTTACGTTCACTCAGGTTTGGAAATTAGAACATTAGTGGAGCCCAACAGCCCCCCAGCCCAACTCAGCCCAAACCAATATTTTCTACATTTCTGTTAGCAAGCAATTAGCAAGATGGCGGGAGAAGCAAGATGATGGCGCAAAGAAGCTTAGAGATCCTCTTTATGCAGACCTTTTTGTGTTTTTAAAGTCCATTTTTTGCACCACTAACACATTTAAACATATGCTCAAGCAGTACAGAACTTCAGGACATTGGTTTGCAATGGAAGATGACTTTTTTCAGCAACTTCCATTTTAAATTTCACCACATTATGTATGACAACAATGACTTTCTATTCTATGTTTTCCATGTCCATGTCATGAAAAATATTAAGTAAATCTACTAAATACAAAATTGTTTAATTATGTTACTATTGCCTTCCCACCCTCTGTATTGCTATAAAAATGGAATCTACACCTCTTAAAGGCACTATTTAGTCTAATCAATTTGAGCTCATACGGAACCGCTACAGTCTCTTAGAGCACTTTGATAATCGGAGAGTCTGGCAAACTCGCTTTAAACAGGCTTGGATTGTCAAATATTTACCTCCTGGGTTTGATTTGGTTTGTTTACATGTAGGTTTTCTGAAGAGGACTGTGATGCAGTGACAACAACTGCTTATTTGGGGGCAGGATTGACATCCCTGAAACTGCACAACCCAGCAAGGAAAAGACAAAAAAGAGCTATTCCCGTTGATTGTTTGGTGTTCATACATCAATTACCACTTATAACCACTTTTCTGGTTTTATTAGAGGTTGCTGGGGACAGGAATTCATGTTTCAAACTATTGTAACATTTTAATCATTTACGCAGTTAACCGAATTTCAACAGGTTCTAAAGCGCAGAAAAGCAGCTATGCACTAATATACACTAAATCACAATGATTTAAATTTCATATGACAATATGCAGCTTTTGAACAAAAAAAAAGGCCAGAGAGAAAATGTTTCCTTTCATTTCTATTATCTGAAATGTTTACATTTATAAAGTATTAACACAGCAGTTTAATTTGTGTGCACAAAACACATTAACAGTGAAATAAGCAGACCTGGAGAAAAACTATTGCCTCGCAGAGTTTAGTTAATAAGCGTTAATATATATTAACACGCTTTGTTTTTTTTGTTATTAATCGTGTGCGTTAATGGGTTGGCATCGACAGCCCTAGTCGATCTACAAATTCCTTCTGATACTGTTTATTGATGTAAATTGATTTTGAGAGGTACACGGCGCTCCGTCAAACTCTTTTTTTGGTACAAGTTGCATTCTAGGTTGGGTCTTATTTTAAATGAGCTGTGTCATTTTTCTCTGTGTGTTACAGACAAGGTTGCAAGTTTGTGTAGTCATTGTGATGTTTTTGTAATATCAGTCTGTTTTTATGTGTTCCGAACAAGCTTGGTATACAGATATTACGAATAATATGCTAATGAGGCTAACGTGTAGTGGCGTCAGGCTGTTTTTTGTGTTACTCACAAGGTTAGTTGCAGGAAAGTTTTTTATAGAAGTATCAGACAGTTTCTTTTTTTACATGTTGCAAACAAGGCTGTGTCTCAATGTGAAAACATGTTAATTCTTGAATGGGAGCCTCTTACAATAACAAAAAGCCTCAAAAACCAGCAAGTATTCACAATATTTTCTAATGGTTTCATGAACTTTCAATCAAAAAGAATGATGGCTTTATTGGGTTAAAAAAATTGAAGAAGTAAATGAACTGGTTGACTTGTTTTCTTTTATCTCTGGAACACCACCATTCAGGTCCTGCATAGGAGTCTGACTGCATTTCAAGTTTTTTCTTTTTCTTGTTTTCGAAACACAAGCCAAACTGGGGAAAAAAGTCAGACCTGTTAAGCGCTGCCAGTGTTTATTTTTGTTTTCAGTTCCAGCCTCCCCATGAAAAGTCTCTTACTATTTTGGCCAAAGTGGATGTAGAAAAGTAAAATCCTGCAAAAGTGGTTATGTTTTTTGAACTTTAGTTAACTGGGTTTCCGTCTCATTGGCTCTCGAAATTCATCCTTATGACGATTTGCTGTTGGGCAAATTTGTTCCAATTGAAATGAAACCCACAAACTCACACACACACACGCATGCAGACGCACACACCTCAACTCTCATATGAGAATAACTGATTCCACTGAAGCAGTGAGCCTGTGTGTGCAGCCTTCAGAATAGTAGCAGAAGTTCTGTACAAAGAAAAGAGCCACTGCGCTATCATTTTTAAAAAGTTTGCAAAGTATAATCAGTTGCCTCTGCTCCTTTTTCCTGTCCAAATGTTTGCTGGATTTATCAGTACAAAAAAAACCCCAACCCTTTTTTTTTTTTTTTAAGTACATAACGTGAGGCAGAAGATGTATTCGACATTGACCTAGTCCACTTCCTTATTCTTAGAATGCAGCTTTTGAGAGTAAAATTTTAAAGTACTTGCAGCTGGTTGTTGTTTGCAACTGTTGTTCAAAGGTCCAGATTATAATTCATTCAATTAATGTTCTTGTGCTGTTACACCACAGGCTGTGGGTGCAAATTTGCATTAAAGCTAAAGCTAACAAGGAGGAATCCAGCAATAAAAAAGGAGTAGAAATAAAGGACATTTAGACAAGAAACTGTAAAACACTGATAAAGCTCAAAAGACAACTGGGACAGGCAAAAGTTGTCACCATCGGGAGTAACTCAGAGCTGGAAAAGTACAAGTGAAGTAAGATGGGGAAGAAGCAGTCTGTTTGAGACTTTTCTTTTTTCATGACTAACGAGGACAGGACAATCACTTAAGTTTGTCTTTTAGTGATGAACACAAGAATGGGATGTTACAGGATATTGTCTCAGAAATCCATTTCTACAATGAAACCCATTCTAGTTCTAAAGAGGACTTTGACTGTTAAAATGTAAAAGTGAAAAACCTTAAACCTTAGAGTCTCTATACCATCTATTCTCAAGTTAAGGACTATTTGAACTAGTTTGACGAGAAATCTACGGTCATTGCCATCTCAGAAACTTGGCTTACTGAAGAGAAAGAGCAACTAAACACACTGGAGGGATTTTATATTTCCTTTCAAAGCAGTCTCAACAAAAGAGGGGGTGGGGTTGCCTTGTTTGTTCACGTGGGTTAAAAATGTACGATTATTACCTCCTTTTCAAATGAAAATAAAATGAAATGTTTGATGACTGAAATTCAAAGGGAAAGCTTGAAAAATATTCAAATAAGTTGTATTTATAGAACCCCAGGTGAATGTTTGGATCAGTTTCATAAGAAAATGACTGAGTTGTTTAAAAATGAAGTAATAACCTGACTTTAGTTTGTGTAGATTTTCAATATTGATTTGTTGAAAAATAACAATGATTTAAAAACAACAGAATTTGTAAACAAAATGTTTCGTTTAGGCTTTTACCCTCGAATATTAAAACCAAGTAGAATAACCCTAAATAGTGCTACCCTTATATTCATGAACAAAACTGGCATAAAAACAGCGGAGTAGACTTCTATTGACTGATATTACTGATCATCTTCCTATTTTTGTAGTAACTGGAAAAGAAAATGATCAAAAAATTCAATTAAGTAAAAGAATGAGTAGTATCACCCTCAGCAGCTGAAGCAATGAAATGTGAATTTTTACAATATGGTTGGTGAGAAATTTATTTAGATGATGACAATGATTCTTATAAAATGTTCTCGGATATTTTCATGAGATTTTATGATTTCAAAACCTTGGATAACTAAAAGTTTGGAAAATGCCTGTAGAAAAAAGAACAAGTTATACCAAGATTTTGTTAAAAACAAAACGGGAGAAAATAAGACAAAGTATAACAATTATACTGAGAAATCAAAAATCCTATCATTTTGAAAAGTTACTTTAGAGATATGTGAAATATATTTTAAGTACATGGAAAGTAATAAAAATGTAAATGTAGATATGACAACATAAGTATTTCCAAGATGCATTAAAAAAATAATGCAACTATTGAGGACAAACAAAATATTCAACGTTCTTGGAGGCAAAACAAAACAATGGTAGAGAAGATACTTGTGTAACCGGGCACAATGTGTAACTAATAATAATGTTGATTATAATTTAGAAAAGATTTTTTTTTGTGGACTCCGCAGGTTCAGTCTTTAGACCAGAATTATTTTCAATTTACACAAATTATATATTTTTTTATGTCATTAAAATGTAGATTTATTATAGTTATGATACCAATACTTTTTGTACTGGAAAAAATATATAAGAGTTGCTGAATGTAGTCAAACAAGAATTTAAATTGATATAAAAATGGTTTGATTATAACAAGTTATCTCTAAATGAAAGCAAAACTAAATTCATTATTTCTTTCTGGAAATAAAAAGGAAACAAATGTTGTATCTAAATGGTCCAGGGCTAAAATATGTTAAAGAAATAGACTTTTTAGTTGCAATAATTGACTACAAACTGTCTTCAAAATCTCATTTAAATTACAAAAAAACCACAGTTTCCAGATCGATTGGTATTCTGTTTATAACTAGTGATGAATTAAACAAAAAGACTTTGTGTCTTGTTTACAGTTCATTAGCTGTTGCGTATCTTTCATATTGTGCAGTGACTTGGGGAAACGCAGGAAAATTATCATTGAAATTATAAAAAAAAAAGCAATTAGAACAGTTAATAGAGCAGGGTATTGTGAATCAACAAATTGGGGTTCTGACTTGTTTATTTTTTTAACTAAAACTTTAAAATTAAAGGACATTCCAAAAATATAGTGACTGTTTGCTTTAAAAGTTAGTCAGTATAATTTAAGACCTTTTTTTACTTTGAACAGGTTAAGGTTTAAGCCAATGTTAAGGTAAGATGTGTTTCAGTTCTTGGTGTTACATTATGGAATGACTTGAGTGATGAATGAAAATTAAGCCCTTCATTTTTGCTGTTTAAAAACATTTTAAAATGTAAATGTTTAAATGACTACAAAACACAAATGTAAAAGGATTTGGTTTACTTGTATCTATTTATAAAGGATTGTTTTTTACATTTACTGTATGTTATTGTATCTATTTTGCCTGTTTAACTGATCAGCATGGACATTGTCAAGTATTGAAGAAAAGCCATTAAATAAGCTTTATCAGCTTCTGCTTATTCCTTTTTTCATTGGTTGGTTGTTTGTACAGTACAGTATATAATGTTAACAGTACAAAGGGCAAACTAAACCAAACTAAACCAACAAAAGTTTAGGTAAAGCATGCTGATGCTTGATGTTTCAGTATATGAGCCAGTACTGTGTATATCTGAAAATTCACTTGAGAAACAGAACATGTCAGAACATTCACTGAAGTTTTCAAAAAATATTACATCCTCCGTTGGCCTGGAACATTCGTGTTCAACCTGAGGATGTTCGTCACATTCTTCATTCTTGACAGTCTGCGTCTGTTCACATTTCAGGTTGTCCTCACTTTTGTTTTATAATCAAGTTAGGTTGATTCAACAAGGGGATTTTAGAGCGCAAAGGAAAATGATTCCTCCAAACCGATTAACTCTAAGCTGGTGAGTGACCAGATATTTGACAATAAGACATTACCTTTAATGTTTTTATTTTTATCTCTTACTGACTGTAGACGAGTAACTGTCAAGAACATGTTAAAAACACAATCTTCATTGAAGTGGGTCTTTAAATGTCATGGAAACATTAGCCCTGGTTTCTGTAGCCAAGTAATGAATCTTATTTCCTTATTTTCTATCAGGATAATTTAAGACAAAAACTGCTAGGTGAGAGATGTGTCAATGTACCTGTATGATAATGGAGCTGAGTAAAAGGCAAATGGCAAATACTTACAGTATATAATGCTTTACTACCTTCTCAAAAGGCCCAAAGCTCTTTTCAGTCACATTCATTCATCCATGCATACACACATTCACACACTGATGGCAGCTCAGCTGCCAAACACTGTTTCCAATCTATAACCATCAAGAGCATGTGGGGTTCAGTGTCTTGTCCAAGGACACTTCGACACATGGGCGCACAGAGCAGGAACTGAACCTGTGATCTCCTGAACAAAGGTTGGCTGCTCATCTCTCGAAAAACTGTTACAGCTGTGAAAGAACAACTGTAAACTAATAACTCTCACCAGATTTCTCAAAATCCCATCACTTAAGCACAAATAAACGCATGTTATTGTCAAGACACAGAAACTGCTGAAACAGGAACTTTGCATCAACCCAGTATTGGCCCAGAATTGACCTTGCTCATCAACAGTCTAAACTAAAAATAACATAAGTACCAACGTCATATTTACTGTACAAACCTTAGGCTAAACCGATCCATGTAACAAGGGCAACCCAAACTGAATAAAGAGAGGTGGTCAGGCAGGCGATCCTCAGAGCTGCTTGGGACAGATGTTCCTGTTGTTCATCTGTCTGGCTCTCCTCTGGAGAAATTGTACTCTGACTCCTGTCTTGTTATTCATACTGTCTTGTGTTTTCAGGGTTAACCTTCCTTGACAACGGTCGTCGTGTCTGTATCTTCAAAGAATAGCTATAAAGATTTACTGACAGGAATGTTTATTGCAGCCACTGACCAATTTTTCAATTTTGTATTCATCAGATCAGTGGATGAGAGACGATACAGAGAACTTGTGATGAATTTCCTGAAATGGTATAGAAACAATTATCTGATACTAAATTTGAACAAGAAAAAAAAGTGAGGATTGTAGTCAAGTGCTGCAGAAAAAAGTCCAATCCTATTTTAATCATTGTAGAAGAAGAGGGTGTAAAGACTGAGTGCTATAAGATTGGTTTTGGTCATGTTCTTTTCCCAATGTCAGTCACACCAGGTTTAGGTTGCCAACTATCAACAGCTGTCTTGACTTGTGTTAATTGTCCTCAGCATTTTTAAGTCTGGATTTCAGTTTTTCATGGTCAGGTCATTTGCTCTGTCTTCTTTTTGTTGCTCTTTTGGTTTTGTAATGTGAATTAGATGTTCACCTTTTTGCCACCAAGCCCAGTCACCTTCATTTTGGGTCCTTTACCATCATTCTCTGATCGTGGAGGAGTTTATCTATGTAGTGTTAACCTGAGCAGCAGCTTTGACTGATGATACCTAACCCAACAAAGTTGAGTTCTAAAATGTTGATCACAAAGTGGATGTTGAGTTGTAGCAGCAGCAGCACACTAAATGTGTTGTGTAAAGTGTGAGGATATCTGCATTCACCTGTTGTACAAAGATCATAGGAAGTGACCCAAAGAGTCTGAACAAACTCATTTAGAGGACTGTCTCTGTTCTGGCTTCTGCTTTGAGCTAATTGTTCAAAGAAGTCTGCTTTGTAAATGTCCACCATTATGGAAAGCCTTGAACATCTTGGTTAAACAGTACCTGAACAACAGAGATTATGTCAGAATTTCTTCACAACTTAGTACTTAGGGAACGATATAGGGCGTTTTCCGGGGGGAATCTACAATTCCAAAATCCAGTTCCCTAGAAATTTCCAAGTGGACTGTGAAAAACCAGTGCACATCGATGTTCACTCGATTGGCAAATATCTACCAAACTACATTGCGTTTGAGTGATTTTTTAAAGAAAAATGTATTTGGATGTATTTTTATTAAATCATCCAAACGTTCATAATTATTAGGTTTTTATTTGGTTTTACCGTCTTCAGTTTGAAGCTCCTTCAATGCTGTAACTCTGACTTGTACAGGTTATTTCGCTGCCTACAACAACATCCACAAACGACTATGAAGAATGTAAGAAAAAAACTGGTTACAATATTTAACTTCTCCTTGGGTGTTTGGGTGATGTTTTTTATTGTATTTGGATCTCATGAAATCCCCCTTTTTTCCCCCAGTTAAGGTTAAATTAGACATTGAATGTTTTTTTACTACAATGGTTCCTACAAAGTAACACGAAACAACAGCAATGTTTAGGGTGAAAAATGTAGCCCAAAAATAAAAACAAATTTGGATTACTATTAATTCAAAATACCATAGCCTTTAAAAAAGAGACCCAAAGCCTGATACTATCACATCCCCTGTGATTTAGTGTTTTCCTGTCTTCTTTGAGTTGCCTCCATTTTAAACTAAACTATTTTCACATGTAAAACTGAAAGCTGTCAGTGGTTCACAAGCTTCTAAACACACACTGTGTTCACATGACTGCCAGTTAAACTTCACTCTGATATAATTAACCAACAATGTTTGGAAAACATAACAGGTGCGCATAACCTTCCTGTATAAATGCAAACACTGCAACCATTTGGACTCCATGAATCAGAAAAGCTGCATGCAGTTGCAACGAGCTGATCCTGCACTGCGCACACTGCGAAGGGAAATTAGAGCACATATTAACAAAACAACTTAGCATTTTAAATGTATTTTTTCATATAAAAGGGCTACTTTTAGGCAAAAGCAGGAAGTTCCAAAGAAGAAATGCTATATGCAGCACAAATTCTGTTTTTTGTGAAGATCTTCATGCACTGAAGCAATCTTTTCTGAACTTCTTGGCTTCCGATAACTTGAATCAAATTTGCTTCATCTGTTTCATATTTTGTCTTTATATCCTACCAAAAATATTCATTTTTTGTTTGTTTACACCTTTGTTTTCCACATGAATCTGATTTAATGTGCCAACAGCACATCTATTTTTATCTTCTTTTCATGAATGGGACCATTTCCTCTCCATCCTCAAGCCCCATTCTCCACACTACTCATCTCCTTGCTTGGTCATGATAAATACATCAACCTCTCCTCACATGCATCCTTTGTTCCTCTGTTACCCTTTCAACCTCTCCTCAACATTACCGCCCCTTTTTTGGATTTATGCCAGCCGTTTATATCCACCCTCCATCAATAATCTGTTCTTTTTCCTTGTGCCTTGCTTCCACTCTCTCCCATGGCAGCAGGCATGGGAAAACTGGCAGCATAACATTTCTCTGTCAGTTGACTGCCGCTCCAGGTGAAGGGCTGCTCCCCCTCACCCCCTGGGTTCATAAAGTCACGGTTCTGTTCCACTTCAGGATTATGCAGAACTTAATTCCCTTCAGCCTAAAGGTGGCAGGGCATGAAATAAGAAAAGTGTTGGGTCCAAATAAAAGTTTTTTTTTCTGACACCAAGAAGAGGTCAAGAGGAGATAAGGGAGTGGAAGAGGAGTAGATGGAGGGAAAAAAGTGGTTTCACCTTAGACAGTTACTGAGTGTAAAAATTGGCAATTTAAAGGAAAATTCACACATAAAAAAGGCAGATGAGACACTGTTCGACAAAATAAAAACAAACTAAATTTTAGACATTTTAAATCAAAGAAAACCTGCACTATTGTAAATCTTATAAAAAATGTGCATGTGCACTTTATGTCGCACAATGTTATATATATTAATACAATCTTTTGATTTTGCTCTTATCTAGATTGCTACTGAAACTCTAAAGGAATCTGCCCTTTACCAGAATAGGTAATTTATGGAGATGTGGGGACAAATGATTTTTTTGGGTTATTCTTTGTATTATTATTATTATTTTACTCAGCAGCACTTGGATTTATTGCGGTTTATATGTATGTTTGTAACGCATGTGTTCCATAAATTGCGCCAGAATGCGCTCAGACGCACAAGAATAACAACAACAACAAAACAAAAACTGTTGTTTCTCCTCTTACTTTTTAAAATATACCATTGTGTTTCGTGGGATTGATGAACAAAAGCTTTTTTTAGGAGGTAGTATTATTTTGAACCGTCACATTAACAATAGTTGTTGCGCAAAACGCCTGAAGCGCAGAAGCCATCCGCTCGCGTAAGAAGAGTCTCTGGAATGACAGACGCGTCAAATCCAGCGGAGGAAAAGTTGATGGCAACAAAAGAGAACACACATAGGTCCAAGGATGCTTACCTGATAAAGCTTCCCTGGAAAAAGCAGAAAGACAAGACGTACAGAATCCAAACGACCTGTGGGAGCATCCTCTGGCTCAAAACCTCTCCCTTCTCACGCTGAAGAAGTTGCAAAGAAGACAAAAAACGACTAAAGCAATCAGCAAATCCACAGCGCAGCTCGTGAGACTCGCGAGGAAGAGGACGGCATCTCTCTTGGCGCTCCTGTCTTCTCCTTGGAGAAACTTCTTCCTCCTCCCACCAAGTCCACAGGCGTCCACACAGCAGCAGCAGGCGCTCTGCTCCACGCAGCTGGACGGCTTTGGTCAACGTCTCGATGCGTGGCGGCGCTTCTGATCAAGGGGAGGGTCTGGTTGCGCGTCTGCGCGTCTTTATGGATTTATTATTTGATTGGTGGTTCTTCTTCACCATCGTCTCACACCAGCCGGGAAATTCCAGACGTTCAGGGATAAAGGTGCATCAGTGATGGCTGACTCATTAAAAGCAGCTAAATGGATGAATTCACTCTCATCCAATCCGAAGGGGAAACACCCAAAAAGACGGAGTTTGGAAACGGTGGATGTTTGTGACACAAATGCTGCCTGATTGTTCATTTATTTCACTTAAAAAATGTTTTCATTTACATTTTATACTCGTCTCATTTTTATAACCAAATGATTCCAATGAATTATTCCTTGTTGATCGCTAAATACAATTTAAATTCTACTTTCTACAGATCCTCGTGTTAACCAAGATCTACATCTAGTAATCCAGAACAAGGCTCTGCAACTTTTCACACCAGCCATTTGGTCCAGCAAAAGCTACCAAATCTCACTAGACATTATTCTATATTTAAAAAGTAGCTTTTAAATTTACAAACATGAAAAGATGTTTCTTTAAATGACAACTTTAACTTTTTTACTTTAGACACATACGAGATCCTTTCAAAATAAGGCACACCCTGTGTCAAATAAGATGCTCATGCTGTAGCAGATTTACTTGAATTTAGAATGCAGGAAAACCAAGTCAAACATGACATTTTTTGTCATTATGACACCGTGGTACAGCATTTTGGAATATGAGTTTGACTTAACTGACTAATGTAATACTTTAATTAAAAATTAAATTTCATTCAAAACAAAGAGCCACAATGCAACGGAACAAAGAAGCTGCATGTTGCTCTAGAGCCTCAGGTTGTGGACCCCTGATATAGAGATTCCTTGCGGTGTCCCTCAGGGCTCCAAGGTTGTTTGTAATATATATTGGTGACATATTTAATGTATCTAAATTATTATTACTAATATTGTTTTCAGACGACATAAATACTGTAGTAATGACAATGAATATATTCTTATTAACGTCACTGGCGGATTTAGCAGTTTGGGGGCCCCAGATGAAAAATAATTCAGGGCCCTCCGCAGACGATGTATATGTGCATATGTATAATCTTTATCCTTCTTTAAAAAAAAAAAATGTCTGTTAAATAACTTCTTTAGAATCCACATTTTGGCAGCATCAATGTTATGGATCCAAAGGTTTTAAGAAGCAGCATTTTTTAAACTGATATCAAATTTAAATGTTTACTAAAATTTAGTTAGTAGGTATTTTACCAAAAAGAGCAAAAATATTTAAATGATGGGACAAAACAGTATACTATGGAGTTGTGTTAATGAAAAACATAAAGAAATATTCCTATTTTCTGCCCCTTCTGTTGCCTTTTGTCTTTTTTCAGTCAATCTTCCTTCTTGACTGTCTTTATCTAATGTTCCTTTGATTCTGTTGCTCTTTTTATGCTGTATTGTCTTTGTTTTTGTCAATAGTTTTGTTTTTGTTTAATCTACATTGTTAGAATTTTGTGTGAGTTTCCTTGTTTTTTTTTCTTATAGAGCATCTGGATAAATAACTGTATATATACAGTATAAAATAATGAGTGCATGTTGATGCCTCAAATCAAAACTAAAGTCTAGACATTTTTTATTAGATGTTCAGATCGGGGCCCCCAGGGCGTCCGGGGCACCAGGCGAACATCTACCATTACCTAACGGTAAGTCTGACTGTGGTAAATAGCTTGTGTTTATGTGTTTTGGAGAGCTCTACAGAGGCGTGAGCAAGCACGTGCTGTCTCTGGGTTCACCAGAGTCTCTCTTGATTCAGTGTACTTCACTCCTGCAGCGGAGCAGCAGAGCTGTGCCTGACAGCCGTTTTAACCACAACTTCCATCTATCTGAGCATTAACCCAAGGGAGAAAATTAAAAATAAAACTGGAGGATCTTTTTATGACTGTCTTGATATAAATAAGAAAAAAAAGCATAAGCCAGTGGATTGGAGGGGATCGCCCCCGCTATGATGGAACTCATGGCGGTTTTCAGTCTGCCGGGTTGCCAGCCGCCAGTGAGACGCAGGATAGCATAACAAGCATAGCTCACAGCTTGCGAGCTCTGTGTTGGTTGGCGTAGCCAACCAGCAGGGCTTTGCTAGCAGCGGGGCTAGTTAACTCTGCTCCCCTGTGCGATGGCTTTCATTTGCTCTGCTGGACGCTGGGCAGCGGAGCTTGCTGTGCTGTCCAGCAGGTGACGTGCCTGCATAGCAGGCTCAATCGCAGCAGCGTCAAGGGCTCTGTGATGGGCTGGTGACCTGTCCAGGGTGTATCCCACCTTCATCCAACAGTAACTGGACAGTCTATTGCACCCCCAGCAGGTTAAAAAATGAATGGATGAAAATCCTTGCATTGCGCGGCCACATTTAATTTAGTATTCTACTCTTTGATCTAGCCACTGAAAACGTTACGTACCCAAAGCTGAGTCCCAGATTGCGCGTCAACCTTGAATCATGCCACACCACCTCAGATCGCATGTTTCCATTGACACTTGACGCCCCAGCTAGAATTAGTCCTTCCATTTCCATTTGCAAATATAAGATCTCTCATTCATCTCACATGGTCTGCTGTCACAGCAGTGTAAGGAGACACCTGTCTAGGAACTCCATCACGCCAAGTTAGGGTGAAGCTGATCACATAAGAGATGTTTACAGGATTACAATAGTTTAGTACAGTTCCAAAAAAGTCACATGACCCCCAAACCACTTTTCCACTTCCCCTAAAGTGGAAAAAAAAACAATCTTTCGCTTCAGGCAAATGGAGAAAATCTGCCAACAGTGGAAGGGAATGGTTGGTCCATGATTTTCGCATGCTAAAAGGATTGTTTAATGTGTTTCTAGAACTGCTTCTTGTTGTTCATGTAGTGTCATTTAACTTATGAAACAGTTTTCTCTCCACAAATTCCTATGTCTTCATATGAAAGACATCTTAAAGGTTCAGGTGGTGAATGTCATGCATGTTTGCACTAACGTACCCTCAAGCTCATGTTCAGTTGACTTGAACTTCAAAAACTCACCATGTTTTACTACAATTTCTCAACTGGAAAATGCTCCGAAATGTCAACTGGAAGCAGTTCATCAACTTTGTTTCATACAGTGAATACTTGTTAAACAAACTGCATCACAAAGACATCTGCACAAGAGACGTGAAGATTGTGCACACTAGTCTCTCGCTAAATCCTGGCTCACGTTAGGCTTTCTCACTGTTTCATGGATTTGTTTCACTTTGCTTATTATTATTATTTTTTACTGTGCCATGTGTTCTGCGACCTGATTGGCTGTTGACCTAATCAATCAATCTTCTCCATGCCGTGGAATGATGGACATGCCGAAAATCTGCTATTGTGAGCAAGTCTTTGTTTTCATTCTATAATGACTGGACTATTCTTTAAGAAGGTTTGAACTTTAGAGTTCAGGCAAGAGAGAAACGTGTGAAAATGTGTCTGAGAAAAGTGTATAAAGTGTAGTAAGGGGTCTTACAGCCTTAAAACACTTGTAGAAATTCACCAATAAACAAGGATCTACTGTCCATCCACCTCAACATTCAGTAGCTTGGACCAGTTAGCTTGGAGACCAAACTAGTCTGAACACATTCAAAGAAATTCTCGTCTTGAAGGCAAAGGTTTAGAAGACAGGGGAGCGAGGCTTGAGGTTTGTCATTCTGGTATTTGGCTAACTTGCAACATGAGATTCTGTTCAAAAATCGAATGGTTTTAAAGGCTCATTGCATTTCATGCACTTAGATGTTAGAAATAGTGTTCTCCACATTTGAACCATCCCCTGAAGAAATGCTGCAGACACAGCTATGCTTGGGAACCATTCTGTTTTTTAACCCCTCAATCCAAACACTTAATGCTGAGTGTCAAGCAGGCTTTATTTTAGAGTCTTTGGGATGACTGTGAATTTGAACTCACAACTTCCAATCTCAGGACGAATACTCTACCATAAGGTTATTGAGCTGGTTTTCAGTCCCCAAAGCTTCTGAGACGCATCTTGTTTTATACGTCAGCTGGGATTCTTCATTTGGAAGGGGTTGCAGCCACTAGTTGGAGGTGATTTAGTCTCTGAGGTTTATGACGTCTTTGGTTTTAGCTGTCAGGCAACTTGTTGCAGCCTATGTATTGGTGTTGGTTGGTGGACCCTACTAAACATTTAACACAACCAACCTCCAACATGTTCATGAAACCCAACTGCATGTTCTGAACACACCTGACCCAGTAGATTAAACCGGAAACACAGCATTTTATCTGTCTTGGTCCTCTATAGCCAAAATCAAAGATTGCTTTCAGCAAGAAAAGTCTTCAAATTTTTTTCCATCAGTGCTGTTGGGACTGAAGCAGTCCCATTGGTTTAAGGAAGCAAGAATGTGAGAGGTTTTCTTTATTCACAATCCACTTCCACTGGAAGACATCCAGTTATCCTCCACAGATTCAAGTCAACTCAGAAACCAATGACAGGAATAAACAACACACCAATAACTACACCTGTTTGATTGTCGGGCTTTAAAATAACCATCAGATTACATATGTAGGCCAGGTTACCAGAGATTTCATTTTTGACCTCGGGGGAAGAATGAACCTCAGATGTTGGTATGTGTTCATTCATTTCCCCAGCATAGTCAGATTCTGTGGTTTTGGCTGTGGCTTTTCTGCATTGGCGGCTTGGGGAGTTGGGGAGGGGTGTTCTTCCTGCGCATGCTTGGATTTTCTCCAGATACTTTGACTTAATTCATTGCAAAACCATGCATGCTAGCTTTCATTTTCAGCCCCTTGAACAGAAGGAAGCAGGTGTAAAAAATGGATATAAGGATTATATTTTTGGACTTTACAGGAGACGTCCCCCACGGCTACACAAAGATGAAACGTGAATGTGTTCAGCGATGCTGATGTAACCTTCTACTCCCGTTTTTAAGTCATTGTTCTTATGTGCAGAGACCTTAGAGATTATCTTGGTTTTAGTGCAGTTTTAGCGCATACATCTTTCTGGGATTGTAAAGAGAAAAACAGAGAAAATGAAAAAGTTTTTCTGTTCCTAGTTGTTCTTTCTAGAGTTTTAGAAAGTGGACAGCTATGCGTTTGAGCACAAATTATGACATCTGAGGACAGGGACGGTTTCCTCCTGCAGACCTCTCTCACTCACAAAGCTTCCAGGAAGGACAGTGGTGTTCACCTTGTTAAAATTACAATTAGGCTCCTCTGTGAGATATACTTTTTCCATTAATCCAAGGGCAGCCACATGTGTCGGCTTCATGTCTGAATGAGCGTTGGTCAGTTCTAGAAGTGGTCACTTCATTCTTCACTACAGAAGGAAATACTTGAAGTTCCACAAATCCAATTCTATCCAACTCTATCATAGCAGCAAATTTGTTGTTGTTTACTTTTTTTGCTTATATATATATATATATATAGTTTAAATGAAACACTCTGAAGTCCTTCTTAACAGCTCTGGTTGTTAAATGAGGAGCGTGCCTGGTCATATCTCAGTTCTTCATACATAAATATGTGCCCAAATCCATTTCAGTCTAATCTTTATGGCCTTTGCTGTTGGCTTGCTGGTGTTCTTTCACTCCAATCTATCTTTCTGAAACTTGATTAAATACTATCTCTTATGTTATTTTATGAATGAGGTAAGACAACCTTTTTTCTATTATCTAAGCTTTTTTAAAATTTTAAAGAAAAAATTTGGCAAAGACTGACATGAAGTAATGGTCACCTTCAAAAAATGGAGAAGCATGTCATCTTGATGTCTTTAATATTTTCATGTTATATTTTTCTCACGATCAAGGATATAAATAAAGACATTTTTGCCTAAACCTGCCTTTTGGAGTTTTTCTTTGAATAAATAGTTGTGAATCAGGAACAGATGAACAAATGCCTTTGTAAGGCTTTGTAGTTTATGACGTTGGAAATATGCTGGGCGTGCCACAAGCTCCCTGCTCTGCTCCACCTGTCGATGACTAGATCCATGTACGTCTTTGTTTTCCTCCTTTGAGCTGGCACCTGACTCTAAAGTGTACGAGCTCCAATATTGCTCACCATTTCTGTTACACCGCTAATGTTAGATTGAGGTTGTTAAACAGATGGATGATGGGAGGGGAGTAGGCTTACCCTGCACCAATATCTGATGAACTACTGCTGCTCTGCAGAAACTGCATTCTCGAAATGACACAGGGTTTGTTAGTTTTTTGACTGAAAACGGCATTATCATAAATAATAGACCACTGGGAACGCTTTTACAGTAGACCAAAAGACAAGTGGAGTGGGTCTGTATTACATTACAGCAACCTGATTTTATTATGGATAGAAATAAAGATATATTTATTTTCGATTAAAATCATGGGAGTTTGGATTCCCAAAGAGGATTATGAGTAGAGTGCATCAATGTGAATGCAGACTAGTCTCCTTTTTGCTGTCTTTGTGGACAAACTTTGTGTAAAGAATGTGAAGTTACAGAGGGTGAGTAAAAATAAAGCCAAAAAGTGACAAATCAAAAGTGATGTAGATATAGTGCCACAGGTTTTGTTACTGTTGAACGTCCTGATCAACCAGAGTATTCCAGATAAAAACCAGAAGACAAGACACTATCACAGCTGGACTCAATTTGCAGCCAAGAATCCCAAAGTCTTTGCCACTAATAGGTCATGTGGGGCCAGCCTGAATGGCATTTCTGGACATCATGTACCCTCAACGCTTCCGCATTTGCATTTTTTCCAACTGGCCGCAGCAAACCTCATCTGTTTCTTTTAGTGGAGTGACCTGTGTGGCCTGCTGCTTCGCCTGGATGTTGTTTCAATTCCCAACAGTTCCAGACATCGTGGCCTCAGCATGGATGCTCTGAAATTAAAGAGAGGGGAGTCTGTAATCTAAAAACACCAAACATCTTTAAAGGTGTGCATATTTTTGTTCTGATTTCTCATTCAATAAAATACACAAAACGTACGCTCTTATGTTCTCTTTGGAGATCATGTATTCCCCCAAGTCTAAAAGCATCGCACTTCATGAGCAGATCAGACATTCAAGTAACTGTGACATCAAAGACCCAAATCAGAGCAAAACTATTCTGCTTCTCGACCCTATTTGCACATAATTTCACATCATACTATATTTGCTTTGCCCTCTAAAAGAGAGCACACACTTCAAAGAAGGAAGACCCCCCTAAAGGGAAGGTGGATTCCAGCACCTATACATAAAACTGTCTGCTATGAATTCAGGTGTAAAAACCTGACGAGATACGTTGTTTAGAGATAGTGCTGTCTTGTCAGCAAAAGGCTTTAAAAATTAACTATGTTTTGCTGAGGAACAAGAAAGCCAGCTTTGATGGGACAACAGAAGCTCCAGTTCTCTACGGATCAATTGTTTCAGCTGAATTAGTCAGCAGTTTGGAAACTGAATTGCTTTTAGTCCTTTTCTGAAAATCTGGGAGCCAGTCTACATTGTTTCGCCTTTATAGCACAAGCTATTATTTTTAAAAAGGTCATGAAATGCAGCTCAGATGTGCTAAAAGGATGATGCAGCTTCATGGACAGTTTTCATCTTGAGGAGGAGGGCGGCAGAAGGTGCTCTGTGTTGTTTTCTTTAAACTCTATAGCGACAAAAAGACACATAATTGGCAGAAGAATCAGTTCCTATAGAATGTATTTGGATTCTATATTTCTATTTAATTGGAGGGAGCTTTAGAAAAGAGAGATTTGAAGGGGAGTAGCATTTTATGACTCACTTTTTTGGAGTGGATATGAAGGACTGTTCAAAGGCTGTCCCATTTTAAACATAATGACTATGACACTTGCAGTGGTTAGTAATGTGAGAGACAACAATAGCATGCCCTGCAGCTCCTTTAGTGCTAGTGTTGTGAGTTTTAGTTGAAGGGATTAGAAAGCTAAGCAATATGGTAAAGAATTAACTTTAATTAGATTATAAAGGATTTTCCGTAAGCAGTGGTCCCCAACCGCTGGGCCGCAGACCGGACCGTTTCCTGGGACAGTTGGCTGCTGCCATGACCTACATTTTTTCAGTTTTATTTATATTCAGATCTGAATAAAGATTTATTTGAAATATGACTGGATTCTCTCCACCACATCCGACATGTGACACGATCAAGTCACCTCCGCTACTTTCTTAAAGAGGCTGCGTCGATCGCTTAATCGTCAAAAATGAACAAAAAACAAACGTTTTTTGACTGTTTCTTTTCACAAAAAAGAGCAAGTTAGGAAACAGAAGAAGAGACTTTGACTAAAGAAAGAAAGAAATCTGCATTTAACAAACAAAAGCCAAAAATCTTTACTCCAAATATAGATTTGTGGTGACAGTTGTTACCAAAAACCATAATAATAATGAACAATATTTGTCAACCGTCTGTCTAATATGAATAAAGTTGCTCAAATGGTGGATTAATGTTTTGGATTATATTTATAAAATACATGTTTTAGTCACAGCTTTTTTTATTTATCCGTTGCGCCTTAAAAGCCAGACCAGCTGCAGATGTTTTACAGAGGATGAAGGAAAACATTGTCCTCAAAAGTTAAAAATGTTAGAAATTGGAAGTAATAAAGAAAAACAAAAGCAATGCTTAAGAGAAGCTCCTTTAAGTGTGTTGACATTCTTTCCCTGCATAATGCAGCTCACAAAAAGCTCTATTTTTACAAAAGAGAAGTTCTTTTTACGTTAGCGATGCTTTTTTTTTTTTTAGCAAATTTAAATACATTAAATGAACACTAGGGCATCAATGGAGTGAGCAGGTTTCTTGACTGAAACGAGGTCTGTGAAAACCAGCAAACTCGGCACCAATGGACCAAATGCATCTGAAATGACTTCCACAGGCTTGCAGGTGAGTGCTTTCAAACTTGGAAGTGAGACATTTTCACCAAATTGAATCTTCCAGGAACAAACAAGTTCAAACAAAAAATACTATTCCAGGTTCTGAGTGAAAAAGACATTTCTATTTTGCTCACACAATTGAAAGTGTTTGTTGTTCACCTTTTAGCTGATCCCTTTAGGGGCCGCCAAAGCCAATAAGCTCTCACTGGTTTGCACAGGTGATTTGGCAGTAGTTTTTACGCCGGATGCCTTTACTGACATAACCCTGTTTTTTCATCCGGACGAGTGACCGGCACAAGGAGACCCAGACGTGGGCCCCTGTTGTGGCTACTTAGGCAATAACGCAAAGGGTTTTGCCCAAGGAAGCGCACTGGGCGAAGTTCATTGCGCACCCTGGGAATCGAACTGATTTCCCGTGTGCCAGTATTGCACTTAACCAACAAAAATCTTACAAATAAGCTCACTAAGATGTGTTTTTGTAAAACTGCAGCTTACTGGTGAAGGAAAACAAATGAATGCTTGACCATGAGGAAATAAACAACACACTTCATCACCAAAATGGCAGAAAACAAGTAGAGAAGAAGAGAATTGACAGGATGCAATGTTGTAATACAATCATTTAATGTGGGCATTTCTTGAACTGACTGTACTTTACCTGGTTGTGGAGATCATTCCAGTCTCAACAACCCACAAAAAAACAACCTTATCTGCCCAATAAAGTTTGGAGATCTGAAACTTTAATCTCTTTGCTACTCCTTACCCCTTTGTCTTCTATAATCACTTCTGAAAGTACATACATTTGTGAAGATAAATAAATCTCCCTGGAAAAGGAAAAGTAAACAAAGGAAAGACATACATTTAGATAAGATAAGGATTTCTTATGAGCAACAGTAAAAGAAAAAACATTTCTTGTGTTCAACAAATCTGATGAAAAACTGGTGTTTTGATGAATTATGCAACTGATAAACCAAACTTTGGTATTCATCCATTTTCACCAACATTCCTTTGTAAGCACCAGTATAGATTAAAAAAGTGGATGTAAAGTTTGTTTTTTAACACATGAATAATACTTTGCTCAAATGTGAGTTTTTTTATTTTATCATAGAATTAAAGGAAACAAGCAGGTGAAGTTTTAATGGAAATGTTATCATGAGACATCACTCTGCTGTATTTTGATGCTGATGCTTAAAACCAGACAACTGACAGACAAGCAGGGAGGCAGGCAGTCAGGCTAAGTGACAGACTGACAGGTGGACGGACAACAAAAAATAAATAGAAAATCAATGTCAGAAGTTTTTGTGCTGTTTTAGGAGGACTAGAAAGATATGTCTGAAGCAGAGGGTGGTGATTGGTGGGAAAATGTGGAATAAGAATGACCTTCTGATCCAGGTTTTATTGTACTGTCCCTTTTCTTGAGCGCAGACACCAACACCCCTTTGATCACGCCTTCTTAAAATATTCTCACAGTTGTCTTAGAAAAGTTGCTGATACAGAAACGTTTGGCTCCAGCAACAGATAGAAAGGAAGTTGGGTGATCTGTAAATGTGGAGGTGTAACACAAAAATGATTTCTCTAGTGTCCTGCAGCCTGAAACACAGCACCTGTCTTATCCTGAACAAATGTGCACTGCATCTTTCTGAGACTATATTTCAAACTAGAAAAGTCAGTTGGTCTGGACCAAGTTCACTTAAAATCTTTCCTACTTTTTTACACTCTGTGCACGGAGCCTATTCAGGCTGAGGAAACTCAGTGTGAACCAGAGATAGGCCTAAATGGACTGCCTCAAAAGATGGGTCAGAGAGCGGTTCCTGGTCCCTGACCAGGGTCTGCTTGGGTCTATTCAGACTGAAAATTCGTTCTGGATCATCGGGGGGGAAAAGTTCTGGCCCACTTTAATTTTTTTTCAAGAGCACATCTTAAAAAGAGATGAAATCAAGGTGGACCCAAAGATAGTGAAAGTATCTAAAAGTTCTGCACTTTAGGGCCCACTCGATTACAATGTCAATAAATGATCCCTTTTTGAGCTTATGTCATATTTAAGGCACACCGAAATAAAAGGTGAATTAAGTGAAACAAATGAGTCAAAGATAAGTCCATGAGTGATTTAGACTTTATTAAGTGTAACACATTAGCTTATCCTTGTTTGCATATTCACAATACCTGTAACCCCTGACCTTGTTTGGAACACCTAAAAACGGTATTCGATTCGATCTCCTTTGACTTCAACAGAGGTGTTCTCTGTCATTGTGTTTTGTCATTGTCCCCAGGCTTTTCTTTGAGCAGCTTCTCTATTAATGTTTAGGGGAACTTTTGACCAACATCCAGGGGCACACAGACAGTGAAAGCAAGAGAGGCAGAAGTGTCCAGTTCGAAGAACAGGAGAGGATAAAAATGAAGGACAGAAAAGATAGAGAGCGCAAGGTGGGGATTTTTGGGTCGATGGTCTTGGCAGTGGGAAGCAGGAAGCAGATAGAGCATGCTCTCAGGATGAAATAAACTAGTTCAGTAGGTCAGCCAAAGGCAGGATCTTCAAACATTGCTGAACAGCTGTTGCCAGAGCTGATGTTGTGCCTGCAGTTGAAATCAAATGAGTCGGTTCCATGAAATTTCTACACATTTCAGGGTTTGTTAGTTAACTAATGTAGAAAATGTGTTGTGTATTTTGTCTGGTGTAGTTCGTTCCTGAGACCAAAATTATAAAGGCTTGAAAAAAACAGTTACATGCTTTGTGCTAAAAAACCAGTAGCTTTCTGAGAAAAACCATGAGTTTTTAGAACTGTGGAACTTTTGTTTTGGAGAACAAAATTGATGTTTCAAATGGGCTGGGTTTTTATGACGCTAGATTTTTGCAAAAGTATTATGCATGTGTAAAAAATGTACTTGTAATGAGAGATTACAAGTACAGAAACCAATTATGTCTGTAAAAATGTTCTGATTTGTTGAAAAAATGATTAGTTTCCCAACAATTCTCTGTCCATATGTGAAACATCGAGTGCACAAGCGAGCATGCACATCATCTCCGGCCCTGGGCTGCAAGCTGGCCTGGGTGTAAAGGGATTTTGGCAAATGTAAATACAGGCAAACCTCTGCTTTGAGTCAATTTCTCTTCTCTTCCTTCCTTTTTTTCCCTGAAAGCTGACCCTGAGGCTTGTTTTGCTGCTTTTTCATCCCTAAAGTTTTAATAAAGCACCAACTTAGGTCATGTCATTGTAGATCAATGCACATTCTCATATTTCATAGGCAGACAAAATGTTTGTACGGACAGACAGTTTTTTTTTTGTTATGAAACAGTTTTACAGATGCACAAAGTTCCTATTGCAGGTATGAAACTTTTTTACGGACGGACAAATTATTTTCTACTGATACAAAACACTTTTACAGTCACACAAATCTCTTAATTACAAGGACAAAACCTTTTTAAAGATGGACAATGCTTTTGCAACCAATCTAACGGATTTGTTTGGAGCAGTACACTCCAATGGCAAAAGATAACCAAAACTGTGAGCAGAATCTTCTTTTTTCAGTAACTGAGTTTTCTATTCTGTAGCATGTTGTTAACACACTGGCCAAGTTGACTGACGGTGGAAGAAATTTAAGTAAATCGCACAGAAAAATATTGGCATTGGAGTAACATTTCCAACAATTCAAATTTCACTCAAATTAACTTTAATGTGTGGCTTTTTTCTGTCAAAATTCAAAGAAAATTCTTACATTTTGAGTCTGGAATTTCAACTTTTTGAGTGACAAAATTACAGCATCTGCAATCTTTGGAGTCTTGTTTTTTTACTTATCATTTTTCATTTGGTAAGATATTTATTGTTTTTTAAACACATTTAAATTATTCCCAATCTTTTTTGAATTTGCACCTTAACTTGATCAGATTTAATCAGATTTTATTTTTATGATTGAAAAAAACTTTTGGAAATTAATGAAAAAAATCAGATGAAAAGAAAATCTAAAAATGAAATTCTTTTGTTTCTCCCACATATTTTTATATTTATTAACTATCTTGAAACCATGATCTAGCAACCAGTTTACACTGCACATACCTGCAGAAACAGAACAGACCTCTGTAAATTAAGGGAAGATTGTAATCGGGATTGTTTTGTCATAGGAACACTGTTGTGAGGAAAGCATTACATCACTGTTCTTCAGCACAGAAAATGACAGCTGAGACAACAGTGGGTCATTTTTCACTAAAACTTGATAAACCGCATTATAGCTCAATTTTTGCAGGTACAGTATCTGCTTTCATTTGTTCTCTCCACCCCGAGTGGCGGAGCTGCAGGCTTATGGTTGGTAATTAGCTGGGTTCAGTCAGTTGGAGTGAGAGGCTCACTGGTAGTGATAACTGCAACTCTGTCTTCACACATCACAGATTCATATTTGAATAATTCAGCAGTATGTTGTGAGTTTGTTTTGCAGAGGCATCCGAAGACACAATGAAGGGCAGAGTTTGAGTGAGTGAGGAAGACGAAGTGGAGAACTCTGAGGGGATGATCCACATAGCTAATAGTTCTTGTCAAAACCTTGTATAACATCTATCATGGATAATTAGGTTTATGGCATGTAGAGGCTAAACAGCGTGTTTTGAAAATTAATGAAATGGTAATCTCAGTGTTTGGTAATGAGAGCTGCTTTTGCATCTGAAAATCAGCTCGAGTTCGCATTTCTTGAGCTACTCCGGCTGCTTTTTAAATCTATAATTAACCTTCCCGTACACTTTACAGATGGGAATACTTTTTCTTTGGTATTCATACACACACAAAACGATGCTTATTAATATGTTGGAAACATTTTAATCACTAACACTAAACATTCAGTTCACTCCTCATAAGTGAAAACGATGTAAGAGAAACTTTTTTACTAATAAAGAATGTGTTATTTGACTTCAGTATATAACATATTTTTATGAATTAGTCACATTTAAAAATGATCTAATATTTTTGTTTTGCTCTCAAAAATAAAATCGGGCTGACAACTGCATGTTTACTTAATATTATTTTTTAGTGTTTTTGGTCAAAAGAAGGACAGATTGATGATTAAAAATGATTAGATTAGATTACATATCATCTATAGTTGGTAGATGGATGGACACGACTGCAAATGATGATAGGAACTTTTACCAACACATACTAGCCATTCTCTCAGACCTAAAAACAAAATACCATTTTCATCCTCTGTATTAGTCTTTGTTTGTTTTTGAGATTTTGCTCACAGCTTAGTGTATGGCTGAATCATAATAACCTAATAAGTGCTGCAAGTGACTGTTTGTCCCTTTTTTGCGTCAATAGAATGATTCCAGGTCAAGAAAATATTCAGTTTTTATATATTTTGGTGAAAAATAGGCAAATCTATATAAGACTTGAAATGTTAAGGTCATAGACCAATCTGTGAGCCTGTAGAGCAAAGATTTCCATGCACATATTTGTCTACGGGCATGCTGCAGGCGACAGGTTGAAGCGAACACTTGCTGTAAGATGTTGCTGCTCTTCTGTACAACCTTCCACGGACCCAAACAACCTAGAAACCCACAGCACTCATATGGATGGATGTGACTAAGCCTTATCTGTGATGCTTGCATGAGTTAAATACAAATGTAAATAGTGCATAGGAAGGAAAATAATATTTGTAAATTGTCTAATGGTGTGAAAGTGCTTGGTCATGCTGCACACTGGTTCTCATCTAATGACAGTTTAAATCAGCGCCAGTTCCTCTAAGAACCCTAAACAGGATGAGGAGGGTGTATCCAGCTCATCGTTTCTCACACAAACTTTTTCTTCAGGGCACAAACTTATTTTCTGCTCTACCAGGACAAGACTCCCGATTAAGGTTTTGCTGTTTTGTACATGTCTGTCTTGTAGATTTTTTTTTTAACAGCCTCCTGCTGAGACACCAGGGGGATCTTTTCCTCAGAAAAGCTGACATTCAGCTCTGTCTCATAGCTGACTCTCTAGGGAACCTGAAGAAAGAAAAGCCCAATACGGAATGGATTCTGAAAAAAAAGTCTCCAGAGATTGGTTCTGTCCTTCCTGCTGTGATAGTTGATAAGGTATGGAATCCAAAGAACTACATTCTTTTTCCTACTATGAAAAACTGCATGTTTTATTAGTAGGAATACAATATAAGACATGTTATGTTATGATATTGTTATGGGAATTAATGTAACATACCTGTATATAGAAAACTTTAGGCACCAAATATGTTAAATGAAACAGGCAGACAGCTGGTTCCATTCGCAGCAGGTATATTTATTGAGACAGGAATCAAGCACGGCTAGAAGTCCACAAAGCTAACTCAGTGTCAGATAGGCAGAGGTTAATCACGGGCATGGGATAATCCAAGTAGCGATTAGAGTAGTCAGAGTCCAGGCAAGGGTCAGGGCAGGCGGCAGGCAATCCAAATACAAGCAGAGTCAGAGAGCAGAAGATCGCGTCAAGACGGAAATGCTTTGTAATGCAGGCACTGTGGCACAAACAATACTTCGCACTGAGCGAGGTTGTGTGTGCTGCTTAAGGGACTGGTGGGTGATTGTCAGATTGCAGTCAGGAGAGCGACATCTGGGGACTGCATTCTGTGGCTGCTGGGAGGTGTAGTGAGTTAGTTACTCTGGAATGACTGGACCAGAGGGGGAAACAGACTCTGACTCCTGACACATACTCAATTCATCTTTTTAAACATGAAAATGATCGAACTTTGAGGAAAATTTGAGGAATTGGGCATAATTAAATATTGACCATTGAATGAGTGACTCCTCCCACTCGCTTTCCAAACAGGAAGAATTCAAAATCTCACGCACTTCTATTGAGAAATAAACAGCTATAATTCAGTCATTTAAATTTGTCACCATTCTTTGTCATCTACCTTTTTTAAGCTTTCTACAAGCTCACTCCTGATTGGTGAGAGTGGTTGCCGCAGAAATGGTGGCACTGACTGACTCTGCACCACGTTCTCACTCCTAAGGTGTTAGAGCTCTTTGACGCTTTGGGAGCTCCCAACTTGTCGTTTTTTTGACGCACTGGCTGTTTGTTTTTTTATGCGCCGGCTGTTCCGATTAAATCAGGGGTTCAGTTGTTTTGTCAGATGCAGTACCGGTACCCTAGCCCAGACCGTTTCCGGTACCAGGTTATGGTTATGGTTAGGGTACTTGGTTGTGGTTAGGGTCATGGTACTTTTCTAGTATTGCTCTCAGTTATGATCCTTTTAAGAAGTTGATGAGTTTTGATGTGATTAAAAGCAGATGCCTTTTTTTTTAAACAGACACCTACCTGCATTTTTCCCTTCTGAAATCTTTCAGTAAACATTTCTTTTTTTTCATGCTTTTCTTCTTCATTGTACATTTAAATTGTTGAAGCTGAAATCAGCTGAAGTGAACTGCGTTGTATCGTAGAATACTGACGTGTGATCTGACCTTAGATCATCTGTTGTCTGGGGTTCAGTGCACATTCAAAGCTTCTATCACCACAGCTTTAAAACCAGATCATCTCAGATGACAAAGAACAGATCACTGAAGCTAAATAAATGGAAAAGAAATCAACAATAAAACCAAAGAAAAAAACATGTGAAAGCAAATTTTCCATTGTTAAATCTTTGTTTTATTTTTATTGAGGAATAGTCAAGAACAGTCACTGAACCTTAATGAGTACAGAACACAGAGTTAAAAGGAGATAAAAACAGTCTTATTTATAAGATCTTCTTAACTATTAAGCCTCATGGTATGCGTCGCCGCATCTGCAACGTTTGACATTTAAAGGCTTTTGAGAAGAAGCTCTTAAAGTCCCACTTTAGCTATATTTTTATTTACTATAAAATCATTCACGGTGGTCTTATAATTATAATTATGCAATTTTTAGCCAAAATCAAAAAGGCCTGTATTGTTTTTTAAGACATGTTTTCTGCAGAGTGGCAGAAGTTCATTGGAAATTTGCCACTGAGTTGTTGGCAGAACTTTTGGTCTGGAAAAAAGCCTCTTCTGATATCCCATCATCCCTTTGTATACAGCAGGGGTCTCCAACCCTGTTCCTCGAGGGCTACCACCCTGCTTGTTTCGCAGCAAACCCTGCTTCAGTAATTGCTGCTCACCTGGATCAGGTGTGTTCAGTCAATCAGAAACTGCGCTGATTAAATCCAGCTAATCAGCATCTACTGAAGCAAGGTTAGCTGCAAAACAAGCAGGACGGCAGCCCTCGAGGAACAGGGTTGGAGACCCCTGGTATACAGTATACTCTCTCCCACCTTACAACCCTTCAAACCCCCAAGCTAACATGCATGGAGCTTGTGTTCCCCCCATTTCACTTGCTGCGTCACAACTGAGGGGTTTTTCTATCAGCGAGTTTTCATCTGCTCCCAATCCAACAGGATTTGAATAAAGAAATGATTGAATTATTTTGTATATGTTCTCCATCATGAGAAAAATGCTCTAAGAACATGTTAAAAACAGGATTTTTATTGAAGTGAGTCTTAAAAAAACTCCAGTAAATAAAACAAGAAAGTATTTTTTTGTTTGTTTCTCATTTTTTTATGCCTGACTCATTAATGAAATGTAATTACCAATTTGCACAAATTAGCAAACTCCCCTCAAAGCCCAACATATTTCTTCTTAAATTACAAGTTACCTTATTCTATGTGGTTTGTGAAGCAAAGAAGCAAGGTCACATAATGGATTTCATGTTTACTGTCTGCATTACGATGCAGGCAGCAGACACTAATGGAAGGGCAGCAAATGGCACTAGAAATTGCAATATTGCTCCTCTTGTCTTGTAAGTGAGAAATTGCACCAATAAATATAGTTAATGGGAGCACACTTTGGATTGTGAAAAGAGCTAATACATCTCTGAGCAGAACTACTCAACAGCAGCTTAGTAAAGGGCATTTGGAAAGTGTGGCAGAGGACATCTTCAAATTCAAAGGAACGCAAAGCAGGACACATTATTTCTCCAACACCAGTAATGTCTCCCTCAGCTCCTATTCCACTCATGGTTGTCTCTATGGCAACACAAGACTTTTAAAGCCAGCAAACCAGCACAGCCACACAAACCAAACACACAAGGATCCTATCTCCAACTTCACAGTTATTAGATTGATTCCCATCTTACCAAGAAAGTCCTTTGATGAATTTATCAACAGTTTGTTTTCTAAATTGTAACTTTTTAGCATTGTTTTTTGGAAGGCCTACTTCTGGTTGTAGCCTATCTTGTAGGGATTGGGGAAAAAAAACAACAACAATGTTTCCTGTCACCCAGGTCTAACAAACCAGAATATTCGCTTACAAAAGGTTGCACTGTTGTCTAGCTGTGTGTGCTTTAAATCTCAAACAGCAACTTCACTCTGGATTTGTTTGCAGGAGAATGTGAGCAGCATGCAGTTTGGAATATTGTTAAGAGCTACGCAGGAGTAGGAAGGGATCAGAGGGCAGATGTCATCTTCTATGAAGTGTGATTGTAGATTCTAGCCAGTTTTTGTGAAATACTACTGACAAAAAAAAAAGAAAAACTTCAGTGAAATGACACAAGTAAGTAATCACTTTTGGTTTGCTTAAGAGATGATAAATGTCAAAACCCTAAAACAGAAAGTCAGCAAATTTGTGGTAAGCAAATGTCTTTTTTGTTGCATTTACTTTGTTGAAAAGCCTGTTTTGATCTCCTTTTAAATGGTAATACATTTAGAAGGAACTTGCATTTGTTAAAAGGGAGTGAGAACTGGACATATGAGCTGCACCCGTGAAAAACATGCTATATTACTGTCGCTAAAGACAATTGGTTGAAGCTTTTAATGAACCCAGATGCTGCTCGTCAGGTCACTAATTGGCACATGCCTCTGTGAGGCGTTGCTTGTTGCAAGTCCTACAGTCTCCAAACTGAAGTTCCATTTAATGGTTGTTCAAATTCACAAAAACAAATGATAATTTTTTTCAACCTTCAAGTGCTTAGCTTGGTTTTGGCTTGGTAGACTTTTAGGTGAGGTTCGAAGAACTCTATTTCTTCTAGTTTTCTATCAGAACAGTGCAGAAGAGACTTCACACAGCTTATCTTCTAGTCTCATTGGGTTTCCAGGAGGCTGCCACATCTTCACTGTTAGGACACTTTGCTCTGTTGTCAGCAACATGTTGTGATCAACAATGAGGTCACATTCTGCCTACAACATTTGGACTGCAGGATCAAAGTGTAGAGAACATGTGAAGAGTTCCTTTGTTACAACTACCCTCACCAGTTGGGTTGTCTGCAGGGGAAAACTGGGGTAACCTGTACTGGACACGCAGGGGGCCTGCATGAAATAGCAAGGTCGTTCAAGGGCAAGGTCAACACATAGGGCTAAATAAGGGTGAAACAGGTGAAACGCAGGCCGATTGTTCAGATTTGTCACTTTTTTAAGCCCAACCTAAACCCTACGTATTACGCAAAGAAATGTGCGCTACAAGGAATAAGTCCAAGCTCTTTGCATGCAGCCTGCGACTGTTAGAAATTAGGAAATTTGACAATCAGAGAGTAATGTGTGGACGTCGTACGGGGCACTTAAGTATCATGTGCCCACCCCGTGCATGGAGCACAAGGTCAGTAAGGAGCCAGTGTGTGCTCCTTGCTAATGACTATAGTGTGGTGTAAGGGCACTGTTTGACAGCATCATCCCACCAACTGATTCTATCCTGACAAATACTTCATGATACATTTCCCACACGCACAACAATCATACAATCTTTTTTCCTAACGTCCCTTAAAGTGGCTGTACAGTGCATCCGGAAAGCATTCACAGCGCCTCACTTGTTCCACGTTTTATTTAGTTCCCGGCTTTTTTTCAAAATGGATCAAATCAGTTTTCTCGCTGAAACATTCTTTGAAAAACATAATGATAATATTGAAAAAGGTCTTTTGAGGTTGTTACAATTTGTACTAATCTCAAAGAAACTGCAGGTCACACTTGTGCTCCCTTTAAGATGCCTCCGCTCCTCTCTATGACCCTCCTCGGGCCTGAACAACCCAAGAACCCACAGCACCCATATGGATTAACCTGCCATAAGGGTGCATGTGAAAAAAGCTTCAGTGGAACGGAGCACTGACAGAGAGAGCACTATATTTTGGTGAAAATACTGCAGAAAGGAATCTGACTCAATAGAATATTCAGACTTATCATCATTGGAGAATGTCTGAATGGAAAGAGATATCAAGATATGTATCTGCAACCAATGTTAATCCAGCATCTCTACAGTATTGCACCAAACTCTCTTCTCCCTCACAAATCAGGGGTTTAATCAAAGATAAAACAATAACCTGCCGGATCTACACTGTTGGGATAAACTTTGATGTGCTTTTCCTACCCAAATGACCAACACAACCACACTGAACGTCTAGTGACAAATGCTGATTGAAAATAGAATGACCGTAGTATGATCAGGCTAATGACCCACATGGGCAGGAGATGACAAGTGTGTATGTGATTACTCCAAACACTATCCAGGCTGCTGTTTTTTCAATGAGAAAAATGCTAAATTACCATTGTGCTGTAACTCTAGACTGTATTACAAAGTCTGACACAAACTTGCATCAGCTTTTAAGTTACGAGAGCTTTGAATGAGGCTCAATGAAAGGCTTAAAGTTTGACATTTTATGGAATATACTCAGGCTGTGTGACTCTTGTAGTCTCAGAGGGGCATTTTCTTTGCAACCACAAAGCTCTGATCATAAATCACTGAGAAGTTATGCTCGTCTTTAAGACACAAACAACTACCAACAGACGAAAGCCCCTAAAAAATGTCAGCTTGGCTAGTCTGTGCTCCAAACTTTGTTTTGGTGACACCATGTGACAAAACAAATTAAAATCAGGAGCAGTCAAAAGGAATGTTAACATAAATAGTCAAGAAAGATATTACAAGCATCTCATGAATAATTCAAAGCATTTCCATTTCCTGCTGTCTGTTTACTTGGCAGTTATTAGATGTTTGAACTCAAACTGATCAACTTATTGTCACCTTTATTATTACCTGGAACAGAGACACTTGATACAAAACCATCAAATGAGCTACAACTGTTTGCCTTGGAAAAAACATGGATAACTACACGCATGTTCATTACTACAGTAAGCAGTTGAAATAACAAGTGCTTCTGTAATTCTATTTGGACAAAAAATGAATATTTACTTCATCCTGGAGCCACTTTCAAATCATCAGTCATCAATACACATTTTCAGCTCACCCTCCGACCCTTCGGCAAAACAAACTTGTTCCTCTTCCAACAAAAGTTGATCCATTAGTCACTTTTTTAAATGCTGTATATTTCCATCCCACTTTGACACCTTAACTGTTTGTTAAAAATTTAAAATAAGGTATAGTGCTTCTTGGCTTTTAGAAAACAGAAGGAATTGTTTGGAAAAAAATCTACTGGTGAATTTATGAACAAATACTGTTAAAATATGAATACATTATTAAGTAAAACGATCAAGGATTATGCTGAAAAGACTGTCTTGCAGGAGGCAAAGGCTGGATGTGGAAGAACTAATCTGGTAATGAACAAGTAGCATCATATAGTACATAGAGTCAAGCAGGGAGGCATTGGGTCCTATTTTTAGAGTGTTTGGTATGACTCGGCCTGGATTTGGACCCATGACCTTTACATTCTCAGGGTGGACACTCATTCCACAAGGCCACTAAGCTGCTTTTGTCATTGGACAGTTGACCTAGTCATTCACCTTCTCCACCTCTGCTCCCTGTAACTTCTCCTCTTTGCTCCCCTTTTCAGGGCAAACATCCACCTCCTGTGAGGATTCAGGATGTCCTGAACACGTCATCTGCTTACACTCCTCCTTTCTTTCTTCATGAATGTATGTCATGTTCGAGTTTATTTCCTAAATGTCTTAAGTTTCTGCCACAAAGCCCAGTCTCCTGCATTTTGGGTCCTACACCTCCAGTTCCTGACACCTCTTTAGGTGTTCCTCCACTTGCTCCTTGCTCTCACTACAGGTGACATTGGCTATGTCCAAATTCCTTCCCTACTCTCTATAGTAGGGAAAGTGCCCTAAAAGTGTATGTAGATCGAACAGTGCACTAAGTAATGAGTAGTGAAGGAACTCAGACAAAAAAAAGCAAGTAGGAATGGAATAACGGGTATCTGTTCGTAGCTCTAACGTGCTTCACTTTGTATTACTTTATTGTCCCTCATTAGTTTAGTTTAGTTTACACCATTAAAATGATACTCTGTGCATTAACCAAGAAGCAATGATCCTGTTTTTCCTCTGTCTTTGATAAGCGTACCTTGTTGTAGTGTGTTGATGTCTCACCTTTGTCTATTGTTCTTTTCTTTAACTTAAAAGAAAAGCCCAAAAAGCTCACTGAAACAACACAATTCTACTAGTTTCTAACAACACTGCAGAAGAAATTTAAATATATGGAAAAAAATGTATACAACCCATGATTAAAATGCTTATAGTTACATAAGAACTCAGGGTGACCATCTAAAGTTAAGTGATTGTTTCTTACATCTGCAATCTTCTACAAGTCCATTGATGTTCATTCAGTTTCTGCTCAGATTGTGGGAAAATTTGGCAGTTGATGCTTTTCATTTTTCATCCCTTTATCTTGCCTCCCCTTCTGCTTTAAAGGCAAATGGGTATGGTGGAAAACGTCCTTCATTTATGTGTGTTACAAAACTAAAACACCAAAATCGTTAAATGAGCAAACCTCAACAATCCTCTGTGGTCGGCTAATGCCCCATTACTTGATGAGGGACTCTGTGTTTCTCAGGGATGGTAAAACTCCCCAGATATGTATTTTTAGATGTAGCACTTGTGAAAGGGACCCTGGTCTCTTGGGCAGAGATGTGAAAACAGGATTGTACATGAGAGACAGGAAATGTCTCAAACCAGCTCCAGTCTTGAGATAATCTCCATGTTTATGATGGTTTGCTTGACACCTATTTAAAGAAGAGTCCTCTGCCAGACGAAGAGGTGCACACACAGAGCGACGTGCAGGTACACATAACGAGTCCCGCTCTAATATTGTGGCCTTTCTGTTCGATGCCATCCTTTTGTGGAGGGGTTGTTTAGTTACCCAGAGCAGAGATCAGTGCTCTCCAGACTGCACTGGATAGTGTGGATCACGTTGATGTTTCTCTCTCTGAGTTTTGTTTTTGGGGAAGACAAGTTTTGTTGCAATGTTGCTGAGTTTAAAATGATCCCTTTATAAATGGGTGGGTGCATGTTACAAAATTCACAACAGTTTCAAGAAACAGGAAATAATCCTGGTGCCATCCGTGTCGCCATGGAAACCAGAGACGGGATGCTCTGTTGCTCAGTCAAAACAATTGATTCCATCAGTTTGCTTTCAAGGCTGTGGCCTGATGTTTTTTCACATCATCACCCCCAAGTATTTCTCTTGTGTCATCCTCACTCAGTGTGTTTGACATTCTATGGAAGGGTTTTTCTCGTCTTTTCAGAAGTGGTTGATATTGTTTCTACCTGGTAATGTAATTACTCAAAGTGATTGTTCAAATGGAAATTAGACAGGAGATATTGATCAGTGTGGGTAGGCTGCCTGTGCATCTCAATGTTGAGATTAACATATGAGATTGTGACAAAAGTCTGCATTCATTTCACCACAAACTGTGCAGACAATAGAAGTTAAAAAGTGGTCGTTCATTCATCACCAATATTTGAATGTTTCAAAAATGTGGGGCTTCAAATAGTGAAAGTTAATTCAGCAGCACAATGCAGCTATGAAAAGAATCATCTGATTGAGTCATTTGGCTTCCCACTGGGTCCTTGACAGTGGGACAGGCATGTGCACCATGATCAAGATGCATACATCACTGGGATTGGAGAGTCCTAATTTTCCCATAATCGTCATAATTTGGAGAAAAATTAGCCAGAAGTAGAATGCAACCCTGAAAGTGTATCTGTGTTTTGCTTCCTACTCACTAAGTTACTTCCAATAGTCTAGTGCTTTAATTTCACAGTGACCTTTAGACAAGAATAGAAAAAAGGACTTTAAAATGTATATGAGGCGCATCAAATATTTGTAGAAGTTGAAATCAAAATCAAAAAACAAGTCTTTTACAAAGAAGCAAAATTAAGCCTGACTTTGTTTTTTTTATTCTGAAACAAAATGAACCCACTACAAGCAACAAAAGTTTTATTTCTCCCCAAAACTAAACGCATTCAAAACATGATTTAAGTTGCTATAGGATTGGGTTCTTACTCCTGCAACAAAAGATAATGTTGCCCATAAGCATTTTTATGAAAACCTCAAATCGTGCAAGCAAAAGAAATAAATCTATGGTCTTTACAAGAAATCCTCCAAATGAGTGGTTTTTCAGAGAACCAGTTAACATAATTCAGGTAAATGTAAGTATGGATCAAAGGGCCTCCAATTCAGCTGCAGAATGGCAGACAGAAAAAGGTCGCCCACGGCAGCCAGTGATGGATTATCGGCGCCTGGACCCATCCACTCCGTCTAAAGCTAAGGCTGTGTCTCTCTCATCCTGCTGCCCTTTAAGGAAAGTCAGAGTGGGCTCCATAATTCAGTGGCACATGGAAGGAGGAGTCCACAGCACTGGTCAGCTCTGATAAAAGTCTGTGTCCTTGAGAGGCAAAAACAACAGATGATCACTGTCATCGTCATGTGGGAGTTCTGGAAATTCTCTGTAGGACTTTATCCATTGTAACTTCAGTAAAAGAAACAAAGCTGATCATCTTTTAGTTCATCAGAAAATAATATGAAGTTTGGAAGGGTTTAAATACTAATAAGAGTGTAAAATAAAAACCACTTTACAATCATGCAGGTTTATGTTTTATTTTTACTGCATAGGTCACATGCTTAACATTTATGGATAGAAATAGCCTTTTTCAAATTAAAAGCCTGTCTTAGGTCTTCAATTACTGTATTTCAAGACTATGAGGCACACTTAAAAGCCTGATATATATGGATTCATTCTGGTGTCAAAGTGATTTTGAAAGGCACTGTCAAAATATCAGTCTGTTTTCAAGAGTTACAAAGAAGGATGGGTGTTATTGTAAATATGCTAGCACGTACTGGTGTCAGACTGTGTGTTTCTACGTGTTTCTGACAAGGCTGAGAGTAAATAGTAGTCACAGTCACGCTTATATTAGTGGCGTTTGTTTTTTTTTATTACTACACTACTGCAGCTGAAGTCTAACGCTGTCATTCTGTGGATTTTTTACATGTTACAACTTCAAAGTTGGGAGATAGCATAGTCATAGTAAAGTTTGGTTTAGCATTATCAGCCTGTTTTTGCATGTTGCAACCAATGTTTGGAGTTACAGGTACCATGACTACGCAAATGTAGCTAACGTGTAGCGTGATACAAACGAGCTCTAAAGTTACTGTTAACAGAGTTACTAAAATCTGACTGATGGACATAACGTATCTCCGACTCTTTTGTCTCACTTAAACCATCTTATAATTGGACTCATATTACATCTAACATAATTTCAAAAATAGACCCTTTAGATGCTGCCCTATTAAAATCCAGTTTGCCCTATAGTGCTGAAAATATGGCAGCGACATGTATTATTATTATTGTATGTACTATTATTCTACTATTTCCTATGTTTAGCACAATGTTCACCTCCACTGATTTTCAAAGAAGTGTTTTCGGCACCGAGGTTAAAAGTTTCTCAGGTTTTGGCATTGAAGTTCTCATTCTTGCCTACTTTGGATGTGGAGTTAGTTAATCTTTTTTTCTGTCGTCTTTGCTTGTTTTTTTTTTTTTACTTTAATGGCATGTCAAGCATTCTCCAAAGATTAAGGGTCTGGACTGCAGGTTTCCACCATTAATAAAATATTGACTATTATTATGAAATTTGAAGGTCTTTCATTTTTTTCAAAATTTATCTCAACTTTTTCATAATTTGGATTCACGAAGTTAAGATTATTTAAAACAATTTAAATGGAATAAAAAATGGGAGCATAATATCTGCTAAAAGCTGGGGGGAATAAAGAATATCTAATTATGCAGTGCAGTATCTGAATAAACATTAGCAGAAACAAACTTCTGAGTTTGAAAAGTGAAACACTTCCATGGTTGACAGGAACCAGCTGAACCTGGGGGTAATCGTCCAAGCAATGTTTCATCAACAACTTTGTGTGCTCCTTCCCTCAGCAGATTTGCATCCGCTCCTGTTCATTTCGTCTTTCCAACTTTCTCACTCTATCATTTGATGAATGACCCTGAACAGCTGTCACTGAAGCGACATTTAATGGCTTTTGCAATCACTGTGTCATGTCTGCAGCAAACAGACCCCTTCAGGTTCATCTGTCATTTAGAGAAAAAGGCAGCACAAACATTATCAGCAAATTGCTCACTAAAATACCTGTTTTTACGAGTAAGGAGGCAAGACAGGGTCTAATGTAAGATTATTTTAGATAAGATCATTCGGGATTTATCACTGACAAAAACTTTTGTTTAATGAAACATTTTGAGAGTACGCTTTTAATCTTAAAAACTGTGTTTAGGAGGACAAATAATGCATAAAGCATTAACATATTATTATCAAAAAATTATTGTAGAATTCAAAGTATAACTTAAAGGACATACATTTCACTTTACTTAATTTTCTCATTTATTTTCAATTCAACTCCTGATTGCCCTTCTGTTACTACAGCATTTGTTCTTAATATTGTTGAAAAAAATCAGCAACTAAGCTTTCAATTCTGTCTTCTTCCTTGTTTCTCCTAAAAATACTCCTCTTACTACATATGTTTATCTTGTAATTCTGAAGAAACAAACTAAAATGTAATAAAACAGTTTACCCTGAGTATTTACACTGCTTTTGCAATAAAAAAATCAAATGTTATGTTTTCTTCCCAGAGAGGGATAGAAAAAAATCAATGCACACATTGCAATATATGAAGAAATCATGACAGCATATATATATCACTTTGAGGCCTCAAGGCTTTCTGCAAAACAAAAAAAAAAATACAGGTTTTTCATTTCTGTACAGTTTTATTACCATCTGTTGTATTTTTTTCAATATTTTTTATAAACTTTGAACATGAGTAATGGCACACAGCATTGCAGAGTACATCATGATGACAATTGTTGTGTGGATCATAACCAGATGATATTTTATTTGGTTCAAGAATTAAACTTTTTCAACTTTGACTGCATAATAACAAAAAAACCCTCTGACGTCTAATTTAATCTGTACTTAGAATACCAGGGAATTATTTTTGGTTTTTGAAACAAATGGAGGTCTTTTTGGTCTTGATATTCTAACATCGTTGTCATGAATTGAACTTCTATACACTTAAAATGCAATAAAAAGTTATGTAGAAAATACATTATTTAAATATTAAGATCATGTTTGCTTGTAACTTTATGTACTTTTGAATTATAAAGTACAAAAAGTCCTGCTCATTGAGCACGTTCTCTGTACACCTCACTTCAAAATTTGAACAACATTCGGTGTTTTTTGTGCTTGAGCCAAATACCTTTTCCAGTTGCTTGTGGAAGCACAAGGCCACTGATCCACATCACATGTTGATGAATGGAGCTGTAGAATCCAGCTGAGAATGTTTTGCTGCCACTTCTCCCCACAGCAACCGACTCGCTGTTAAATGGAGATGGAGAGTGTGCAGGAGGAGCTGCACCATCTGAGGCTAACAGATCTCATGGGTAGAGGAGGCATGTGGGACTATGCAGAGTTCATCTGGGCAGCTGGCCGTCCTCTGTCTACCAATCTAGAGACCACAGTCAGCTAAAAGTCCAGCTGTCACTTATGCTGCGGAACAGCTTGTTTCCCTTGAAGGACCCACTTCCTTTAGAGTCATTCCAGTTATTATTTTTCAATTATTTAATCCACAATCTGAGCTTTAGTCAATATACTAATAATACATCTAGTTGGTCAAAATGTGAGCTAATATATTCTTTATTCTTTTAAAAGGCTAAAACATTTCTATCTATGAAGCCAGTTTAAAAAACAATGTCATTGTGGATACTTGTGAGGAATGACAAATGTCTCCAGTGTTATTGTTAGAATGTCATTTACGTTAGCCAGAAAGAAAGATTCCTTCAAAGACAGATGATGTTGGCAGAGGTAGTTCCGATCTTTTAGTGATTTGAAGTTATTCGCATTTTTTCTGAAACAGTGTTGCTAAATATTATATGGTGGTATTCCTCGCTATATTGAGGTTCACCTTTCACTGCGGTCTCAGCGCAACGTAGCGTCCTTTTATTTACTTCTAGCCTATGGCAATTTTTTTAACCTCTTTTACACTGTTTCTCAACCTTCCATTTACTCACAGAACCCTGAACGCTTTTTTATAATGAGAAGGGAGCAGTTAATTTGCTTCAAACCACTCATTAGATCCAACTAATGAAATATAAAAAACCTCCAAAAGTCAAAGTAAGAATATACAACTCTGTGGAAATGTAAACTCAACAAACTGTCAGGTCTATGCAGGGATGAAAGTGAATTATAGTCCTGCTCATGAAAGTTATCTAAACTAAACTGTCAATTTGTATTAGTAGTACGATATGAAGGGCATGTCTCTGTACCTGACAGTCAGGAGTTCACTCCTTTAAATATTGTTGCATTTCTGTTGTCTTCCTTTGAAACATTGATCATTGAGAGATTACATGCCAAATATATGGACTGTTTATTCTACAGTTAGGTGGAAGTTTCTTCAACAAAACCCTACATTTTGAATTGTTTTAGCAGTAGGATTGATCTCACTTTTCCATGTGAATTGACAGAAAATCATTTATGCTGGTTTTTGTAAACGTTTTAAAGCTCTGAATCCGCCCAGTTCCAGTGAATGTGCTTTTGCGTCCTTGGATTTTTTTTTTTCTCCTGCTCTTAAATCCCTTAGTTTGCTGGTTGCTATTTGAACTTGGGCCAGTTAGTAAATAAAAATCCTGCCAAATCCAACCAGGATAAAAAAAATCAAAAGCTTTTTTACAATGAGACCTTGTCTCTTTGTCCGAGCATTGAAAGCTTGGCAGCAGGTGATGGATACTAAAGCAGCATCTGTGCTAACCTGTGTGGCACGCTGTTCAGCGTAGCACAGTAACTGATCTAAAGCAAGTGCACGCAGCGCCTGAAGACAAGCATTTGTCAATGCTTTAGCACAGCATTTCCAGCTATAATCGAAGCCTTAATCATAGCTGCAAACATCCCAGACAAAGAAATTCCTGCTGATAGGTTTTCTTATTGAAACATTTGTTTTGTCACATTATTGCTTCATATTTAAACTAATAGCTTTATGAAAAGGACAATCAACACAAAATTGCTTGTACTCCATTTCCTGTCACAGTGGCAATTTAATATGACCACTGTGGGCTTGCGTTGCCAGCGCCTCACCAATATTTCCTATTCTCCCCTCACAAAATGGTTGAAATAAAGTTGCTTAAGTTAATAAAATATAATTGTCGGTGAATTCTCTGAAGTAACTCCTGTAGATGATGTTGCTGCCTGCAGCCTGCTGGATGCGTGTCAGAACAAAATGTGTCTGCGGGCCATGCGAGTTGGAAAAAATCAATTCTCTGAAACGCTGTTCCACATTACAAAATGATGACTTTGTTTTGACCAAATAAACTGCAATCTGGAGGGGAAATGTAATTGGTTTTTATTGTGTTTCCTTTTTTGCCATGTTTGTCAATACCGGGACACTCTTTTCGTGTCCTAGAAGAAAAGAGCCTTAATGTGTTATATTTCTGATTTTCTCAAAACCAATCAAATGCCAAATTAATTGCTTCATATCTGAGTTCAATGGAACCTTCTCTTTTGCAGCAACTCTATTAGTGATCAATTTACCACAAGAGTAATATAGCATAGGAAAATACATATTATGTAACAACTATCTTCACTTTAGGAATTTAAATTTGAACATTCTCCCAAATTAACAGGTGTGTAATGCAAAAGCTTTTCAAATTCATTTCAAACATTTCTTGAGATCTTTAAGACATTTCTGATTTTTTTCAAATGTATGCAACAAATACACAAACACTTCTTTGCACTCCTGTGCAGCATGTTCTTTAAACCGCCTCTTTTTGGGTTCTTCCTAGGCTACGGACACACCAGACATGTGTCTCCCTATCAAGAACGCTTGAAGCGCGTATTCTTGAGCGTGCATTTAGTCCATGGTGCTCACACTGGACAAACAGGAAGGGGCTTCTTCTATGTCCGCCACCACTTGGAAGAGGCTTGGTGCAAAGTGTTGAAGAGATGCAAATCCCATGAATCTTGCTCCAGGCTTTTTCTTTCACAGCTCCATTCAACCTGGTTTAACGTTTGGCGCATGTTCAATGGCGGGGCGTTTTGTATGTAGAACCCAAAAACACTTCCAAGGGTTTTCAAACACGCAAGCCCGAATGCATTCAAGCTCAGTTACATAGACTTTTCAGCGCAAGTGGCCACTGAATGCGTGTGAAAGCAGCTTTGTTTCATGCTGCAAATGTTCCTTCTTGACAGATCACACATACCAAACTTCACAGAAACAAACAACAATACATGAACAACAATGCAAAATAATTTGTTGTACAGTAATGCTAAAGCAAGGAGGTCTGATGGTTGGGGCATAATAGTGTTGATGTGATGCTTGAGACAGAATGCCGCACATGGAAGATGTTTTGGTCAGTTTCTCATCTGATGGTCTATTGGGACTCAATTTCATCTAATCAAACAAAAAAATGTGTTCCAACAAATTTTGTCACAAGATTTAAAGGAGAAACAGAATCTTTTTACTTTTGCATTGCTTTAATTGAAATTCTCAGTTTAAATGATAATGGTTAAAATTATTATTGTGTATAATTAACCAAAAACATAATTAATAAATAGTATAGTTTAATAAACACAACATTTTACGATCTTCATTTAAAGAGGGAGACTTTTCCTGCTTTACTTAATGGAGGAGGAGCCAGAAAATGTATGTGCTGTTTAACCAGACTACCAGACCATGTCTACGGAACATGTCCTGCATAAGATACCCTTTGATTTAGTAAAAAATGAGCAAACAAAACTAATGTAACCTCACAATTAAAAATTATCACAAAGTTCCAGGAACCTAAAGTCAGTTCTTGCATCATGCAGTGCACCCCCATCATTATTTAGCAGGAAACAAGGCCCATTGCAGAATTATGTTTGCATTAAACAACAAAGTGTATTTATAAAATATCTTCAACTGATCTTTTCTGAGATCTGGGTGTGTTTGTGTGATCAAACTCCACAGAATAGCACTCATAATACAAAAAATGTCAGTAGGGCAAGACTGCATGCACACATAAGGATACACTGCTTTGATTAGGTTTCATGTTCAGAATCCCAATTTGTAACACTCACTTTTTAAGGTCTTGAACACATTCCATGTTATCTTCCTCTGAGTCACCCTTCTAATGATCTTCTACAAGTATCATTAAAAGCATCATTAAAAACAATTTTAGTCACAGTTTCTTTCTCTTGATCAACAACTAAACCTTTTTGATCATGTTGCTGACAAACAAAACTTCATCTTTAGCAAACCTTAGACTTCTTGCCCTTAGCTCAACTAAACCATGTAGAAGGTTGGCATAAGTAGGGCTCTCAGACAATTATTTTTTGAGGAAGTATTTAATTATTAAATTAACCTAATTAATCTATATTTTTAATCGAATCTAAAAATTGCTGTGAAAGCCTCATTTTTAGGTATTTTTCAGTTACATTTTGATCAAAATACAATTTAAAAAGTGGCTTCATGAAATTTCAATTATGACAGATTTTACATTTTAACTTTTGCTCCACGCACTCAGGGGTGTTTCTATAACCTCAAACTTTTTAAAAAAGAAAAAATAATCAGGTCCAGAATGCTTTAATTTAACAGGTCAAAACCAATAAGAGCACTTTCCTGAGCAATCCAAAAGGTACTAACCACAAACTTCTTATTAATGCCATCATACATAACCTGGCATACCTTATTCCACAGTTCATCACAACAGCAAGACAGTAGAAAAGACTTTTTGTGATTTTATTTTATCCTTTATCCTGCCTATTGAATTTCATTTTGAAAACTGGGATGAAGCAGAAGAGAAAGAGAAGAGAAGTAAGAGATGAGATCATTCATTTAATCATTATTTTTTAAAGTTACCATGGTATAAACGGGAACATGTCCAGTGGTTTGCATTATCGAAAACGAATGGACTTTGAGGAAATGACTGTCTGATGAGATCAGGCCTGTCATTTATTTTTTGAAAGCGGAAATCTCAATGGGCATTATCCCTTACATAATAGATTATAGCTATAGATAAAAAATGAGATTACAGTGACTAAAAAAAATAACATATTTATTCCCATTATCCACTTGTTTAAATTCTCTCCTGCTGGCTTACAGCCCCTCAATCCCCCAACCTAACTTTGCTGGTGCAACAAAAGCGACCAAATAAGTTGTATGAGATACGACCAGCAGCACAGTCTAGAACCAGATGGACGAGGAAAACAAAGACGTACATGGATCTATGCAAGCGAATGCATTGGAATGGATCGGAACAGGGAGCTTGTTGCCTGCCCAGAGTTTGAATGTTGCAGCTACAAGCTTTTTCCAAACAGCATTTCTTCATCTGCTTCTAATTCTCAACTATTTTTAATGAAGAAATACTCAGAAATGTGGTTTTAGGCTTAATATTCTTGATATATGTCCTCCTTCATGAGAAAAATGCTTCAAGAACATGTTACAAACACCATTTTCATTGGAGTGGGTCTTCAAATGGATCATGCAAGAACTGAGACATTTCTGTAATTTGGTCAACTCAGTCTTTCTTCTTTCCAAGTCCAGCTTCAAAAGTGTTTCTGATTCAAGGTTGAGGACAAAGCTTCATTTAAGCTAAAAACCAACCTTCATTACTTTGGTATCTCCTTTAAGTCAAGGTCACTTGAATTGCACAGTCAGTAGCCTTATTCATGTCATTCATGATCTACTCTTTGTATTTTAGGTTTCATAACCTTCTGCTGCTGATGTTAAATAGCAGTTCAAACAGCTCTGAGTCTTTTATGAACTGTAGCCTAATGAAACAGAAAGCAACCCCATTGAGTATGTTAATGAGCTGGCTAATTAACAAGACTGCGCTGGGCTCAGTTTCTCATGGTCATAGGAGGCAGTGAGATCAGTCTTCAACTTTAGGAGGAGAGGAAATCAATATCTTGCCATTTTCAGCTTTTTTTAGTAGCTGAACGCACAGGTGTTAATCACTGAGTCAACTGTTTCATTAATCAAGTGTGAGAATGAAGAGGGATACTGCTGTTCTCCTTCCTTTCCTTCTCTCTCCGTCCTGTCCTTGTTCTGGAAAGGAGATAACAATCCTTAAAAAAGAGCGGAGATAGAGGTGACTCTGCAACAGCAGAGCCAAATCTCACTGGGAGGCTGTCGGAGTGCCTCCTCTGCCCAAAAGTCTCCTTTCATGGTGATCTTGTTTCCTGAGCTGACAGTTAGCGGATGACGGGGCTAGTTATGCTGTGATAGAATCTGACAGCATTTCACTCTGCTAAAACCTTAGAAATAGAAGAAATGAGAGGCTGGAAAATGGTTTTTGGCACTGTGAGTTTGATACGATCTTTGGTTTGTGTGCGTCAGAGTTTAATGCAGTGATTCCATTTGGAAAAAAAAAAAGTCTTCCTACAACGTCCACTTGTCTTTGCAGAGTTCTAACCTCAGAAGCATTTTCCCACCAAAAAATGTATGTGGTTGAGAAATCTGCTCCCACAGTATTCAAGCACCTGTAAATGTAGATTCATTTCAGGAAGATTCAGTTAGTTACAAGTACTGCCGTTGGCAGTCGTCCCTGAGTGAGAGGGTAGAGCTGAGACAGGTTCCCAGTCCAACACACGATCCGCTGCCTTGCATACAGACTGTGGCAGAAACTGGAAGAGGAAAAAAAATGGAACACAGTTTCATCTCGGAGCTTAAAAAACACTACCAGACAGAATGTTTTCAGAAAGAAGCCAGCCCAAACATCAGTTAAACACGTTTGATTCTTCTTTATTATTTTTATTTAGAAAAACCTGAAATTATTTGTTCATACTAAACTGGATCCAAATGCAAATACAGTAAGTAGTCAACAGCATCACACAAAGCAAACACTATTAAGCTACTGGCCTCTGAGCTACTTTTGTGCCAATTTTAAGTTCTTGATGCCTGAATGTATTTCCAAATACAGTATTAAAAAATGTCCCTCAGTGTTTTTCACTTTCAATCTGATGATAAATAACAGGTGAAGGAGATTAAGGGGTTGAATTAAGATTTCAGTACATGAGTAAAAAAAAAAAAAAGATTCATATCAATAAATATCTTTCTTTAAAGATCCAAATTGCCTCTTTGGTGTTTTAACACGTTCAAGGGTTGATGTCATAGAAAAAAACAATTTTTTAATCTTGGCTAAAAACAGCATAATCATAATAAAAAAACCACTGGTAATGTTTTTAAGACAACTCAAACTGGGATTGAAGTGGGAGGTTAATGACGAGACACGTATGTCAAAGCAAGTTTATTGCAAACCCAACACCCTAGCTTGTTTTTTTAATCACTGTGTTTTTTTCAGACACCTTAGTAAACATATTTTTGCATAAATCTGCTGCTGCAGATGTCGAGGGAACACATTTTACAACACAGAGCTCACCGTCTCTCAGACGCCACAGGAAAAGGAGAAACCTTCTTCTCAAAATAGAACATAAATCCTAAAATGTAAATCAGTTTTAATAAAAGTGCAGAAAGCACTAGTTTTTTTCCCTTTGGCATATGTCTGATGAATGTGTAACCTTAACAAAAACTTTCCCTCTGCAAGAAAAGAAGCATAGACTCAGCAGTCACCATTTTCTTCTAGATAAAGACTGAACTCATGCTGAAGAATCAGCTCAACTCTTAACCCTGTGTGCAAACTGTGTGCTTTCTCAGTGTAAATGCAAAGATGAAAACTCTCACACTGCTGTAATGTGATCTTGGAGTGCTAATTTCAGCTAAATTGAGCAGTGAGATAGAGCTACTGTATCTTAACCCCTCTGGCGCCTTTTGTGCTTGATGATTTTGATTATCCATGAAGGCAGGCTCTGCAGAGTCTGACAGCTGAGAAAATCCCCCAGCAAAGAAACGGGGTTATTAACATTGTTGCTGGGACCTGAGATGAGAAAGCCCGTGTCCACGTGAAAGACAAATAAAGATGCGAGATTTCTCCTCGCCAAGATAATCATGTGAACAGATGAGACGGGCTCTGACCCATCGCTGCAGCTCAGCAACAAAGCAGAGCTGACAAATGCAGCGACTGGGAGATGAGGGGAGCGATTATGTGCACGGCGGAGGGGAAATGCCTCTGCATGGTGAAAACCCTTAATGTTCCTGAACAGAGACAGCAACTCACACTTGGGTAATCCATTCGTGTGTGTGGGCAGAACCAAGAAGCCATAGCCGGGTGTCACCCCGGCCTTATTTATCTGCCACTCATGAGAGCATAGGATGCATGCATGCACGCACAGAGTGTTTGTCCAAAATCTGCATGTTTTTTTTTTTCCTAATTGATGATCAGACTTGTGTCACCTTTCCACATGAAAGATCCTTCGGAAAAAAACAGACCTCTACGTCTCACAGGAAAGCCCTTGTTGGAGCGCTTTTGTTTGCCTTCCAGTTGAATTTTAAAGAAGAGACATTGTGCTGGTAAGCCCTCTATGCTGTAAACTTTGGCAGGTTGAAGTCTTTAGTGTCCAAAGCTTAGAAGAGTAAGTTGAAGCAAATAGGAAAAGACTTAGGAAGACAAGGAAGTACTGTTGTGTGTCTCCTAAGGGAGGAACATAAGAAATGTGAGTCTGTTTTCATTTCCCATTGACTTGGTGGTGAATACCAATTTTGCTCCAGCTATGCCCGAAAGGTTGTAGCGAGACTTTTCCTCTCAAAGTTTTATCAACGTAAAAATATAACAAAAGAAATGTGTGGCGGCATGCTGGAGAAAGAAAAACTATAGCAAGCAGTTTTTTTCTCCATGCTTTTGGTGAAAATTTGGTAACCTTAAACTTGTGCAAAAACAAAAAAAAAACAGCTGCACGACCAAAATATTGGAACAGTTTTTCTCATTGGGTCCTTCAAACAACTAAAAGTGTAACATAATTAACAAAACTTTATCCAACCTATGTCCAGTTATATTACAAAACATTCTTTTGTGTTTGTTTTTCTTTAAAGGTGATGCTAAATGAAGTGGAGTCCTGGGCAGCCATGACACAGAGGTAGGAAGGTTGACCTCTGATTGGAAGGTCACCATGTGTCAAGTGTCCTTGGCCAAAACACTGAACCCAGCATGTCTTCTGGTGGTTAAATGTTGCCGCAGCGTGCGTTCAAGTAACCACTTTCAAGGAAAAGTCTATGTAAACACGTGTAAATGTGCATTTCCAGCTTCTGTGTTCGAAACTCTTGCTTTTACACATTGCTACGCATGTTTCTACAACTGTTTTTGAGCTCATTGAAAGCTGAAAGTAAAACTAGGTTAAACTTTGACCAATCAGGGACTTGGATTTGGTCATGAGGGGATGGCATCTCTCTTCAGAAAAGATGCCAAATGCCAAGAGAGATGCCAAGTGCCAAATGTTTTAAAACTGAAATTAATCATTGTGGTTTGAGCCCAGCCTGAATTCTATGACACCAAGTCTCATAAATTGGAATAGAGCTGCAAAAGTCTGGAGCAAGATTTTTGAGATGTGTACATTTCACACCAAGCCTCTTCCATATAAAGGTGGCAAACATGCACCAGTATCAGGTAGCGACAGTCCAGTGTGAACATTAGATGTTAAACATCACATGTCCAGAGTGATCGTAGCATTAGGTAGCTGGGTCACCATCAGTATCTGAATGTGTGTGTGAGTGGGGTAATGCGATGACTATAAAGCACTTTGTGCCTTCAAGGAAGGTAGTAAAGCTCTATTTATATGCCATTTACCATTTAAATGGTATCTTGCTGATTAGTGATACACACTGTGAAGGGGTTAAGTGAATCCACTTTGTGTTTGTGGGATTCGGTGATAACATCAGTAAGAATTTCTTCGTCAACTTGTGCCTGCAGCTTGTTTGTCATCTCTATGCTTTTTGTGTCACTTCTCACTTGCAGAGACGTTAGATGAAATCCTGGAGCTGTCCTAATGCTTTAGCATCTTTTTTATGTCTTCTTTAAGTTGTCTTTTTTATGTTATTTTTGAACCCTATGTGGGTTTTAGTTGCCTTATACATATGTCCTTCATTTGAGATACTGTTAAGAAAGACACATTTGTGAAGGAACACGTCTGTAAAGTTAACTATTTAGTAGATGAGCAACATAAAAAAGTAGGCCTGAAGCCAATTTAAATATCCTATTAAAAAGGTAATTCTTCCTCTGTTCCCTGATGTAATGCAAAAAAAACTCAAATCAAATCACCCAGACATAGCAGCTGGGTATTTTTCATCATTCACCTTTGTTTCTCTGCAAGGTTTGCTTTTTCTGTAGATCCACCAGTGTGGTGGAACTGAGATCATATTTAGCTCATCGTGCTCTACTGAAGAGGAAAGCTAAATACTTGCATTATGTTGTCACGCTGTGGTGCTTGTCACATTGCATCATTTGATTAACTCCTGTCTTAATGCTCAACTACTTTAGATTTGCACAAATTGTTCTCTGTTAGCTCTGTGTGCATGTCATTCTCTTTGCTGGCTATATAACTATTGTTTTCAGTATTGTGCATTTCTGGTCAGTGCTTTAGTGTGACACAACAGAACCACCTTTTTTAAAGCCCTGGCTCCTTTATTTAAGTCATTGACATTTTGGTTTTCCTTTTTTTAAATAGACGTATATCCCTTATTCCCAACCCTGATAATAAAATAAGTATTGAATTTTCCGCACTAGAAGATGCACATAAAAACCCTTCTTTTTTCAATATGCAAAAGTGTGCCTTGTAATGCAGATCGCCTTATACATGAATTAATTCTTGATATGCTCACTGATTATGAAGGGATTTTGGGATTTACATGGTGCTCTGTCCAAATGTTAGTCTTTTTTTCCAAGTTGCAAGAAAGGTTGGGTGTTATTGTGAATACGAAAACGAGGCTAACCTGTTGCGGTGTCGGACTGTGTTTTTTTTAGTTGTTATAAAGTTGGATGTTATCATAGTCGGTTTGTTTTACTGGTATCAGTCTTCTTTTACGTGTTGCAAACAAGGTTGGGTGTTACAGGTATTGTGAATATGCTACAATAGCTAACGCATCTAACGCGGCTAACCTATAGCCTATCACAAAAAAGTTCTGAAGTTACTCTAATAAACAGTAAATGAAGTCTGACAGACAAAAATGTGACCTGTTGTTTAACTAATTAAACTGTTTATCTAATCAAAGCTAAGTGTTATGCAATAAGTCATGTTCAGATATGAGTACAAATACTTTTTGGGGCATTTATGCACAACACAATAATCATTTAAAATGGGGTGAACAAAACCAGAAAATGTTCTTTCACACATAGGCTAAACCCACTAGAAAAACCCTGTTAACACTAAACATGTTGGCACATTAAACATACCTTTTTCACATACAAAAAGATAAAAAAAAAAAGAAAAGCAAGATTCAAAAAGTGAAATGCTTTTTTTTCTGTTCAAAAATGGGGCTGCAATTGAGCAGTGGTTTGCGCCCTCATCTCACACTGAGGAGTCCCTGGTTCAAATTCCGGCTGGGTCTTTTCCATGTTTAGTTTGCATGTTCTCCCTGCACTTGTGTGGGTTTTCTTGCAGTCTGGGTCCTCCCACCACCAAAAAATAGGTTTTTGGGTTATTGACGTATCTTAAATAACCCTTAGGTGGACAATTTGAGTGCGTGGCTGGATGAATGAATGGACAGGGTTGGAACCAACTGGACAAAACACACAAGTGACATTACAGGTCCCTAAACCCTACAGGTCGGAGGTAAGGAAAATCAGATAATCTACTAGTTTTCAAAGACCTCAGCTTAATCTCTGCACAACACGTTGCATACATTCATCTCCATTACTTGATTAGATAACGCATGCTCTACTTGTACTATGCAGTCTTTCCTTTCCAGACAAAATAAATAATATCAAACATGGAGCAGAGAGAAGCAGCAGGAAAAACAGACCTGAATTTGGAAAAATGCTCCTGCTGAAGTGGCTGGTTTAACTTTTCTGAGTGAGGTGGTGTGAGGCCGCTCTCTGGCATGTCCATCTTCTGAAAGCAAGCCAAAGCTGTCTGTCTGCTGTCCGTAGAGCACGCCTGCAGTTGCACAAAAGCCTCTCTAAATACCTGCCATTAAATTAGGCCCATGTGGTGTGCTGCCTGTTTACAATTGTGTTGGTGTCCTTGTCAAATTATCTTGCTGTGTGTACAGTTGGCAGGTTTGTACTCTGCGGGATGTGTGCCTGTTTTTTATTTATTTTTTAACTTGTCCGTGGGTGTAAAGCAGCTATCGTTGTCAGAGATTTGATTTTCAAATCCATCCCATTTATGCTGAGCTCTCTAATTAGTTTGACCCTGTAGCTCAGTCAACCCACTGAGAGGCCAGTAGATAATGATGATATCAATGCCATAATTATTTCCCCAACTTGATTGGCCGGCTGATGTCTTTACACTGGGATTTTGGTGCTGAAGCTGTGCTATTTATCCCCACTGCAGACAGCAGTGAACACGGATTACAGTATCATCACAAACCAGAGGGACAGTGAAACAAGCTGAGCTTCTGCAAAGCCTCCCTTTTTGTACATGCACACAAACACAGTCGGGGGTTCATTTACAGTAGAGTGTAATCCACTGAAAATCCTCCACAGTACTGTGGGATCACATACTGCTGAAGAAGCTGCACCCACCTATGCTTTTCCAACCCAATGAGCTCGGGGTAGCACGCAGAGAGGACGTGTTTTAAATCGGCTTGGGGAAAAGCCTGTCACATCTTCACTGCTGTTTCAAGTTTCTTTTTAGCAGTTGTGCTGGAGTTCTTATGCATGTTGAGTATTACTTTCTAACGTAACAGCTAGATAATAAGAAATTCAGCCATTAGCATAATTTCAGAACTGCCTTGGTTCGCAGCAGTGAGTGACTCAAAATAATTAATGCTGAACGTGTACTGTGGACTTCTCCTTGGCCTCATTACTTTTCTTTGTGTGCTCCTCTTATTTATACTGTGGAAAAATTGGTAAGGGTCCAGTGAAAGTGTTTTTAAATCCCCTCCAGTGTGGCATCCCCATAGTGGAGACTTTTCTTCCTTTCTGTAATTACAGGAAAAAAGTGCAGCATGAGCACATTCAATGAAGACTTTTCCTCTTTAGCTCTAATTTTGATCTGAGCAGAGAACCAGGAGGAGTCAACAAGAGGACGCACAGCCTTTTATAAAGGGAGCCTTCTCACTAGGATACATTTGAAGAAAAAAAAATCATGAGAAGTTTGTTTTTTTTCCTTCAAATAAATGTTTAAAGAAGTTTTCTTGGGTTGTTTTTTTATTTTCAGGTCTCATTTAACAAAAGACTAAAATCATCCCTCTTGCTTTAATTGCAGACATAAGAAAACGTGAAAACTAATTAATAATGTTGTCTTTAAAGTAGTACTGTTCAAGATTACTTTGTAAATTTGACATACTCAGTTTATGTGGGCAAGTTCCCTCTTTGCTAATCTTTTGCTTAGTTAGTTTGGAATTTGGCTTAAAATTAGTAAGACATTCCTTCAGTTTGTTATTGCATTCGTCAGTAAGTCTAGAAATCAGCATAGTTCATAATTACCTGTTTTCAGCATTCTTAATTGATTCCACAAAGGAAGGATTCAGGTTCATGTTAGCAATGTTAATCACTTTTTACTAGATGCTGTTTAGTTCTTCTCCTGCTTTTGTTTTTCCAAATCCAGTTCAACTGGTTGAATATCATTCACATAAACCTCCTTGTGGAGAGTGGTATGGAGGCGTTGCTGCATCTTAAAATCAGTGCAGGAGTCTTGCAGTTCCCTTGAGGCTCAGGTGACCACCTTGAGGGACATCACAAAAATGGAATGTACCATTGTCATGTGTGTGGTAAGTGTACTGTGTAAGGATGATGTAAGCTACATTTACTTATGACGTATTGACAATGCTGTCATATTGTGTCCTTATGTCACACTCTAGTCATTAATAAGGTGTGCATGCTGGGTGTTTTTTTGACTGCACAAACATTGTGTGCAGGTGACACGCAAGTGTTTGTTGGATGCCCAAAGGATGCCAACACAAACTACACACTGATTGTCTAATTTCCTCATTTCCAACTACCAGTCTGCTAGCAAGAGACAAGCAAAGAGTGTGTAAGGAACGTACACATTAACGGGCTCCCTGCACAGTGCACATGTTTTAGGGGGGTTGATAACATGAAATATCTGTATGGCATGTCTGCATCTCTCCTACTTTATCCTAACTTCCTCTTGTGTGTTGTTTAACCCTTTAAAGCCAAATGTATCTTATTTGATACATGAGTGTGTCAGCCCTCCACAAGAGCAATGGAATGGAAATACACATGTATTTTATTTTTGGGGGGTTTGTTTTTGTGGGTTAATTTGATCAGTGGATTGTCTCAAACAATCAGCTCTGGACACAGAGCTTTCCTTTTTTCTATTCTGGAACGAATGCGTCCTATGTCAGAAACTGTATTTGTATATTGTATTTTATGTGAGTACCCCATTTGACCCCTTTTTCTTCAGATTCGCCAAACCACAGCATAGCTTCAGAAAACAGTTTTGGTTCAGTATAGTGTATGTTCTTTAGAATACTGATCCAACTATTATGCTAAATCCTGGTTAAAAAAGGATGAGTGTGAATTTTAACATGTCTGTGGCTGATGCACATGTGTTATATTCTGGAACAAAGGCAAAAGCTGACTTTTACAGTGACAAAATGTCCACTGTTCAGAGGTATTAGGCCACTATTTCATGTTGTTTTGAGGCAAGACCCAAGTCTTCCTCAAGAAATGACATCATCTTAGTGCGAAAATGTCCACACATTTTAGGATACACACTGTTGGCTCAAAATCTGCCAACTTCTCTTCTCTGCTCTTCTGCCTGGCACGGAGAGACATTTCATCCCAGTTTGTGGATATGTGCTGGTTTTCCTGTCAGCTTTATGCATTTCATTGGACTTGTACCAAGCTACGGTTCTGGCATCATCCTCTTGTCCATGTTTGTTATTCATCCAGTGATCCATTGCTTCTATTAAACCCACAGTAACCTTGTTTTCTTCTGATTAGTTGTTAACGACTGTGCTAGCGTTCTCACACTCACTGCCAGAGGTTGTATTCATTCTTCTTCTTCAGTCTGTGTTGTCTCTGTGCAGCTCAGGGGGGAAATAAAAGTGTTTGGGTTCTAAATGTTTCTGTGTTCATTTGATGACCAATCTGGTTGTTGTGGGTCTTTCAGAGGTGTTCAGTTTATGCAATGGGAAAAAAAAAGATAATCAGAGCTCTGATTGCAAAATCAGTAAACGAGAAATGTTCTTTTTTATCTTTAATGTGCACAAGTGGCTTTTTTCTTATTGTGAGACAATGTTTGGACCATTAGCCTGCAGTCTTTCTCAGAAGGTTTCACGCCTGTCACTATTAGCTTGTTAGGGAGGGGCCAACCCTTTGTGATGGCCGATCCCACACTTTTAGGATTCAAAACGATGCCATGTATTTGGTGTATAAAATACACCATACCAGTTACTGAGGCTGGTAGTTTCTCACTGGCAATTTTTCTCAAGCATATTATTTGTTCTCCTAAACATACTATCAAAAACTGGCCAGTTGTCAACTTTAATGTGTAGGTTTAAAAAATACAAAACCTTTCTTTCTGAAATCAACTAGTGATGTTGCAATTCAATATTCTGCGAGCTGGGGGGTGTTTTGACACGAAACACTGGAGTAACTCACATAATAATGAAAAATATCTAGAAATGACACACACTTGTATTTATTGTTATTACTTATTTATTAATTAGTTATCTATGCTTTAATAGAGTTGGGGATGCTAAAGTTGGTGCTGTACAGGTATCTACTTCCGATACCTTGGTGTTGGTCCATGTGACTGGCCCCACCCCCTCTGTATGGTTGAGGTGTTAGATTAAAAAAGAAATCAAACAGTGCTTCAAAAGAACAATTTTACACAGTGGTACCCATCTAAGAGTCACATTTAATTTCTTCAAATTAAGTAAGGAAAAAACTGTTCATTTTGAGGCTGTGTCAGCACCGTCATGTGTGCTGTGATCTTTATACCCTCCATCTGACGCCACACCTCAAACTGACAAATCTTTAAATAGAAATATATAAATGAATCACAAAGGAACGGCTCTCCTTTGTGTTTGTGTAAACAGCTACGGGCCTGTTTCGTGCATTGATTTTTGCTCCACTTTATAAGCAGACAGCAAGGCTTGCATTTCCTTTACAAAGCTGATACATGTGAAATATTGCTTTTGTACACAGCAACATTTGCTTTTCATGCCTGCACTTTGTAGCTATGCTTGCAGCTGAATAGATATGTAGCTCACCTTTGAGACTGAAAGCTGCCATCCTGATCATCAGAGGAGAAATGTAAGATAACAAACTTTAGTTTGTAAACCTTTGAATCTTTTTCAAATATAGCACTAAGGAAGTCAAGTTTCCGCTGCTAACATGCATATGCTGTACAGCTGTGCCAAATGCTGTCAGGCAGAGTTTCTGGATAGAGTTTTGCCAAGACTTACCTTCATCCAGAACTAATCCAGCACCAGCAGCGATGGAACAAAGCACAGTTTTAAACAAATTAAGCTACATCTAATGGAAGCTAGACTTTTGCTGTTTATCGCACTGACACCAGCATTTTTAATTATAAAAAAATGTCCCCACAGATATAACACATATTTTTAGCCCAATTTAGTAAAAATACATGAATAACATGTTTGCCAGTTTTCAGATCGGTTTTTTCAGATCAGTTTTAGGTCAGTTTGATCAAAATCATGCTTTTTTTGCCTGATCCTAACCAAAATAAAAGAGGACCTTTAACTTTTGATGTGTAACAACTATGTTATAAGCAGGTATTACCCTTGTTACCACCCATTGTGGACTAGGACAATATTTAGATCATTATTAGGTAAGAATTAAAACAATTTTATTGATAAAATGTGCAAAAATATATACTTTTAAGTCATTTACTGCAATAATAAAGCATTGTAAGCAAATGGCCTCAATGGATTACTGGATAAAAACTCTTATATGCTGTTAAATCATCTATTTTTACACAGTTGCAAACACTTCTGTTATTATCATTAGGTTGCATAAAACGTATCTGTGTGGGCATCCTTCTGTCTGTGTGTGTGTTGGTACCCCCACAACTGGAACTGTTACTGCAGCCAAGAGGCCCAGCTGGATAAAAAATGGACACAAAAATAGCCGTTATGTTCATTTCACCAAACTGTAGACTTGGGGATTGTAGTTAATCTACCGTACCCATCATCTATAAATTAGTGGTTCACTCGTGAAAAAAGCAGTTTAATTAAGCTGTTTTAATTTCCACTTCAGCAGACAAAAGAAATTGAAGGAATCCAGCAAGACCAGGTACAGAAGACAAACATGTGTGACAGGTGATGTTTGAGACCTCTTTGTTGTTCTGTTGTTTTACACTCCACACTAACAGAATGACTAAACAACTGCAATGTAAATCTATAGTTTTAAAGTCCCACATTGTTCATCTTTTGATTTATTTTAAACGCATTCCCAGTGGTCTTTTAAGTGTGATGTTGTTGTTTTTATGCTAAATTTAAAACCTGTCGTTCTCTAGGGCTGAGAGTTCTCTGTTTACAAGCTCTTCCGCCAGTTTATAGCGCCTCACAACCCCAAGCTAACATGCAACATAAGTGACGAGTACAGTTTTGAGCCAGATGCCAGCTCGGACAAGGAAAATGAAGATGTACATGGATCTAATCGTCTGCAAGTGGAATCAGAATGGAGCAGAGCTGCTTGTGGTCTGTTGGTTGTAACTTCTGAGTCATTGCTACAAGCTTTTTGCAATAGTATTTTTTGTCTGCTCCTGATTTACAATGATTGAGCAAAGAAATACTTAGAAAGGCAGATGTCCATCATGACAAAATTTCAGCTAAAAACACCAGAAACACAAATATCATTAGCATGAGTCTTTAACTTGTTTTGTTTTTAAGAACTGTATTCATTTTTTTTATTTGATTGAAGATTTATACCAAGCTCCTTGAAAATGTGTGTGCCTTTTTTCCTTTAAACTTTACAACAACAGGAGCAGTGTTTCCATTCTGCCTGAATTGACCATTTTTCCACCTCGGCAATAAAAGGAGGAGAAAGGTGTTTGGTTTTCCTGGGGTTGCCCTGGCTAATATGGGTTTTATAAATTACCAAAGGGTAATATGATTATACAACCCAATTCTCAAAGTGGCATTAATTGCCAAGTCATTAATTAAATACACAGTGACTTGAGAGTACAGTGTCACGGAGAATGTAATGAAGCTGACGTTCCAATTGCTTGATGGTGACACAGATCTTCCAAAAGTACTGTCTCATCTGTGAGGGGTAATGAGGTCTGAAAATGATATTTCTTGTCACCTCTTTGTTCATTCATTTCTGGAACCCACTTTCATTTCCCATCACTAATAACAAATTAAGGGGCTAACCTCCTCCAAGCATAAGGGATAGGCTGAGTTAAGCCATGTAAAACTAGTTTTAAGGCTTTGATAGCAAGACAAATGGAGTTAATCACTCTGGATTAGGGGAGTCAATTAAAATCTTTTATCAGTATGGTGAGGCAAAACAGCGAGTTGAAAACTGGACTGGATTTTCCAATAAACAGTCCTTTTCTATGTCATTTTACTTGAAGTGATCGCTTGAATGCACTTTGCTAACGGTGGTGTGAAAGTAGCTTCAGACTGTACACATCTTCCTTTTCCTCCAGAGAGCCTGTAAGCAGTGACCCAAGAGAGAAAATCTCTGCATCCTTATTTGTGACTGCTTTTTTGCAGTAAACACTTGAACTTGCAGCTTGAACCTCATACCAATTGACAGAAATTTAAAATGCAAAATGGTACTTTGTTTAAAGAAATTAAGAAAGAAACTACCTAATTTGTTTTGGGTTCACCAACAACAGGCATCATTGTCAAAAAGTGTTATTAAGTTATTAAGATTTTAGAATTCTCATTTTGCTGTCTAAAACCCTTTCTAACAACGGATAGTGAAAAAATTCATAGTACAGTGTTCTGTTGCTTTATTGCTTTTCACTTTTGAGGTCTCGCCGTTTTTTTTTTCAATTCTTTGTCCTAACTTGGCGTTGACCTTGAGACCTTTTTTCTTTGTCTCCTGTACAGAATGCATTTAGTTCGCCAGATTAATGCAAATCTTTGAGCAGATCTTTGTTTTCATTCTACAATATTGGACTTATTTTTCTACGAAGGTGTTGAACTTTGAGAGTTTAAACAAAAGAAAAGTATGTAAGTAAAGTGAAATGTTCATGTCTGTCTAAGAAAAGTGTGTAGGAAGGGGTCTTGCAGCCATCGATGATTATTGTAAAAAAAAACTAAGATGAATACCTCACCGGACTCATCGCACATTCGTTTTGGAACGTAAATCCTGTAAACGATGGATGACTTCATTGTGAATTAGCATGACACTGTAATTAATTTTTTAAATCTTATTACAAAGCCATAATTTGTTTTAAAATAAACAGCCATGAATGAACACAGATTGCACAGCATGGGTTGCAAATGCAGGTTTTGGAACTACTTTAAATTACAAAAAAAAAAAAAAAAAAAATGCTGCGGCACAGCAAACTGCTGCATTAGCTACAGCAATGCAAATATTCCTCAGGGGGCCATCTCAAACTTTGCAGGAAGCTTCATGCTGACCCAATTTAAAAGGTTTTTTTCATTTACAACTCTCTTCACTCATCTCTGTTGCTGTGCAAGAAAAAAAATCATGCATCTAAGCATCAAGGCGATTGGAAGACATCCACGTTGGCCTGAACAGCTTAACCAAGCTCAACAGACACTTTGTCAGTGGGATCAAACCACCTGAAACAATTTAAAATAAAGAGAGAAATCAGGCGGATTTTGCTATAATTATACCTGTTTTGTGGAAAAAACAAACTGTTTATAACATTCAGATGCCAAATCTGTCTGTTTTAACAAAACTGGATGGAAAGTTTTCTTGAACTAGAACTAAAACAGAGTTATTGTAATTTACATGGAAACCTTTATTTTAAAAAAAGCTACTCTTTAGCTTATGAGTGGAGAATGACTTGATTGAACTCTGTTGAAACAGAGGCCAAAGTCCTTGAAGACCTAGCTGACAGTAGTAGATGGTGTTGTCATTGTTTAGATGTGAACTTGACTGCAGCTGTTGTGTTACTAGAGAATGCCACAGCTGTCAAAGAAATCAGCTAAACTCAAAGGGAAGGAGCCCAGTGTTGGCCTCCTGCTGTCTGCTAACACGCCATGTTGGAGCCCTGATCCAAGCTGACACATGGGACTACACAGCATGTCCTCCCATCACCCAGTCTCCCTCCTGAAACGAATTATTTCCCTTTCTGCTGAAAAACAGCAACATATGGACTGTTTTTTTTTATGTTGGCCCCAACTGGTTATAACAGCCCCTAAAATTCACATGTAGTTATGTAAACTGTCCAAATATAATTGTACTGCAGCAAGTCGTTGAGACATAATCCTGTAATTGAATAATGCTTTCTTCAGGCAACAGAACAGTCTTTAGAAAGGCTTTGACAGACAAAAAAGAGGATTTCATCAAATTAACACACAGACAGGAGAAGAACATATAGTCTGGCTTTGTCAAGAAGAAAAAAAAAAAACAGTTTTGGAAAAGTTCAAAAGACAAACTAGTGTTCTGATCACTCATTTGATTTGTTTTTTTGCTAACTCTTCTGTTCCTCCCTGGTCCATCAACATTACACTGAACTTTACAAAAAACTTGCCACTTTTTTTCATTTCATTTAATGACTGCTCAGATTGGCTCTAAGACGCGTCTTAATGCCTGTCTAATGTTGTTGGCTTTGTTGTTTTCAAGTGACCTAAACAATGTCTAAACAATCGTCTGCCGTCCTATTTACTGATTACTGTCCTGTCACCTGGCACAGAAATGATGGTTATGATGGCCAGCAATGCCCCCTGACTTCAACCCTACAGTGTATGTCTGATCGTACCCCACCCAAAGTAACCTGGCAGAACTGTAGTACTCGTGGAAGAGTGGAACACCTTAGAACATCATCAGACTACTGTAGAGAATGAGTCATCGCTGTCAAGACGTCATTGCAGCAAATGGAGGAAACTCCTGCTTTTGACATGGTCAATTTTTGCTATTTAGGGCTATTTTTATTAATGTCTTAATTTTGTGGGGAAATAAATATTAAACTGCTAAAAATTATGTTTCTTCTAATTCATTATTAGTAAGATCAAAAGGAACTTTTTAAGATTTTTATTAAAATTCTGACCAAACAGAAAATGCTCTCATATAAAGAAAACTATCTGTAACTTATTGGTTTGTTATTAAGACTTTTTTTATAGCTAACCAACCAAAAAAAGTCAATCAAAACATCTGTGTGAACTGCCTGACAGCATCCAGAATCATAATGTTTTGATTTAAAAGACACTTTGCATGAAAACCAAAAACTTTGTTCTCATCCAGAATATGAACAAAGAAGCGGTGATTAAAACTGATCCTGCTGACAGCTGCTGTTGGTCTGGTAGGAAAAAGAAATACATTGAATTATTTTAAGAAAATATGATAGCAATATGTATTTGATGCACACTAGATACTTTATTGAGATAAAATAATGTAAACATGGATGGTGTTAATAAAAAGTGGTTGAGGTGAAAAGAAGGAAACATCACATGCTGCCTTTCTCATGTTTTTAATCTGTTTTTGAGACTAACACTTTTTCCTATTAGATTGGGATTTTCTTCCATGATTCACACATCTTTAAATAACTATACTATCAAACAATACTATCTGAAGCATAATCTTCCCTATTATCCCCAGAAGTTTGGCATCTATGGTGAAATGGTATTTTTAAGTCCATGCATTGACTGTACAAGGACATCTGTATCATCTCTGCACGCACACAGAGCTTCCCTTTGGTATTTTTGAGCCAAATACATACCAAAGCTGGAGGTGTGCTCAAGGTCATGTCAGCAGTGACTTTATGATCCCTTGTTCATGCTGCTTTAATGCCACACCCCAGGTCACAATCATGCATACTCCTACCTCCCCTTAGTGTATATTTAAAGAATAAAAACAGCAAAAAACATTTTGTCTCCACATCATGAGCTACTCCTGCAGAAAACATGTCGTAAAAAATGACTTGTTGGCTTTTTGATTTTTGCTAAAAACGGCACAATCATAATTAAAATCCCATTGGGTATGATTTTACAATAGAAAAAGGATCATTGGAGTGGGATTTTAAACAGTTTACGCAATCAATGCTAGTCAGCTGATCGTCATCGGCTTTGCATTGATATGCATAACACTTCTGGGTTTGAATCAACTACAAGAAAAGAGAGGGGAAGCAAACACATGAAAGAGAGTTCCTCAAGATCTTTGAAGTTTTTTCTAAATCGTTAAATATAGGACTTTTATGCTATCAAGATTTATTTTGTAGATCTTTGTTTCCCACCTCTGAATAATTAATGACCATCTTTCAGATGTAGCTTTACATGCTTGTGCATCCAGCTTATTTATTTGTTTTCTTAGTTAAAATTTGAAATAATAATCACATGAATTGATTATATTCAATACCTGTTGAGTCTCATTCTCAAGAGATGAAAGCGCGTGAAGGGGATGTTGCTCTGCTTTGTCCAGAGCAGCTACATTTTCTGAAGACAACAGCAATATTTTCAAGGTAAAGATGTGTTTTTCCGAGCTCAGGAAAAAGCCATGTCAACGTTTCCTCCAGAATGCATTAGAGACTGGTCAAAGTTAGTCTGTCTTTAAAACATCAGCTCAGCTTTTTCTTCTTCCTCTATCCCTTGTGGCGAATGTGTTCTCATTAAACAACTTCCACAACAACTAAGGAGCATGGCATGCAGAGTTTTTCCGAATCTCATAGGACTCCTGACTTGTGAATTCTGACGAGAAATCTAGATTTCATGAATTTCACTCATTAATGGTTGCTTTTTGGATAATATGGTGTTGAAGCATGTTAGAAAATCTTTTTAAAAAGACAAAAATGTGAATATGTGATAATCGAAAAATCTAATTTTTTCAAACATTGTGAATGTGCTCATGGATCATCAGAGGGGATGAGGGCAAACGGTATTCTTTAGTTCGCTGAAGGTCAGGGGATTCATTCAGTGAATGGAGCCGGTGGTGTTTCCTTTCAGGCTGGTCTCTGTCTCTTCTCTCGTTCTTTTTGCTCCTTTAGGCCTCCTCCTTTTTCCTGCAAGTCCTCACAGATTTCTTGCTTTCTCATTCCCAGCTCTTTCATATCTCAAAGTTTTTTTCATTGGGGAATGCAGGAGGCCGTACTGAGGTTGGTGGGTTTGTATGGATAAGATAACAATGTAAGGGAAAGGGAAACTAACCCTCATGAACATGCAAACACACTCAATGGGCATCTGTCTTTATCATATAACAAGAAATCCTTGGAGGAAGTGAAAGAAATATGGAGATAAGTTACCTGCACTTCTCAAACCCCTCTTGCACAGCTCACCTCATCTTCATTTATCCTGTTGTCTCTGCAAATGTTATCCACGGGCTCCAAGCCAAGAGATACACAAGTACATGTAGCTTTTTTCTACAGATAAACCAGAGAAGCTCATGGACTTTACCACGACTCGCATTTCTGACTCTCCAGGTTTTTTTTTAAAAAACAAAAACAGAGAAAGATCTAATGCTGCCTATGAAAAAAACCCTTTCTTGGCATGATCTGAAACACACAAAAAATGCTTCACCTTGAGTTTGAAATGTTAAGGTTGTTTTTGCTGAGGGTGTTGCCATATTCTTTATTTATGGAGCTGCAGAGGATCGCTTGTAGCACACAGTAAAAATTTTCAGAACAGAAATTCCCTGTGTGGGAAATATAAAAATAAAACCCACTACAGTTCTAACTATCAGTTTTTTTTTCTTCTTTTTGTATGTGTTTTGATGGTTTGATTTATCATCATCATTATCAGGAGAATAAAACTAATGCTACATTCACACCGTGCTCAGAAACGTGTGTTTAAGTGGCCACTTCCAATGAAAAGTCTTTATAAATGCATATTTTAGGCTTCTGTGTTCAAAACATGCAGGTTCTTTGCATACGCAAGTTTTTCAGTCTGTTTTCGGGCTTTATGTACAAAAACTCAAAGCCATTGAAAGCCAGTTAAAGATGAACTTTGACTAATCAGGGTCTCAGATTTGATAGTGATGTTTTGGTAGTGTCGTGTTCAAAATGTCAGCCGGTTGAAAATTGATAATGGAGCAGAAATTACTCATTGCAGTTTGTAACCAGCCAGAATTTTATGACATCAAGCTTTTCATGTATCTGAAAAGAGCTGTGAAATAAAAGGATGGAGCAAAATTCATGAGATTTGCACCACTCTGACATTTTGAACTATGCCGTTTCAAACTGTGACTGCATGCATTAGTATTTGGTAGCAACAGTCCAGTGTGAACAGTGTCACCCTATGCTAAAGGGGTCAGATGTTCTTAAATACACATCATATGCCTGATGTGTACGGAGCATAAGAAGTATTCAGTAAGGCTGCATGATACGAAGGAAGCTCGGAATGTTTGATATTAGTGATTAACTTTGTGTTGATATGACTTGTGACGCATGAAAAAAAGACGAAACAAAAAACAACTATTATGTCATTTTCCTTTCACTGCAACAGTTTTATTTACATGAAAGTCAGCATAGCTTCAGTTATACTCCAAATGACCCCATAGAAGGTGTGCACCCAACATAAAAAGGCTCCACTGATTGGTTAAATGTGTCAAGGGCTTTATTTAAATCACTAAGCGCTTCAAGTGGCTTCAAATTGATGTAACATGTGTGTAAACATTCAAGGTAATCATTTATTGCTATTTACTTTTGCAAAGCTAGAATCGCGACAACTGTGAAAGTGAGATTTAAAGGTGAGATTTAAGTCGGAAATGCGAGGGGCTTCATACACTGTGCAGGTTTTTAAGAGAAATCCTAATTTAATTTATTTTGTTTTTTTCCGGTCAGCTTTTAAGTAGTTTTTACCTTTCTTCAGATTTTGAATAGACTTCATTGACTGTTTTTTCCTGTTAGCTTTTCTTTAATGTGTGAGTGAGTTGGGGGCTTTTATTAAAACTACAATTGTCAGTATTATTTTTATTATTTATTTGTTTCATGTAGAGCACTTTGAGGTGTTCTGTAAGAGGAAAAGTGCGTTATAAATAAAGTTGACTTTGAATTTCCATTCAGTGAACAAAATGGAACAGGAGTTTGAACTGGACTAATGTAGCTTTTTAATGGTCAAGTAAGTAACCAACAAAATGGCAATTCTAGGTGGTGAATAATTTTTCAGAGGAAAGTATGTTTGGATGAACTTTTTGTATTCAGTTTTAGTCTTTCTTCATAGAGGAAAATGATCTCAGTTCTTTGCTTCAGTTTTCTCCCTAAAGGCGCTGTTACGCAGCTGTGAAAATGGGGCAGTGGTAATTAAAAGCAAAAGCAGACTTGTGTAACTCTATTCACCTTGGATCACTTCAGTTCAAAAGAATATGCAAAGAGTGTGGACTCAGGAAAGCTTCTGCAAGTCAATTGACACATTTTTCTGATCAAAAAGCAACATCTTGCTTCGATTGTGGCAGGTTAGGTTGAGGAAAGCTTTTGGACATCACAGATACTTATTTACAATTTTCACTTCAAATCTCTGATCTGCTTGCACTCTGTTGGGTCTCTGTCAGTCTCAGAAACAATCTTGCAAAGCTTCACACTTTCCTCAAGACTGCAACTCCGACCAAGACTTCATTGTTGGAACATTGCACAATGTCACTGAGCTACACTGTAAATGTCACCTACCTGCTCAGGTCCACCTCATGCTGTTTGGCAGTTTGGATGTAAATGGTGGGAAAATTGCGGCTGGAATGCATGATTTTCTTAGTTCTGCTTTGATTCATTTAGAGAGGACCAAACTTTGTAATACCTGGCTTCCTCTTCAAAATGGAACCACCTTCACCGGGTTGTAACTGTTCTGTTCTGGCGTTGCAGCCTGAAGCTCTCCTTCATGAAGATAAAGCTTTCTGCCTTCATTTTTAGCAGTTTGTCTTTATGTTCTTTTTTGTGCTTGATGATGTGTCCCCATAAAGCCTACTACATCAAAGGCTTGACAGAAAATGTCACTTTTGGGGTCAATTAGGAGGTTTTTTAAACCCTTTCATTAAATCCACAAAAGAAATTTGCAATATCATTTTTTAATGAGATATTGATCATATCGATAATGGTCTGTTGGGTGATTTGTTCATTTTTTGCTCACAACATTGTTCCTTTAAGCTCCAAGAATATTGACATGAATGTTAGGGGGAAAAAACATCTAATTTTTCCACTGTCTCAAATGTGATCCACACATTTTTAACATGTAACTGTATTATGTGGCATCAATTATCACCAAATAATCAAAGTGTAGTGGTTAGCACTTTTGCCCCACAGCAAGAAGCCCCCGTTTCAAGTCCTGTCTGGGGGACCTGAAACAAAATCAGCAATGGGGGACAACATGTTCTGTCTGTGTATGCGCAATTTTCCCCGTGGACTTCTCCTACCGACCAAAAACATGTTTCATAGGTTAATTGGTGACTTTAAATTGTAAAAAAAGAATATGCTGAAAAGCATTCCTGTCATGAACACTTATAACTGTACTTGTGTAAAACAAAAACACTGCTTTAATTAGAAATTAACCACAGACATATTAATAAGTGGATATTTGTCGTTCAACATTTTTTATGTCATAAAGGCAGCAAGTCAGGGAACGTATTCATGTTTGATGTTGCAAAGCAGAAATCGCTGAGTCAACATATCTTATGTTTTTTCTTTCAAGGTAACCCATGATAGAAGTGCTGCTGCTCTACGGAAATGAGTCATGACAATAAGGGAAAGCGGCAAGTCAAAGAATGACTCTCCATCCTGAAGAGAGGCACGTGGGACTCTTCTCAGGCTATAAGTGGAGCAGCTCTAATTCTAATTTGACAGCCTCCTTTAACTCATCTCTCATACAGTTGACAAGAGTGGGAAGGGAAGCATCATCAAGCAGGGCTACACATGCATGCATGCTGTACATGTAAATCAATATGCAAACACAGGCCGGCGAATGGCCCAAAGCAAATAAATGTGTAGGTCATAAATCATTTCTTCTTATTCACTGCACAGCGTGCATGCAAGCCGGCGGAGCTGAAATCACAGCCACACTGCGTCTGTTTGTACACCTTTTTTTTAAATTCTGTTCAACATTGCCTCTTTTGTCGCTACAAATGCAATGCCAGTCCACTTAAAGATGAGAGAAGATGCAGGAAAGAAACAAAAAGATACAAACGTCTATTCCCAGCATGCATGACTAAATGCACCATGTGACATCTTTCTAAACAGCGCAGGACTAATGCATGCATGTTTCACACCACATTCTTCCAGATTTAAAGTCTGCAGTTGGGTTTCAGTTTTTGAAACTAAAAAATCAGGATTTTTTATGCATCAAAACTTTAAAACTCTTTCCTTTCAGGCGGTTTTCATAAAACTATCGTCTACATCAGGAGACCTAGAATTCCCAGTAGGTTGTCTGGGCAAACTGTAATTCAATATACTTAATGCCAACGTCATAAATTTATATTTATATTATTATTTATATTATATTATATTATATTAAAGTTATATTTACTTTCTTTACTATTATATTTTTGCTTATTTGTTCAGATTTTAAGCTGAAGCTAGAAATCATGGAGTTTTTATTTCTTTTCTAAACCAGAAATCTCATTGTTTGCTGGAACAGCTGCATTCATGTCAGTCACTGTCTGCTTCAGTCCATTTTATTATGTTTATGATTTTTTTTAACCAAGGTTTGTTTAATAAAATATTCATATATTTATTGATAAAAGTTTGTGATAGTATGCTCTTTGATTCATTATTTTTTGTTGGGAAAAAAAAGTTGTTTTTTATTAAGTCAAATACTGCCACCTGTTGGTGAAAGAAATACAACCTAATTTTTAACTGGCATGAAGATTCATGTAAAAAATGTATTTTATAATTATGCAACAAAATAACAGATACTAAAAGCACTGAGGTGATGACTGAAATTATCCTGGGGGTGAAAACATTAATACTAATTTAGATGTACTCTCACTTCACCCAAAAACTAGACTTTGTAACTTCTGCAACCCAAATTAGAGCAAAAAAGTAACTGCTATATGTTTGGATGGATTTGAAAAAGGGGTTCAAACAAAAAGATGATCAAATGTGGTGTTAAACTCGCAAACTGTAGCTGATATTGAAAAGGGAAGAACAAATGTTTTGTTAAACTGAAGCTGTCGGTGAAAGCAAAAAACAGAGGACCCGGGCTTTTTTTTAATGCCCCACTCTTTTAAAATGTAAAAACACTCAAACTACTCGTTTGTCATGACCTGTACCTCCAAATGAAGAAACGTATGACTATTGTCACAGATTAGTTGGTGTACGAGCGTCAAACATCAATGTGGCATTCAGCTTCCACTAGAGCCTCAGGGTCCCACTCCAAGGCCGAATCCGAGTTCTTCCCCTACCCCTACAGCTTCTCGCTAGCCCTACATTCATCCCTCCAAACGGAGAGATGTGGAGAAATAGTCTTCAAAGTTGAACATTATTAAACTTTGATGATGTCATCAATATTCACCGCTCATCTATGTTAACGCTTAGCTGACATTGGTAAAACATTGGTTTTATAACTAAAAAGTGATGCTAAAACAACAAGTCCTTAACTAACATTTAAATGTAAACTTCTGTGCTTCAGAGAATGAACAGAATACATCTCTCCTCCATGGCACAGCACATACAAATTACCCTTCCGGCAGAGAGATGCACAGCCTTACGCCTTCCTCTTAAAAAACATGATGACATCACCAATGCTTCAAATGCCTCTACAATTGAAGGGAGAGAGAGAAGCTGTGGGGGAAGAATTCAGATTCAGCCCAACTATCTTTAGATCTATTTCCAAAGTGTTTCCAGTGGTCTTTCAAATAAAAAAAGAACAAAAGTTTCTGAAGAGTGACAGAACTTCATGAGAAATTAGAAAAAAAAGAGCAGGGTGCTATTGGCCCGCTGACTGTAGCATCTATGTCACTGCTACAGGCTTTTTTCCAAAGGCAGTTTTTATGTCTACTCCGAATTTATAGAAATGTGAATAAAGAAATACTCAGAAAAGCCATTTTTAATCTTCCTTATTTTTTAATCTTCCTTATTTTTCTTCCTTATTAATCTTCCTTATTTTATTTTCCTTATGTGTGTCCTACTTCATGAGGAAAATGTCACAAGAATATGTTAAAAACCACTAAAAACACAATTTTCATCAGAGTGGGTCTTTAATGTATTTACTTTACATAAACAAACAAGCACACATTAAATAAACGCTTACATTTGATCATTTCCTATAGAATATACAGAATTTTAAGGTTAATTTGGTAAATACTATAGGCAAAAACAGCAACAAAAACAAAAAAATGGTTTAACATAAAACAATGACGCAATTACAGCAACCTGATGTTACACAGTACATTTTAGTTTTTAGCAATAAGCAACAAACAAAGACGAAATTTTCACTCTTTATCCACAATGTTTAGTCCACTATCATCCACATAACTAATGATAAAACAGTTTTTAAAGGTGATCAATGGATGGGGTCTCATCTCATCAGTGATTTCTGAACAGCAGCTGTGCCAATGGGTGGGGATAGATACACATAATGAAAGCATTCAAGAAACAAACAAAAACACAAGATGGTCAAATATTCCACAGAGGGTAAGGTTCAACATCTCATTTTTGAGTCAGTTGTGCCAAAAACCAACAAAATGCAAGGAAGCAGTTTGAACTGATGAAAGTAGAGACATCTGCTGGCGTTTCTGTGCAACTGCATCTGGTTGTAAGAAAGAAAACAAATTCTGAAAGCTGCCAATCACATCTACTGTCTTTGCATCTATTATGGGTTCCTTTTTTATTTCATTTTATTGTATTGTATTTTTTTACATCACTTGATTCATAAAGAATTTCTCATACAACAGTAACACAGAGGCATTTACAGGCTTAGAAAAGAAAAACTTAGCCTGTGGTGTTCTGGATGTGGAGTCATACTTAAATTAAAGTATGAAAACACACTACAGACTGATCCATCTTTAATGTAATGTCTTTGAAACAAGTCAAAATTAGGCTAAGTAGTGGGTGTGGCCTCTACGTAGCAGTATGACTTTTCTTAATTAAATTATTGGTTTAAAATTGTTTTAATGGTCTCGGGCCTTCCTGTTTATGTGATTTACTTTTAAAGTATGAGCCCTTGCGGACCCTGACAGCCTCCGGAGCCGGCCTTTTAGTTGTCCCCAAGGTGAGGACCAAAACCTGTGAGGCTTCATTCTGTCATTATGGTCCTCGCCTGTGGAACAGCCTGCCGGAGAGCCTCAGGGCTGCAGAGGTTTTTAAGAAGAAGCTCAAGACCCACTTTTTAATTTAGCTTTTAGTTGATCTAATCTGCTTATTCATTCTATTACTCTTTATATATTTGATTTCATGCATTTAATCTTACTTTCAATTTCATGTTTTTAAATACAAAATGTATAATTAATTTTAACCTCTTAATATGATGTCAGCCCCAGTGTTTCCGGTGGGGATCTTTTTTACCAGGGTTGGCTGGCTTGGTCTGGGGTCGTGGCCGTGGTTGTTGCGCTTGCATGGCTGTGAAGCAGACCCCATTGCCATCCCAGGCTGCGTGGGCAATGTGGCGATGTTCCTGTGGCCGAGCTGGTCCTGGTATGACAGATTCCCCAATACTGGTTCCTCACAGCAGAGCCAAGTTAATTTTATAAACTTCAGTTCCTGTTTAACTTTACTCTACATTTTGGTCAAAAACCTTAAACTCTCATAGCATCAGGAAAAAACTGTCAAATGTTTGTTTCCCCTTCCCTAATATTTAGCGTGTTTTGCAATTTGTAGTGTGAGTAAACATTTTGTTTTGTTTATATAAGAATGCTTTTACTATATACCAAAAATGATGGGAGTTGGACTTTAAATATGCATTTACCTATTAAAAGAAGAAATCAACTAAATGTGTTTCGTAGTGACAGAAGGAGCTTTGCACGTCAGCAACAGCCTACTGTGTTAAAAATGTTTTCATTTTGATGGGTTTTTTCTCAAAAGTGAGCTATTGTACATATGAATCACATGTCACATGACTGTGCACTGCTGCGGTAACTCAGCTATCAGAGGTCACCAGCTCCACCACAGCTGCCCCACAGAAATATATTTGTCCCTTAGAGTGTAAAAAAGTTTTCATTATTTTGCTTATTTTCTTCATGGTTTTCATCAGAAATTAATTATTTTAAACCAAATCTTCAACATCTTCACCAAACAACAGCATCTACATTTACAGCAGGGATCAGCTGTTTGAAATGTCCACATCAATTTAGTATTGATGCTTTTTGTGCTTTGGCAAATGACACAAGAGGGTTTCCATTCCGACTGGTTTTATTGGCAGAACACCAGATGTGGAGAGATTACAGTCAAAAAGGGGATAAAAAAGTGCAGAAAATGAGTGAAGGTTTTGATAACCCAGTACTAAGGTAACAGGACAAAAAACTGGTAAACTCAGGTGAAGACAATATAATATAGTAACAACAACGTTATGATAGGCCTGGAAAGACATCAACTAAATGCCTTTAAAATCAAGATTGCACCAACAAATGAGATATGTGTATAAATAGGTTGACCTGGTGCAAAAAACCTCAAAAGGCTTTTACGGTTATGCGGTTGTGTTGGAGCGTTTCACTTTGCAACGCCCACAGCCAAGACTTTGACCTTTTGAGGAATGACAAAATCACAGTACAATCCTGCAAAAATCAAATGTGTGCTTGGTTGGTTTTATCCATCTGAGAAGGATCAATAAAATGGAGTCAGCAAAATCTAACTTTGTTAAAAAAAAAGGCACATTTTAACAATATCACCAGGATGACTGAGACCCTTCACTGACCTGTGTAAGCTTAAATTGTTTTCAGAATCAATGGTCATTGAGGTCAGTTTCATGGTTTAAAAGACTCACAGGGACACTTCACCTCCATCTACCTTTAACCCAATGCCTTAATTCAGTATCTGCTTGATAGGATGCTAAATTAAGTGATTTTTTTCTTGTTTTCGTGGCTGGCAATAAATTTAAGGCATCAAAGGGTTATAACAGTTTTTACCGGATTACCCTTCTGAAGCCACTCCTTTCATATCTTGGCGGTGTGCTTTGGATCATTGTCCTGCTGAAAGATGAACCGTCGCCACAGTCTGAGGTCAAGAGCGCTCTGTTGCGGACAGCTTTCCCTCTATCCTGACCAGTCTTCCAGTTCCTGCTGCGGAAAAACATCCCCACAGCATGATGCTGCCACCACCATTCTTCACTGTAGGGATGGTATTGGCCTGGTGATGAGCGGTACCTGGGTTTCGCCAAGCATAAGACCTGCATTTCACTCCAAATAGTTCTATTGTGGTCTGGTCAGACCAAATAACTCTGTTTCTTATGGTCTGAGAGTCATTCAGGAGCCTTTTGGCAAACTCCAGACGGGCTTCCATGTACTTCTTAGTAAGAAGGGGCTTCTGTCTGGCCGCTCTACCATACAGGCCTGATTGGTGTATTGCTGCAGTGATGGTTGTCCTTCTGGAAGGTTCTTTTCTTTCCACAGAGGAACGCTGGTGCTCTGACAGAGAGACCATTGGGTTATTGGTCACCTCCCTGACCAGGGCCCTTCTCCCCCGATCACTCAGGTTGGATGGCTGGTCAGATCTAGGAAAAGTCCTGGTGGTTCCAAACTTCTTCCACTTACGGATGATGGAGGTCACTGTGCTCATTGGAACCGTCAAGGCAGCAGAAATGTTTCTGGACTCTTCTCCAGCCTTGTGCCTCAAAACAATCCTGTCTCGGAGGTCTACAGAGAATTCCTTTTGTTTAATGCTTGGTTTGTGCTTTGACATGCAGTCCACCCTCATGTAAACAGGGTCGTACTTTTCCAACTCATGTCCAGTCCGCTGGACAGACCACAGGTTGTCTTCAATTCAGCTGCTGAATCATCTGAAGGCTCATCAGTGGAAACAGAATAAACCTCAGCTCACTTTGGAGCTTCACATCAAAGGCTGTGAATACTTCTGCACTTATCATTTTTCAGGTTTTTCATCTTTCAGAAATTTGCAACAATTTCAAAATAACTTTTTCAACGTTGTCATTATGAGGTGTTTTTCAAATAATGTTCAGGATGAAAACTGATGTAATCCATTTTGAAATAAGGCTGTGACATTATAAAATATAGAAGAAGTGAGGCGCTGTGAAAACTTTCCAGATGAACTGTATATCATTACAGGGTTGGGGGGGACTAGGGGCCATAAATCCTCGTGTTATTTTTGTGATTTAATTCCTGACAATACCCTCTGCATTTACCAGGCTTGGGACAGCCACAGCCAGGACACTGGTTCGTGGCCTGTTAAGGATGCATTTATTTTTTTCCCTTTGTCTGTCTGTCTATTGGTCGCTCTTTTTGTGTGTGTGGCAGCAGGCTTGTTCTTTTTTTGCGTGCTTTTCTTTGTTTTGTTTATTTTAGTTTCTTTAGTCAATTGTGGATTTTTAATTGTGAGCATTACAAATCAGGAGGGCAATAACTGGCATTTAGTGGGGGTTTGCCAATGCCTATATCTGGTGTCTCACATATTTCCAGTCAGTGTTAAGATGCTTTCAGAAGTCTGTGTCAAAAAGCAAGATTCGACATATTGTTCCAGTTGTTTCATTACTTTTAAGTAATGGAATATTATGATATTGCAATTTCACTTTTATCACAATGGGGTTTTCACATTATTTGAAAGGTGGAAACAAGCCCTTCTAATATGAACTTTGAGGGTAAAATAAAATAAATAACAATAATACTTTTTTCCCTTTTTTAATATGATTTCAGTCTTTTTTTTTTGGTTACTTCAAAATAAAAAATAAGCTACTGCCACTCGCCTGTAAAGCAATCTTCATGCTTCCCTTTTCCCACTTTTGATAAAGTATTTTGTAATAATTTTCCTAATGAATTAATTTTTCTCCATCCATCAACCAAACAAACAAGAAGTCTCTAATTTAGCTCCTTTCAAACTATTCATGTCATTCAAGCTGCTTGCAAATTGATTGACAAAAGCTGCAATTAAAAATGACGTGTGTAATTGGACAAAGTGCCTCTTTATATGATGTTATTAAGCCAAGCTTGTTTTTTTTTTTTTTTTGTTTATTTTAAATCCAAAGAAACTGCGATTTTAAAATCACAGGTGATGTTCACCTGCTGTGCAGACCCAAAACTAGAGGCCCAAAAAGAGAAAAGAGCTGCCACTGGGTGGCACTGTGGTTCAGGAGATCTGAAGGCCTTTCGCTCCTCTTCTCTGACCTTCAGACTCACTTCAATGAAGAATCCTGCTTTTTAAGAATCTATTTGGCAAACTGGTGAGGGGAAAAAAGCTGCTTGTTTGAAAGCAAAAAAAAAATCAAGCAAAACTCAAATGTATGTCAAATGTTTAGTGACTTTCTTCAGAGCAATGTGAGAAATGTCTCTAATAATGCTTATTAGCAGCTTGAAACAAAAGCTGCAGCCATTTCAGAGAATCAAAAGTTGACACTTCGCACATAGAGAACAGAGTCAAGGGTACACAGCACACAGTAACTATGAGGAAAACATAACGAAGAGTTTAGAGTCTGAAACAAAAGTCAAACTGATGATTTGAACATTTTTGTACTTTTAACTAGGAACTTTACATTTCTTAGACAAATGTAATTTTTCTGCATTTGAAATAGATATGAAAGCCCATTTTATGCTTAACCTCTTTAAGACTTGGCATCTACATATGTGGAAACATTTTGGGTTATATTGCCACTGTTCTGCTTAACTGGGGATCCGTGACTGCGTATGTTTGTTGGGTCTGAGGTGGTTAAAGATACAAATTGCCAGCTTTTTTTGTTTGTATTCTTGCAAAAATAACTTTTTTTTTAATAGGTTTGTTCTGCACATGTTGGATGAAAAAGCAGTTTTCCACCATCAAGATAACGTTGAAACGGTTAAAACTGAGTAATAACGAAATCCCCTCTGCTAATGTTTCCAAGAAATCTAATCAGTTTGAGTAAATGAATTGGTGACTGATATAATCAGGGAGCTGACAGGAAAGTATAATGGCTTCTGTACCCAAAGTGAATCCACTGTGTGTCTCTCTTACAAGACTTGCCCCCACTGCACTGGTAATGGGTACATGTGTGGTTTTTATTCCTCCCTTCTCATTTTCTTAAGAGAATTGAATGAGGCAGAATGAATCACGGTGCCATCAAGATGTCATCTTCACGATAATGAAAACATGATGCTTCGTAATAACTTTACAGATCAAAGGCTTTCTTTGGGGCTTAATAAATCGGAGTCGAGGAGTGGAAAAGCATCGGGTGTTGTGATGGATTTAGTAGACAATAATAGTAACCCAATAATCCTTTGCTACTGTGTAACTTTTATTCACAAATTTAACCTCACGTATTTCAAAATGCAGGTCACACTGCAAAAAACTGAACCTTAGAGTAAAAAGACATTTGTTTCCAAAAAATTCCTCTTTTCTATGTTGCAAAAAAATAAACATAAAGTTTTTCACTAGCAAAAAATAACATGTAGGTTGTGTTGAATTTGGAATTTTGGTTTTTAAATTAGAATTCTTCTTAATAAAAACCTAATAGATGTGAACATTTTACAAAGCCTTTTTATAAATCCATTGTGTTCTGAAGATGAAAACGTGAATGGTTTATAAAAGAATAATTATAGTAAAATTGTTTAAACCCATTGTGGTCTATATTCACCAATCTAGTGACCATTGATGCACACTTTTTTTTTGCAGAGACTACTGGGAAATTTTTGAAATGTATATTTGGACAGCTCTGCAAAACAGCAAACACTCTTTTGTGCCCTTTGTAGTGAGTGGTGAAAGAATTTGAACGCAACCTTGGTAAAACCCTTTTTGTACCCTATTGGCAGTTCTTATTTTTGGCTCATAGAAAGAAAAATGTGGAAATCGTACGAATTTTTGACTTATTTCTAAAGGGCCTGTTTTGCAGTTTTAGTCATACTCTGCTGGATGATGTCTAAACTTTGCACAAAACTAAGTCATGATAGCAGGTCAGGAGAGGGTGGGCAGTTCAAAGAAAAAGTAATATAATAGAAACCAGCATGCAAGTGTTTTTTTTAACATTCAGAGGGAGTTCTGCACAGTGTTGTTACTTCGGCAAATCTGTGTTTAAAGCCTCAGCCCCCTCATCAATTTTTCAGTAGAGGTAGTGTTCAGACTTCAAATGCTGTCTTGTACAGGGTTTCTCTGGGTAAAAATGAGGACGTGCCTGCTCCGTAGGATCGTTGTTAAGCTGCAGTTTCCACCTTCCAATCTTTGCTATCTGTTTCATTTGATGGAAGATGACATTCATCATTCCGAGACAACGCCTCCATCACTTTGATTCTGGCATTCAATGATTCATGAGATGGCAAGACCTGAGTGGGGCTGAAAAGAATTCCGTCAGCACGGGGCTTTGCTGGTCCTGTAGTCTTGGTGGTGAATAATAACAGCGTTTCACAGAGTCTGGCAGATTCTGTTACAGTGCTGCTGCATACAGTGACTTTGGAGAGTGTGGGTAAACCAGGGGCGTCTTTATCACTTTTACGCTGCTTTGTAAGTTATGTGAAGACATGCTAACAGAGGATGTGTTCTGCTTCATGTCTCCTTAAATTCAAGCTCCAGGCAAGTTGTTCGCTCTCTGGTGCCATGTTCTGCAAGCAGAGACAATACACGGAGAATGAGGCATAAAAACGCTCACGGAGGAGTTAAATCACTTTAAAAAATAAAAGTCATAATTGCACACTTTGGGGTCTATAATCTGTAATTTATTTTGGAATTTGTGTTGGGGATAGTGAGCCGTAAACCTCTTGAGTTTTTTTTTTTTTATTGTTCCATAAAGTACTGTGTATTTTGGCAATTTAATGATGCTGAGTTGGCCTGTTTTTCTTTACCTGGACTGAACAGCTCTCCAGATGTGCTGGGGTTGTTAGTGGTGTCCCTCAGTTGAGGCCTTAATGAAAGCTTTGACTCACTGCTGTGGAGCTTTTCCTTCACAACACTTCACATCTAGCGCTCCGAGAAAGTGCAAAACAACATGCGCCAGTCTCCTTCGCTCCAAAATGAGCTCCCCTTCTGTGATGAAAAATGCTGCCTGTCTCTTTGCTTATTGCCGTGGCATTTAGTTGGCTCAGTGTGGTGATTTGGAGAGCCTGTGGAGGCAGAGCTATTTCTCCTGCTTGTGGTTTAATGCTCTGACTCAACAAACCTGACCATTGTCATTTTCCTCCATCGGCTTCATGGTGGCCGTGAAGAAAAGCCAAGAGCTGCGGGTAATAACCTTCAAGGAAAAGGGTGTGATTGCACATCTATTTCACACTGAGGACCTCTCCCTCGCTTCCCCAGCGGAGCAGTAAAATGCTATATGGTATGAGGAGTGAGAATGGCTCTGAGGGTAGACAGTGTTTTGTTAGTTTTGGGGGATAAAAGAGGCATGTACTGTGCTGGTGCTGCTGGAGCTGGTGTGTGTGTGTCTCACAAAACAAGATCACGCCCTCCTGGGCCTTCACTCCACTTTGAAGGAGCGTATTTTTATCTATAGCTTAACCCTAGCAGCTTCCTGGGGACATCGTGTGCTTCTACCTCTCCAACTGACAGTAAACTCGAATGGTTCGGATGTTAAAATGTTCATTTCCATTCAAGTTTAATGCATTAAAGGAAGCAAACTTGCTGAAATGTTTTTATTAGGACATATTTACCCCTCCAAAATGTTCTGTATTAGTCTTATTCTAAAATCACTTCCTAATTTATCCCTTAGTACTTCCTGAACTCACTGGTGAGTTTGCCAATCACTTCTGCTTTTCACAGTGATGCAGGAATGACACTGACGTCCTCATTAGCATTGTTTTCAGATAACATTTAACAGGACGTTTTCAAATGTGAAGTTTTTGCATTAAAGACAAACATAACGAGAGTTAGGACACATATTTAGAGGTGTAACAATTCCTTTCAACACCAATGGGATTCATATCAAAATGTTTGGTTGCTGATCTGATTCATTATCTATGAATTTATTTTTAACAATCCGACTAGACGGAATTCAATGTCCCAAAATGGATCCAGGACATCTTTAATCAAAACTTCAACCAATGACTCAGAGATAACTATCTGGGTGCTGAACAATGCAGGTGAAGTTCTCCATGTTCCTTTTATTTATTGCAAGATAATCATGTATAAGTAAATTAAACAAGAATTAATGTCAAATCCATTAACAATTTATGTTCATATAGATCAGCCCACTGTTTTTCCACACTAATACTGTTTAATCTCAACTTGTGGTTTTTGCAGTAAAAACATGACAGAATGTGCCAACTTGAATCAAGTTTGTTGGACAGTTTCAGGCTTCTTTGTGGAATTATTGTGTAATATAACTAAAAATATGTCTGTAAAATAAAAAAGAAGGTTGTACTAAAAAGTGGATTTCAAGTATTGCCACAAAAAACAATTGTAAAGATTAATTTTAATTTGGAAATGGTTTATTCCAAGCAATATAAGCAAAATAATGCAAAACAAAAAAATCTGAATTATATACACAAAGATGTATCAAACTACGAATAATTAGTCATAAAATTCATTGGAAAAGGTTTACATCCACATACACTAGTAACTAAATTGTTACTCTTAATCATAAATAGATCAAATAGTTTTTTTGCATAGTTCATGACGCAATAAAAATAATAAATAAGAAATTATCAAAAGGAATTCAAGACAATCAAGCAGCAGTAGAAAAAAAAGGCTCAAAAGCGTTGAATTACTAAAGGTTAAACTTCATTTGAGCATAAATTAAAGTTAATCCACTCAGCTGTGACTTTGGTCAGTTAGCTCCCACTGTTCCACATACAACAAACAGACATACCTGTACATGCAGGGTTGCTCATTCATCCATGAGGAGAATATTTCTACCTGCATTTATTATTTTCAAGTGCAACTGACCATTACACGCTATCGCTGGCAATCTATACAACCTTTATAATTGTTCACTTCACTGCACCTTTCTCATCCAATTACACAGCAGGTTTGAAAATTTGCTTTCCAACTCTCCGCACACAGAGCTGTTGACCTTGTAGTGCTGTGTAATTTAATGGTAAATGGTTGTCATTTGGTCTGCCATGCCTCATGAAGCCATCTATGTTGTTATTTCTTGCCTTGGAGCACAAACTGACCACCAGATTACAGTGGTGCATGACTAATTGGGGGAGCCAGCGCTAGAATCTGGAGAAGTGGTGCAGGAGTCTATGCTGCAGAGTTTTATTTTGCAGTCTGGTTCATAAACAGTTTTTTTTTTTTTTTTCCAAAATTCATCTAATTAGTTGTTACTGCTTGTTTGAACCGCACCACACTTTGTTTTGTGTCGATTAAACAAATTTTAGATTCAAACTCTAGATGTCACTGTTGTTTAACCATTCCTCCATCTTCACTTTGTCAAGGTTCTCATCATATTTATCTTCCTTTCTTGTAAAAGCTCCCCTCAAGAAAGATAAAAAACCAGTGAAGGCTCATGTTGGCTCAATGCAATTATCCCCAGTTACAATGAATAAGATATAAGCACCCGGCTGTCTGTTCGAACCTGCAGTTAAGTTAAACCACTTCAGGTGTGTGGTCTCATGTCTCGCACTTCTGAGAAGCTGGATTAAGCCCAAACAACCAGGAGAGTCCTTTAAATGCCTCTTCATGAAACAGCATAGATGATATTGCCTTCATCTTGTGGTAAAACTAATTAGTTGGCAACTCAAGAAAACACTTCATTTTAATGCTGGTCCGTTCATAAAGTAGAAAATCCACTAGAGAATTGATGCACAAGGAGCTATAGTGTTGGAGCTTGAAAACAAACCTTTGCGTCTGTTGGATTTAGCCCCAGAACTTGGATGAAAAAGTAGAAGCTACTTAACAAAACTTGTGTCCTCAGATCAGTTCTGTTTGAATCATTCTGCCCTTCATGTGTCTACTTTACTTCATTTGTGATGGCTTACATGATTCTCCAAGACCATGAGAGAGTGCCAAATGTGTCCCAACGAGAGTGGGATTCAGAGTCCCTTCTAACGATGCTTTGTTTGCTCAGAAGGACCCCCTGGGACCCTGAGATGTTATCGAGGCCAATCAGCCAGCTTTAATTGAAAAGGAGCAGCCTAAATGGCTCAAGATTACAGCAGCTCAGCAACAATGTTTGTAGAAAGCCAACTTCTGTACTGCACACATGCATGACTGGATCAGGCAGACATGTTCATGTGATCCTGGACATTCTCCCACACAGGAAATGTGCTGAATGCTGGGAGGAAACTGACAAGAGTCCCTGGGAGTTTGTGTCTGTCATCTGGTCTGGTTATAAGCATGGAATCTACTTGATGTTTAAGATTTTTGAAAGATCTAATGAAATGATGACGTAGAGAAAAAGATTTGTATTCATTTACTCAGAATTATTTACATATGTAAGAGTTTTTGCTTTTTCACTCTAGTCTTCTACTCTCCTGCTGTAGATCAATTTGTACTGTCAGATGATTTTCCAGTCAATTCCACCTTAAAAAGAAGTTTCTGAATTTCATTAAATCATGTGTATACGTATATATGACAGTAAAAAAATATATTCTATTCTATTTTATCCTATTCTATTCACACAAAGTTACAGTATTCACCCCTACCCGCAGTCTGTTTCAGTTCATGTAAAACATGTTAAACATTTGTTCTGGTCTTCCCTTTTGTCCTGTCTTGTTCAGATTCTTTACATTTTTTTCAGTGTTCTTCCTCTCCTTTCCCTATTTTATTGTGAGTACATTAAATACATTTTCTGGTTTTCACGCATTTGGATCCTACAAAACCACCAAATCACTGGCAATTTACACTCGACTACAACAAGTGACTATAAAAGTCGTTTGTCCCTTTAAATGCTAATTGTTTTTCTTAAAATTAGTTTAGGAATAAAAAGAAAGTAGAATATGTAAGTAAGTCTGAGAGTGTTTGGATTTAAGGGACTGTTGGTTGAAAGGGGCAAATGTTCAGTGTTGGGTTTGAAAAACAAAAATGAGATTATTCCTTTTCTTCTGTGTGGAGGTCTGTTGACTTTTCTTCTATTGTATTTTTTCCTGTAATCTCTGACAGGCTAATGGGGGCTTCCCGCCAGGGAAATTTGCTGGTGTTTCCTGTCCCGGAGCTGCCCTCTTCCTTTCTCTGTAAAACTCACAGGCTGCAGTTTCCCCACACTGGAGAAACAGAGGTGAAGTTCACACCGACTCTGTCTGAACATCCAGTAATAGCTGGCAGTTTCACACCCAATCTATTGAATTTGGAACTAAACTGGCAGAGGCTGAAATTTCTCAATTTTTAACACATGAAATTTCAACACAGATTTTTTTTTAGTTGCTTTAAAACTTCTTAAACGCAAAATTAAAGCTTAGAAGCTGCTGCATTTGACAAAAGAAAAAAAGAGAAATGTGATTACAACTTGAAATGAGATCCGAAAATATTCCAATAAAATCGGGAAACCAAACTTTTTTTCAACCTCTCATAAAAAAAGAGATGCTTTGGTGTTCATTTCTAGATTTTTTGTAGAATAAAGCAAGTTTATGCATTTCTAAACCAAGAAAGCAAATATTTCCTCCTGTGACTGGATAACTGCATTATGATTATATAGAATTGTCAACATTTTATTTGATTTCTTTGTTTATTTTAAACATTAATTGTAGACAATACCAAAACAAAAATCACACAGATTCATAAATTTGTTTCAGAAATAAACAAAAAAATTATCTGAAAAACAAAGAAAAATGTACAATTTGATTTTATATTAATCCCATGGTTTAAGGAGTTTTGACAAACTGTGTCCTTTCTTTTATTTTCATTGTTTTCTCCCCTAGGACAGTTTTTCTTTCTTTTTTTTTATTGACGCACTAAGTCCTGTGAGTTTCAAACATTACTTTGTAGTCCTTTTGTTGACATCAGGAGCTTTAAGAAAAACATGACCCTACAAGCTAAAGCCAATATTGTTCCCTATGTTTTACCATGAAGCTTTTAGAATTTAATGTGTGAAAAGAACTGACCTCCACAAAAATGAAAAAGAAAAATTGCCCTTCTGAATTCAAATCAGAAACGAAGATTGACCTTTAAAAGTCCCATCTCCTGCTTGAGTTAACAACACAACATTGGCAGCATCATTTCAAAACAAACTAACCAGTGGAACCACTCTGCTCTGTCATCAAGCTCAGGGTTTTTTTTTATTGAATTTACGTCTGACTTGTGGGAGAATAAAAAGCTCTTAATGTGCTTCGTGGGGTCTCAAGGGAACATGTCCATGGAGTTTTTAAATTGCCAACCTTGAGTCACAAAAGTCTTTTCTTCTTTTTAATGCAAGTTCTGTCACTGCCATCCCTGTTAGACTTGAACTGGCTTGTTTTCCATCAACTAGTGACAAACACTTTTAAGCATGTGATAGACAAAGTGAACGCTCAGATTGGTTGTCTAAAGGTACGTTCACATCGTGTCGATTCATGTTCAAGTGGTCACTTTCAATGAAAAGTTTATGTATACAAGTAAACCCGAATTTTGGACTTCCGCATCCAGAACTCACACACATTGCTTTGCAAGTTTAAGTCCGGTTGTGGGCTCTATGTACAAAACAGGAACTCGGTTGCGAGGCAGCAGTCTAAGCAAAGATGCCTAAACTTCCCTCTCACCTGCAACCTTCTCCAGCTCCTCTGGGGGGCCTTCACAGGCCCCCTGAGAGACAAAGTCCAGGGTCTTCCCCGGGGCCTCTGCCCAGTGGGACATGGCTGGAACATCTACCCAGGGAGGCGTCCAGGAGGCATCCAGACACAATGCCCGAGCCACCTCCACTGTCTCCTCTCAATGTGGTTGAGCAGAGTCTTTACTCTGAGCTCTCTCTGGATGACCAAGCCTCTCACCCTATCTCTAAGAGAGTGCCCAGCTCTTTGCAAGAGAACCTGGTGGCAGACACAATGGCGGCTGAAAATTATTAGCCGGAAACAAAGATTGCCAAACTCCAGACCAGTGTTTACGTTTGACCGCATCTGACTTCAACCCTCTACTACACGATCAACGTGAATCTACTCATTCTGTTGGGGAGAAATTGGTTTTGTGCCGCTTTCTAACACTTTATACTGGTAATATGTTGCATTTCTGTAAAAAGCCGCTTTAAAGTCTTGGTTTACCAGCTCAAAGCCACTTTTATCTGCAGATCAGCTAATTCACGTTGATTGGGAAAGGACATCAAAAAGCGTTGTGGGTGTTGACAGAGACACCTCAGGTGTTAAACGTTCTAAGCTTGAAATGCAAAAAAACCCTAACTGCTTGGGTTCCCGGTTATATTAGCCTTTTCCGATCAAAAGCAAGAGTATTTTTGGACCAAAATGAGTCACGCTTGCAAAGGGGTGAGGGGTTTTGACTTGTCTTTTGGCTAATGGTTTTCACCCTCCATCTTGTCTGCCACCAGGTCCTCCGTGCCGTTTTCAAAATACTGAGGTGCCAGATTGAAAATTCTGTAGGGTTTTTTTTGTCAATATAGGGTGCTGTGTGTACATTAGTGAGGTAGACATGTAGATTTGCAGTAGATTTCAATGTGAATCCATATTTTATATTGTGACAGGCTGGTTCCTGTTATTTTTACAGTCTTGTAAAGAGATTGTCTTTCTCTGCAGTAAAATTAACTGCTAAAATTGTTGAAATTACTTTTATGTCAGTGTTGATTTTAGCCTTTCCTAACCTTAGTCTGGTGTTACAAAAGTACAGGCTTGTAAAGAGGAACCACATTCTCTTTATTTCAGTCAGCATTTCAAAACCTGGGTCAGAGCTTGGATGTCATGACAGCTAAAACGTCAGTGGTGGATTTGGGTCATGCTGGTCTTGGATGCAGAGCTCCCGGCCGGGCTCATTTCTTTAATTCAATGAGTCTGTTTGACAAGTCAGTCATTTCACTCTGTAGAAGGCTCTCACCACCGTTTTCAGACTTGCACAGAAACTTCTCTACAGAATAGTTGAAGATAAAAGGTTAGTCTTTCAAACACAGGCAATATTTTTAAAATCAACCCAAAATAAATTGACAACTGTTCCGATTTGGTAGAATTCTTAATTTTTTACTTGTAAATATGCATTGACAAAATTTTGCTGTGGGATATATTGCTTCTTATATTACATAAATGGTTGATTTTGGTGAATGAACATTTCTGCATAGTGAAAAAAAATATTTAAGTTGAAAAAAAACTACTTAAAATCCTAACTAATCGTCTTACATCAGTTTCCTAATTTTCTTAGCTAGATGAAAAAAAATATGCAACCATTGGAAGATCCTTGTTTTAAAAATGTACTGAATCCTAAACATGCATCAGCAGGAAAACTGTTGGTGTGAAGCTTTTTCAAATGGTAGGAGGACATGTTTTTGGGGTGATAACACATTGTGAACACGTTAGCTGGCCTTTGGCCTTATGTGGGCACAAAGGTCATGTATGAGCTCCGAGGGAGTAAATGTGGGACAGCGCTACATCCTGCACGAAGCTGTTTTCATGGTTTCAGCCCTGTAACACTGTTTTATTCATGAAAGCCAGACTTTTGGCACAGTAGCAGCTGCACCTGTTCTTCTGTTTTTTTTTCTAGGTAGGTGATGCATTTGTCCTTGTATTAAACTAAAGTGAAAGTTTAGTCATTCCTGTTTTATTGGCCTTTCTTTTAAAAAAAAGGATGTGACAATCTGGAAGCTTACCATTGTTGGACAGGCAATACAAGAAAAAATGTTGCACCCTCATTTGATACATTTTGATTCCACTCATTGTACACTTATGCTATGTTCACACCGGCCTCTGCAAAGCAGGTTCAACAGCTAAACGCGCACTCAAGAACCCACATTTAGCCTGTTCTTGAATGTATATGCCCAGTGTATCTGTAGTATTGTACAGTCAATGCTGAGGGGAAAACCAAATATGAAATGGTCCAAACCATCTGAAAAAATCAAGTAGTTACAAGTGATATTTCCTGAAGCAAGCACTGATCAGGAAAAAATAAATGAAGAATACAACCACACTAATTTACAACAAGACTATTACCAACATATTCACTTAAAATATACACTTTGACCTTTTGCTCAGATGGATGGAAACATTGAATATATTGACAATGTTTTACTCTTTCATGTACATCTGTTCATTGATCTGATTTGAACTTAATCTCACCAAGGTGTACTTTCACGCCCAGTCATTTTCAGACATTTCAGTAGTTTTGGTCTGCACCAAAGTTTAGACAAGCTATCAAATCCACCAAACCAAAACAGAAACAGGGTCAATGCACCATAACTACAACCCAAAGAATTCCACTGAACTACTGCATCTTTCACAGAAAATGAATAATTTGGCAAATCTGCCTAATCGTGTTTTGACAAGGTTTTGCTTTTGTTTGCTGATTGCATTGCAGGTTTTTTCTCCTCACTTCCACAAATGCTTTGAAGTGGGAAATTGTAAATCCTGTGAATTTGTCTTTTCACAGCATAAAGCGCTCTGGGAGTGCATACACAACAATTTGGCTGTGTAGCAGTACAATTATTTAAACTGTATTGAAGTGCAGAGACTGTCAGTTTAGAAACAAATTGTGGTCTGTGAAAGGGGCACTGAGAAACGTGTGAGGTTTGGCCGAGCTTCTGCTCAGTAAGCTACAGAGGAATACTTGTCCGACCTCTTTGATGGGAAACTGAAGAGTGTTTCCTGTGCTGTGCATTTGCAGCCCGGCCTGAACAATGGGGTCTTTCTAAAGCTGTTACAGATGGAGAGTCATGATGTTTACTGCACAGGTTTGTGCAAACTTATTTTCCATCTGCCTGTGCTTGTTTAAGCAGAGCTTCTTTAAACAAAGGGGAACAAACGAGAGAGGAGCTGGTGGAACACTAACATTTCTTCATTTCTACACTGAGAATGATCCTGGAAGCAATCACTGTCTTCGTTAAAATGATACGACCACAAAACAGTCCAGGGGGTTTTAAATTATTTATCACAGGGGAGTTTTGGTGGATCCACTCATTTGCCCTTAAACCAAAATATCATCTAATGATGCACAAATTTGACATTTAATGACATGAAGATGCTTTGTTAGAGAGCAGGTAGAGAGTTAAGTTAAGGGTGTTGCAGAAACTTAAAACCCAAGAGTGAGAGGGACGACAATAAAAATAACAACAAAAGTGGACCTTTCTTGTTGTCATTCTTAAATATTAACTAAAGGGCTGCATTTATGTGCTCAACTGCATGCAGCCACCTATTTTAACATCCATGCACACAGATAATAGAAAAGAAGCTAACCAGGATTTCCTCAGTAGCGGCGAGCAAAGAGAGAAGAGACCTGTGCTGAATCCCCATCCGGCGGGCAGACAGGGACATGTGGCGTACAGAAAACTGTCTGCCTGGTATTGCATGATTGCCTGAGTCCTTTTCATAGAGGCTGGGTGGGATCCACTTGTGCATTTTCACCACAGATGTGTTGCGACCGATTTCCTTAGTAATATGCTCGACAGCGGTTTGTCTGGTTTGATCTGAGGTCGAATACACATAAAAATATTATGGTCATTCTCCATAAAACAAAAAACTTTAGTGATTCTTCCAGAAAAACTTGAAAATAATGGGAAGTTGGAAGCTACCTTTGACTTTGAATAGGCTACAAGATCATCCAAAACGTTCATTTTTGATAGTAAACTCACTCACATCTTCCAAAGATATTTTCTAGGAGTTCTCCTTTATTAGCTGAGAGTAATAATTACTTTTGAAAGTCACATCCTTGTTTTTCAAGCTCTGTCTTCTAACGCCGCAGTAAACAGGCATTTTTACCTTTCCAATATGGCGTCCACCTTTGCGTATGCAACAAGCTAGCGTGCCCTATTTCGCCTTTATTTAACTCAATGGCAATAACTGTCTGAAACAGCCACATGTTAAAGTATTTACAATATCTCCCAACCTTGTTTGGAACATGTAAGAAAAAAAAAGACTGATTCAGACAGAGCGCTAATTTTCGTTTTTTGAAAAAAATAAGATTCTTAAGTCTGCCTTCTAGTACAAAAATTTGTCTGTTTTACTTACCATAACTGATTCCATATTGGTCCTCATCTCATCCAAAATACTGTAATGTGGGTTTATACATGTCAGGTTTTTACAATGAGATATTAGTGACATCATATTTTACTTTTTTTTTTCTAGGTTAGCATGGGGTTCAAAATGTTTTTAAAATCCATGGCACTAGATAGTCTCACACTAGGCAGCTAAGCTTTTGTATTTTTTTTTTTTTTTTAGTAGTTGGAGAGTAGGGAGGGAGTTTGGACATAGCTAGACAGTAGACAAACATATTTATGGCATAAATGGTACCCCGTAGGATAAAATGTCTTCCCCACCAAAGCCTTGTTCTTCAAACTTGAAATTGTAACTGCAGCCATTGTTGCCCCAGTTCGTCCTACTTTGTCTTTTAAACATCTAAATGTTAGACTTAACGTGAGCACAATCCTGTTTCACATTTAATAACTCCCATTGTGAGTACTACTCAATGAATTTGCATTTCCTCTTCCCACTTTTTGAGCTCTCTGCCAGAAACACCTATATTGCAAACTCATTAACAACAATAAATCAAGTGCAACATTTTTTGCACCTTCAATCAACTTTGTGCACATTTTTTAGTGCACAAGCTTTTTGTACAGTGATCTTTCACTGGTGTTCAAACAAAAACGTTTAATTACGAACAATGTTATTGACCCCTATAATTTTATTGTTGAGTTTTGTTCAACAGGCTTTTCAATGTTTAGGTTTTTTATTTTGGAAAAATTCATTTTCATTTAAAGTAGCCAAAAAATTGCAATGTACAACAACAACAACAAAAAAAAAAGTTCAACCACCTTAGCAGTTTGGTTTTGTGAATCATTCTCGACATATGTTTTGCAATAATTCCATAGTAATTTTGCAATAAATCTTATATTCATTTATTTAAGTTTTAAACAGCAATTTAAAAAGTACTTTTACCGTCCTTATTATTCCTCATCTTGAATGACTCCATCTTTTTCCGTGTGTCTATTTTCATCACAATGCAGATGTCAAGAAAGGGTCATCATGCTTGATTTCAGCCTTTGACTCAATGAAATAAAAAAAAGAGAAGTTGACGTTGCGTCTAGATTTGTTTGGATGCCATATTGTATTTGTGTTTGCTCCAAGGCATTCCTTTGAATGTTGGCATCCTGTGTTATTTAACTTTTTTTTTTTTACTTTCTTAAATAAATAGGCCAGGAATGTAGTGTAAATTGAGGTGAGTTGTGTAACAAGTGTTTTTGTCAGTGTTTTCCCCCTATTGTATTCACTTGAGTGTTTTCAAGTGCCTTTCAAATGGAAAATAAAGCTGTTGGATACAAATGACTACAATTTTGAAAAACCTTTGCTAATGGGTACTTGTTTGAGGCTCACAAAGTGTGTCCTTGACTACTTTCTTCATAGTAGTTCAGTCTTACGTTGTCTTAAATTACGTTTCTTTGGTGTCTTCACAGTAACCGCTTGCTTTTGTCATAAATTGTGCCTTTTTAAATTAAAAAAAAAAAACTGTTTTTACATAGAAAAGACTTTTCCTTCGGCCTGACCGGAGATGAGAACATGAATGACACAAATCAAAACTTTATAATGTATGGACAGTTCCGATCCCCTTTTTTTCACTTTTTTTCTATTAGCGAGACTTTTCATTTTCAAGAGGCTGGCAAATAATGTTGGAATGGCTGAGTAACTCCTGGGGAAAGGAACGTCCTAAATTCAGAGCCGCTGTGTGTGATTAAAAAAGAGGGTGAGAGCGAGTGATAATTCCAATTTGAGTCAGACACATTTTTACGGGATTTCTATGAAATTGTTGGCATTGGAGTAACTTGGATTAATTTGAAAATTGTTCATAAGCTGTAAAAAAAAATCTGTATCTGCATTGTTGCTCATGTGACTGTGTTTTCCTCACCTATTTGAAGGAGAAAGACATGTTCATTTTTTTTGCAGGGATCATTTTCAGCATTTTAATCAATCATGCATGAGTTCATTAGGAACTCCTCCATTGTAGCACCAATTGGAGAATTACATTTGTCCTCATTTTAAAACTGCAACACTTGTTCATTGTAGCCTGCTTACAGGCTTCAAACAAGATCATTTGTATTTTGGAGGGGACATAGTGTAATGTGGACAGATGGAAAGCTGACTGACCTAATTAAATGTTTGGAACAGCCCTCAGTAGTTTGTTGCAGATTTAGCTTTATGCATTTAGAATTTCAAATAATTAGCATTTTCATGTAAACCATTTGGCTGAAATAGGCTTTTTTCTAAATTTGGCACTTGTATCAATACAATGATGAGTTGGCACGAGTGGAAAAGTTTTGTGACTGACAAAATTGAGTCTCTATATCATTTTGTCATGATTTCAGCAGACTGTAAGATCTACCTCACTGTGAATTGTGTGCTTGGTTTTGCAACAATGCACAGTTGTCTGTTCACCCTCTGTTTCCCCCTGGGAGTGTCTTTCTGCATCTGTAGCAGAGGTAATCTAGTGTTTCTAGCAGTTATAGTCTTTAGTGAATAGCTGAAAGGATTAACTGTACACCACTGAAATAAAATCATTACTGGGTTATATTGTAAAGCCAGCAAGGTTAGTGAATACACTAAAGTCAAAACTAGGTAACAATGCGTAACATTAAAAGAACCACTCCAATGAAAATTAAGTTTTTGGTGTTCTTGTAGTGTTTTTCCTAATGATGCAGGACATATATAAAGATATTTAAGCCAGAGCCAGATCTTTGGATCAGTTCATTTCAAAGAGCCATTCAAAGGACTGGCTCATTTGGCTCTTTTTATGTTTATTCACTGTATGAAGGTTATTCATTTAATCCTGGAAACAGGGAGGACTGATGGGCTGAGATCTGGAGCAGAATAATTCAAATTCAGATTTCTCACCAATAATTGAATTTAAATTATTTTAGAAGCATCAATTGTAGCTTCATTTAACACCCGTGGACAAGATGTTAAAGTCTGATCTGGATTCAATGTTGATTTTCCACTGCCAGCACATGTGCACTTTCAATTAAGTTTTAAATGCAAAAGCTAAACCAAGGGTCTACAACCTCTAAAAGAACCATTTGGTCCAGTTTCTTATTGAAGAAACAGAGCTACAGCTGCAAAATCTTACTGCACTTTTTATAAAAAATACACTTTAAGGCCACTAGGCCACTTATTTATAGCATGTAGTTTTTGACATTTTTACAATGATTAAGCTATAACAGTGTTATGGGCTATATAACAATTTGGATGCATTTTAATCTAACAGCAGCACATTCTTTTAAAAAAAGAAATCAGTGGCAAAAAAGTTCCTCCTAAAGCAGTAAATTTACTTGTACTTATTATTATTCAATTCAGACTTTGCTTTTGAACTGAAACTGTGGGGTTATGGACCCAGGACGTTGGTTGTTTTGTTTGGGTTTCACTTCCTGTTTTATTTTGTTGTTGGTTGTACTTCCTGTGTTCCACCTCTGTTTTTTTCAGGTCTCTTGAAAGTTCCCTCCTGGTGTGTGTTCCCTCCCTCCTTAATTGGCACACCTGTTTGCACTGACCTCATCCTCTCCTCCTGGTTATAAGTCCTCATCTCCCCTGCACTGGTTGTCGGGTGGTTTTTGTACCTTCATGGATTTGTGTTCTGATTTTCGAGAACTGATTCGAATAAATGAAAGATTTCATTTATTATTGCCGTCTGCATTTGTGTCCGCACGTCAACCCTGACAAACATAGGTACAGTTGTGCAGCAGGAAAAAGGACATGTGCGTTACATTAATTCTAATGTCATGTCAGGAGTGGTTAAAACAACTTATATATATATATATATATATATATATATATACAAACAAACAAACAAATTATACCATTACCTCATTAAAAAAATTGATTTAAACACAATAACAAAATGTAACTAACAAGCCCGTTATTGACACACAATAAGAAATAAACCAGGTTACTTTGAAGCTCCATGCAAAAGCTTCTGGTGAAATATTTTAACACAAGGACATTTTTCAAAGAACAGAGCAACTCAAACTCATGACTAAAACTCCAGAACAACTGAGCTCACCCTCCACCCTCTCCGGCTCGCATGCTGCCCCCGCCGTGACTTGAAGGCTCTGTCCTCTTTTCTTTTTTTCACGGAGTTACTCCCACGATTCCGGTGTTCTGATATTTGAATCTGAGGTTAGAAGGATGAGCTTGTTTGAGCATTAATCTGAATGTATAAACCCAGGAGAGGGAGGAAAGAACAAATTAAAGGACGTTTCCCAACCAACATGAGTCAATTCCCATTGTTCATATTAATGAGCCGTTCAAAAGATTTTGTTTGTTTGTGAAGGTCGTATCTCTAATTAATAAGGTATTTAAAATAATGCATAGCTTTGCAACAACCACAAACAAATTGTGAATACAATTCATAGGTCAAAGGTTCTTAAGCAAAATACTGAAGTATAGTGAAAAGTGGTTTCTGAACATTAAGAATTGACTATTTTGTATTTTAAAAAAGAAGTTGGTGTCTTTTTTTTTTTACTAATTAATGAATACTGGGATTTGAAAATGCATTTGTACATTCATTGTCTAAAAGGACAACTAAAGCAATTGTTTCTAAAATTATTTTTAAAAAAAACTATTTTTAGTTCATAAATTAAAAAAAATAACCTTTTCTAAAATCCTTTTTGTTTACTCTCTGTAATTTCAAATTAGTGTTGCAGTCTAATTAGCTAAACTTTTAACTTTTCCATTTATTTTTTGCATGTCAGTGTGGCATTAAAGTCCAGAGGAAAAGGTAATGATTCTGAATGGATTTCCAGCTCACGATTGGTCAGGTTGCTGAGCATCCATTATAGTGTGAAATATTTGTGAGCTGTGCTGTTATGTTTTTTTTTCTCTGTTCATGGCCCAGAGACATACAAAGTACAAGGTAAATAAGACACTAAATGGCAAATGCAGCCTAGAAAAATAAATGGGCATAGAAAACGTAATTCCCTGTTTAACCCTTGAAAAAAAATCAATACAAACGTTTTGTTTCTATGTTTTATTGCCTTGGGTGAGTAATAAACCCAGTTAATGTGCCCTTCTTCTTTAGAGGCTTTAACCTGCATAATGGTTAAGATGTCATTAATTTCTTATCTTTAAAAATGTATGAAAATACAAAAAATAAATTTCAATATCTTATTTGTTTTTATTTGTTAAAACCCCAAACACAAAAAATACCCAAATATCTATGGTATGAATGAAAACCTTGTGATAGTTTCTCACAAAATAGAAAATCACATTTATCAGACAAACCTTTGATTTTTTTAGATATTTGTTTTAATGTGGATTTAACACTAGAAGTCCCACAGAGCAGCCATTTGGCGTTTCAACCTGTAAAACCTGCAGGCCAGCCGATGGGCTTGGAGGCTTTTAGCTAATATCGCACAGTGGCATGATTGCACTTGCATTTATGTTTGACCTGACGCATGGCTGTTTTTCCAGGGCTAGGTGTGGAAGATTGTTGCCGAATCAGTTGTGTCTTCTGTGCCAACATGATTGTCAGCCAACTCTCTTACAAGCTCAACAAGGAAGTCCACCCGTCTCTCCTGTCTCCCGGAGCATGCTTGATACAGTACATGTGCATTTAGTATTGCCATATCAATCATGTTATAGAACACGGCAACTGTTCCTGTGCGGACAGTGTTCTCCCACACCATCTGGTCCGTCACATCCACGCTGCACTTTGTAGTGTTATAAAGTGTGACAGTGTTTGGCTTCCTTTTGGTGGTATTCTCAGTCTTGACCACGCCATGCATGCTGCAGAGAATGAGGACGGTCTTCTTCCATTTGGGCTCATATACCGTCAGTGCGGCACCAGCGGTTGAAAACACCTAAGAAAAATAGGACAAGTTGTTATTTTCATAGCACTTTCACACACCAATTAGAAACACAAACATAGAAACACAAAAGACCTGCAACATACCTGAGTGGTGAATTCATTGTGGTTTGTCAGTCTAGCAGATTGAGGAATTTCCCGGCGAATTTTGTTGACTGTGGAGTATGGTGGTTTTCCGGATAAGCAGTCGTTGCACAAGTGACAACGATGTAAAGAACTTATCAGTGGTAACATTTCTGCCCTTGTCTAGGAATGGTTCCGTCAGCTTCATCACTACATTTTCAGACAGTCTCTTCCCACTAGACTGGGGTCCTTGTCACCCAAAACTTGATCCCAAACTTGCCTGGCTTAGTTGCACTGTACTGCAGGAAACAGCAGCAAGTCTTTGATGGAAAAAGCTGCTTATCAATGGTGATGTGTTGACCAGGATTGTAGGATGTGATGCAGTTGGTGACAAATGATCCCCACTTAGTTGGAATTCCAACAAACTTATCTGTCTTTGCTCGCTCACTGCGAGTGAACCTGTTATTAAAGCATAGGTGTTGCATTAGTCTTGGAGGCGTTTATGCGACATAGTTCCAATGATGTGTAGGTTTCCCAGGTTTGCTGACCAGCAGTCACGTCGTGATGTAACCTTGGTAAGCCCCAGCAAGAGGAAAATTGCAATAAATGCCATTAGTTCAGCGAGAGCCATAAACCAATCAACATGCTCCGCTAGCTGTGCGTGTTGAATAGTCCAATCTTGAACGCTACGAAGCATGTCAAGAGTGATGAAACACCGGAAGCTCTGAAGTCAACTTGAGATACTTTTCCTGGCACCAGCCGTTGGCTCTTCGTCTGCAGGGTACGCTTCTATCGGGGTGAAATAGAGATGCTCCCCCACCTGTTTTTCACGCCACACTGTGCCATCTTTTGCTGTCTTCACCTGAAGACAGCTCAGTCTGAATCTGGCAGAAGGTCTATGTCTTCTCCATCAGAGTCACAGGGGTTTACTGTGCTCAGGATAATTTCCAATGCCTGCTGAGTGTTGAATCTTCTCTGCATTTTCATTCCTTGGAGAAGGGGTTCGTAGACTAAAAATTCTTGAGGGCACTGAAGTAGTAGACTATGTCCAGTGAGGTAATTATCCACCTCAGCACAAAACGAATTGCCTCTGATTTGAGAGCAAGTTGCATGCAATAGGCTATTTCAACGAAAGTGCAAATTTACATCCATTGTTTACAACTGTGCAAGACCCTACATGACAATGTGAAAAAATGTTCATTCAAGTCCTCTGCTTGCTTTACATAAACAATACTCTACCAAGAATCCTCTCAACACAGTCAGTTGGCAATCCTTCCTCTCCCACACAATGAACCCCCACTACCACCACCACCACCACACACCAGATTCCTGAGCTAATGGCCATATTAACACATGAAAATATGCTAAATATAGCCAGCAGAGTAGCCAGTTAGCTTCCTCTTAGCTAAAGGAGGTCCAAAAAAGCATAGGACTTCTAGTTGCTCAAAATTCTCATTTAGTCGACTTCTAATTCCCTGGTTGAGACTTTTCTGTTGGAGTTTGCAGGTTTTCCTCAGGCAAGTGTGGGTTTTCTCCAGGCACTTCTGCTTCCTCCTACCATCCAAAAACATGCTTTATAGGTTAATTGTTGACTTTAAATTGTCCCTAGGTGTGAACGTGAGTAGGTGTGGTTGTGTGGCTCTGTAACAGACTGGTGACCTGTTCAGCATGTGCCCCGCCTTTGCCCAAGAGCAGCTGGAATAGGCTCTAGTAACTTCCTGACCTCATAATGGATTAAGTGTGTTTGGAAAATGGATGGCTGGCATTCCTGGTTTGGGTTCAAACACAGGAAAAACTGCATATCTGACATTTCCACCTTTATTTCCACTTTCAACAAAGGTGGCATCATCTTCATTCTCAGAGTTGGGAGGCCAGTGTCCATAGTCATCCTAACATACATCTGGCTGTGACTTTGTGGTGTAGCTTTTCTTCTGTGTTGGTGGAGAGCTGAATGGTGGTCTATCAACTTTGGATCCTGGCTTGTTGACTCGGTTCAAACTTACTTTAGTAGGTCACATTCTGTTTTGTAAATCAGTCAGGCATATACCATGCACAGGTCAAGAGTCTATCCAAACGCTCATTGTAGGCAGGGATCAGTGATGAGTATGGAATGTCAATCTTCATGCTGGAGTCTGTGCTCCAGCAGATGAATGGGGCATAATCCCATAGCTCTTGCTCATAACATTGTCATCATTTGCTGTCAAACCCAATTTACTGCAAGCACCCCTTCAGCAGACCTGCAGCCATGGCCTGCCTCATGGCCCCTCTTCATCAGGTCTTTGTCTATCATTAAAGGAGCTCTGACCGGGTGGTTAGGCCACACAATATCAACACACTTGGAAACCAAAGGTGAGTGCAATGTCTAGACAAAGATAAAACTTGAGAAGTAGTTTTCACCAATGACAACAGAGTATCTTGATTACTTTAATTCCTAAAGGTAGTATTTGTCCCTGAATACTATGTGATACAGCAGTAAGTCATGGATGACACCAAATAAACCTCTTATGCAGAACAATATAAATCTCCATTTATCAAGATTACTGGGGCAAGATATTGATGGAGATTGTGAGCCCTTTGCATTTATCTTGCATTTTTTGTAACCTAATCTGAATTATTCTTGTAAAAAGATAGTATTAACACATGCCACTCAAGAGACACATTAAACAGAGGGTGTTTTTTTTATAGAATCTGTACTGTTTAGCTGATAATCATTGAAGTGAATGAAGGGTACAAAAGCTGAAATCTTTTCCTTGGAACAATAACGGCCACAACGTTGAAATGTGACCCATGGTACCAGTAGTTTTATAGGCATGAGAAGTTGAAAATAGTCAAGAACAGAAAGGTTGCAAGGAAATCCTGTTTCTGTAGGATTAGTCGTAAATCTGGTCTTGAATCTCCCAACTCCTAACAGAGATATTTGTATGATATGTAATGTGTTTGAACATCTCGTCAGTAAAAAGCATTATGGAGTCCTGGAAGGATGTATGAACAGTGTCAGGGAGCTCAAACCTTTAATCAGAGTAAATTTCCTCACTGTCTTTGAGTTCTAAATTTTTGTGAAGCTTTTGTTTTAAGAAACTTTGGCCAGGTTGTCTTCTGGCATCTCCAGGGTACACATTTTTAATGCATGTGGCTTTTTAGTTATTCTTGCAGTTTGACTGGGTGGATGATCGGTTTGCAGAAGGAGCCACGTCTTCATCCAGGGTTTCAAAACAAGTGTCACTATTGGCTTCCAGGTGGGCTGATAACTAGAGTCCTCTGGGTCATTACCATCATCATCGCTCATATTTGCATCTAAGTCTAGACGATTTGGTTGTAGAAAATCCAGAGAAATGTGTTGTTTCACAGTGTAGTAAGATATAATCGATTTGTTTTATAACATCATAAAGTAGTTGAAAAGTAGAAGAAGCAACATTTTAGCTAGTGAAGTTAAAGTGATTACTATTGTCTCAATACAAAAATTCTTTGAGTAATGTATGATATGCTAATACTTAATAGTCAAGTCTAGAGAGATGGGGAAAGAATTAAGCTGGTGGATGGATATCAAAAATAATACAAAGGAATTCACAGACATACAATTCACCAAATACAGTTTTTCATCCAAAGTTTGCACTCAACTGAAAGATATTCTACTCTGACCTGCCATTCGCAAACAATGTTACGACTTGAAGAAAATATCTCTCAACTTACTGCTGAACACAGTATAGCTTACAGAATCAGATCAGAATTAGATCAATAGCATTTACTTGTGATTCAGGTTCACTGTGATGTAAATTAACACTTTAAATGGGCAAAAACAAAATTATCCTGGCCCACTGCACCACATTTTTAAGGAACAATGAAACTACTGTCTCTGTTATTGTCAAACATATTATCTCATTAGTTGTTCTTGTTTGGTGGAGGGGACGATTTAAGAAAAACCAAACCAGACATAGTGGAAACTTTCAATTTTAAAAAAGCAACAATTACAAATTGGCACAGTGCTTGTCATCAACCTATTCACTCATTGCTGTGGTGTGAGTGTCACAATCTTCAGCCAGAAATTGTCATCACTGTTGTGCAAGTAGCTTTTAAACTTTACACATAATTTGACACATTCATGGGGAACACAAAAACTAAATGAATCTTTGGGTCTGTGAAGCCTAAAAGAAATTTGACTCAGTAATTTCAGTTAAAAGTAATATAAAAAGCATAAAGTGAAGAAAAGAACAACTGTCTAATGCTTTTCATCTGTTGATCTAAGTGAGCTTTCTTCTTTGACAATGATATTGTGGGTGGTTAGTCCATTCTAACTGATCATGTATTAGGTAAAATACTCATGTTTCATTAGCAATGGTCAGTGTTGGGTAAGTTACTTCTAAAAAGTAATTGATACTTTCCTTAGTTATTGTGTCATAATTGTAATGAATTTACTATACTCATTACCTATCTGAAAAAATAATCTCTACTTGTTACTTTACTTTTTTCCACTCATATGCAAATTCTCAAGGGAAGAACAGCTTCTCACAAACAAGCCCCTCTTGTCTTTCATTTAACAGAGCTCCTTTGAAAAAGAGATTTTTAATCTCAATATGACTTCTGTGGTTGAACAAAAGTAAATAAACAAAATAAAACTAAATAATAAAAAACTATATTTCTAAAGCAATAACCGCGTGCAACCATGAACATGGTTCAAGACCATTTGAATTCAGACAACAGTGTGACACAAAAATAAGTTACTGTCACAACATATGTGGTCTATGATACAGCTCAAAGTCAGATGTGGAAAATGCTGTTACATAATATTTATCTCTATCTAATTTGCAACTAAGCCAGTCTTTGAAAACACAAACTCTGCACGGCTGCGAGTCTACCAAACTATACGCCCCACCCCACCCCCGCAGAGCGCAAACTTATAGTGACCAGTTGCCTTGCAGCTTAGAGAAAAAGAAAGAAAAGATGAATTAATATAGAAATTATATAGAAAATCAGCTCAGAGTCCCAGGAAGGAGCGGACTCTTGTCTTTCACACCAAAGAGCGGCTTAAGAGTTGTTTGATTTGTAACAGTCACATCAGTACACGGGCCGGGTCTCTGCTTTGCCGCTCACTTGCTGCTCTGCGGAAATGACAGGACTCCTTGCAGCATCTCTTTTTGTCTCATCTTTGAGCCAGTTTGGTAAGCACCTTGACTGCAACAATGAGTGCATGGGTGGACTTTGACCGATTCCCAACTCTGCAAACACATGCAAACACATGCATGCAAGTATGCACCAATAACTCTTTATTTTATTTTTATCAATCTGCGTTTTTGTTTCATCTAACCAAGAGAAAATGTCAGAGACTACAAAACCTACGTAATGAAGTAATAAGATTTTCTATAATCCTGTAACTGTTATTAATTACCAAAATTTGAACTGTAATTCTTTATGTTGCTCTGTTACTGACAAAAGAATACATTTTGCTTTAACAAATACTAACTGAGGTCCAAGACAGAACTGCTCACAGGACTGCCCCTCTCCACCTCCACAATCTGCAGGTAATCGAGGATAAACTCACTCTCTTTCAGGGTGAAATTTGTCATCTTGGAATATATTTAATAGTCCCAGATTTTGGATATGATGGAGATGCACCATTACATAAACCTCATGCCAAGAGATCTCCGTCAGTTCAAAATTATATTTTTATTGACTTTGTTTGACAAAGTGAGACAGACAGAGTATGGTCATGCTGTGTCATTATCGTCTCTGGTTTTTGTTGTGTAATTTTTCAGTTTCCTTTTTAGAGAAGGGAGAATAGTACTGTATGGTGTAATCCAGTGCTGTACAAGTATGACTAATTTAAATTGTTAAAGCTGAAAACAGTAATATAGCAAGAGAGGCTAAAATCAAATTTTCTGCTAAAGATTACTTTTAATACCCATTTCATTGGAAATTGTGTTTTTGAGGTTTCTAACATGTTCTTCTAGCATTTTTTTCATGATGGAAGATGTATATAAAGAAAATTAAGATTAAAACTGCATTTATAAGTATTTATTTTTTAAAATCTATGTGATGCAGGGGCAGGTGGAAAAAATGCTGTTTGAAAAAGCATGTAGCTGTGATGTTGAAGTTACAATCGTTCAAGTTCCCTCCTCCGCTCTATTCTGACACAGCCATTTGCAGACAAATGGATCACTACAACCTTCATTTTCCTCATCCGAGCTGGCATTTGGCTCAAAACTGTGCGGCTGAAAAACTCCAATATTCCTCGCCATTTTTGCTGCACCATTAATGTAGGGTTGGGGTTGTGTGGGGCCGTAAGCCAGCAGGAGAGAGTGTGTAAAAAGGAATGATTGGGAAATGAGCGCAGACTTGAACCCCGCCAACAGTCCCGCCCACAACCTGAAGGCAAATTTCTGATGAAGTGCTGCAGTAACTCTGCAATAACTCTGTCCCAGAAAATGACACAGATTTTTATTTTTCACTAAAAAAAGAGAAATCATAATTAACAGACCACTGGGAACACTTTTACAATAGATTATTGTATAATTGGCCAAACACACCTCATCCAGGTAATCTGCACCAGATGAGACCAGATTTCTGGAAAACCAGCAGGATGCCAGCCCTCAAGGCCTTTGGCACCCTTGTAATAGATAAGATGATGATTGGAGTAGGATTTGATTATAATTTGTTAGCACTCTATTTGGTCTGTTTCTTAGCCAAAGAGAAAGGATGGATTGGACCAAAAGTGAAGGAAGCTTTTCTTGTCAAACAGGTAAACCTTTGTTCAACAGAAATGACTAACCTTTCATCTATTTAAAACATTCTCCTGAGACGCAAATAGTACAAGCCAGTTTCACCCAGGTCACTAACACCTGAAGGGGATAATCAGGCAGGGGTCCCTCACAGGTTTCCTCCAGCTGAGGAAAAAGGATTACTAACAGCTCAGTAACAACCCTCTGTATGCTTTCAATGGACTCCCAGGTCTATGTGACCCAAAAAACCTCAGGTCATTGTTTTGGTCACTCAGTCATCATCTTTATCAAGTTCAACTCCTTCCACAGAGAATTAAAAACATAATCCCGCTTAGGATAAATAAAAAAGCATGATACACTGCTTTGACTTAAAAAAACCAAACAAAACAAATCCGAATTACCTTTTTAAAAACTTGTTCTGCTTTACCACTCAAAGCCTTGCATTGCACTTATCAACTATAACCCTTAAATCCCAATGCTAAACGTAGAAAAAGTTCCATTTTATTATCGTACCACTGATCACTGTGGAATATTTAGTGGGGCGCACAATGTTATGACTTGCCTCATGGCACAGGTGTCATCATCCTGTAAGGCCAAGGAGGAATTCCCTGGGCTCCCGAGGGCAGCAAATTCTTTCACAAATGTTTGTGGAAGCAGTCTGTATGATACTCGAGACTATAGAAGTGGTCAGAACACTTAACAATATTTTGTTAGCCATCTGTATACTTTTGGCAAGACCTTTAGATTATCTGGGTTTGAATTTATAAATACAATCACAGTAAATGCATTTCTTAAACAGCTAATGTATAATATGAGACAGTAGCTCATGTTTTTGCAAAGAACTAAAAATAAATGTGATAGCCAGAGAAGTCTTTCACTTTTTTATATAAAAAAAAAAGCCTTAGGGTTGCGGCAGAGGTGGATGAGTGCAGGGATGCATTGTGGCTGTAAACCATGAAACCTTTAAGGATTTACAAAAAGACCAACTTTTTAACTGGCTCTACGTGTCTTTACTGAGTACTTTTGTGTCGACAGTTGACAGAGAACTGTCAAAATCACACTGGACATGTGTGAAGCGTTCAAGAACATGCTCAACGTGCAGGTCTTCCTGTTGAATGTAACGAACTAAATAAAATATAGTACTGGGTAAATGATAAAGAACAGAGCGGAGAAGTAATAGAGGACAGAACACCAGGGCACCATACTTTCCCCAACTTCTAACTTCTTACAGCCTGCTAGCAACTAATTGGTGTTGAAATGTAATTCAAACATGTTAATGGTAAATTGCCTGTAATGTAATATTGACTAACAGTAGTCCAGCCAAGACATAACAAATGCATGGGTGAGTTTTTCACCATCACTGCTCAATAATATAGTTCTGATCCTGGATATATTGTATTGGTGAAAAAATGCAGTCTTACAAGTCTGTGATATGTGAACCTTAAAAGATAAATCCTGGTCAAATAAAACCCCATAGGTTTCTAACTGTGGAATTGGAGGCAATATTTATGCCATCCATGGAGACTATCTGATCAGATAGAACATCTCTCAGGTATTTAGGACCTAGTATAATGACCTCAGTTTTTCTGGGCAACAACAGAGTTAAAAACTGGCTTCCAACAGCCAACCCAATGGGTGACAATAACACACTTTTCTCAATCTCCTAAATTAAATTGCCTGAGACAGAAGCAAACGTAGTGAAAACCTTGCTCTTTAGACAACTGAGTTCAAGGCCTGATGTTTGGAGGTCACCTCTTAAAGTCCCACTCCAATCATATTTCGATCTCTTGTAAAAGCGTTCCCAGTGGTTGAGACACTTTGACGGGTCTGCCCTCAACTGAGAGAATTTCTAACGAACTACTACCGCTCTGCAGAAACCATGTCCTTGAAAATGATACTGGCTTTTATATTGGGCTACAAATAACATAATAATAATAGTAAGAATCATAGTTAAAAGACCACTGGGAACAAATGTAATATAGGTCAAAAGGTGGTTGGAGTGGGTCTTTAAGACATGAAGCTACGTGATGTGTGTTCAGGTAGATATTCAAGAAGTTTCATTGACATTGCCTATTTCATTAGCTGCCTGGTCTGATTTGGAAATGTTTTCATTGTTGATATAAAAACAAGACAGAAGTGACATTAATTTTTGTGCTGCGACCCTACAAGGAGTGTTCTTTCAATTTGTTTTTGACACATCAAACCACAATAACCTTGTTTCTTGGATAACCAATATTGTGTTATTGGTTGGACAAGTTAACACTGAAAGCAGAGTTCTGGGTTTGTGTAAAACAGGGCTAAACAGGCAATCGGGCTGTGAAAAATGAAGATGGCGCAGCCGATACTAAGAGAAAAGTTTAGGTCTTTTTAAAGTTGTAAAACATCTTCCAAGGATTGTCAATCAGTTTGTCCGTTATCTCAGAAGGCTGTGATTTATTTATGTAGGGCTTTTAGATAAAGTAGTGCAGCTCATCTAAGTGCATAAAAGTGTATGAGCGCGTTTGTGTGAGTACACTAACCACTTAATGTTTAAGGATATGAAGCCCTCCAGCCTGTGAGTGGCCTTTTGTTTAACACAATTTCTTTTTTGAGCATTTGAAAATAAAGGCCCCTTTTATTGCTTTAAAGATGCAGAAATTCTCTGATTGGTTCCTGTTTCAACTACACTTTTGCCTTTATTATCACACAGTTGATTCACTCGTCATGGCAGCTCAAAGAGTTCTAACAAAACAAGGAACAACACAAATTACAGATCACCAAATATAAGAGCAATAGCAAAAAAGTGAAAACATGAATAGAGATGAAGATAATTAAAAATAATGTTATAAATATCTACTGTTGGTAAGAATCAGCAAGTCAGAGATGCTTCACACAATACACCCTAAAAGTGGTAAAACATGTGACCCCCCCCCCCCCACACACACACACACACACATTTTTTACATTAAATGCTGGTGTCTTTTAGTTTTAAAATTAACATTTTTAGTGTTTTGTCTCTAAAAACTAGACAAGGTAATTGTAAATATTGTATTACTGTTCTTCAAAACAGCGATTCTATTTTACATCTAAGGCTGTATAAAAAGTTGACTGTAGAATTAAAATGTACCTAGTGCGCCGGGTATATTTATAGCATTTGAAAAACGGAACAAAAAACCTAATTGAAACCTTACACATAAATGTTTTTAAGAAAATAAACTGACAGAAAAAAACCCCCAAAAAACTTGTGTGCTTCCCTTATCACAGCTACAATACATAAATAATTAAAATACCTTTAAAAAGTAGGATTAATTACTATTTGGTTACTTAAATGCAAGATTTTCTTTAATATAATTTAAATGAAAGTGACATTATGTGTATTTCAATAAATGCAAAGCTTTATTACTGTTTGGCCCTCAAACAGACTCAAGGTCAGCTTCCCATCCCTCACTCCCTGTTTTATTCTAACATCTGATTTGATTCCCATCCGCTTGCTGTGAAATCACTCGAACCCCTACGTCATTAGACTCCTCCCTTTGGACGCCACAGCAACTACAAGACTGTCAGCGGATTTGACCAATGGTTAAAGAGTTCACCTTCCATGACGTTTCTTCTAAACCAATCACCTAATAGGGGGGCGGGACCTATGTGGGCCTGGTTTTCAGGTTTGGTTGCCAAAGGTAAGCTCCGAGAAGTAATTTTGAGTTTTCTTTGCCATTCTTTACATTTTTACTTTGTTTTTTATACAGTGACGTTGTATTTGGCGGCGTGTTTTATGTCGGGTGAAATGAGCAATGCTTGCTGGGTAAAGGCGGTCCCGTTGCTCGCTTGAGTGAGTGCAAAGTAGTGCACTCACAGAGAACAACGGTGATTTTCTAAACATCACAAGCCGCTGTTACAGCGAAAACATACTGCTCTGCAAGAGAATAAAAAAACTTTTTTAGAGCATCAAAATGACAGAATTACCAAAAATATGTAATCCTTTGGTACCTCGTTATTACCAAGTTAAATGGTTGTACGTTCCCTTTATTTAGGATATTTAGCTTTTCTGGGTAAACAAACAAATCTGTCTATTTGAAGAGTTGTTGCTGACTCCACATTTTTACACGAGTTTTGCCGGTTATCATGCAGCGAAAAGTCATCATAACGATCTCAGCAACCGCATCTTTTTATTATTATTATTATTATTATTATTATAGCAGCCTCAGGAAACACGTGTGAAAAACATTCAGACCAACTTTAAGCCCGCGACACTGTGATGAACTCATGGTGCACTTCTGTCACTTTCAGAAAGCCTTTTCCCGCCGCGTGAACTGACTGACTGCTGAGCGACACCCAGAGCTGTTTCTCTCACCACCACACCTCCTGCTCCAGCTGTGTTCCCCAGGATCTGATGCTACTTTGAAACTACTGGGACGCACCCAACTTCCAACTTTTTGGATTTTTGGATTGAATGGATTTTGACAAGACATAATCAGGATTTTTTGGGGGGTTCTTGTCGTCTTTGGTGGAGGTAACCAACACTTAAGGAGAAGGCTCTTCTTCTTCTTATTTTTTTTTTTAAAAGGGGAAGTAACTTCAAGACAAAACAATGGATCAAGCCAGTGGAGGGGAGGATCCAAACAAATCATCTAAAAAGAAGTCTGGCGATGATGAGGGCAAAAATAAAAAACTGGTAGGTTTTTGGAGTGTTTTGTGAATGTTGTTCAAAAACAGATCAATGAGTGTATAATAGGGGTGCATTTAATATGGAGATGACATAATAAAAATACACTCGTCTCAGTTTGCTTATAGACAAGTGACAATTTTTATTTTTGAACACTTGTTTCAAACATGTTAATAATAGAGTTCAGTAAACATGGCACAATATAGTAGATAATAAAAACAACAAAAGAAATAACTGAAGCTTAGCTTATTGAAGCCTGCCTCTTAAAACAAACAAAACAAAGGAAAACAAACAAAACAAAGGAAAACAAACAAAGAAATCTATAGATGAAATAAAGAAAACACTTTTTTATTGTCCTGTGCTAAGCCTGGTATAATGTAATAGAACAATAAATAATACATCTAAATGTAATAGTTGGTAATCTAAACCCATCATGCTAGTTAAGAATAATAAATGAGAATTTAGCTTAAGACGTGTTTGGCACTGTAAATATAAACTTATTGGTGATTGCTGATGTGATACAACAATTTTTTCCCCTATGATTCAGTTCAACAATTCAGTAAGACACAGTTCAGTTTTGAACCAGGAATCTGTCATTTCTACTATATGAAAACTGACATCTTTAAAGCTACATGCACACCAGGCACTAAACTCACATTCAGCCATGGTGTTCACACTGGACATGCAAGGAAGGGCTTCTCTTTTTACTAAAGCTTGTAATTACTAAACAAAGTGTTGTTAAGATTCTGTTACTGTTTACTGCAGTACGAGATACAATTATTAATGTGTTCGTATTACTATTTAATGTATCTCAGCTAATAGCAGCTGGAGTTCACCTTAAGAGATGCCATTTCTCTAAGTGTGTCCATTTTCAAAGCCCTCAGTGGATCATGTGATGTTCCATCAAAAAGCATTTCCTAAAGATTTTCTGAAGTGAAATCTTCCTCTTACTGCTGGGTCAATATTTATGCTTCCATATGAACACAGACTCACAAAAAGTTATTGAATAACTTTAGAGGCCGAGGGATCATACCAAGTTAGGTAACAAATTACCTGAGATAAGGGGGGGCAGTGTTTGCTTGATTCCATAGTCAACAGTAGGATTTGATATGCAAATGAGATAAACCTCCTTATTTTATAATCAGCCTTAGACCAAAGGTGGAATCACGAGTTCTACAAGAAAGAAGAGATCAATCTATTGTGGGTTGTATTTGGTTGGATTAAGGCTAATTGAACAGTCAAATGTGCAAATAGAGATCTGATGCGCTCCATCTGGACTGCAGAAGATGTAATCACAATAAACTAAGCTAATAGTCAACTTCTTTATAAAATATACTTACTATTTACTATGTAACTATTTACAGTTACACAGACACACCTGTCTGCTATTATAAATATTTTGCTATTATAATTTATTTAGCATATTCAGCATGTTTTGTGTAGTTCTAGTTGAGTAACTTTTATCTGCTCACAGTATTTGTTTCAGAATCTGCGTTTTTGTTGTTTTTAATCCTACATTTTCCTATTTTAGATTAAATGTATTGTAAAAAACAACACTATTTCAGGGAGTTTTGTGTTGTGTCCTGTTTGGGTGTGACCCTGAGTTCCCTGTAATGTCCTCAGACTAGTTACTGGGTGGTTTAGGAGGGACCCTGGCTACGTTTTGATGTGTGGTTCCTAACACTTGGAAACACCCTTGCTCACACTGCAGTGATGCCTGTTCTGTTGCTGTGGATTATATGAACTCATTCAGTGTTGTGTAGTTGATAAGAAAGACACTTGTCAGTTGCAGGGCATTAACGGCGATAACGAATGAAACCAACAGAAATTATTTTGTTAAAATCACCCACAGCAGTTTGAGTGGCTGGGAGTGCTGATGGGAAGGGAGTGGCAGGGACCAAACCTTTTTGTGACTCAGTGGATTTCTGCTATCACTAAGCTCTACAATTTTTCTGGACTAAAGATGTGTTTGAATGGAGGTTTTCTCTTGAGTCTCATGTCTTGTCTAAATTTTCGGGCTCTTCCTTGTTAAAGATAGTCCTGTCTTGGCTTAACAAGTAATTGATTTGATGTCATAGTTGCTTTATACACTTAAAAGGGTATTCTTTGACTATTGAGAGATCAGAAACTGGCTGATCATCAAGGGTTCTGATTTCAATGTTCAATGGTACTACAAAGTGAGTGGTTATGCTTTATACTTTATGTACGAGGAAAACAAAGACGTATATGGATCTATTTGTCTGCAAGTAAATGCATCAGAATGGAGCGGAGCAAAGAACTTGTTGCACGCCCATCATATTTTCTACTCAACTATGCTCATTTGTTAAACTTCTTTTTTGTCTGCTCACAAAGATTTGAATAAAGAAATACACAGAAATCCAATTTTAATCTCAGTGTACTTTATATATGGCATTTGTCATGAGAAAAATGCCACAAGAACATGTTAAAAACACCTGTTTGAAAAAAAATTAAATAAAAATCAGAAAAATTCAGTCTTCTGAACTCTACCACTGGTTCTCTATAAAGAAATGGTTGTTTCTTTGCTTTTTTGTGCTTTAATTTAGTTGATATTATTTTTTTTGTTATAGTTTTACTGCTATAGCTTTGGAAAATGCAACTTGAATTGTCCAATCAGTAGTTTGTAATAGTAATATCCTACATTTAATTTACCCTGAAACAATTTCCTAGAGGGCTTGCCCCTCTTGCTGAAACAAAATCATCACTGAATGTCAACACCAAAATGCTAAAAAAATGAAGCAAGATGAAGACAGATTTCTTGCTTCTTTTCTGTTTATCTTGTCACATGGCTAGACATGTTTGATGTTGCTCAATCCTCCAAGCAGAGCAGCTAAGCAAAGGCTGTTTAAAAGCTCAGCTCGACTCTAGGATAGAGGAAGCGATATTTCATTCTTGGGTGGGGCTTTGATCCGTCCTTTTTTGTTTTTTGCATGTGTACGGTTAACATTACTAAATGGACATGCAATGACCTAAAACTTGAAAATATAAATGTGCATTTTTAAATGGCAAAATATTAAATAAACACATTTTATATGATAGAGTGTTATAGGATTACTCTTTGCAAAAAGAGTCTGTTTAAGTGTACTAAAAGTATACTTGGTCCAAACTGAAAGTGAGGCAGTATACTTGAAGTTTACTTTTTGTATACTATCTATGTATGGTAAACTTAAATTGTTCCAATATGGTCTAAAGAAGGATTCAGTTAATACATTTCCTGCACTTCATGTACATGGTCTATGACAGAGTTTTGATACTTATGGTATACTTAATGACATAAACTTCAGGTGTCCTAATTTTTGCAGTACTTTTAACTGGAAAATTATATTTTAAATATTTTAAATATAAAACACCTTTATTTTACAACCATACATTAGACTGCAACGGTGTATTTTTAACAATCTATATTTATATATGTGCTAAAGAGTCCTTGATGGCTTTTAACTCTCCTGATGGGCACTAACATACAGGGTTGCCTTTTAAGTAAAGTACAGATGGAGGAAAAACACTGAAAGCTGCGTGTTTGTTTATGACATTAGTGGGTAGGATTACATCAGAGCAATGCTATTTGTGCTGTGGGCCCATGGTGTAGTTACTCAGCATAACCATATTTGTAGAACTCTACAGGCCTGTCAGATAAACACAACCACAATCTTTTAGTGGTTTGTTGTGATTCTTTTTTTTATCTTTCTGGTGTCTTGATTGGACATCATGGAAGCATGAGACTGACTGGAGTGTGTAGGTAGAACAAGATCTTTGGCAGGAGTTCAGGAGATTTGGTTTGACTGAGCGGGAGAGACTTTCCTTCTCTGCATACTAGAGTGAATGGTGATGTTGAGCTGCTACTTTGAGAGCAGTCTTTCTACACTGTCGACAAAGTGACAGAGGGATTGAGAAAACATGACCATTGGTGCTAGCATGATTTTATTTTATTTTTTGAATTCACTAATGGATTAGAATTGGACCCCTCTTTTCTACGCATCTGTCTGTGTTATTTCCTGTAGCTGGTGCGATGCCGTTAACAATTAAATCCAGCTTTTTCCAGCTTCTTTAAATTTTGGTTTCATTCTTAATGGTAATATATGTTTACAAGAAATGTGGACTAAAAATCTGTTTAGATTTGGACATAAAGCCATTTAGATTTATTAGGCATTTAGGAGTTTGTAGATGCCATATATATATATAGCTTTGAATTGGGGATAATCTCTGCAAAATGCAGATCATCACCCAAGCATAGTGTTCGATTGAACAAAACGGCAAAGATCACGTGTAGACGGTTAAAGAGCTATTTTGACAGTTTATGCAGGATCTTCACTAATTACTTGTAGTATATAAAATGTTTCGGCCTCCAAGTGGTGCTGTACTTATAAGTTGCTGATGCAAAAAATTCACAGTATAGAAGAAAAGATTATATACGGTACTTTATGTCAGTCATTCAGAGATGCATTGTTTGTATCACCTATCTATGCTTACTAGCAGCACAACCACCATGTTTTCATGTTTAGGGAACGTTTTCATTGCACATCTTTGCAAACAGGCTGGACTGCTTGTATTTGAGAACAAAACCGGTAAGATAACAGAAGCCAAATAATATGTGCTTTGGGGTCAAATATGCTTTTATGTATTTAGAACAATCTAAAATAGTCTTTTATACAATATCTCAAAATTCTGGGACAAAAACCTTTCTGAAGTTCTTTAGGCATTTTTCTGGAAAGGCACAATAACACTAAGAATACTTAGTTTGTTTAGAATTATACATCATTATTATAATTCGTATCACTTTTATCATTATTGCTGTTAAAAGAATATTAAAAAGAAACGTTCAATGTTGTAATTTTCTTTTACATAAACTACAAAATAGGTACTTTTTTCAAAAATTTGATTAAAATCACTAAATTACAGAGCATTGAAGATTGCATGTTTTCAGAATCTGCTCTGACAAGAGGCGCAGGAATAGTGGTTGAGGATCAAACTGAACATACACAGTAATGTGTGTGAAAAAATCTTTCTGCGCAGCTGGAGAATACTGGTGCTATTGGTAAACAACTAAAAAGCTGTAGACACTTTAAAAACAAAAGAAAAGGCAAAAATCAAGAAGGGGGGAAATATGCTAAAATATGACAGATATTGTGATGTTAAAATATTAAGAAAAATTGCCCAAAGAAATGAAGATAAAGTGCTATTATGACATAAGAGAATTAAACACAATATTTTAGCTAAATGTGTTTTGGGTAAGTCTGGGTAAGGTGAAGGATTTACATCAGTTTTCAAATGCTTATTTCCTGTTGGGTTCTCCTAAAAAAGAATTTTGTCCAACAACGCTTAATTTTTTCAAGATGTGCTACACTGATTTGATTGTGTATAACTGAATCATACGGTGGGAAACAGACCAAATGCTGCAGTCATTACAACGTTCAGGAAGTTGGAGAGAGGAAGCGGCACAGAATGCTTATGCCAGACGGCGGGGGGATAAAAAAACGGCCTCAGTGCTCCTCCTAAAGGTCCTGTTTACACAGGAAATAAGACACTTACTGGCCTGTCTCAGTTATTCCAAAAATGTGAGGCATAACTCACAAAGCATGCTTTTTTATGTTGATGTACATAAATTAAGATTGAAAGTATTTTGACGACACATGGCTGAGGTTTGCGTTTAGACTAAGCCACCTCAGTGCGAGGGAGGCCAGGATGAAGGGGTTTCCCCTCTAGGTCACTTGACCTAAACTTGTGTGAAAGTACTGCTAAGTTGGAGTATTATTTTTCCTGCAGAATTTGCTTTAGATGCATTTGTTAAAGTCAATGATAGACCTTCAAGTAAAATAATTCACATTTGGTAGAAACTGTAGAATATGGTAGTATATTTGAATGCCTGCATAGGAGAATACTTGATTGTACCTGGCATAATTTAAGATTTTGAAAAATACTTTTGTTCACCAAAGTATTTAGTTTCTTGACTAATTTCTTTGACTGGTGACTGTCACAATAATGTCATTTTTATAAAACAAGCTAAAACACTTTTCTAAAACCATGTATCCGTCAATGTTAAAAGAACATGTCCAATAATCTCGTTGACACTGTCTATGCATTATGTCCTTTGCTTTAATATTTAATAGTCACTGAGAGTACAATTTATGAATATTCTCAACAGACTACACTAAAGCTTTTACTTGCTCTGGCCTTATATAAACATAGAAAAAAACCATTGTCTGGTATTTGCCTTCATCAGAGATGGAGATGACCCAAGGGCACTTTTGTGCTGGTTCTACTGTCACATGGTCAGAGCATCCAGTGTAAGGCCATTCAAGTCGTAGCTCCACTGTTTTTTTTGTTTTGTTTTGTGCACTTTTCCTTTTCAGGAGTTGTTTTAAGAAACTGAATAGTAAAAGTACTTTTCTCTGGAGAATCATAGCAGACTCCCAAGCTTTTTAAATGTGCTTGAGTTTGTGGAAAAAAGTACATGCATAGTTAGTTTTTTTGGATTTATTTAGGGGAATTGTGTTTGTGCACGAACTTTACCAGTTATGACACAGTCTTAAGTTTTTAAGGTACAATTTAATACATAGATATTCCCTTTTCTTTAAATGTGTTTGTTTGTCTAAATATGGTTAGCATATTACTGTGGGTAAATATTGCTAGGTTTATGTTGGTTTGACTGTAATGGGTGATTCTAGTTGCACATGTTTACAGTTATGCTTCTGGTAAGGTTGCATGGAATCAGTCAAAAATGTTGGTGCTAAATCTATTGCTTTAGAATAAATGTTTAAAACAGTGGTTTATGTCTGAAGAATTCGCGGAAGACCACAGAGGCTTAATTTCTCTGTTTTTCTTTCTGATTTTTTTTAACCTTAGCACCTCTATTTCTCATTTAATTAGTTTTTGTGTGGTTTACCAAAACCCAGAACCCTTAGTAGTTGTAACAAAAGTATTAAGTTGATATAGGACCTTTAACTCCAAAGGTATATATTTTTTTGTTTTAATTTGTGTAGTGTTGAAAACGGAACTGATGGTCCACAGGAATATGTAGTGTATTATTGCTATTATTATTCCAAAAATACCCCCAAGCTAGAGATTTTGAATTAGTCATTCAAATTTAATTAATAAGGTGCAAAGAGCAAACAAGGTGGGGGAAAATAAGTATTTTTTGAAATGTGTTTTATGTGAAATTATTAGTTCTTTTGTTATGTATTGCTAGAAGAACCTTTTTTTTTTACTTAAAAGCTGTTAATTTCTTATCCAGAATCAAAAATCTAGTGTTGCGCTTCTGTCCTTTAGACAGTGAAAGTGTAGACTGAATAAAGCACTTGCTTAAAAGTAAGCAGTTTCGATGAAAAAAAGTGAAGCTGAATTTAGCAACAGTCCTTACTGATATTGAATTGCTATCTTCTTTTTTTAATCGTTAAAACTAATGGTTAATTTCCCTCTGAACTAACTTTGAAGACATCAAGGCCCACGGTTTTATATTGACAGTTCCAATGACACCACACAGATGCTTTAGTTGAATTAGTCAAGTGTTTCCTAACGCCGTTGTGTTCTGTCCACCATGGAAAACAAACTACTTCATATGCCGCCTGCTAACATTTTCTAATAAAACTAAAGAGTATTAAGACTAAATGTTTCACAATAATTGGGCTTTGTTATATTAAATTTAGAAAAGATTGTGGGGAAATATGCATAGTGGTGTGATTTTGTGTCCCCAAACTGGCTCTCAAGTTGTACAATATTGCTTGGTGTTTTAATTTATAAAGATCTGCATGAAGTCATGATCCTTTTTTGATTAAGGAGGGACCCAGAGCTAATTTGATTAGATTATTTAGAGAAATATGTATTTGGCAATAAACATTTATTATGATGAAAAAGTTTACTTCAATAAGCTGAAAAAGCCCAGAGGACATGCAAGCTTAATTGTTAGGTGTTTAATTGCAGTGTTGCGATGTTGCCAAGATAATGGGCAAGGAAAGGCCCTAAAGTCAAGGCAATTAACCAAACAGTGGTTTGATTGTTGTTAAATTGATTAGAAAATGTTTAAGTACTACATCTGAAAATTAGCTATTGTTTCACACAGTTTCAGACTGTTGGAGAATGCTGGGCTTAATGACACATACACTCCGAGCTGGTAATGAGAAAAGTTGTTGCTCAGGTCAAATTATTAGTTCTACAGATGTTTTTTTTATTGTATAAATGGATGAATTGTTGCTATATGGAACTGATGTTTGGTTAAAATGGCATATGGCACCATTTGGTGACCTGGTCTTACAAGACTAATGAGACAGTCCAGTATCTGGATCATGTTTGTTTGATTTTTTTATCTGTACTTATAAATAAGTTGTGCATAAAAAAATTAAAATCTGCAAGTGACTTAGGATAATACATTTTTTTGTAATAATAAATGTGTTTTATGCTGTGTACCGCTTTGTTTTCCTAGCTTTTGACTAGTTGCTGCATACAAAGAAAGCTATTGTCAGACTGGGTTGTTGGTGCGTTTACTCCGCATTGCCCGAAGCAACAGCTTATGGTAAAATAAAAGGAGATGCTGGTTATCCAGTTTGTTTGTTCAATCCAATATCCGTAGTTTCCTGATTAGAAAAGTGCAGAAATCCATAGCTGGAGGCAGGTTTTATAGCCTCACAATGCCACATCTCAAGACTCATTAGCACTTTACAGACTAGCACCGTAGCATATGGCAGAGCTGTTACTGATTCCCATTCGAGGTGTGTTGCAAATGGCCATTGCTTGCTGAGCTCCAGCCCTGTGGCAGTAACACTTCTTATTGTGTTTGAGATTAAGATAAACATCTGTATTAGTGGAAGTGGAGGTGTAAATCTTTTTGGGCCTGTCTGGTGCAAAATATGCTCTTTAAAACCAATTTTACAGTCAGGTGGTTTTGTTTGAGGATGTGTTATTTTTGGAATACATGTATCTGCAGTGTTTGAAATTGGGTTACTATGGGAATTTAGGGGATTGTATGCCATGGATAAAAAGTAGTTTTGTTCATTTTTTTTCATAATAGCATACTAAACCGTATCAAGACCTCATCAACGGTTAGACTTGAATAAATGAAGCAAACACACAGATTTTTATTTTTTATTGAACAAAAAACCATAAAAATACAGAAAACTATGTAAAACTACAAGTAAACCCATACACACTCGCATTCATACCTATGGACAATTTAGAGTCGCCAACTACCTATGAGGCATGTTTTTGGATTTTTGGAGGAAGCCGGAATCCCTGGAGAAAACCCAAGCATGCATGAAGAGAACAGGCAAACTCCACACAGAAAGGTCCCAGCTGGGACTTGAACCCTGTGCTTTTTTGCTGTGAGGCAAAAAAGTACTACGGTACTAAGAAATGTAATTTTGAGCTTAATTTTCTTCATATATGTCCTCCGTTATCTGAAAAAGAACTAGGGGTTGGCCAATATCAATATTGGCTTTAGTAAAAAAAGCAGGATGAAACCATAAATGTTATTTATCTTTAGCTCTTTCTGCGTTGATTGAGAGAATCCAAATGGCAAAAATGACATTGTTAGATGAAGTGTGTGTGACCAACTCAACTTGTGTAGTAGTAACTTGTGTAGTTTGCATGCACGTGCTCGATCCCCTTACTTCGAATGTGTGATAGAAAAAGAAGAAAAAGTAATCCAACCTTCCCTCTCACATCCCTTTTTAACTCTGACTCAGTCTGCACTCACCACCACTGCCGTGGTGAGTTCAGGAGTAATTGGACATCAATAAATCAACTACATTTTTTTAATTGACTATTTGAAACTGGTATACTAAAAAAAAATATCTATTACATGTGCGGAAGTTGTCTTGATTGGTTTGATTAAAAAATATCAACTACAGGCTTCCCAAATGCTATAACAAATAGCATGACTTGAGAATATGACAGCATGTTGCTCAATTTTTTTTTCACAATGAATATAGTAAATGAATATCGGCCTAAATATTGGTGATCGGCCACCCAGACTTAAAAAAACTTCAGTATCATATCGACCTTGTAGCAAAACATATCGGTCGATCCCTTACAAGAACATGTTAAAAACACCAAAAACAAGATTTTTATTGAAGTGGATCTTTCACCATTTTTATGTTTTAAAAATATGTTTATGTTTTAATCATTCGTACAGGATCCTCTGTCATGCCTTGTGGAACGGCTGTTACCCCGATCTGCTGTGGTGCAGCTCACTCTTCATTGCAGAGTAGAAAAAAAAGAGGTCACAGAGACAAGACAGAGTGTGTGAACCAGGCCTACGTCAAAAGGCCATTCTTACCAAGAAGGACACTCCTTAGGCTTTAAAAATTCCTTTTGTCCACTTTGGTGTAGGAAAGTGGGTTTGAATTTATAATAGCAAGGCAACAAAAAACTTCCCTGTTACTGGAGTCAAATGTGAGCCTATATGTGTTGAATAGATAGATGCAATAATTTGGTCTTGCAGCAATTTAAATACCCTGAGCACACAAGCAATTATTACAATAGAGTGGAGGCCTGAACCTGATTGAGATGCTGTGCGTACATCTATCCTGGCAGACCTCTATAAACGCCAGGAATGCTGTAAAGTAGACTGGGCCCAAATTCTAGCACAGCTATGTGGGAGACAGATGGCATCATTGACCCAAGGAGTTCCTAAAGTTATTGAATGGGTTTTTAATCACAACTAAATTAAAAGTTTCAAAGACGTTTATTAAAGTAATTTATTGTACAGGTCACATTTATAATTAATATTTTCTGGCTTTTATATGCATTTGCTTTCTTTCTCCAAAAATATTTTGCTTTTATTTCTTCTTTTGTAGTTTTCTTGTTTTATCTTTTCAAACTTTTTACTGGAACTCAAGAACCTTCTGGTTCTTGAGGGAGAAAAACAAGAAAATAAAGTCAAAAATAGAGATTGCCAATGATAATTGTATATAACTTCTTATCTTTGAGCTTGTTTAGTTTTCCTTAGATTGGCCAATTGTGAATATCCTGCCAAACATGCAAATTGAAAATGTATGTAAAAACTTTGAACACACAACAGAGACATGAGTGAAAGATAAAGAAAAAGCAGCAATACAAGTTAGAAATAAAAATTTCAGAAGGGAAATACATTAGGGGCTTTTTGCTTAAGTAGGCTCCTGATTCAAATGAGTGTTGGGAGCTCAGTAGACACAATTATAAACCAGCTTTTCTCTTATAAGTAAGCTTAACACTTGACAGTAAATGTCAGGAGTCAGCGCTCTGTCTCCCCCACTGGTCACCGGCGGGAGCCGTCTCCAGAGTACCGATTGCACCCAATCTCCCATCAACCCCAGCACACAGTGTCTGGATGCTGCTCGTCTGACTCTAGTCAGCTAATCAGCCACAGAACTCTTAAGCACTGCTCGGAGCCGCGCTCAGCGTGACGTATTGCTGGTGCCATCCAGCCTGCAAACCAAGGCAGTTCATCCTGAGCTGATCACCTGTTTACCTGATCCTGCTTCTTATTTGACTCTGTCTCTTTGCCCCCTGCCCGACCTTTGCCTAGACTCTGACCCTAGTGATGTCCAAGGGAGGCTGTATGGGGCTCCGAACCCTTTTGAACCCCTGTGTTGAAAATTGGTTCATTACTTGAAGCTTTGTTCATTTAGAACAAGGGGTGTCATCTGCTGGTGAATTGGTGGTCATGCAGCCATGCAAATGATTGACATTACCAAGTCTGCTCAGAATTTTGCTGCATTTGTGCACTTGTACTTTTAATGTTGTCAGCAAATGTTCCTGTTTAGTGCTTCAGTGTTTTTATATGTTCACACAAATGTTCACACAATGTTTTCATGATGTGACACACAAATGTGCCTTCAGGAAGATTAATAAGTGTTATTTCATGAGTAAATCTGAAGCGGACTTCTTTCATGAATTGCTCTTCCTTATTGCTCTATCCTATATAAAGATTAACTTTGTCATTAATTTAATTTATTATCAACAACTTCTTAAAATTCTTCAAAAAATGAATAATGTAAAAAAAAGAGTTTGTATTCAAAGGCTATAAGTGTATGATATGCATATGTATAACACACTTTTATATTTCCCTCCACATAAAATAAAAATTCATATATACAATTACATACAAACAATAAATATATTCAAATAGCAAAAACAGCAACAAAAAAGACTTAGTCCCAGTAAAGGTCAACATTAAAATCCCAAGTGTCTGATGTGGGTTCTTCTGTCAGTAATGATCTGGCCTGTTTTGGAGAACATTCTATTGGCTCTTAGGTGTCTCATGTGTACAGACTGGTTGTGGATCCGGTTCTTTACAGAATTATTTTCCTGCAGACTCTACGCTCTTCCTTTGTATTCACTAAAAAAATTGAAGTGGTTCCTTTTTTTTTTAACAGCCGTTTTTGTGTTGATGTAGTTTGTTTCTTTGTTGCATCCGGCGCGCTGTCTGTCGGCCTCATACTCTCTTCACATGCTGTCGCTGCTGCGTGTGTATCCCGCGCGCTAGCTCGCCCGCTCAGTTTGTTCTATTGCAGAGACGGTACAATGACAAAACAAACCAAAAGCAGAATGAATGCTAATCAGATCAATCAAAAGGTATGTCGTGCTGTTTCATTCATTTTAAACATACATCTGAGCCCTGCCAGTATTTCAAAGCCCCGCCCATTGAACTAAACCAGTCATCTGATTGATTTTGAATGGATCCGTTGAGTAGCTCAAATGTAATCGGTCAAGTGTTTTGAAGCAAATTCCGGTGCAGTGCTTCAGACAAAAACCCTGCCGAGTTTAGGGGAGTGGTTCGGAGAGGGAACATCACAATCTGATCCTGATTTAGCTTTGTGGACTTTTAACTGAGCTTTGCTCATGCCCGCCTGTCTGAGTCAATAAAAAACTCGCTGCATTGGAACCAGCCGTCTACCTGTTTGTGACAATAAACAGGGATTAATGACTCTTTGTTGTTGCTGCCAAAAAAGGTTTAGTGTGTTGAATATTAAGGTGAAAGTAGTTTTGAAATGTTTGCATTTTGGTTGCAGTTTCATAGAATGATTAGAAAGCATGGTGGAATATATCATGCTTTGCTCTTCATCTAAATGTGTATTTGCTTAAATTAAGTATGAATGCTTTTCTTTGCTTTTGGGAAATGTTTACAGTGTGTGTTCAGGTTTGAAGTTAAACATTTTCAAATATTGACCTTATTTAATTTTGGTGTGTCGTCACATCATTCACATGTACAGTATTTAGGATAAAAACATTTCCTAAGTAATGTATCCGAATTCCTGTACATGTATTCACAGAACAACTGGGACATTTTCTTTCTTTTCCATCCTCTGTTGGATGTTGTTTTTCACACTGTGCCCTCCTTCCAACAGAATATACACATTAAAACGTTGGCTGATGATATGGTAAGGTGCTTGGTTGAATTTTAGTGTGGCTAGCTTGTTTCACAAAATCCTCAGTTATTTTTCATCTTGCATGTTACTGTTTACTGAAATATAGAGATGGATCAAACCCGCCAGAATAGAGAGTATTTAAATGACTCAGAAAAGCTGAACAAAACTTGCATTGAGTACTGTTGCCCAATACAACAGTCAGAAAACGAAGCAATCGTCTAGAAGACTATAATCTCGCTGTGTTAGCTAGTTTCCCACTACTTTAATGCACCATAAATAGATTCATATTTATTACTTGGTGCCTCTTGGTATTGTGACTACAGCTTAATTTTCCAGCATGAATATACAGCTAAATGTTGGTAGCTTTTAAATGGCGTGTATGACAAAATAAAGGAGAAGTCTAGTTTGATCCATCAAGTTATATTTCTGTAAACTAAGATTAGTCACCATATGTATGTCTTTTACTGTGATTTTTTTCAGATTTATTCTGTGTTTAATCACCCAGCATGCAAACCTCCTCCATATTGCCATAGTAAACTAACTTACCCCCTGCATGCGATGTCCATGCATTTTTTGTCTGCTTTCACACTAAACTTGACCACAGGCATTCATTTCAGTTTTGTGAACACACTGATTTAACAAGAAAACGTATTACTGATACTTCAAGTTGGGATTGGTATTGTGTATTAAAATGACTAAAAAACATCGGATCTGATGGTAAGTCTATCCTAAAAAAGTGTATTCAATGTATTATTAGAACAGTTTGTATTCTTGTTTGCTTGTTAGAAGAGGGAAAAAAGTAAAAAAGGTACCCAGACGAACTCATTTTTAAAAATGTCTTTGTTAATCCCTTGGTGTTTTTCTTTTCATCTTTTAGGAACTGTTTTAACTAATTGAAATTTCATGTTTTTTTTTCAGTGAGCCATTTGATCAATACATTATTGTTTTGTGCAATACTCAAATAATTTAACATTTTGTTTTCTTTCAGCGTGATCGCATAACAAGTTTCAGAAAAACAGGAATGAAGAAAGAAAAGCCCCTCATTCAGCACCCGACAGATCCCCTCTCTCCCCAGGCTGAGCTGCCTATTCCTCAGCCTCTATTTGACGACAGATCCATGAACCTCTCGGAAAAAGAAATCAACGACCTGTTTGAAAAAATGATGGTAAGCATTATGTTTTTATTCCAGTTTACCCCTGTGTCTGCAATACATACAACTTTACTTCAAATTGTAAAGCCAGTCAAAACCTCCAGTCTTATGAAGATGTCATAGTAGAAAAAAGTTTTTTTCTAGTGTATTACCACTCATCCATGCATCCTTGTTGTACTGTTAGTGGAATTAGGTGCATGAGAAAAAAAATGACATTTTAAATGTTTTTCTTTGTTAAAGCTGCTTAATTTATGGCACGCCTTCAAATTATTTATTGTTACACTTGATAATTTGTCTGGATAAAATTGCTTTGTTGAGAAATTATGGTTTACAACTGTTAGAAATGAACACTGTTACAGCATAAAATTGGGAACCAGATGCACATTGAGGTGTAATCAGTGTTAAGTCTGACGTTTCTGCCACTGACTTAACAATCCATCTAATTTTATTATGCAGCAAATATAATGATATAAGCGGAAAAAAGCGGAAAAAAGTTTTTGGGTTTTTTTTACTCTTTTTAGTGACCGTTAATGATTTTTTTAATGCTTTGCTGTCTATTTTTTAAAATTTGTTTCAGTTTACACTCATTTTAAATGAGAAAAATAAGCAAAAACAACCTAAACTATTAAAAGACACATTTCCTGTGAACATTTAAAAATAATACACCCATGAAGTCAGCACTTAATTGTTTACTACTTTGAATCAGTAAGTAATGAATGATTGTAATGAATCAATTGAAAATAGTGGAAATGTAACCCAGGTGCTGAAAATCGAGGTGTGCTTTTGGAATCTGATCTGGGTTTCCAAACAGTTTTTAAAAGTGTGAGTAAACAAGCTTAAAGAGTGCATTTATTTCTCTTTGCGTGTCTGCCTCTGTTATAGAAAGGTTTCAGCATATCCTTGTCCCTCCCAAAAGAGGTCAGTTGGGGAAAAATGACTATTATACAATAATAGAAGTTGCTCCTCTGGCTTACACCAGGAGACTTTAGTTCAAACTTTAGACTGTTTATTTTGTCAGTTAGTATTCTTTCTTCTACTTTATTGCTGTTAGATGATGGTGTGATCCTGTAGTAATTACAAACCACAGGTAAACCATGTTAGATTTGTAGACATTCTGGAGGGAGATGGAGGATGCTGACAATCTAGAGATGTGAGAGTGATGATTGGTGAGGACTTGTATAGATAGCCGAAGGGGTGGGAATGGTATTCAGAAAAGCATCACAGAGGAACATCTTTCTAAACTTTGTTTGAAAAGAATGAAGATGCCTTTTTGATCTGAGCGTGGGTACTTCCTGCTCAAAATCTAATTTAGCAGAGATGAATGTTCTGGTACTGCAGGACATGGTTAGAATCTGTGTGCTGTAGGCGTGACAGAAGGGTTCAAGGTGTAGGTTCCAAGCTTCTTCTTGTTTGCTGTGTTGATTGACAGATGGGGTAGACTTGGGTCTTCATGGAATATGATGTTTGCAGATGAAATTGTCATCTGTAGTGAGAGTGGGCAGCAGGGAGAGGCAGATCTACAGAGGCGGGAAAGAAAAGCACTGAAGGTTAGTTAGAGCATTTTTGAACTTCCCTTTTAGCAATATTTTCAAGTTTCTTGTGGTTTGTGACAACATTCAATCTGTTAAAAGTTTGTATTTAGCGGTCAGTTTTTAAAACCATTTCACAGACATTTGTGTTTTCACCAGTTTATAAAAGGATAGGTAACATTGGAATAATTACTTTGCAGCATAAATATTTTGTTGTATAACTAAGACCTGTTTGAACACTTGTGTATAAAAGTTGATAGCTCTCATTGGACCTAAATGCTTTAATTCTTTTTGGAGGATCTCATTTTACTTAATTCCATAAAAGTTGGGGGAAAAATCTTGAATGTTAATCAGGTAGTATCAACAAAATTTGCTCTTCACCTTTTCTTTCGTTTTATTTTCCTTTAGAAGAAAGGAAAATATATTTAAAAAATTTTACTTTGGTTTGTGTTCATGGCAGTTTTGTAGTGATAATAAGTAATATTGAAGTGTAATACGATTATTTTATAACAGTTTCACTCTATGACCTTAGTTGAGAGACTTAGCTCATAACTGTTAGGAGTAAACACAACTCCAAGTTGATTGCAAATTTTTGATTTTTCCTCCTTAAGTAGATACCAATGGCACTGACCAACCTGAGGTAGATTTGTAATTAGTTTGGGGACCGTGCAGTTCTGTAGCAAGCAGCACACTAGTCCTGGTCCAGTTTTTTTTCAGAAAAATATCCCAAGGTATTTGCCCTTCTGCAACATCTCCACTGTTCTTCTCTAACCCTATAACACTATAGATGTTGCCAGCGACACTCAAACCACACATGCTCTTTGACCTACCGTAACCCTGGATTTACACTGGTCTGTCTGCGGTGCGTCTCCGTTGCATTGGGTGGGACGTGCGTCAGTTAGTTAGTTAGTTAGTGTCTGAGTTCTGTTCCCCCTCCCTCTGGCTCCTGAAGGAGTGGTTTGTCCTGCCACCTCTGTGTCAAGTAGTTTAAGTTATTCAAAAAGTCGTAGGCAATCAAAAAACGTAAGCAATCAAGCCCCATGCCCTCTCCTTCATCACTGAGTCCTTGTAAAATGCATTTTTGTGTCATAGATGACATGTTTTTGTACTTCCAAAATTAAACTTTTGTTGTCCATAGAGAAAATGGACATCAGGGTTATTTATAGTCACATCCGTTATCACATTGGTACGTCACCTTCGAGAAACAACATTTTAGAAAGTTTTATTTTGAAAGTACAACAGAAGAGTTTATTTTGAAACCCAGACCTGCTTCCTGTTTGTTCTGCTTTTTGCCATGACTTTGCCACTGGAAATAGAACTTCTGTGTAAAGCTTGCGTACGCTGCAGAGGGACGGACGTCAGACACAGGAAATATAAACATTCGGATTGATTAATAAACACACCAATGTATTCATGCGTCTTTTGTGTTAACTAATCAGAGGTGCACTGCAGACAGACCCATTTAAACCAACTGTTTATGCGATTAATGTGAATCAGTTGATTCTGACCTGGTGAAACGTGGCTTTTCATATCGAAAAAGAAGAAAACCTACGTTTTTGCTCTGTTAAGTGTTCATGGGATGTGTTTGCTGTTGCAAGCAAAGGCAGTTTATGGTGCCAAATAGCTTCAAGTATTCTGCTTATGTGACATTTTTAGAAATAAAAACGCTGGCTTGCTTTCTACTTAGTTGTAGGTGTAGAATCCCAGGCCTTACAGCGCATGTTCGGTTATATCAGTCAGTTCTAGTTGAACGTGTTACAAAAGATGGAACAGTGTAGGCACATGTAACCTTTTTCAGAAAGCAGTAAAGAAGCTCATAATTTTAGCTCTGGAGACAAAAAGCCTGTTTGTCTTTGAGTTTTTCTGTCTAACATTAAACATGTTGTGCATTGTTTCATTTTTTGGTCAGACATTGTTAAACAACATCTTCAAATGTGTCATGTATGCAGACATTCTTGTTTTGTAATCTTATTTTGTTTGCAGAATCATGAATGCTGCGCTGAGCAATCGCTTTTGTGGGTCCTAAGCATGATGTAGCAAGTTATTCACAGCTGCAGCGCGCCACCATTATCTGCGCATTTGCAACAGCTATCTTTTTCCAAAAAATATATGGGCACCCCAGTGCATTCAGTAAACACCATGCTACTACTATTTACCAATCTCTGGAGAGTAGTTAAACCACTGTTGTTCCTTGGAAACATGGTTATTACATGGCTTTTTAGTTTCTAATTAAATACATTTGAGGCGGGTATGTCCTTTTGTAGCTCTTCTTCATATTTCTAAACCATTTATGCTTTTGTCATTTTGCAAATGATTTTAACTAAAGTATCTTTAAGATTTATTACATTTTAAAGCTATGGGTGTGTTAAATGTCTCACTAGGACACAATAACTGCAAAAGACAAGGACGTGGACCCCTGACCAACCAATTGGCAGATACTTACTCAACTCAGCGAGATATAACCACCTTTCTTTCACTACCAGTTATATTTAGGCTTCACAAACACTTTTTATTTAAAACCTCAGCAGCACTAGAATAACCTGAACCCAAGCTGCCGTTTCTGAACACTAGTAAAATTGGACAAACTGCACTGAAAGCAATTCTCTTCCTTCTACAGGTTTCAGTTTTTGCATGAATAGATTACTTTGACCTATCCAAATTCATCTAGTCAAACTAGTTTTGAAGGTTTATTTTTTTTTTTGAAGAACCTCCTGTCACAGAATAAGCATTCTAGTGCGGGTCAACGTGATTCCTACTGTATGTCATTGAAAACAACCAATGTGATCGGCAAATGCACTGAGTTCAGACTACTAAGGGGAAATGTAGGTTATCATACTGGAGTGGGGTAGTAGTAGGAGTGGAGGAAGATAGCATGATAAAATACAAGAATCTCATGATTCACGAGTACTGGTGGTGTAATCTAACATGTGAGTTTTGTTGGTAGTTACATTTAGCTGCAGTAACTGATCATTTTTCTCTTGTAGAAACTACAATTTTCAATTTGTGAGTTCTGTTTTCTGCAGAGACTTTTACACAGAAAAAAAAATCAGCAAATTTTGTACTGTTGATCTCTGTTTACCCTGTTCTCAAGGCAACTTGGTCTCATGTGGGTATGCGGTCACGCTTATTACGCAGCAGATATTGCAGAAATGCCAGAGGAAATGCAAGCAAAGCCAGGGCTTAAAATGCCCAACTGTGCCTGGGTTACCCAACCCGATGGGTACCTCACAATATTTTTTGTCTTTTGTGGAATTTTATTCAGAATATCATTCAAGATTAGTATATAAATAGAAAATGTACTCAGAGTTGTCAAATTTGTATTCATTAAAATTCATTTCATTTGTGAAATAGATGTCCACATATGACTGCTTTAGCGATACGTGTGTTTCATATTTTTTTTCTGTCAAACTGTGGGGTCAGTGTCCCATCACACCTTTAACTCTTGTTTTCGTCTTTATGTGGTGCAGCATTGAAATCTAACAAAAAGCTTTCAGCCCATGTCTTTGAAGTCTGGAGCTGAATTACTCTGGATTCATTACACAGGTTGTGTGTACTTTTGTGAAAAAAATATTTTTGAGACAGTAAGTGTGTGCGGTGTGGTATTTAGTTTTGGCTTTTTCTTATACAATAGTGGTTACTGCTTGGGCCATAGATATGTGATCACTGCTCCTGGTTTTCATCAGGCCCTTTTCAGTGTTTTCTTGGCTGGGCACTCATCCCTGTCAGTCAGTTCGCCTCTCAATTACTATGTTTGTGCTCACAGCAGCGTGACATTAAACTCAGGCTTCAATTTGCTCAGTGACAGATGACACAGAAGGCATGTCTGCTGGTCTGACATTTGACGGGCATTGATACTTTGGTTGGTAAGGGTAATTACGGTAATAAAATCAAGCAAAAATATAAAGCAAAAAGGTATTTACTTATGTACTTTTGCTGCCAACACTATTTTCTAAGATGATAAACTTTTCTTGACGCTTCTCTTACACATCTCTCCATCTCTGTTGTCTCTGGTATTTTACCTTTTTTCATAGATATCAGTTGTTTCCTTTGTCTTAACTTCCATTCTGCTACATGTGGTTGTTCTGGTGTTACATGTTGTAGTCTTAGATTTCTAGCCGTCTTCAAATGAAAGGCTGGCCCATGCCACATTAGTGAGACCACCCACTGGGTTTTAATGGCCATAAAAAGTAGTTTTTTTTTTCATTCCTGTGATGTGTATGTCTGATCCTAAATAGCACACAGTCTATTACTGAAAGACCTTCAAAGGGATCATCAAAAGTATAGGATGAAATAGTTGGTGGCGAGGAAAAGAACATCTCTACTTTGTAGAATTTTTGAAGCTGTGAGAGCAGTAGTATGTTTATGAAATAAACGAAAGTTAAAGTGTGTTAATTCGTTTTAGAACTGCTAAGGTACTTTGGAGAATGTATTTTACCAAATGATTTCCCACAAATTGTGGTGTCTTGTCAGTGAAATTGAATCTTGCAGTAAGATTTTTAAGCCAATTGCAAGTCATGTAGTTGTTGAGGGGTCATTGTGGATTGTGATGGATGCAGGGATCAGTGATGGAACAGGTCTAAAGAAACTTCTGACTGAAGTTGCTTAATCATTATAATGACAAAAATAAGTTTTAATCATTTTTGTCTCACTGAGACAAACAAATCAATGATGTTTCACTTAGCGTAGCATACATACACAAAACCAACAAGCAAGCAAGACTTTCAACAAACACAAAAAGGAAGAAAAGACTCAGAAGTTTGATTTAAAACAGGGCTCAGTAACATTTGTGACAAAAACTGCCATTTCGAAATTCTCTCCTTATAACAAGTGTGCCATTACTAACTATTGTGCAAACTCTTGCTGCTGTTCAGCTTTAGGCGTATCCCGTTTATGCAGTCTTTTACACTTTGTTCAGCAGACAAGCTGATATCGCAATGTCGGTTAATTTTCAATTTATTCTGCATGCCTATTCTCAACCTAATTCAGTATAATTTAGGCTAACATATTAATGAAAGAACAGTTTTTAATTTTTTTGGTAAAGTTTAGCATTGTACAAGCTCACAGTCTGCCTGTTTCCCCTTTTTTCAATGCGTAAAACAAGGACACCCTCACTGCCTGTGTCTCTTGCATCAGCTGCCTCGCCTGCAACTCACAGGATCAAAAATGAGTTCGCTGGATATGAACAATAAAAAATCTCAGAAAACCCAAAACATCATAGCTGCATATGAACCTCACTTGTAATATTTCATGGATGTTTTTTTTTAAGGAAAACTGTTTATCAGGGCAGCAAAACAAATTCCAAGCAGAATTTAAAATCCACAATTTAAGACAGCACTGTAAAGAGAGCAGTTTGAAAAGTGTGATGAAATGTGTTGATGCTGCTGTGACTGTGAAGTATTAACAGTCTCCTGCCCTAAACAAATCAATGTGCAGATCACATACACTGTGCCTTATGACAGAAAAGATGAGTAGAAGACTGACATTGCTGAAGCAATGGAATGCCATATCACAAAAGGAAAGGTTAGTCATTCAATCAATGATTTCATGTTGACTGCATGTTTCTTCATCATCTTCTTGCTCTTTTTATTGCTAGTCCAGGCCAGATTACAGGGGTATATTCTTATGTAAACCCAGTTTATTTTGTGCAGGATTATTCATGTACAACTGTCCACTAACAAAACTAGTGTCTGACATTTGGTACACGTGCTATAAGTTAATAGAGAAAATACTTGGTGTATATTGCTGTTTTTCTATAAAAATCCTCATCCCATTGGTGATTAGACATGCCTGTGACTTACTAGAAGAGCACCTGGGTGACACTCTCACTGGATGACTAAATCACCTCAGCTGGCTCTTTTCAATGGGGAGGAGCAACAACTCTTCTGAGTTCCCCTCAAATGAGCAGGCAGGTGATCCAGGACACGCTAAAGAGATCACATCTCTCAGCTGGCCCGGAAATGCCTTAGTGTCCTCTGGAAGAAGAGGCTGGGAAGAGGGAGCTCTGAAATTTCTTACTGAGACCGCTGCCACTGTGACCGGAAAGGCAGAAGATAATGGTTGGATGAATGTGGTGCTGTTACTAATCTTAGTTTTTTTTTTTATGTGTAATCGTTTATGAAATTCTCATGTGCCAGATCAATGGCTTTGTCAGTGTGTGTAATTCTTACCTTTAAGATGTCCATCCATCCATCCATCCATCCATTTTTTTAATGCAAACTATGTCCCATTTGGAGTCATGCCACTATTGTAATGTACTATTGGGTGTAGATGGGGAACAACTTAAAGTTAAACAATCCATGGCAGGCCAGACAGAGATTTAACCACACACGCTCACCTTCACACCCAGGGACAATTAAGTTACCAATTAACCTATTTGACAATTTGACGCCATGAAATGGATGGCACCTAAAAGGAATGGAAGGCAGTTCCTCAGAGACCACAGAGTCTTACTTCTAGGTTGGAAAATCACCCCAGGAAAATAAGTCATATTTCAATTTTAAAAAATCGTTCTTCACTTTGCCAAAGGTAATATAGTATCATATTTATGGACATATTTTACTCTGAAAGGCTTAAAGATTGCATGATAAAGATCCTTTAACAAAAGGCTCATACTTTAGTGGTGCACATGCTTGCTGTTTTTTGGCTCTTATTCATCCCTCCCTGATTTCTCAAATTTCAAAGAAGTGAGACACACAATCCCACACATCCAAGCAAACTTTGGTGGAAGATTCTGATTTGAAAGCCCCCTTAAACTGCCTGAAAATTCAGATAGCACAGACAGCCCTCTGCAGATACCTGGTATTTTTCTGATGCGTAAGAGCTGCTCTCTTTGAGCCTGTCCTGGGACTGCTCATCACTCAGTGAAACACCTGTTAGATTGTACTTTATCTGCTTTCTAAATCATAATCTTCATGTTGTAGATGCACATTTAATTCTAAATATGTTAAACAAAGCTGTTGCCTTAAATATGAATATAGCAACTGCACTCCAAGAAAGATTTAAAAATGCTTACCAGAGCTCGCTTGATCAGCATGAGACAACAAACTTCAGCACATTTTCCTTTTTTTTTTTGCAAGTCCACTGACATCAGCAGAAACTTAAATCTCTACATTTCAGCTACACCAGCATTCCAGCCCTGTCCTCACATGCTTTTGATGTTGCCTGTGAGGGTATAATTAATAAAAAGCATTAATCATTTTGTAGGCTGAACGCGGAGGGCTCCCTTCAGTTTGGCTGCTCGGAAGCATCCCGCAGGTTCAATACCCACTTGCCTTTCCATCCCCCTCTCTCCGCCAATCTCTACCCTCCACAAGATCCTCACTCTTCTGCATTTTGCCTCTTTAACTGAATGCCAATTAAGCACATAAATTAGCAGGGTTCAAAGATTAATTAGAAAAAACCTGCTGGTTTCCCTGGGGGTGAGGCAAAGTTTCAGATGCATTTTTCTCTCCATGTTCCACAAGAGGTGTTAATGGATTTTTGGCTCAAAGGGTATATAGTAGAGGAAATGTAGCTGAAGGAACTCAGGTCAGAGTTTTCCTGGATGGGATTCCTGCCCATGCTTTCACTGGCAGATGAAGCAAAACAGCTTGAAACTCATTATTTCAGATTCTAATTTCCCTTCCGATCAAAAGTTGTTAGATCCTAAAGGGAAATCAAAGCTTTAAATGATTATGCATGATAAAGATTATAACATCATGACAAAAGTTTTATTTTGCTGCTTGAATCAGATGCAGAACAACACGATTTGATTTCCTTCCCACCAGATGGCAGCATGCTTCCACATCTTCAGGCCCACTTTTTCCAAAACCCTGAGGACGACTTTGAGTTTTTTCTTGCTTTATTCTAGTCATCTCTTTGTGAGAGAGTGCTTCTGATAAACATCCTCCTCCATTCTAATCATCATGTCATTCCCTAGCTTTTAGTTCTGTGTCCGGCCTTCACTCTCTCCCCTGATGTCTCTCACATGAAAGACCTCTTTGTGATGCTGAATTAAAGTAGCATGAAGATAACACTCCCAATAACACACAGATACTTCCTATCCAGCCTATCAGATGTGATTGCCTGGCCTCAATAGAGGCTGCGTTGTTTGATTTTGGTCTCTTGTAGTTGAGGGTGTTGTGCTTTTTTTTTTTTTGTATTGGTGGAGCCTTGCTATTTCATTTTAAGGACTAATTATGACTGCAATTATATTGTTCTGCTGTACCCTGTGTCCTTTCAAAGACGCTGTCTGATATTAATTCAAGTAAAGCTCTGGATCTCAAATCAGAGGTTTGTTGCTGAAAAACAAGAATGTTGATTTACAGTGTTGTAAAACAAGGAATTGTTCAAAGTTTTACAATTTGAAATACTTGACTTCGAGATAAGGTTTCATTGCAGACATTTTTGGTCTGTAGTTTACAGCAGGTGGGTTTAAGCTGCATTTAAACCAGTCATGTGACATGTGTTCAAGGACACGCTGAAAGCGTGTTCTTGAATGTGTGTTTAGCATATGGCGTTTACACTGAACTGTCGCTACCTGATACTAGCGGATGTCCTCCACCTGCAGTTGGGAGAGGCTTAGTGTGACATGCTGAAGCGGTACAACTCTCCCGAATCTTGCTCCAGCCTTTTTCGTTTACAGTTTTATTCTGATATATGAAAGACTTGGTGTCACAATTCCGGTTGGGTACCAAGCCAGTTATTATGATCACTATTCAAACGGTTGGCACTTCCTTGAATTAAATGGAACGCCATTCAAACGTCACTAACAAATTGGAATCCCTGATTGGTCAAAGTTCAACCTGGTTTAACTTTCAATGTGTGTTCAATGACTGAATTTTTTTATACATAAAACACAAAACTGTCGTAAACTTGTGTAGCGACGTGCGTTTTGCACCCGGCAGCCTGAAATGTGCATATATATACGCGTTAACATAGACTTTTTTTTATTGAACTTGAACATACGTTGCTGAGGATGGTGTGAACGTACCTTTAAACTTTTTCTTTAGTCAAGTGGATGCCATACAAAATTCCATACAGTAAATGCTATATCCATGACATGTATTTTTCAATGTTTTCTCCTTTAACTGTTGGGTTTTCTGAATGTAAAGTGCTCATCAGTGTCCGACCTAAAACTGCATATGACTGGCTCTGTTTTCAGGAGGACATGAACCTGAATGAGGAACGCAAAGCTCCTCTGCGTGGAAAGGACCTGAGCACCAAGCGTGAAATGGTTGTCCAGTACATCTCAGCCACAGCAAAATCTGTAAGTGAGAAAACAAACCAAAATGTTTCCTTTTTGCAGTCATTTAAGATGATTTTTAAAAATAGCTGGTGATTGGGTTGTTTAGAAAAATCCCTTTTTACTCATCTCCATAATGAATGTAACCTAATACTTTGGTTCATGGCTTGCTTCGTCATCCATACTTGCTCACGCTTTTTCCACCATTTTTCCCCTCACTCTTTGTGCTTCAGGCACAACTTTAATTGCAATGTTGATTATTTTCTTCACTGTTCCCCTCGTCCCATATGCATCAGGTGTCAGTTGTAGTCATTCACGGGGTATGTGAGTGACTATGTGATTGCCAGTGTTTGTCCAGTCATATATGTGCATGGCACTTTTGGTGTATATACACTTGCATGTGAATTTTGCTCAGTGGTGATGGTGTCTCAGTATTTGGTTTTCAAGAAAGGTGTAGATGTAGATTGCTAGTCAGATGTGTCTTTAGCGTTTGGATGTATTATTAATTTTACTGACATGCAATCAATTTTCAAATGTGACTAAAAAACACAATGTATTGAAACTAAAAGGTAATACTGCTTCCTGTGCCAAAATTATTCAATTTTTACTTACAATAAAAGGCAAGTGTTTGGGCATCAGTTCTTTTTACCAAAAAAAGCAAATGAAAAAAAAATCAGAACATCCAAGAGCAAAATAAACAGCAACAGTTTACTAACCTGGCAGGATTATATTAACAGTGTTTTAGAAAGTGCATTCAAAAGTAAAATATCTTGTTTTATTTAACTCTGTCTAAAGGAAGCATGTTCAGGTAGTTTGGCATGATTTGAAACCCTTATGAGGAGAAATGTTAGCTCAAAGAATTTCCAGATTTGATCTTGTATGATGAATAATATTAGGAAAGAATAAGAAAAATAATTGAAAAACATTATTTCCTTAAAGGAAAAGCAGAAATCTGTAAAAAAAATGTAAAAATGTATCTTAAAATTGCATTTCTGGGTATTTCTTTTTTTAAATCAGTATGAATCAAAAGCAGATGAAAAAAAGTTTTTTGCATTTGAAAAAGGTAGTTGTGATGGAGAAACAACAGCTATCAGGTCAGAGGCTCCCACTCTTCTCCATTCTAATGCATCCACTTGCAGACAAATAGATTCTTAAACATTTTAATTTTCCCCATCTGAGCTGATATCTGGCTCAAAATAAAACGGCTGGATATCTCTAACAGTGCTCGCTGTTTTAGTTGCACCGGCAATGTTAGATTGGTGGTGGGAGGGACTGTAAGCTTGTGGGAGACAATGTTTACACACGGATCGTTGGAAATTGGTTAGTTCTAATGAACTACTGCTGCTTTGGAGAAACTATGTCCTAGAAATCGACAGATTATTTGGCTAAAAACGACAGAATCCTATTAAAAGACCACTGGGAACGTTTTTACAATAGATCAAAAGATGATCAGAGTGGGACCTTGCCACCTTTGTTCTACAAACATCCAAAGTTAATGGTCACATTGATCTTTTTTTTTTTTTTTGTAATTACATAAACAACGCGGTTTTTTTTTCCTTCTTTTTTTAAGATAATGTTTTCGACCATTGAATAGCTGTATTTCAAAAATTAAAATCTTCCATATACATTGTTTTTGTATAAATTAATCAATCGGTGGTAAATTTGTTTATTTTTTAACATTGTTCAGAAAGTTTTTTTCCTGGCGATATTCACACAATTTAGCATGAAAAGAGGAAAAGAGGGAATATCTTTTAATTCCTATTATTTCCAAACATGTTTGCTCCGCTCTTGACATCATCATTTATTACCTTCCTCATTGTTATGCTAATTAACTGGCATTATTGATAATGATGATTATCTCAGATGATTGAATTCCTCACTGGGCCCATTATGCCTTGTGAACACAGATATTTTATTCAAATGAATAATGTAATCTCTGCCGTGAAAGGACAGAGGACAAAATGTGATGTCTGTCTGCACCCTGTTATCACATTTAATAGGGCTGATGGAGATGGGGTGGGTGGTGGGGTGATGGTTGAATGTCAGTGATGAAGTAGTTCATGGAGAGTCAGACAAGTGCGCTTTCAGTCACAACACGGAGCTGCTGCCCATCAATTCGTTATTTCTCATACTAAGGATACATAATCTTAATTTGTTTTTATTTTTCAAATTAATAATTTGGTGTACATTTGTGTTTGTCTTTTTTAAAGACTAAAACCATTACTGTTTTAACATATACTTTGAGTTTTGGAGAACATTTCTAGAAATCATTTTGTGATTGACCTTTTAATGTAAATGTTCTTTGAAAGCATTTTTCTATGCAAATGCTTGGGCAAACCTGTCCTATCATTCCGTGAAGGGATCATGCAGACAGGACTTAAAGTAACATACACTTCAATTCAATCTGAAGGGTTTATAAATGTGGGTAATATTTCTCATGAACTTGGGGGTTTTCTTTTTCGCTTTGGTGTTTTTGGGACCTTTCCAAATGCAAATTTATACAAAAAATGTAATTTTATTTAAACAAAAACATAAAGATAAAGATTTTGAAGAGACAATACAAGATAAATAGCTTTTTTCAACAAATAATCTTTATAAAAATTTTTTTAACAATTTTTTGGAGTTTTAACAATGAGTAATCTTAATATTTTAAGAAGGTCCTAAACTTTAAGGTTTGTGTTTAAATTTGCTTATACATACACATACAGATACACATACGTACACACACACATATATATAAATATATGTATGTTGTATATATATGATGTATATTTTAGCAGTGGGACTTTAGTTTGTTGGCATTTATTGAAGAAACCCAATCAATCAATCAATCAATCAATCAATCAATCAATCAATCAATCAATCAATCAATCAATCAATCAATCAATCAATCAATCAATCAATCAATCAATCAATCAAACAATCAATCAATCAATCAATCAAACAATCAATCAATCACATTACTATCTTTGTGCTCTCTTTGTGTGTTTGCAGTAAATGCAGTAATTGTGGTGATATATGATGTTTTCCTGGGACTGTTTAATGCTTGAGCTATCAGTGTCTTTTACAGTTTTCCTAAATCTGTTTCTTAAAAAAAAACAAAAATGTAAAAAAAAACAAAAAGACGTCTAGATACAAAATACAGCGTTGGAGAATATGTAGCCATCAGTATTGAAATAAAAAAGAAAAAATAGAAAAAAGAAAACAATTTCTTTTCACCTCTCTTGACTGGCCTGGTTCCAGGTGAGGCTACACAAATATTTCACATACTATGAGAGTCCATCACACAATGATCAATTGGCTGTTGTTTTTCCAGAATGTACTCCGGTGTCTCTCCAGAAAATATTCCCAATGTTCTGGTTGTGATGCTGCTTTGATTTCACAACTGTGGCCGTTCATGTCTATCATTTTTTGCTTGCACTTACACTTTCATTTATTTGGTTTGAATTCATTCTGCTCTACGATTGTGTAGCATGTAACCCATTAACACCAAGTTGTTGTTTCACTAATAAGACTAAAAGTTGTTCATATTAATCTCTGCCCTCCTTGTTTTGGAAAGTAGTGTTTAGAGGTTCCTGTACAGGGTTTACTTGGTGACATCATTGAAATATTTTTTTCCAAGTATACAACATCCTGTCTATATGCACACTTGTAGTTAACTACACTTAATGATCATAAAATAGAAGCATTTTGAAGGCAGGGATTAAAAAAAACAAAGACATTGTTCTTTATTCCTTATTTATCTGGACCCTAATTATTCAGTGTCACACATTTGTCAGCAAAAGTATTACTCATAAATCATTCTCAGACTTTGGGCAAGCCTAAGACGGTGTCTGTTTTTTGGTAAAGCTGCTTAAAAGCAAATTTCAAACATATAGTATAAAAAATAAACCAAATTGTATTACTGTTAGCGATCTTTCCAAAGAATCTTGGAGCCGTACTCCAAAGCACACCAGTTGGGCTTTTCTAGAACCCATCTGGCCACAAAGAATGGCTCCTTTTGTAGCTGTGATCACTCTGGTGCTGTCCGCCATCAATGTCCACCATCCTGCCAGGCAATTCAGACTGGGATATTGTATTGGTGCTGTGAGAGTGATCCGTGAGGGGTCTTGTGGGCATTAGGAGTAAATGCCACTGTATTAGTGTGTTCGCTGCATCTGGGAATTGACAGTAAAAAGAATTTGAATGGAGCCAGAGATGGGGATGTTTTGGGATGTCTGCATGGTGTAATACAACAAGTGTAGTAAGAGTATGGCCTAAAATTTTAAGACAATTCTTGCTGTTTTTGTTATGGTGGCATGTTCCTTTTAACTGAAGTGCAAGACGTGGTAGATTAGAAATAGATTGTATGATTGTTATAAACCTTTGCCTAGAGTGAAGGAGATGGGAATTCAAGCATCAAATGGCCACAGACCTGGAGATCTTGAAAATAGCAAAGGAAAAAGAAATGCAGATTTTGCCTCCTTATTTTGAAAACCACATGAGGAGGAATGCACAGTCTCTGTTTGTGTCCTAAAATGTCCCACAATTAAATTGCAATTCCTGACATGGTTTTAGCACAAAGATAAGAGCTCAGTCTTAGATTAGAAGACATCAGACATCCTCCCATTGTGGAGCAACTCATGCTGCTGTAGTACTGAGAACTGGTTTTGCTACCTGCCAATACTGACAGATAGCAGGGTTAAACCCCAGGATTGTGATGAATGCCACAGATTGGAACATTGAAGACTAAATTAACAGGAGAAGACCGATTTCAGCTTAAACCCTTTGTAGCTTTTACGCCAAGACTAATCAACTCTGCTTTTAGGACAAAAATGTCAAAAAACATACAATGCACACATAAGATGTGTGCATTTTGTGCAGTGTGTACGTTTTTGGTTTTTGATGTTTTTATGCGTTCAAATTTTGCAGTTTGACTTGAGAAAAAAATGCAGCTTCCAAAAACAGACATTATCTTATGCAGCAGAAGTAATGAGGCTCTTCATTGTGGATATCATAAATACGGAAATTATATTCATACATACCATAGACTTGTCAACGACTATTGTAATGCCACACAAGATGCGCAAAAGCCTCAACATGTTGTTGATGATTGTCTGGCTTACTAATGATTGTGCTGTTTGTGTCTTTTTGCACATTAACCTTCTCCGCCGATTGCTGCATGCAGATAACTGGAAGCAAAGTTGCGGTAAGTAGCACATTATTTACTTGGCTTTTAAATGTGTATCTTGTATGTGCTTTTCTCTTCTCATTGACAGCTTAAGCGCACATACAGACAAATTGCACTCGTTAGATATTTAGCTTTAAGAAGGATACTGAAGAGCATGACAAACTGTGAACGTCGAGTAACTTTCATGGCCTGGCTTTGTGTTTTCTGATGTTTTTATCGTAAAAAAGCTTTAAATTGACAGTTAAGTTCTTAAATAACATGGGACACAGTTCAACAGTGAGCTTTAGAATTAGGACTGTCATGTCATGGTCATCTATTTATTATAACAGGTTTTAAGCTATATTCCTAAATTACAGTACATTCTGAAATAACTGTCATGCGTCTGGGGCTGCTCACAGTGAGAAGGCACTGGTTAAAATCTGAACTTGGTTCTTTCTGTGCAGAGTTTACATTTTCTTCCTGTGCATGTGTGGGTTTTCTGCAGGTTTTATGGATTCCTCCCAAGGTTTAAAAACATGTCTCATAGATTCATTGGTGAAACTAATGTTGTCTCTTGGCTGTAAGCGTGGTATCTGTGTGGCCCAGGATTGGTTTGGTTCTCTGTCCAGCGTGTACCCTACCTTTGCTTATCAGTAGCTGGTTCTGTTCCACCATTCCTGTGAACTTGAATGGGAATAAAACAAGTTAGATGATTGGATGGATATCATTAGTCTTTATAAAACACAGTCAATACATTCTGTAGAGAAATGTTTACATTAAACCCTGATGTTGCAATTATTTTTCTACTAAGATCTGAATTGCTAAACATTTTCACTCTGTCGTCATTAACATTTTTTGCCTTAGTGGTATCTTTTTGTTAATAAATTGTTGCAAAAAAATAAAAGTCCAGAAATGTTAAAATAAATGTATTTTTTGTTGCCAGCCTTCTAGCTGCTTTGCATTTACTTCACCATTCAGTAGCTTTTGAATTGCTTTATTCTTTTCTAAAAATGTTTTCCTTGTTGACTTTTTTTTAATCTGACCATTGTCTGATAAAAAAAAACAGTCACATTGGTTTGCCAAGTGTGGTATTGTCACTTTAAATTGCATTTCTTTTCTTTTTGAAAAACTTCATAAGGATTAAGGAGGCTTTAACTCCAAACTGAGGCAGAGACGAGGTAAAGCAGTGCACTGTGACCCAACTTCTTTCTGGCCATGTTCTCAGACACACTTCGCTCTTTGAGACATTTTACCAAGACATTTTTATTGATTGCATTTTTTTCCTGTCTTTGTTAACCTGTTTCTTTGTGCTTGGCAGTGTCTGTGGGAGTAGTGGATTTTTCAGCTTGGCCTGTGTTGATGGGAATGGAGTAGCTCTCAATCAGCAGTAATGGCTACTTTTGTTCAGTAAATAGAAAAGGACAAAATTACCTCGGCTTCAATCATGGCCACTCATCTAAGATGTGGAGACTTGGTTCAAAATTTCCACAAGCCATGTCAAAAGATGCCTGGGCCTGCAAAAGCCTTATTGTCAGTACGTACCTTCTAACTGAAGAGCTTACTGACATCTCTGACCCAGTGTGTTTCACCTTTTGTGCAACACCAACAAATATCAGAACCCAGCCACCAAAACTATTAGCTTAAAGCACCCCTGAAAGAGAAGAGGCAAAAAAGAGCGTTTAGCCAGGTGAACTTGATGTTGGTTTACAGTGAGGCCCTCGCCTAGATGGTAGATTCCCATTTTCATGCTGCCAGCGTGCACTGACGGGACAGAGTGCTATAAGATATATTCTTGAAGTAAAGTGTTAGTTAGGATTGTCCATAGGGAGAACACAAGAGCAGCCTTTCTTCCTCAGGCATGAAATCTCTCTGGCACTTCCCATTCTCTTTAGGAAGGATTGTGCTTGGAATAGAACACTGTGTGAATTGATTTTATTCCACTCTGACCATTGTAGAAGTGTGCAACACTGCTAAGTTTCATTTTCTCACTTGAAATGCCAAAGCAGAATTGAGGGGAATGTGACCAACAATGTTTAGATAGGGGCATGCCTGTAGGTAAGCCAAGACAATCCATACAAGCCTGACCTCTTCAGACATTTTGTAGTGGCTGCATGTTTTCTAGTACAGCTTTAAAGAGTAAGTGGATGCAGCCCCACTTCCATAACGAATACGTTTCTCTTTGTAAAAAACTTTTACGCCACACCAAACAAAGTTATTGATTACATCAACATTTTGACATATTTTATTTGTTTTCAATGATTACTATTTAACTTTATTTTTACACAGAATGAGTGGTCTGTTAAACTATTTAAAAAACTAAAAAAACATTTTTTTTAAATATAATAAAAAAGAAAAACATTAATAAATGAAATTGAGATTTGACACCCCCTCCAGAAGGTGCCCAGGGCCTGCCCTGTATATATGTATATGTATGTATATATGTATGTGTATGTATATGTGTGTATATCTATAGAGCTGCATGGTGGAGGAGTGTTAGCGCTCTTGCCTCACAGCAAGAAGGTCCCCGGTTTGGTCCTGAAACAGTGTCACCAATGGGGGACCTTTTTGTGTGGCGTTTGCATGTTCTCTCCGTGCATGCGTGGGTTTTCACCAGGGACTCCGGCTTCCTCCCACCATCCTAAAACATCTTTCATTGGTTAATTGGCTGCTCTAAATTGTCCCTAGGTGTGGATGGCAGTATGTGTGATTGTGGCTCTGCAACAGACTGGAGACGTGTCCAGGGTGTACCCTATCTTTGCCCATAAGTGGCCGGCAGCCCCATGACCCGAAAGGGACAAAACGTGTTTAGCTTGTCACACTAGGCTAAAAGTTGACAAACAAGACACCTGTTGAATCACAATTTATGTTGTGAATGTAAGTATAGCTTATGTATAGCTATCAAACTCAAACATTCATTTTGGTTAATGTAGTTTTTATCATTATTTCCAAATTGGGCTTTCAAAGGACCCCAAAAGTTTGAGGTTGGGGCCCATTCTTCCTCTGTACAAGTCTGACTGAATGAAACTATTATAAATATATTATAATTTGGCAAATCCCTGGAACTATTATATTTTTTGTTTAAAAAAATAAAAAATAATTTATAGTAAAAAAGAGTGTTTTCAGTATATTCTAAAAATTGAAGAATATAAAAAAGTCATTTAGTGAAAAACAGATCAAATTTCAGGACTTTCAGAAATGACCGCAGTCCCCTGTTCCACTTGTTGCTCACATCTGCTGTAATTTGTGTCTCAGCAGGACAGGTGGATTCTGCTTCCTTCTAATTTTGTGTTTTGGAGTCATCTTATTCTAGAAATCTCTGCTGAATAAAAAAAAAAATTAAAAGCATCTCCTGCAATCTCAGCTTTGTTTTTCTGAGTCTGGAGTTAAATGTGTCTGAAAAACTACAGTTTCACGACGGGAAGCATAAGCTTTGCTCCAAGTTTGCCGTCACCAAGTGCTTTTTACTTAAGCTTAGGTGACCTGGTTTTTAAAGCACATAAAGACATTCATCTAGTTTTATTCTTTACGATACCAGGCTTACTGGTATAATAATGTTTCTCAAATTCTGATTGACTGAACCTATCCAACCGAGGTAATCCTCAGCAAGTAGGGTAGAGGCTCTTATTTTACAGCCGTGTCATACAACTGAGGAGAAAAAAGAATTGTTTCTTTCAAATCGTCATTTCTTAAGTGCATTTGAATAACCTATAGTACTTTTTAGATATATGTATAGCTGTGCTGCCCTGGACATGCCTAAACTTGGTTGCTAAAAAGGTTTGAGTTCCTGGAAGGGAGACCACCAGGTGCTGTACGTTACTGCAACCACATTGGTTGGTTAAGAAGAAGCACATGTTAAGAAGAATGTGGTTTTAACAACCAACTTGTTAAACAGATCGGGAAATAGGTAAAAATCTTAACTAAACTCAGACACAGTGATGAATCGATGTTTTTTTAAATTTTAGTCCACTGTGAGCTTTATTTATACAACATAATCTTTAAGTCAAATGTCACGCTGGATGACTGACAACTGAAGCCTGACCCCTTGAAAATGGGTCGTACAGTATATGCAACTTTTGACAGAATGGCTGAAAAAATAAGTAATCTAGATCATGTTGTGTCTTGCTTATATGAACTTCGATTTAAGTCATTTTTAGCCTAGCATAGACCAAATAAGTTTGTTTTCTTCCATATTTGTCCAAAAAACATCATAGTTTATGTAGGGCACATGACCTTTTTGCCTGGTTGTCCATGATGAGTCTAAAAAGAAATCATGGTATCTCTCTTTTATACTGCTCCTTACCTTTTACGACCACATGCCTCAAAAGACTTTGTTTTTGAGCTGGCTATTAAAGTGGGTACTTTGAGTTGAGCAGATTTGATGTGGCATATGTCCTTGGTGCTTTAAAAGAACGAAAATGAAACATTTTTCAATAGTATGGGCCTTCCATGCCCTTAGCCAGTGCTTACCATAGAATTTATTTTAAATTAAGATCAAGGAAACGTGCTCTGAAGGAAGATGGTCTGAATAGGAAGTTTCTTTGATTGCTTATTGTAGGGTTTATCTGACTGACATAAGCATTGTCTCAGGATGAAGTGAGGAGCTGTTCATCCTTCAGATTGCGGAAAATATGTTTATAGATTTGAATTTTGCTGCTGTTTTAAGCTAAATAAAAGTCTAAGATTTTTCTTTCCCTGACTCGAATAATTACTTAATGAAAAAAAGGTGACCCCAGATATGGATGCAAAGTACTGATGTATCGACATACTTCTGAGTTTTTTTACCCTGCAATGTTTGGTACCAACAAGTGTTCATTTCCTCACTCTGCTTTAAAGCAAAAAGTCAGGTAAACTTTAGTTTGAATCAAACTAGCAAATTTGGTCTGGTTTAAAACAGATCTCAGCTCACTTTCAAGTGGATCTGATTGTCAGCATAAATACAAACTCTCCAGTAGAGGTGGAGCATTTCATTTGAATGATTCCACTTGATTTTTGTGGTTGACAATTTGATTCACTTTCGATTTTGTTAATTTTGAATGATCCGATTTGATTCTATTCACTGACCTAAAATGGATCCAGGACATCTTTTGCCAAAAATTAAACCAGTGTGACTCATAGTTAAATACCTGAGTTCTGAACAGTGCAGGTGAGGTTTTCACAGATTCCTTGTATTTCTTACAAGATAGTAAGTTTAAATGGAATATGTGTAAAAACAAACAAGTAAACTAGAGTTAATTCACATTATAGTTTGATCAAGTTCAGCCCACTATTGTTTTTCCACATCAAAATCATATAAAGGGAACATTATTAGAACATTCTATCACACTGTGGGATCTCGTCTTTTTAAAATTCAGTATTCCCACACATTAGACTGCAATGATGGTTTGATCATTTTCATGATTAGGGTTTACCTCTCTACCGCTAGGAATAATTGACAGAAAATTGTAATATTTTAAACCTGAAGGCTTCATGTGTCAACTTAAATAGAATGTATTCATATCCTGAAAAACAGAAAATCAAGTAAAATCAAGATCAAGGGAAAGAAGACCTATCATATCTTATCCCGAACAATTTTAAGCAGTTTTATGATAAATTGGTACGTACTTGATAAAAAGGAGTTGGTGATTGAATTAGTCTGAATTAGTCTCTTTTAAATGTCTTTATTTGGTAGATATTTTTAACAAAGAACCTGCAGATCTTTTTATAGCTGATTTATTCTAACTGAAGTTTTCACATGTTTCAAATGTTTACATTCTCATTCATTTGTTTAAAATAAATTACATTTGACATCGCAGGTACTGTGTCTTAAGGTCACAGGCATTAAGAGCTTATGAACTTTCCAATTTAAAATGCAACAGGTCAGGAGTGCAAGAAAGAAATTTCAATCCATGTTTTCAACTCGTGGATGAATTTAATTTAAAATTAATGTGGGCTGCCAATAAAATGCAGTTTCACATAAAATACCCTTTCATTCTGATGAGCATACCTGAGTTACATTCTGATTTAATAATTTGGAGGTCTTACTTTGTGATGGAACCCAAAACTGTGAATTGAAACATATTTCTTGGTTTATTTTCGGCATTTTTGTTTCACCGTATCCAAGTGTTTTACAAGCATTTGTAAGTTGTTAATTGTTTAGTTAGATAAAACAAACCAATGAATTATACTTACTTTATTTTCAACTTAACTATGGCTCCAGTTCTGATACAAAGTGGTCTAACCTTATCAATAACTTATCATCCTTTCCTCAGCCTGAAAATAGGACCTTCTGATTTGTGCGATTTGGCCTCATGGTTTCCAAAGAGCACTTTTTCATTAACTGCAGCTTTTGAAAGAAGTAGTTCCCAAATTGAGAAGTAGACAAAATGTGTTAAAAAAGAACTGACCAGCATTTCTTTTTCATTATAGCAGAAACCTAATAGAATTTTAACCGAGGCCTGGTACTTTAGAATCCATTTTTATGAAAAAGTGAAAGTCCTGATGAAAGTAGCCTCAAGAGCAGAAAATATGTAACCTTTGAGATGCCTGTCCTGTGATGTATGCGTATGGTTTTAAATTTGAAAAAACAAATTTTCAAGTTTCAGAGGGAAGGTGAAATTGTACATGCCCTATTATTATTGTTATTATTATGAATGACCTTTTTTCACTTGAACACAAGCCTTATGTCACAGGTTCCATATATTTTTGGACTTTATGCTTTTATAATGACATTGCAATTAAAAAAAAAAATCTATCTTTGCTGTGCTCCTTGGCTTGAGGCACTCATTGCTGAATTGACCTTTGCAGGTTTTAAAAGAAGCTACAGTTTAGTTGTGACAGAGGGTGGGCTGTGTGGGAGGGATTAAGTCAGCGCCAGCACCCACTGGGGATGTAGAAAACAAGATTACTTTTCCATTAGCATTTGTCTTTTTTCAAATTTTCGTTCAAGTTTTGTACTGTTATTGTCCTTCCCAGCCATCTTAAGTCTTTTGCTTCTTTCTATTTTCACACATTTCTTCTCTGGATTGCGTGCACTCTTAAAAGAAGAAACAATAATTTCTCTTCAAAAAGAAGAGGGAAGCTGGATCTGCTTGTTTTGAAGGGAAACATGACATTCGTTGCACTCTTCTGAAACTGAAATGAACAGTGGTTATAGCAGGTCTTTATTGTCCATATTTTTGTTGGCCTTTACACATCGATGCGTGTCCTGAGCAATACCGTTTTCTACACAGATGTTGCTGCTTGGATGTTGATATTGCAAGGGGGGGCAGACTGACTATTTAGAGAGTGACAGGAGTGATTGCTTTTCTGTGAATTTTATGTACTCTATGCACATCCTCACGCAAGTGACGGAGCTTGTGGATACTATCTATTCTCAGTTGTACGTCTCTCCCCCACAGCTCTGTTACACACTCAACAGCACTGCGGGCATGCTCAGCCCTGCAGGAGACTCCTGCAGGGCCGCATTAGGCTCCATAAACTTTATGGCATATTTTTACAACCTTTCTCTCTGTATGCATCCACTACCACATCCCCATCACATCTGCTTTAACTGTTCACACAGCTGTGAAATTCTGTGTATCCCCATGTTTTATGGTTACTTGGTCTTTCAGTCACACCCGATTTCTTTATTGGCTTCTTTATCTTTTTGTTATCTTCAACATTTGTGTATGTTAAGTGCATTATTTGCATTGGGTGATACTTCTGGCACTATTTATAGATGCGATCTTTACCAAAGGTGGGCTCTGTCACAGTTTGTTGAAGTAAACACAGAGAAATCGCTGTAATGGGTTGTGTGATAGGATCTTCAATCTCCCATTTAATGCATTTGTGTTCTTTTCAAATGCAGACTACTCTGACTTGTGTTTGTGCAAATAGAGCAAAAACCCCATTGGCCTCAAATGTTCTTTCATAACTGAATGTTTCATCACAAAAAAAAAAAAAATTGCCTATAGGGGACACTAAAGATGTCTGAGAAGATGGTCCAGAAAAGGTTAGTTTGATCAAATGCTTCAAATGTCCTCTACTTTTGTAGTGAAGCAGGGGGAGCACAGAGCACCCCACTGCTCAGCCTGCTAGTCTCATCTGTAACTCGGCACATCAGAGGGATAACAAGAAAGGGCTTTCTGTCATCATCGAATGCTGACACTGTCTCATCAAATTTGGACACCTATAAACACAGACATGATCTTCTTCAGCTGCCAGATTCACATAATCCCCAGACTCTTTTCCTGAGAAAAAAGTGACCATATTAAATACTTTATCTGTGTTTTTCTGTTAAATGATTCCTTTAAAGATGTTTACTATTGCTTTATAGTAGCATCTTAGTCCTGTGAAGCAATTCTGTCTTTCCTCTTGGATTGCTGATTAATTTAGTCATCATTAAAGGATAGAAAGACAACAGTTTCCATGGTTTTTGCTCAGGTCTTAACTTGACTAAGGCTGCGCTGCCTTTTCTTCTCAAATGTTAGCTGTTCTCGAACACTGTTCTCACTGCCAAAGTGGTAACAGATTTTTGTGAATAACATATGCTGGAGTTTGTCTTTATAGTGCTCTACTAAGACGTTGTGTGAAATGGAGAGAAAAATATTGAGATGGAGTTCCGTATCAGTTCTGATGGAGTTAGATATGAAAGAAATGCACTTGCTTATCAGCACTGATCATTGCCTTTTTTTCCTCACTGTGCTTTCTTTGTTCTGATTCTGCAGTTATTGCAGACAACACACTGCAACAGATTCTTGTCAGTGGACACCAGTGTATTTCTGAAGGCCAACACTGGGTGGCAGTGGATGGCTACTAAAACGTTCTATTCAGTTCTGTTCACAGTCTCAAATACGGCATTGTTGCTATGGATTTGAGCTAAAAGGCTTCTCTAAGCTTACGCCTAACACTGGTATGAAGTCCAATAATGTCATCAGATTTTTGAGGCAGAAAAAGTGTAAAACCGTTCAATAATGTAGATACCTTTTTGATGGCAGGCAGTTATTCTTTGATTCTGTGACTATAGAGACATACATGGTACTGGATCTATAATAAGTATGTAAGTTATAAATTATGAAAAGATTTTGTCAAATATGTTCGAAGCCAGTTCTTCAGCATATAATACTGTCGAACGTAACTGAGGAGTCAAGTAGATTAAGGTGTCTAAAGACAAATGGACTGTAATGTTTGTGAATGATAGTTATAGACAGATAACTGTACTATCCTCTAATCTAGATCTGTGTTGTTCGTTACTTTAACTTCTAATTTGCAAAGTAGTTAATTGTAAAAAAAAAAAAAAAAAAGAAACCATTTGATTTGTACCAAACCAATAGTTTTGGTTACTTAAATATTAGGGGTGTAACAATTAATCAATGCATCAATTTATATCTAACCACATCGATTTGTCCCAGGCAAGTTCTTAAGCAAACCGAATAGATTCATACCATTTTAATTTTTTTTCTTCAAAATGAGATTAATCGATTATTATCTGTTGAAAAATATCCCTTGATTGAGACACTGTTGGTTTATTTTACTATAACGTAAAAAACAACCAAGTGCCATCACAGCGGACAACACACACGTAATGGCCGCAAAAACCTGTTCAACCGTCCTTATAGTCTACTGTGTGGAAACAGAAGACATGTTACCATACAGTGTGGTTTCATGTTCTAATATTGTTTCCTTTGTGTGGAAAAACAACAGTGGGCTGAAATTTATGAAGCTAAAACGTGAATGGATTTGCTATTCATTTTTGTTTACTTATTTGTTTGTACACATTTAATTTACACTTGATTATCTTTCAAGAAATAGAAGGAATCTGAAAAACTTCTCCTGGACTGTTCTCACACTGGTTGAGGTTTTGGCTAAAAAGGTCCTGGATCTTCTCTACGTTTTTTGATACACAACCCAATTGTCCATTAATTGCTCGTCGCTGACACACTTTTAACACCTCATTCGTTGCATTTCTTTCACTTATATATGAACTTGAAACTCCATCACTTTTGTTTGCCCCAAATCATTCAACAGTGTTGTTTGTTCATAGACACACTGATCTCTGGAGAAGACACAGGTCTGAAAGCTAGGATCAACAAATCAGGTTTGGTATGGCTTTCAATTACAGCTTGAGTTGTTTTTCCATCTTCAACGTTTGTGACCAAAAATAGCAGAAGCAACCCCTCACTCCCCGACACATGCCATGCGCTCTATTTCAACTTTGTCCATGTTGTAATTTGTCTCATGTACTGCTACAGCAACAATGTATTTTTTAAACACCACTGTGTCAAGTAGTTTGCCAAATAAAAATGAGAAAGACAACGCAAAAATAGTAATAGTCCCACCTTGCTGTTATTTTCACATTTATTGTCAATACTTTCAGTTTCAGTCAGTTTCAGTTTCAGTTTCAGTTAGTAGTCAGAGTGCATCAAACACCGTAAGAAGGGAACCAATTACATTATATTGGCCTGAGGCTGATTTGATGGCAAACGTATAGTCTCCCAAATGGTCATGTCCTTTGATGTACGCTGTGGACTCAGCATGAGAGCTGACATCCAATCATGTTTAAATGGTTGACCTGTCTATTCAAGTTCTGAACCCTGCAGAGAAATTATGTGTTCAATGCTGATTTGGTGAAGGATTTTATTTTTCACACCTGAAAGTCTCATCTTGAATGACAGCTGGTTGCAACACAAACGCAAAAAATTTACAGCAAACACCCTGGTGTCTATAATTACAGAACCACTTAATAGGACAAGCAGCAAATTTCTGTGTTTTATTTGAAGTGTTGTTTGTGTCCTGTCAAAATTTCCCACGTTAGCCGTCTCTGCTGCCGATGGGAGTTGTTTGCAAGGGTGTCTGTGTGTCACCTCACTAGAGTCTGTGAGGGAGGAATTTGCCACCAGAAAAGAATGAAATTGAGAGGGAAAAAGTTCTTACCAAGCCCTTCCACTAGAACAAAAAAATCTTGATGTTATTATCATGGCAGCATCTTTTGAGTCTCTGATATAAATGAACTAAAGGTTTCTAAAATTGTCACTTGAATTATGCCTTTTATCTCCCCATAGTTTTTAGTGAAGCAGCTCAGCCCAAATCTCTGGTGAATGTTATTTCTTTCCCTGTTTGCATTTCTAAACAAGCACTGGAGCTGTAATGAATTCTATTATTTTCAAACCAATTACTGTTAGTTGGGATCCCCCCCCCTACAGTTACTGTTGTATTCTCTGAGGATGAAATAGAGCTGCCTTTTCTGTACTCAATCCCTGATGTTTCTTTGCAATTCTCTAACCACTAAAGCCAATGTAGCTCTCCGTTTACAGGATTAGTCCCATGTGTGTATTTAAATGAAAAGTAAAATGTTATTTTAACAAGCATTTTTAAGGTAAATTGCATGTATAAAAAGAGTACATTAATTCCTTTTGTTGATTTTCATTTCTTTATTTTGTGCAGTGATAATGAATGGAACTATGACATTATCTGGAAACAAACTGAGCACAACTTCTTTAAAAGGGTTACATTTGGGTTGTTAGCTTGTTATAAATAACTTATACGGACATTTTCATAAAATGTCTCATGAAGTGTTTGTCTATAAGCACTAAGTATATTTTAGGATGTGTTCTTCTGGTAATCTCTTTTTTCTTGTTTATATTGTTGATTTTACATTCTTTAATAGATCTTTCCTTCAATTTAAATCAATTAGCATCATCAATAGTCATCAATACTTCAAAGTCCTTGTCCAATTTTATATTTAAACCATTTCTCACATTTCTGCAATAGAACTCTAGCTGTGGAATCTCATGGGACCTCTGGGAAGACTGACGTTCCTTAGAGGTTGAACAAAGTACAGACGGGAAAAACAAACATGGCAGAAGCAACACTCAGCTCAGGCATGAAGGCAGATGTGTGAGGATATAGAAGAGTTGGGTAAAAGTAAAACTTGAATGGAGTCCAATTGAAGGTAAATTTCAGTGGAAATAAGACAAAACAGGCCTGACATGGAAACTCTTACAAAATCTATGTCACAATGATATCATAAAATGTTATGAGGTTACATCACAAATGATCTAATAATTCAACTGTAGGCTGCAATTTAAATCCAAGCATTTGTAAATAGTAACAGTTAAAGTAGTAGAAACTTTACTGCAAAGAAGCTTCTTTATCATGAAACTTTTAAGTAAAAACACCACATTTTCTTCTGGAATCCAAACAAAAAACATATATTTTTGACCACGTGAGCTTATTTTTGGAGAGTAATGCTGCGTTCACAACACCTATGCAACTCATGGTCAAGCGTCCACTTCTGGTATAACAGTTTCTTTCTACGTACAGAAATGTGTGGCCATTGACCCTGCGTTGCTACTCACACTCGGTTAAACTTTGACCGATCAGGGATTTGGTCCTCTTTCAAAAGTCTTTTAAGCATTTGACAGTCTAAACACACTTATCACAGCATTGCAGACCTCATGCCTGGCAATAACCCTCTCACTCATGGTGCAATAACATCAACAGAATTAAACTTAACTCCCACAATGCACTCCTGCTGTGGGCAGGATCACTACAGTATTTTGCAGATTTGAAAAAATAAAAATTGGGTTTGAGTGACAATCTCTTCTCATAAAGAAAGTTTTTTCCCCCTAAAGGATCATTCATTCAACACTGTTACTGTAATCCCGCCAACCTGTATAAATACTATTGCTTTTTTTCAATAAACTTTATTGTTTCACATAATGTATATTACCTTCCATTTCATCCTTCATGAACAGGGGGGTTTAAATTAATGCGCACTATAGGGAAAAAAAACCAAAAACTAAGTAAGGCATGGTGAAATTAAAACATTGTAATAATTCCTCTGGGTTTTGAAACTGTTCCCGGTGAGATGAAAGGTGGAGCGGTATGAGCGCGTGTCTGTGGATGAAACTGAGCGCGTGCATAAGAGGGAAAAGCCTGAAGCGGGAGGCTGGGGTCTAACACTGCAGCCTGACAGCTGTAGTGTTAGACCCTGTTGCTGCCTGGTGTGGGTGGATGTGAGGTCTGTGGCTGAACTACCACTGGTATGAGAGATTCCCAAGATACCGTTTTGTCTCAGCAGAACCAAGCCTTATGTCTCTTTTATAATTATAGTAATTTATTCTTGCCTGTATGTGTTTTGTGTTTGTGTGGGGGTGATGGAGGGTTGGGGGGTTGGGGTAGAGGAGTCATGGAATGTGTGTGTGTGAATGGAGAGGGGGGGGGGGGGGGGGTATTGGGTTGGTCTTTTTTTTTGGTGTTTGTTTCGAATTGTAAAGGACTTTGATCTGCAACACATGAAAAATGATTTTTGTAAATAAAGCTGGACTGATGAAGAATTCCCCCCTGTCCATGTGCAAAAAATGTATATCACTATAACTAACCAACTAACAAAAGATTAAAAACATGAAAGTTGACACATGTAATAAAAGCACCATCATAGAACTAACTTCTTTTAAATTACTTAGGCCCTGTCTCATAATGTAACAAAATCTAAAGAAGCCAAAGGTATACGCCTATTTATTTCTCATCGTTGTAAAGTTCTTAGAAATAGTAATGGTATTTTGTTTTGATGGATCCAGTCATATTGCTGTAGGTATGAAATACCACAATCGCAGTACATTTTGTTTCAAACAAACATAGTTACAAAACTATTTCAACTATTTTCCTTGTGCAATATTGTTATGACAGTACTTTTTTAAGTTAGTGCCAAAAATGTTAAAAAAAAACAATTTGACCTGATGTTTAGAATGAAAAAACATCTCAGATATGTAGGAAATGTTTTTGTATTTATTTGTATTTGAGTTCGCATTATAGTTGGTGATGGCAAAGTTTTTAAGGAGAAAATTTCAAATTGGCACTTCATGTCATAAACGTTACTGACGCTGGGGTTAAATGCTCATTCAAAAACCTCCGTTTAGCACGTTCATCGCGTTCTTGAACATGCGTCAAATGCCCGGTGTGCTCCTAGCTTCAGAAGTCTAATTGACATTAAATCTGATTTACTGTTATGTGAAAGTGTGGTCTTAGGTTAGAAATGCAACTGGTCTTTTTCACATTTTATCTATTTTTTTTTCATCCTGTATGTCAGTCATGTGCAACATTAACGATAAATCCAAGAGAAATAAACCGAAAGAAATTGAGGTTAATTCATGTTGTGCTGTTGAACTGCCTGACACAGATCTCCGATCACACGATAATAGAATTTTAGTGGATACCCGCTGTCTTGGCTAATTACAAGAGGAAAATTCTGTGGATTAGAAAAATCTATCGTAAAGATTGCGCCTCTACTTAGTACACTCCGCTCTGCAGCAAAAATTACGTCAGCTGTAAGTGGGTCGTGTCATAAGCTGATTATGTCTACATATTTGATCACCTAATTTTTGTTTGCAGGATGAAAAGTAACTAGACACACATAGACATTTTTGACACTAATTATTGACTAATTCAACAACCAACTTTCCACTTGTACTCTGGAATTCTAGCAAAGCTACACACACCCTATTTACAACATTGGTTTATATTTCACACTTTTTCTTTTTGGCCTCTAGGAGTGAGGATCCTCCTTCACTAGACCCTCCAAGGCAAAAACGTGGGCGTGAGCTGTATTTGCCATATAGAGAGCAAAAATAAATGTAAACTGCCATAAAAACTTTATGATGCAGTCCTGGCCAAGACACTTGTGAGCCCTCAGATCTTCAGCTCTGTGTCATGAATTTGTGAATGTTTGGTATTTAAACATACTGTACCTCAGAGTTTAGAGGCTTGGGAAACAAATTAGGACAGGAAAAAAGATTTACTGAGTCTGATTTATAAAGTTTGTCCATGTAGTGACTCTTGGTTTTATCCTGCTGGTTGCTAAACCATCTACATTAGCTGGTTGTTAATGATGTTGGTTAGGTCATTGCTTGTTCAACTCTTTTTGGTTCAGCTTATTCCATCTAACATTGCTTCACAAACAGAAGGCCCCCTGTTGGGGATCCCATGCTCTATCGCACTTCAACTTTTGCAGTCTCCCTATTGTGCTGATATATAAATGTTATTGCAATTTTGGATTTTTTTTTTTTTTTGCGGTTGACCTTGTCAGTCAACCTTCTCTGTCGCGTCTCCTGTACAGAATACATTCATTTTGCCACGTTTGCAGAAATCCTTGATCACGAGCAGATCTTTGTTTTCATTCTATATTGGACTTATTTTTCTATGAAGGCTTGAACTTTGAGAGTTTAAACGAGAAAGGAAAGCTTAAAATTGTTAATGTCTATCTGAGAAAATTGTATACTACATAAGCGTGTTGCTTAGAATCAAAGTTCTAATCCCATTCACACGGTGTTCTAACACAAGTCAAATACAAAAAGGAGTGAACATGTATATCCAAAAAGATATCATGAGTAGCAGATTAGAATAGTGCATTTTCGACCTACAGGGAAAAAATGTAAATATAACTAATTACTATTTTTTTGAAGATGGATCCTTTATAGTTTGCTGTAAAGTGTGTGGGACAGATTAAGCAAAACACTTAAAAGTGTAGCTCAATGATTCCAAACTGCAAATGTGGATTTTCATACAAAATACAGAAGTACAAAAAGAATGAGAAGATTTATTGACATTTAAAAAAAATAAATATAAACACATAATAATGAGAGAAACATAAGCTTGGTTGTAAATAGACAGACACTTATTCTGCTCTAGAGATTGATTTATACCTTATTTAATGAGCCGAAAGGTTACCTCAAAACAGTTTTTCTCCATAATTGACCAATTAAGTTTGGCTCGATAAGCATTCATGTTAAACTGAGATGTTAAGTCGCCTCTGCTTCTTATTCCCACTCTTCTTTCCTTCACTGCTGATACATTACTTTCAATATGTATTAGACAAGAGGTGAAATATTCAACATGTTGCCGTTTGATTGTTAACAGGATGAGGTCCAAAAGCTGGGCACAATTGCCACTGCATTAGTTAGCATCACTGAATGTTCTGCTAATTAGTTCAGTTTGCCCAGCAGCTGTCTGCTATTAGAATCTTTTGTTCCAGATGTTATCTCATTAGAAAGGCATTGATCATCCTAATGGCCCCAGAAAAGATTATTGGTTCACATGAGCATAACCCCTTTTACCCACCCTCAGCCTGAGGTCATGCATATGTTCAGCGGATTTCTAAAATATTGTGGACATTTTCACTCGTCATTGGGAAACAGAAAAGATCTTCAAATAGTCTTGTTGGTTGTTGACAGCTATTTCTTAACATTAGTGTAAGTCTTGGTATTTGTTGTGTACATGCGGTGATATAATAACAATTTGCTTTTTGCCATTTTATTTAATCTATTGGTTTGCATGTGTCTGTTCTTTTCTGCAACTTGGCTCATCAGCTTTGTTGGCACATTTTATTATTTTGTGAAAAGAAAAGAAATACTTCATTTAAATTTACTCTCTTAAAAAACAAAATAAACATAAAAGGTTTTTAAAGCAATGGGTGATTGTAGTGATCATTATATCCTGCTTCTACAGCTGTTATCTGAATGTGCTGTTTGGATTTCTGCTTTTCCGTTTTCTTTTTTCCTCTGTGTGTGTGCGCAACACTTAGTGAACAGAAAAGGTTTGGCCAGTTCAAAGCTCACAGCTTAAAAGCAAGCCGTTTTTTCCCCCACCACAACATGCACGAAGCAAAGAATACAGATATCTCTGTGTTTTATCTCTTTTCCTTCTCTTGCTACCTTTCATGAAACTGGCCTTTTGAGGGGAGCCACTGAGGTATTTTTCAAAGTGTAAGGGTAAAGTAAAGTGGTATTGAGAGAAAAGGTGGATGGAGGGACAGGTGGAAGGTTAGCTAGACAGAAAAGAAAGGAGGGAAAGGATGGAGCTCTTAGAGAAAGTGATGGGGAAGGTGGTAAAAACAGTAACACGTGCCTAAGAATATTTTCCAGTTTGACCCATTGTCCTTCTGGTTTTTGAGCTCACACACAGTTTAGGCCTTAGTTACACTGCCCTTACTGGTGGATATGTCTGCGGGCAAAAAATGGGCAAACCGGTGTGGGGCATGCAGAAGACCCGTACAGTATTTTAAGATTGTAGACCTGTCAATGAGCTGGTAGAGAAAAACATGTATGTCCATTTTCTTCTAAGTATGCTGCACGTAACTGATTGTAGCTAACACTATGTTTGGTAAGGGTGAAGTAGATGAGATGCAGGTCTGTTGTACAGTTTTCTATTTTTTAACTCCCCCCAAATCTCCTGGACTATTAGTACTGTTCACTTAAAAGTGCACTCCTTGCACGCAGCCTGAAATTAGGACGTTTGACAATCAGGGCATAATTTGTGTGGACATCTAAGGGAGTCTTATGGGGACTTACTGTACATATTACGTTCACATACTGTGCGTGCACTTGTACGCAGTCAGAGGCTAGTGTACGCACCTTACTAACAACTCACAGTGTGGTGTAAGCGCACCATACAACAGCATCACCGTACCTCTAAAGCATGTGTAACTTACATTTGCTTTACAAATACTTTACGATACACTTACCACATGCACGACAATGGTACGTCCATTTGCATTACGTCTCCTATGAAGGCCATACAATCCTCAAGGAACAACCTGCGCACATATATTACCTTTTAGATGTGGCTGCTCTTCTTTACGACCCTCCACGGCCTGTATAACACAAAAACTTGCAGTGCACGTACAGATCAACCTTTGTACAGATGACTAAGGCTTTAGACCAGTGGTGTCAGACTCAAGGGCCGGCATCCTGCTGGTTTAAAAAACCCTAAAAACTCTGTCTTATTTTATGCTGATTCCTTGTTTCAGGTGTTCAGCCAATAAGCAGCAACTGGCCCTCAAGGCCTGGTGTTTGACACCTGTGCTTTAGACCATTTCTGCCTGAATGTCTTCTTTTTGACACCCAGCCTTTGAGTTAAAGGTTTGTTCTTGAGGTTTCTTGGGCAAGTGCTGCATTTATTGCATTTTACCTGTTTTACACCACAGACTCTGGTGTACAGTTAAACCATCGTGCTCATCTCATTCGTTCAACTTTTCAGGCTCAGCGGCCTAATGAAAACTGCTACGGCTCAGTTTAATTATAATGCACTTGCATTTTATCATGGAGAGGTTGTTTTTATTTGGAACCTTAATGAATTTCTCATCAGTTTGTTATTAACATTGTGCTATATGGGGCTCGAGTGGGAAAGCAGACAATTACATGGCTTTGTTTGCCCTGACGGACAAGAATTTGAGCTTCCATTCACAGACAAATAACTTGGTAAAGTGCATCTGGGAATAAACAGAGCTGCATCTTCCATCTATTGACATTTCTTAGCCAAAAAAAAAACAAATTCTGATTTAGGAAATCAAATGTAATGTTTGTGATTTGTATGATGTTTATCTAGAATGTTTGTTTTTTCTTATTTATGCAGCCCTATAAATAGAAATGGCTAATTACAGTCACTGCTTACTTGATTAGCTTTATACATGCATACATGCACATTTTGTGTGCTCATCCATTGATAGAAATGTAATTTGATAGTATAGGAGGAGAACAGTTGGATGTTTTACTCTTGATTAGGGTTAAATATGGCTTGTCTTTCTTAACTAGTAAACCCTTTAAACTAATTTTACGAGTTTATGCAAAGAGCATAATTAAGAATGGAGCTTTATTATTTGTCTTTGTGCTCAATCAAGGGACTTGGTCACTACTTCATAGCTTTCTAAACTGGAATCAATAAGTTACCTTCTGATTTAAAAAAAAGGTTCGTTTTCTGATAGTTTTTGTTTTTTCATCTTTTTATCTGTATCACGCAAACTTGTTCCTGGCAGTTGGACATAACATTGGGGTCAGAAGCTGCATTCACTCTACATTCACCCTACATTCACTGTAACGTGTCTTCAAGCAACCACATTTAATTAAAAGTTTGCATTAAAAACTTCATTCATGGGTATCTAGGACAAATGTCAGGCTTTAGGTGCTACATGCTTGGCCACTGAACGTGCCTTGCTGGTACGTCAAACTTTGACCAGTCAGGGACTTTTATTTGGTAGTGATGTATGGATGGGGTTCCTTTCAATTCATGGAAGTGCTAACTGTTTGAAAATGGATCATGAAGGAGAAATTAATAATTGCTGTTTGTGCCCAGCCGGAATTCTATGACATCAAGTCATTCATATATCAGAATAGAGCTGTAAAAATAAAAGCCTGCAGCAAGATTCGCTAGATTTCTATTCCTTCAACTTTTTGCACCAAGCCTCTTCCAACTGAAAGTGGAGGATGTGTGCAGGTAAACGGCAGAAAATGGAGAAGCCCCATCTAGCTCGTCCAGTGTGAATACCATGGGTTTAAATATGTGTTGAAGAATGCATGCCTTTGAATGCTTGTCACATGTCGTGTGCAGTTTTCCAGTTAAAAAAACTTGTGTCAGTAATGAAATTTGATGTGGGATGCTAAATACCAGCTGTGAGATGTACCACAAAACAAGAAAGGTCTAGTTGCTTAAGATTGAATTTAGAACAATTTAATTTATTTTATGTTTGTTTCAAATTTAAAACTGTGTTGTTGTTTTTTTATTCTGAATCTTTAATGTCTGTATCTCAATGCATGTAAGAATAAAACATGCATCTCACCACTACTCCTCACCCACCCATTTGTTTATTAGTCATTGCATCTCATTTATTCAGACTTTAGCTTTAAATGAAAACAATACAAATTTCCATCATCACCCTTGGCTCCATAATCATCACAGGGAGATGAAAACCTTACGTTTAAATATGCAGTTGTAGCCGTTCTACTCATCTAATATATATTTATATTCGAAATATTCAATCTATTTTCTAGAAATGAATGGAAAATAATAAGTAAAAGCAACCCCCCCACCCCGCAGCAGGGATCACATTTTGCTTAGAATAATTTGTTTTTCAGTAACATCACGCTAACCACTCTGTGAATCATCACTGATTTTAACTGACAGGATTCAAAAACACAGCTTCCCAGTCAGGAAGCACACTTTGTCATCAAATCTATGCTGCAGTTGTATGATATATCTTAAGCTAATGTTTCAGTGTGGCAGTTAATGCACAGATCTTTTGTGTGTCTGTCTGCATTGCAGGTGCCATCGCCACCTTTTTATTTAATTTTTTGTAGCTGAGACTCTGTGTCAGATTTATGTTGTACTTCTTCAGACTGACTTAGTCTCACTGCTGGAAGAGAATAAGAGGTTGTAGTTTTGGAAGTCAAAAGGGCAACGAGGGCATGAGCTGGGCCCAGGGATAGCAGCAGGGTTGTGTTAGGTGGATATGCCTGTGGTGCTAAACCTCTTAACTCACACCATCCTTGCTGGCATCAAGCTTGTGAATTACCACATGTTGCACTTGTGTTGGCTTGCGGCAGAAGTACTATGGCAGGCATTGGAATTTCAGCGGTTACTTTCAGATTTGGAGAAAACGGAATCTTAACAAACAGAGGAGCGATTGGGTGTTTACTTCAAGGGACTTTTACATGCTTCCTTAGAACTGTAATCCATTCATTATTTGTTAATAGATCAGTTTGTCACAATTATTTTGACAGCACTTTTTTTTAGATTATTTTTCCTGATGCTCATCAAAAAAGGTTTCTTCATTAACCCTAAACCAGCAAAAGCTGCAGATCTTTGCTCTAGACTAGTGTTCAAAAATAACCAGAACCCACATATTTTTTGTAATCTGTCATTTCGATTTATGTTTTGTATCAGTTTTAACAGTGTGGATGCGTTTTCCAGCATCTGGAGGCCTTTGTTAAATATAAGCACAATTTATTTGAACAAAATTTTAACGTATTTCAACTTAAGGTTCTAAAACGAATCAGACATTTAATTAATTAAATTTTTTTTGGAATAGCAAAAAACAATTGGAAAAATATGCAGAAAATGTAAATGCATTTTTGTTCCATAAGTATACCATATACCTTTTTTTTTTTTTACTTTCCACTGATGTTCCAAGTATTGACGCAGTCCCACTATGACTAAAAGCCATTGTCTGCTGTAATTCCTTAAGGCTTTGCACTGCTTTTCTCTTTTCAGTCTTTGTCCTTTTCTCCCCTGGTACATTGTTTAACAACATTCTCTCTTTCAAGCAGCAATACTGGTATCCAGCATCTTACTGAAGAAACATAGTCCCTGGTTCTGTTCATGCAAACTTTCTTTTTTGCAGGACCAGCCTGGCACTGTTTGTCACCGTGTCACCGCAGTTTACTGCACAGCAACAGCAACAACTGTAGGCGCAGAGTAGGCCCGCCCCCATTTCCCATCATTCATCTGTGAACACTCTCTCCCTAGGTTACAGCCCTGTAACACCCTCAACCTAACATTACCCGTCTTACATTACAGTTTTGAGCCAGATGCCAGCTCAGACGAGGAAAACAAAGAAGTTCATAGATCTAGACGTCTACAAGGGAATGTGTCAGAATGGAGCAGAGCACGGAGCTTGTGGCTCGCTGGATTTAGCTTCTATGTCACAGTTACAATATTTTTACAAAAAAAAAAAAACTTTTTGTGCTCCTTATTAACAAAGATTTGAATGAAGAAATACGCAAAAATGCAAACTTAACTTTCTTAAAATATGTCTTCTATCACAAGAAAAATGTCACAAGAACATGTTAAAAACAAAACAAAAAAGCCCACAATTTTCATTATAGTAGGTATTTAAGGAAGCATGATAGTGTAGGTATTTTGTAAGGAAAGTCTAACAATTGTATTTAGTAATCTTTTTAACAGAATACGTTGTCTTCAATTTCCAATGATTATTGTAGTTTAAAACTGTGGTAGTTTGTCAAAGTCGAGCCAAAAGTCAGTCTACTCCCAAATCTGAACAATGAAATTGAATTGGCTTCCCATGATTAATGCTTATGTAGAAGGTGATGGTAGAACTCTCAAAGGAGTGATAGGAGTTCACTGGGGAGGGAGGCCAACCATTTTCCCACCTTGACACACGCTGTCAGGCTGCTCTCCCTGAGGAACTCCTTCCCACACCCTAACATGCTGACTCTGGAGCAATGCTAATTAACTTAACGACTGTGAGCTTTTTCCATGGTTGTTTTAAATAGTGCTCAGGTGTTTGTATTCTTTTACGAGCCATTGCCAGCATTTGCTTTTGAGTTTGAATAACATCTACCTGTCCACTGAAATCACAATGAAAAAGTATTTCACACATGAATGAACTTTTTTCTAATTACCTTCTAATTAATTATCTTTACATACAACGTTTATGGCTCATTTTTTTTCTTCACCTAGTCTATGTACAGACTTGAAGTAAACATGATCTAATCTTAAAGAGTGAGGCAGAGAAGGCAATTACTTTCACATGTTTTCTTTTTTTTTAAAAAAGACAATGGATATTCCATTAATCTTGCCAAACAATCTTTAACCCTTTTCCCTTAATAAAAACCTTTACCATTGGCTTGGGTGGATAGGGGCAGCTGTTTTGAGTGTGATATAGCAATAGGCAGGTAGATGTTTGTTTAGGTCTAGCTTAGGCTGGATTTATTGGAATATGAGTGGGCCGGTTGGATAAAGAGGCACATTACGACGGGTGTGATTAAGGGACAGGCTTGATGGAAAACAAAGTACTATTGACAGGAATTTGTCTCTGCTCCATCTCCCGTGTGTGTGAGCCTGTGTCAAGGCTTCTTCAAGCTAAGCTACCTGGCTTGATTCACAATACCTAAGGGGGATTGATTGTTCTGCAGCAATCTTCTATGCAAGAGCGGGCTGTCAATTGATTTTTTTTCTGGTTTCAGGAGTGGAAGTCTTATGTGTACATTACTGTTAATCGTTGCTCTCCTGTTTCCCTCTCAAGCACTGATGAGTGGGGCCGAAGTTCATTAATTGATAACCTTGGTGCAAACTTGCTAATGCTTAAAATGCGTCAATGAATGTAATTTTTGTATGTTTGCTTGCATTCACTCAAAATATCATTTTGTGTATTAATTCACTAGTGCATATAGGTGTGGAACTGACCTCTGTCCTCTTCCATACATAGTCTGCCATCACTGTACACAAGCAGAGCAACCTATACAAACGTGTATGTACTTACTGTATAGTTTTTTTTAACAAAGACAAACAAACCTTCACGTAAGTCTTAAAAATTAAATATAGAGTTGCCTCTTCATGAAAGACAGAGCCAAAGCTCCTGACTTAAAAGCCTCGCAAGTGCTTTAGATGTGACATCAGCTCATTCTGTCTTCTGCCCTCCCCCCCGCGTTCCTCTTTTCCTTTTTCTTATCCTCTTTCATCAGATGAGCCCATCTTTTGACACTTCACAAGGTGTTCCTCACATGCCTGTCACCTCTTCCCTCCTCCACTAACACTTTCTCCCAAGCTCTCTATCTAAAGTATGTGTCTCTGTCGGAAACTTATGTACTTTGTAGAGTTAACGTCTTGGCTTTTGCATCACCTTGATGTCGGTAAGTGGTACTGAATGGTGGGACCGATCTTTAGTGTTTAAAAAGAGAAAAATCCTGTAAGATTTCTGTTTCAGTATGGCATGGTGAGCATACAGACATCATAGTAAAGAAGTGAAAGAGGGAGGAAATGGGTTCACCTTTGTGCCCAAGCTTTCTCAAAACATTGTGCATCAGACTGTGAATAAGATGGAGGGTTAGGGTCTTCTCCTCTGTAAGAAAAAAAAATATTTGCATGCATCGTAAATCTCTCACCTTAAAAATGTAATCTTTTTTTACATGTTGCACAACTTCTTTACATTTTTCTTTAAGAGTATAGCACAATCTCAAGCAGAAAAATAAATGTCTTTCTGAATTTGATCTAGTAAAGGTGCTTTATGCAAAAATAAGTACAGTATTTTTTGGACTATAAGTTGCACCGGAGTATGAGTTGCACTTTTAGGGGAAATTTACCAAATATGGGTCAAGGAAGGAACATTTCATCTTAAAAGCCAAATCATATGAATGGCAAATTAATGAAATGGAAATCATAATTGACTGACTGCACGCTTCACTTTCATATTCGTATTTAGCTTCATGAAACCAAAAGGAATTCCTCACTTTCTACTATGTTAGAGCAACATATGAACAATTATTAAGATTCCCGTAGCACAAATAACATAGTAACAAGTCAACTAAACTCTTTATCACTTCAAATCACTAAAAACATTGAGTTCTTCATTGTCGCTTTGGAACAACTCCGCCGAGCCAAGCACCATTTCTTCTGCGATGCTGTCTGCAGCAAACACTGATACACACCTACAGTGTCCTCTAGTGGTTATTAATGGGAAAAAAAATCACACACGAGCCGAAAAAAAAAAATCACATATAAGAAAACTTGAGAATGTCGCACCGCTGGCCAAACTTTGCTTACCACACAAACTCAGCTGAACTGCACCTTAGCTGTGGGATAAAAAGTGTTGGTTTGGCTGAGATGAGATTTGCTGACTTTACTGATTCGGGTTTAACCTTTTTGTAAAGGGTTTTACAGATGCAATGGTAAATTTTAGAGTTAAACCAGGCAATAATTCTCTGCTCAAACTTCTGCTTTCCATAAGTGTCACTATCTTTTCTCCATATTATGGTTTAGTAATGGTGTTCATGTACATGCTAACTCGTAACAACCTACTCTAATCGACACAAAATAAATCTTTGTGCACCTCAATAAGCATCTGCTACTTTGTTTTAACTTGAATCTAAGTTCTTTAATTTATTACATTCAATTCTTTAGATGTTTTATTGGTATTTCCTTTAAGTGCAAATAAAACATTGTTTTATTCATAGAGTTAATTGTAAACGTCACAAAATGCAATGTTAAGAACCAATATAAAATAAATAAAACTCCCCTTTTACTGCCAAGCCAAATTTTATACTCATCTTGTTTTTTTTTTATTTTAACTTTTTTTCTTTACAGTATAGTTTAATGTTACAACTTTGTTCGTATGAGCTGCACTTAAGAGAAATGCATAGCTTTAGCTGTGTTTGAGTGCATTTTAAATCATAGTAATCTGGAAAGATGGATTTGTTGATGAAAGCAGAATGGTTTGCTGTTGAGCTGTATGATATAGAGCTTAACAGCAGAGTTACCTTATCAGAGGTGAAGTGACTCATAGCTGGTCTATTTATAATCTTGCAGTGTTCAAACAAGGGTGTCATTTACTCAAAGAAAATGTGTACTCCTGTTGCTGACCTGCTTAAAACTGTACAGAACATTTTTAAAAGGGTTTCACACATTTCAGTTGGACTGTAAGAATTTTTAGAGTTTACATTTTTTTCATGCTTCCTTTAGATGTTTTAAAGGGTCCAAAAAATGTGATCTGTGGTGTCCAATACATTTGACATGTTTCTCTTCACATACTGAGGCTAGCAATTTGGTCAAAGTGGAGCTCAGTCAGCACCTTTTTTATTGGCTAATCAAACGTCGCACAGCAAGAGGCATGAAAATGAAAGTCTGAATGTGTAACATGTTAACATGTTTGAAGCCTTTGTGTTTTTTCATCAGTAAATTAATTAGCTGACAAAACCATGTCACATGTGATGTCACACCAAATTCTGAGAATAAAACACGTTTTAAGGAAATTTGTGCCAAAAAATTACCTTTTTATTTCTTTTTTTAATGATTATTCTAAATTGTTGTTGTAATTATGTTTTAAATATATTTGCTTGAATGTTGAATATCTGCTGGGGCTGGGCCACTGTGTACACTTGCATGTAAGCTGAGCTTTGGAGACTCCCACATGCCTGTTTAGAGCTTGGCTCAGTCTCAGAGGTTGCGTGTTACTTTCCAGTACGTCTAGAGGTGGTGTTTGGCTCTGAAAGATGTGTTCACCTTGTGGGGCGTTGATGTTGCATGTGGTGTGCTCACTCTTATATTTATATTTTAAATCAAATGTTTATTTATAGTATATGTGTGTGGTTAATTATAAGAGTAAAACTATTCTTTGTCTAAAATACCATGTTGGTCTGTTTTTTTGCTGCCTCTGCATGTGTATTAATACAAACATGGACTGTTTCACTTATGTTCTACTTGCCTTGGCAGACGTGTCATTCAAAATAAAATCTGTTTTCAATAGCTATGCTTTTCAGTATTATGACAGAAGTAGCTATGGGGAAATCTCGAATATGCAGCTTTATCAGTTTTTAGTAATAAGTGATCATGACAGGAGCAGGTTAAGCTACCAAAAGTCCCCAACAACAATTTTCCTCTAAATTTTATTTTCTAGTCTTCAATTTAAGAGAAATCCTTGGCTATAGCACTTTTTCTTCGCAGTCAGTCAAGATGTAGCAAAAGCAGGGTTCCATTTCTATGGTATTATCCTCTCCCCATGTAAAACCATCGAGGCTTAATCCGCAGCATGGCAAAGCGGCAGCATTTTAGATTTATTAGTTTTTTGCACAAAGCTAAAGAAAGCTAAAGAAAGCCAGAGGAATGCAGTTTGTGCTTCGCTGAGATCAGTATGTGCTCAGTGCACAAATACACAAAAGGATTTGGGCTGATCGAAGCAGTGAAGAATGAGAGGAGGAAAAAGAAGGGAAAATGATGCTTGGATCCTGGGACATTCCATTCTAGAGACGCCATTCGTCAAGTGAATTTCTTATTCTTCAGAGAAATACTAACATTAAATGAGGCTTTCCTAATATGATGGTCAGACAAGCCACAGTGGTCATTTAAGCTTTGGAGGAAATAGACACTGGCTGGGGATTTTCAGCCCCTTTGAATTTAGAAATTTCTCAGAGTGGAGGATAGTTAACTCTTTAACACCAGAGATGTTGCCTAAATAACACACACTCTGTGAACCAGCGAATGGCTTTGCCATTTACACAATCTACGTGAATCCGCTGATTCCAACGTTGATAAAAGCGACATTTCATATCAGCGCAACACTGCTTTTCTCCACAGCAGAATCAGCTGATTTACGTTGATTGTGTAAGCACTTCCCTGCTCTATAGTGTTGCAAATCAGCAAGACTGCTTTTCTCCGCTTCAGGATCTGCTGGAATTATGTTTCTTGCATAAATGGTTGAAGAATTAAGGTAGTCGTAAGAATGTATCATGTTTAATTTTAGTATTTCTGTTTTTTTGTTCATAAATGGATCAGGGGTGCGACTTATACTAAGGTATGATTCATGTCGTTTTTACAAAATAAATAGCAACAACCACTAGAGGGCACTGTAGATATGTGTATGAGCATTTGCTACTGACAGCAACGGCTTTGGCAGAGAATTAAGAATTCAATGGATTTAGTGAACTGAAATCAAATAGAGTTGTGTTGTCTTGCTGACATATGCTTTATGCAATGGTTATCTGAATAATTATTGTTTGTTGTGCTAATATAGTAAGCCTCGTTTCCACTGAACAGTATGGTACGGTTTAGAATTGTCTATGTAATTTAGGCGAGTGTTACCATTCAAAGTTGGACCATCATAGTGCATCCGGGGTGTAGACCTTGCTTTGCATTGGAGTAGTACAACGACAGCAAAAGCAAACCTAGTAAAGTGTTGAGCTGAGAAGTCTGAGCATTTCTTTTTATATTCATTCAATGAAAATTGGCGCCTTTCCACCTTTCTATTTGTTCAGTAATTACTTTCCCTGACTTTATGTTGAAACATCTGCCACAGCAGTAAAAGGCAGTTGCTTTTACACAGACATAAAAAAAGCAAATCTCGCCTCTAACATACATGCTTTTTAAAGGTAGCTGCTGTTCACATGACAAAGTATGGAGGTCAATGCTTGAAGTCATGTTGTTGTCATTTCTGTTTCCAGATAGCTTTTGCAACAGTTCTAGTTTTAGAATGGAAACACTTTTGCCGTCTCCTGCAGCAGCAACAACTTGACAAAATGGTTTTAAAACAACGGTTGTAAGCTGGAATGAAAGAAGCGTTTCTCTTGTGGGCAGCTGTGAGTGAAGATAACCTGAAAATTACAGCAATTTGTGCATGCATGTTAGCAACCACGACAAGCAGATGTTGTCCTACATTCAGTTTCTTTTGTAAAAAAGCGGAATATTTAAGTCACAAAGCAGACTGAGATTGGTTTTGATGTTATCTAATGATTTTTAGAGGAACTGATGTGGATCCGTGGAGGGATTGCTTGTACGCATGTGAGCAAGTTGTGCACGCTTAGAGGTTTATAAATTCAGCTCAGTATCTTAAAGGTTCTCTCCTGTTGGGTGGTTTTGTTTTCATTTATTTAAACAGTGTTTTACTCATCATCTTGTCAGATTATCAAACATGTGAAAAGTGAGTCCAACGGGTCAATGTTTTCCAAAGTTGAAACACAATGGGCTGTCTCTCTATGGAAGAAGGAGGATTGCACTAGGAGCAGATTTTCAGTTATTTACCCTAGAAAGCTCAAACTCAGCTTAGCTCTGTCTTTTTAGCACAGCAAATTGGGTCTTATAAAGCCCTTTCACAAATTTCATTTAGACTTCTTAGAATGATAGTTGCATCTAAAGTGGAGAGATACTGCTGGCAGCATTTCTGGATTAGATAGCAGAGCAGGCTTTTGTCGTTTATCCTAATTTCCTTAATTCTCATTCAGTTGAACTTTTTCTAAACTGTGCTGTCTTTGGGAAAAAAAAGCCAGAAAAAACCCACACTTTCCTTGGTAATCTGTCCCTAAGAGAGTTTGGTTTGTCCTTTAATGTGCTATAACTGACTATCCAACACCTTTATTCTCCTCTAGTTTATTTTTGTTGTCTTCCCCTTTTGCTATATTAGTTGCATCAATTTCTGAAATAAAAAGTTACCCCAGCTTCAGCATAGACTCAGTTAAATAGACATCCTTTCTCTGTGACAAGTTAATGCTTTGTTTTCCTGTTTATGAGGCACCATGGAGACAAAATGACTAAATTATTGTCACAGCTGTCAGATGTGTTAAATTTCTCCAAGTTCTAGTTGGATTTGCCTAATTTTATAAGTACTTTGGCCTGTCTGTAGGCCCTGATATTGCTCGCTTTTGTTTATGGCCTGCCGTGCTGAATTAGGGCAAATAAAGATCCTCATTATTTTTAATTCACTGAATGCAGGGATTTAAATGGTCTTTCAACAAATTAAATAATTTCAAGGCAGTGGCCAGAATAATGAGATAATAAGAATAGCATCTCTTTCATCTTTTTTTTTGTAAATGATTATATCTGAATGGTTCCAATAATGACATGCCCTGTGTTCTTTCTGTAGATTAAAGTAGGAAACCGTGCGGCAGAAGGCTCTTCTAATTATTTACTGTGAACCCGGGGAGATTTGTGTTTGTGTGTCTGCATGTGTGTGCTGTTGGGTTTCATTCCTCATTCTCTCTGGAAAAATTGTATGAATTAAAGCAAGGTTATATTTAGTAATAGGAATGGGTTTATCTGTTTTATTGTCCTTGGGAAAGATGCTTAGACCAAAAAGTGTTTTGACTTGAACTAACAGGGAAAATTAGATTTTCGTGCATGAAATAGCTAAAATTGGCAAAGGTTAAAAGATAAACTTTCTTTCAACATTTAATATTAATCTGTTAAAATTACATCCACATAATTTAGTACTGTTTCAGTCTTAGTAAATTTGAATGAAAGTAGAAACAAATGCTTAATATCTGGAACACAAACTAATTTCTCAGTAGCAAAAAGCAAATTAAGAAATGACTGAATATTCAGTAATCTTACTAATACTGCTCAGCAACTTGCCAAACTGTTCTGTAAATCACAGTCTTTTTACTAATGAATTACTTAAGGAAATGATCAAATCACGGGAATTATTAGGGATTTTTCTTTTATTAATTGAGACTTATTATGAAAGATGAATAAAATGTGTCTTATTTTTTGTTTCCTTTGTATTCTGCCTAAAACTGAAAATAAGTCAATTATCGATGCATCACCAAGACCGATTATCTGGGATTGTAACCAGCACTGACACACTCCAGAAGTCTCTGCTTTGTGTTGGACTCATAACTGTAAGTTGGTGTTAAACATTTTTTTTGGAATAGTGTCTTATCTGCGAGTTTGTCTGGATTGATTATAAAGTTACTTTTGCATATGTTGTAATAGATATAATCAGCCTACTTTGTTATTTTTGTTTTAGTTGGACAGTTCTTGCATTTATTTTCTTGTGCCCTTAACTTGAACTGAGTTGCTTTCAACTTAGCTTTCTTTCTTCTACATCTCTTTTTGTCTGCCTTGCTAATTGTGCATACATTGTCAGTGTTTTGATGTTTTAAGTACAACAGTAAAGTCATGGTTCAATTCAATTCAAAGAACATAAAGTTAGTCATAAATATATGAAAGTAGCTAAACGAAACGAAACAGACTAAGCTAAATTGACATCCCTGCCCTTAGACCCTCCTTCTTAGTGAGGAACAACTCATAAAAAAAACCCTATCTCGAGGAAAAGAATAAGACACTTCAGAGATGTCCACATGAAGGAGAGATTCTCTCACAGGAGGGACTGGCAATGTGCTCCAACTGTTAAAGAAGAATTAGCTTATCTAACTCTACAAGTACATGTTTAAACAACAACTACATGTTTGAATAACAATTACATTGTTGAAATAAATAAAAGAATAAAGCTACAAATTCAAATCAGATGGACACTGTATTGACCTACATGGATTTTGTACAGGCTAACCTCAACCCTGACCTTAACCCTAACTAACAGATGTGTGACCCTGCTGAACTTAACCTCTGTTTATACCTTAGTCCTAAACCAAACTGAAACTCTACTAATTCCATTTTTCCAAATGTATCAAGACAAATGTCCTTACAAGACTTACTACTTTTTCTTTGGTCAGGGATTTTAGAAATGGTCAAACAGGTATATGATAGCACATTCTCAAACAAACAACGCAATACAAGTTGACTACTTGTAAGAGATGCACCACTAAATCAGTCAATAAAATCACTGACATTTTCTAAATTTCTTATTATTCTTTTGAATTTGAAAGGATCATATTTTAATATAGGTGTAGACCAGACTAATCTGAACATTCATTTTTGAGACAGATTAACTATTGACTATACTGAGTGGAGGCATCAGCTTTAACTGAGTGCCAGCAGCATCTAAACACTGCCTCAAAATTATGTCATCACAGTTTAACAAACAAATCCTTTAGCAAAGCTGATCTGCATTTAAACTGATGATATTTTGCACATCAAAAACCTAAGTGTGACGGTACCAACATTCTGATAGGCAAGACTCTTTGTAGTTTGAGGATATTGTGTGATTTAGATTAAGTCAACTCTTTTTTTTTTATGTGCTAATATATTCCTCTTAGCTACTTAGTGGAGCAAAGGTATGTCGAGGCTCATCAAAGCCAATGACATTGTGGAGCATTTATGGGATGTTAAATCTCTCTGCTTTAACAGTTTTGGTTTAACATGATATTCGAATGATTCTCATTTACAATCATCCAGGCCTGGCTCCAGGGTGGGGCCCCGGTGATGCCAATCCAAACAACATTACTGGATTTGTGTTTTATCTTCTCATAAAGGGCTTCTGAATCGCTTTTTGTTTGGCTCGTCACCCAGGACCTATCAATGTGCAACTGAATTTCCCAATGGTTTGACCCTCAAAAATCCCAAGTAGCACCACAGGGCACCCAGCCGTTCAAGATGCACAAAAAAAGAAAAAACAATCAGTGATTCAAAAGACACAATCCATATTATGGTGTAAACCAATTAGGGATGATGAAAGGCAAAAGCCCACCTCTGATATTCCTGTCTGTATCTGCCGACTCAATTTGCAAATCCTGCGATCAGAGGGAGTTGAGTAGCTAGCCGTGTTGGATAAACAGGGTAGCGGTAACCTTAGATGATAAGAGCAGGTACAATATAAGTAAGTATTTTTTGTTAAAAATGTTCATGCTTGATTTGTGAAAAAAAGTTATTACAAACACTTGTGCCAAAAAACAAGTTTACTCCAGCTGTACAGTGGAATGAACTCATGGTGATGTAAACCACTCTAATTACTCAGAGCAGGTCTTTGGAAAGCCCAACAGTACCATCCAGAGTTGGCCCAGAGACAACCTAATACACCATTAGGCAATCTCTTGTAGCCTTATTTTTCCAGCACCCTGATTGTTCTGCAAATTCGTAGGTTATTGCAAGATTCTAGACTTAGGTGGAACAGCGCTGAACACCAACCCAATGAGGTGGTGTCAGCGGTACTGCACACAACAACGTGGTGCTTCACATGAGGAGGACAGCTGCGTACAATAATCTGAGAACAATATGAGGCTTTTATTGTTTAAATGTTGTTTTATTTGATCATCAATACAACAGAGGCTGTTCATTTCACACAAACTAGTTTGAAATGTAAGCTTGACAATAGCCAAACAGAACTCAACATGTGGTTGGTGGACTGAATTATCTTCAGAACAAACACATTTTTTCCTCCTTCAAGTGAATATTCTTTCACAAAAAAAAAAAAAAAAACAAAGGTTAACAACCTTTAAGTAAAATGCCCAGTGCAGTAATTTTACATTTGGTGACTTTCTGTATTTGATAGCACAAAGAGAGAACACTGAAAAGAAAGAGAAGGGAATGCAGTGCCTGAGAATGCAGTTGAGGTGCTGGATAATATCGTTTATGATGAATTAAATTCAGTATCCGTTTTTATTTTTACTGAAATAAAAAATTTATAACTCTTTGTCTTAATGCAATTTTTTGTGTTGAGTAAGGGATAAAGATCAAGAAAGAAAATGGAGGAAAAGAAAGAGTCAAACTTAAAAAAAATAATTATAAAGCTGCTGATGAAACACAAATTTTAAAACGTCCTCTAATGCTGTAAGAATGTAGCTTGACTAGTTGCCCTGCTCAGATATAATGAATCCCATAATATAATACATTTTCTTTATTTTAAAGATTGCATTAAGACGATTGCTGGAAATAGTGCATATGTAATGGCTTCTAATACTTTTTGAGTTGAACCACTGGAAAAACTTAGTGCATCTATGAAACACATGTCATGCTACGATAAAAGCCTGTGTGTCCTCTCTCCCTTGTAGTGGCAGACAACAGCAAATGGACAGGATTTTAAGCACAAAAGGTGACCCTGTCAAACTGTGGTGTAAAATGTGGCAGCACCCAACTTTTGTGTTGGTGCACTAAAATTAAAAGTCAGCTTAACTAGTGCATCTAGAGCTCTGTTAAAGAAATCCCATCATTATTCAAGTTTTCAACAGCAATTTTACTGTTTGCTAGATCCGCTCTGAACAACCTTTGAGAATAAATCCAATTAGTTTGTTTAAACTCTAGGGGTGTAACAGTCAGTCAATGTAATCAAATAATATCTTTATATTTCTATGATCCAACCTGATGGGCCTTTCTGAGGCAAGTTGTTAATCTAATATATATATATATATATATATATATATATATATATATATATATGCCATTATAAAATTGTGTCAAAGGGAAATACATATTTATATAAATATTGTAAAATGCCATTTAGATTGAGGCACAGTTTATTTTACTATAATGTAAAAATGACCAAGTGTCATCACAACCGCCAACACACAAAATGATCAAACATCATTGCAGTCCAATGAAGGAAAACACTTTGAATTTTGTAAAGACATGTACCAATACAGTGTGATATAATGTTCTAAGAATGTTTCGTTTGTATTATTTTTATACAGAAAAATGTGAATGGCTTTGCCATCAATTCTTGTTTTTTGTTTGTTCACATGTTTCATTTAAAACTGATTCTCTTGGAAAGAAATACAAGGAATCTGGTAAACTTCACCTGCACTGTACAGGACCCAGTTTTTTTTCTCTGAGTCACACTGGTTGAATTTTTGGCTGAAGATGTCCTGGATCGATTTTAGGTCAGTGAATCGGATCAAATCGGGTCGTTCAAAATGAACCAATATTTACTATGATTATATGAATCAAATTATTGTTAAAATGAATCAATACACCTCTAGTAAACTAGGAGACATAACAAGGAAGTAAAGAATTGTAGACACAGTGAGAAAGTTGTTTTGCCATTCTACTTTCATGTTGCTTTAAAAGTTGCCATCTTGTCAGCCTTCAATGGTGTGCTGTTATTTTCCTAATTTGTAGTATTTTGAGAATCACTATGTTGAGCCATGTTGAGCTTGTTTTGTCAGTCTTGTGGTCTTTTCAACCTTTTGAATACATGCATTATCTACATGTCTATTCGAATGTAAATCAAAGCTTTGGTTCATGTAATGGTTACTCAAATAAAGGAAAGGTGTAGGTGTGTGTAAGAGAATGGAGAGGAAGAGGACAGTTCATCTCAGCAGGCTTTAAAAGGTTGCTATGAAAATAAAAAAAGAAAATGTGTTGACCGTGTCGAAATGTATTCCCGTTCACAGGACCATTATTGTTGACCTTGCCTTACCTGGGAAAGCCAAGGTAAACAGAAGCCTAATAAATCAACTTTAACAAGCCCAGCAGACCTGGCTGGTGAAGCAGCCATGCAGCTCGGACACGCAGGGGTGGATTAATCCACAGCACCTCCTCTCCAAAGAGGATACCTGTAGTCTGAATTTGGCTAATAGTTTGTATGCAGACGCACAGGGATGTTTAATTGCTTCATGGAATGCATCTCCCCAGCTTTTGTGTTTGCATTCACACCCTGGGCCGCATTTGCATGGTGGACACAAAGCAGTCAACAGAGAGAAAGCAGAATCACACTCTGCAGCACAAGTACACTACACTTGAAATGTCATTACATGCTTACCTGGTGTTCCAGAGCATGTGATATTTGCAGAGAAGATTGACTTGGCTGCCTATTTGATTTCTCATCAATTTGATTCCATCTTCATATCTACAGAGAGCATCAATTATTTATATCTTATACTGCAGCTCTAAGCAATTTAAATGCATTTGAGATATTCCTAATATTCACATGTTAGGGTGGTGTAATAAAACTGTTTGCCACTTAGTGTTTTTTGTGTTTGTGTTGAGTCTAGGATAATTGTTTTATTGCAGCATTTTGAAATTACAGATGAACATAATTGTAATAAATCACACTGTGGTACTCAGCCAACACACTAAAAGCCCACATAAAAAAATGCAAATAGACCTACCTTCTCCCCTTCGCAGTTTGTTCCCCCCAGGTCTTCTTTTCTTTGCCTCGGGGGTGCAAGTGTCAGTGAGTTTGAAAGGTAATGTTTGTGTGTTACTTGTGAGATGAATTTGGAGGGAATATAGGCTGAATTGGCTCTGTCAGCCAGTCAATACATCGGTCTGTCAGTCTTGCTGACAGGTCGTCTGGCAAGGATTCTTGATATCATGTACAGAAACGATCAGAGCTTCTCTGCATGGAATGAATGAGAAAAAAATCTGACTAATGGGCATGTAAATAGGCCCAAGTTCTTTTGACTTCATGACAACCTAAGTGGATGCTTGCTTTGCTTTAGCAATACATTGGTTTAGAGGGCTATTCAAGTGCACACTTCTGCAAGGATCCAGCAGTATATGTATGCAGTGGTGTTTGTTGCCAAGTAAATGCAGAAAAGTTATTTTTCCAGTGTCATATTTTTGGCACAGTTGTATTGTGTCCCAAGCTGCTGCACATTTGGTGAATATCAATGCAGTGTGGCGTAGTGACAGAGACTGGAGCTGACATGTTGTCACACTGTGATGAAAAGCACTCTGAAATGATGTGGCGGGAGTGTTCCTCCTGTCCGCAGAGAAATGGTTAGCTGACTTTGGCATTTGTGTATTTCTTGATGCCTCCACTCCTGTGTAACACTATTGTATGTTGTCTGTGTACATAGAGGTTTGTTTTTCTTAGGTTCACCAGCGGTTGGTTGCATGTCTGTTGCCTGCTCTTCAAGATTAAATTACTTTAAATACAAATGTAACGCTTTCCACATGATACTTTTTTTTCAAGTTGATATTAACATATACTTCCTGTATTGTGAGTTTTCCACACTATAGGGCATACAGTTAATGAATGATTTATTTCCAAACTAAAGTCATATATAGGGCACATTGAACTACAAGGCTCATTAAGTGAGACAAAAGAGTCAGAGAAAAGTCTGTCATTCAGTCTGGCTTTACTGTGTTTGCACTTTAACTCCAGAACTTGAGCAGGAAGGCTGACGAATCATCAAGACTTCTTTTGGAAAAAAGAGAGTATTATCTTACTTTATCGTCACACTTTTGGCTCCATAAACTCCACTGTTGGGTCTTTTCGTCTATGCTTTAAACTTTTAAAGTTGACGCCTGGAGATAAAGAAGATGAATCTCCATAATTTATAACTAAGCTGTTACTGTTACATAATAAATCCAAACACCTACTAAATAAGTTATTTTTGCACCTAGGCCTCCACAAGGAAAGTGATAAAAAGGCAAAGTTTTCAGGTCGGTTACAACTTTAGATAACCAAAGAAATATTTGTGGCCACAAAGCATGGGAGATCTGTCTTTTTTTAATACTTTTTTTTGGATGCATTTATTCATATTTGAATTTTTGAAGAAGAGATGAGTAGCTCTTCTGACAAATCCTGCTGGTACATTGTTAACATTTATGTGTATGGGTGTATTCAGACAGCTGCGTTTAGGGATCAAATGCAAATGCAGTTTCTTTCTATGTCCCCTGACACTTTTCCTGAATTTCACAAGCACTCCATCACACGTCTTTGAACTCAGTGTACTAACCAGTGTCTTCACCTCTTGAGATCTGACGTATTAAAAGTAGTCATTTAGCAGGAGGAGCTGCAGGGATGGCAGATCTGTAAAAATGAACAAAACAGTGCATTCAGTCTTCTTCTCTTTTGTTTTGGATTACGAATTGGCTCCTTCTTTAAATTTTATCTTTATTTAGACCATACTTCTTTGTCTCTGTGGATTTTCTTGGCAGATCCAGGATGTGTGCCCACTTGGTGACTAACTCAACTCTGTCGGTTTAATAATTTATGAAAGTCATAAAGAATATGAAAATAGAAAGCCTTACACAGCACAAACTGTCAGTGAGATTTCTTTTCTCTCAGGAGGACATTTAAAAGAGAGGGAAAAACACATGTTCTGTGATTTTTTATAGAAGTATTTAAATGTGTAGAGCGCTAAAGTAAATATTTTCTGAAAGAATAGAGAGTGAAGTCATTTAATCCTGCTGTTTTTTTATTAATGCTAACAATAATAATAATATTCAAACAAATCTCTGTAACCTTAAATTTCGCCTTGTTTTGTGACCAAATATGATTGGCGGGATTCACTTACGTTATCATTTCTATTTCTTTTTCTATTGCATTGGCTTACTTGTCCTCAAGTGTTTGGTTGAAATTTGGTGCTACAAAATCTGCAAAGGTTAAGAACAATTTCCTGTGGTACTTTTCTGACCTTCTGTTTGCTTTTGTAGGTTTGTCTCAGAGAATATATTTTGAATGTTTATGTGGTATGAGTGGCCGTCCACGACTTCCTGTCCTTCTGTGTTTGCAGGACTGAATATGCAACAGCATTAGTCTGGGAGTTGTCGGCTGTCTCCTCTGTCCTAATTGCACCCCTAACCCTGTCTCTTTTTTTCATTCTGACACTGGCTGTGGCGTAACGTTTCAGTTCCACAGAGGAGTCCTTTTTTGATACAATAGTCTTATTGAAGTAGTCTCCAGATGTTCTCTCCACAGATCTGGGATTCAGATCTCTATAATTGGTTGTAATATGCAGAATTAATGCCTGGGGTTATAAAGAGAGTTCTTGGCCATTTTTTTAAACTTTCCCTTTGAATTTCAAAACAAGACAGCACCACAAAGCACTTTTTTCCTTTGCCCAAGCTCCACATGGAAGAGCAATGCTGCATTGTGCATTTGCATATTCTCTAGCTGATTTAGTGCAAAACATCTTGGGTATTGTTACAGAGATAATTAGGAAGATGATCAAACAGGCCTTTTTTTGCAATGTTCATTCCCTGACTCCCCGTCATGCTGTTTGGAGTTACATTAATACTGCTGGATCTCCTCTCAGAGCAAAAATGAAATAATAAAAGTAAAAAACTCAAAAAAGTAATTACTAATAATGACTTTGATGCACAGCTGTGATGGATGTAGGAATATGGGCTGTTAATTTCAGAAAGATTCTTGTCACAAAGACGGACAAGGGAGACAGCGGGAAAGAGGGAAAGTCTGACTGAAGTGACAAAGAATGAGGGTGAGCTCATTTGGAATTCCAGTGTGTTGGTAATAATAAAGGAACCACGGCAGCCGTTGTTGAATTATAGATCACACAAGCATGATTGGATGAGGTTAGGCCATTGTAACGGCAATTTAATAATTTACAGATTTCATTACTACAGTAATAATTGCATGGACAAGGTGAGTACTTCTTTTGGTCACTTACATGTGTATAAAAACTGCATGTTTTGCTGAAAAATCATACAAAGAATAGTCTTTCCCTTTAGTCGTTCTGCTTTAAAGCTGCTGATCTGAGCAATCTTTGCAATGATTTATGTTGTGGTTCACCTGATAATTATGGGTTTGCTGAATTGCATTGTTGTGGGTTGTTTCGTCACGTATGTCCATGCTTTTCTTTATCTTCTTTTTGTAGAAACAATAGGCTTTTGGTTGCATTTTGTCTGTCATTCTTGACACAGATCTTAGTATTATTGCTTTTTTCCATTCAGCACTTTCTTAATATAGAAATCTATAGACATCTATAATATATAGATGTCTTTTTTCAGTAGTTTTATGCTGTTTTAATCTAGTTTGCTCACATTGTGTGTCTATGAGGAAATAATGCCCTAGATTTCAAGCAAGAAGGAGAATTAATGGTGACACTGTAGGAAGTGAGGATCCAGAATGTTAGAGGACACCAGGTTTGGTAGCGATAGGTCTCTGGAACAACCTCATCAACTCTGCCGTCCTGTTGTTGGCAGTGGGTGAAAATCAAGTCAGACAAGCACACACATCTTCTGGTCAGTCACCTCGTTCCCACGAGAGGCTGCGTTTGCTTTTGTCCTAATAGAACTTGACACACAGGTAAGTAGTCTTTCTACACATCTGTGTGTACATTAATCCATTAACGTGCGTGGTTTGTCTGACTATTGTGAGTGGAAGCACTCCCAGTAATGACTCATATGTCTGTCTTTTAATGACTTCATCAAAATATCCCAAAACTTCAGCAGCATATCCAAATGTAGAGCACTGCCGATACAATAATATGGTATGTTTTGTTTGCATCCATTTGAAAGAGAATACATTACAACATTTTGTAACAGTTTTAACCACTTTATTTATTACTTTTTCTTTGCTGTTAAAAGACTGCACAGCTGGACAAATATTTGGTTTGAAAGGAGGCCTCAGTTTCTGGAGTTGAAACTATTCTATGTAAAAAAAAAAAAGTACAACTGGAGCAATTCTGAAATTGAAAATTAAAAAGAACTTGGCTGTATCTTGGGGGCTGACACATTTACAGTACTTGTCAATTCTTACTGGATTCGTGTGAACATTGTGACTTTTTCAGTTTAGTAACATAAAAGAAAACAGCGCAGAGACAGATATTCTTTTCTTTGTACGGATCTTTGTTTAAGTCCAGAGAAGACATTTTTTGTTCTTTGATGTGTCCCTTTGTTAGCAGAGTCCTTTTGTAAATCTTTATCTTTAAAGCCCTGTTGAGAGAACAACTTTCTGGGGTATAAATGTTAATGTCACCATTTGAATTTATAAAAGAAAAACAAGATAAGAAAACCAAAGATGTTTAAAACTACTTCAGGGTTTTCTATGCAAAGAAAAGTTGGTGTCAGCTGCTACCACTAAATGTATTTGCACCATTAGCTCAGACTGTTTGATTTGAACATGTAATCAAGCGTATAAAGGCACTGATCAGCCATTTTGCTCATGTGCATTTGCGCACAGTGGCGGCACTGTGTCCAAACTAAGTTACTGACGGACCATCTGTCAGTTTTGACTGGTTTTAAGTTTAAACTAAAGCACGAAAAAGAGAAGAAATAGTACACCGTGTAGTTATAACACACTCTCGTGATTAGTGAGAGTGATTGCCGTAGACATGTTGACTCAGACCGACTTAGACCAATCAGTGTTTACTGATGTCGTCTGCCTCCAACATGTCGTCATCAGTACTGTGTAAAAATATTGACTGAATTGACTTCATTTGGTTGGAGTCCAAGGTAAGCTTTCATTTGGTAATGTCTCTGACACAGTCAGTGGTATTTCCCTGCAAAACAAACAGGACGGTCTCATTAAAAAGTGTGAATATTTTTGTTTTACATTGCCGCATACATTTTGTTAAAGTGATCAGTTTTACTTAAATCGTTGGATAAGCAAGAGAAAGAGAAACTTGACAAGTGGAGTTTAGTCACATTATACGCTGATAGATTTTGAATGTGTGATTGGTGTATCATTGCCAAATGGGACGTTCTATTTGCCTTTCAACACTATGAACTGTGTGTTTGGAAGACATTAGATACTTCATTACATTATCATTATTTATTTATTTATTAACTGTTGTAAGTTTTTTTTTAGCTGTTTATTGAATGTGTTGCTTTTTGTTCCTAATAAAAACGCAAAAATCACATTCTTTCTTACTTCAAGGTCATTGCTCAACAAACACTATTAATTATACAATTTTGGATAAAATGGGGAAAAAAAAGTTTCAATTAACAATAATTTCAATTTTTACATTTATTTTGTTTTTTAAGTTAAAGCTGCTAAAGATGCTACAGACTGAATTTGAGGCGTCTAAATTATGATACTGGTTTCCCAATCTTATGTTAAATACAGGGCAACAGATTTTCTATTTATCTTGTTAACCACTGTAAACAAAGCACTTAAAATGTAAATATACATGAAATAAAGTAACTAAAGTTGAATTAATGTACATGTTTAAGTTTGAGCCCACAATCAGACACCACCGGCTGAAAAGCCAGGAAAACCCCTGCATGTATTTCTCACGGTTAATGGTTGCACCAGTAGTGCCCAAACTTTTACCCTCAAAGGGCCAAAACAGAATCATTTTAACTGGTTGGAGGCCAAATGCAGCAATTTCTACATGTTTTAGAAAATGTGTAAAAAATGAGCCTCTGCTTTTCGCAAAAAAACAGCAGAAATCTCATAACAGGTTCATGTTGTGATGCCGACGGCTGCGAAAGACTGTTCCTTTTTTTTTTTTTTTGACTGTTTATTCTCTTTATGCCTCACCCATGTACTTAGAAAAATGCTGCAAGATTTTTCAATGTGGCAGCGAACAATATACTCCCTAACTGGTTGATTTCAAATAGAGCAGACAGCTTAATTATAGTAATAAAAAAATATTTGTACTGCCACATTTTTTCAAATTCCATTTTGTGAGGGTGCCAGTACCTGTACTGTTCCAAACTAACCCAAGTCTGCAAAAAATGTAATATACATATGGACCCCAAATCTTGCTTCTGCAAAAGTCTCAGACACTTTTTGAAAGATAAATGAAATATTTATGTAAAATCACAAATTAAGGAATCCGACCTCCCATTAGAAAGGTTTGGTATGCAGATTTAGACAATTATAACTCTGTTTTTAATGTAAGCCTTCAGTCGTGAGCATTAGGAGTTGGGGCAGCATATGTTTATCATTTATTTCATGAGTGGGCTGATATAAATGGGTCAGCAGGCCAACTTTGGCCCACAGGCATCACTTTGGGCACCTCTGGGTTTCACAGCCTATCAGAGAAGGACACTTTTCAAAGATCTGCAAAATACAAAGCAGGTAGAAAACAATGCTTGCACTTTTTGTCGCTGATTACAAATGAAAGTAAAAACAATACTATTGCTAAAGAAATTCACAATTGGCCAGGCAGCTTTTTTTTTTTGTAATTCTGAGTAACTAAGATGGGTTTGCAAAGGATTTTGATCTTTTCTATGCGTAGAAAGTGTCAATCTATCAAAAAGTGTGCTTTTTAACAAATGGCTAAACGTATTCATACCAAATTTGGTTTTGAGTTCAATTTCTTGATACATTTTATTCAGTTTGTCCCTTTAAAAATAGATGCATATGGCTAATTATCATTTTTACATTACCAGATGTGAATTCATATTTCGTGTGTTTACCAGCAATGTTTGTGATCTTTATTTGTGCAAGTTTTTCCGATGTAATGTGGAACAGTGAATATCTGAGTCTACGCCTCCAAGAAAACGTGTCTTTACGGAATATGATAGCTTTTTCTGTGGATTTCACAGAGCTACTGTACCTGTCGTGGGATGAAGGGAACAGTGTAAAAAACTAACTTGACAGTCAATTGAGTTCTATGTTTTGAATTGAAAGCTTTATTCATGTTTAAACAACAGTGGCATCCACCATGTTATAAGGTACACAGTTTATGCAAGTAGTTCACAGTTCTGTTAAAAATAACTTTGACAAACCTGACAGACAAGCTGATGGCCTACTTTGCTCAGCTTTTGTATTAGACATGTTGTTCTCTCACAGTAATTGTAATAATTATACAACTAATAAAGTTTTTAGTCATATCAACATTAATGAAAACACAAAAAAACGCTTGAATGAATAAACACCTCCCTCTTCCTATCATTATGTAACAGAAATGAAGTTAGTAAATATTTATGAATATAACTGAGGCACTGATGAACTGATGAACTTCTTTTCATTGAGAATAACTTTAATTCTGAAAATGTTGCATGTTTTCAATAGTCTAACTGCAGATTGTCTTGATCACAATAAAGAAGTTAGTTTGTGAAATGGGTATATCCAGCGTGAGTTTGTTAATACTACCCTTACTTTTATTTGGAGCAAAATAATTTTTTGAGCTATCATATTTGAGGATGTTAGAGGCAATTCTTCCTGCCCACAACTACTGGCAGCTTGAACCCATTCATTTCAGCAGTATTCCTTCACGTTTGAGTTAGCAGCTAAAGGCAGCTGTGCTTTCAGCTTTGTAGTTAGTGGTGGGGGTAGTCAGACTCTGACGGTCCATTTTGTGGCTGGTTCTTGACATGCTTCCATCTTTTTTGTGTTCTGGTTTTGGAAATAACTCCATCTTTGAATGTGTGGTGTGATAATACGTTAAGGTTTTTTGGGTCATCTGGGTTGTGACAGTTTGTTACTTTATTTTGACCTGACAGATGTGTCATAGCTGAATATGTTCCAAACAATATGACATTTTGTTGATTGCGGTATTTTGGGACTATAAGTCGCTCGGTAGTGTATGTGGCAGTTGCCAAAAAATTCATAATATAGAAGAAAAAGTCATAGTCACGCTGGAGTGTAAGTCACACTTATGGGAGAAATGTACTCAACAAAATACTGGACCAAGAACGAACATTTCATCTAAAAAGGCAAAATATAATGACGGAATACATAACAGTAATAGACTTTTTCTTTTGAACAAGCCCGCTAGGACTGACGCTTCTTCTTCTGAGTTGCTGTCAGTAGCAAATACTGATACACAAACCTGCAGTGCCCTCAAGCGTTTGTTAGTGGAAAACAACAACCACATCAACCTTTTTTTAAATCACATGTTGCACCTGAGTATAAGTCACACCCCTGACTAAACTATACAAAAAAAATGCAACTTATACTCCGAAAAATGTGGTAAAGAAACATGTCCAAGGATTTAAAACAAAGGCACGTTTCCATCTTTACACTTTCTTTTTCTAACCCACTGTCTTCAGTCTACTATAAGCAGCCAGTCATGGCTAGTTTAAGCTGACCATGCTTTTAACTATTAGTCTTCTTTTAATCTACAAAATCTTACTTACAGATGTAATATTCACAGCAAAATCAAATCTCTGTTAAGTAGATTGAATACGGTGTTTGTTAAATTAAAAATTAGTCAAAAAATTGTTTTTACAACTGGGAGGGGAAAACTTCTTTTGAAAAAGTTTTCCTGCCAAGCAGCTTTGAACTTTTGCTGTGTCTCTTCATATGACCGCATAGTCAAAGCAGTCTGGGGCCTAGGCGTCCCTCTCAGAGGGGGGTGTTTGTGCCATATTTTTTCCAGGCCAGCTGATGAACCTCCTCCTCCTTTGCAACTCTTAATTGGGGAGCTGCAGATGAGACCAGGGTTGACTGAACCCAAAGGAAAGACCCTATTTCTATTTAAGTCTTTTGCTCTGTTGACTTGCAAGTTGACAGCCATACTAACCAGTTGTGTTTAGATGTGCAGTGTGACCAAAAAATCAAACATATATATCTCTCTGGTTTCTCAGTTTATTTTCAAACCAACAAATCTAGAGGCTTTTTTTACATTTCAGTATACGTTGACAAAGTAGGTCAGGTTTGAGTTGTTTTGCTCATAGTACCTGTCACTCTCTGCCATGCTACTTGACAAAAAGTTCCTCCTTTCTTTAAAAAGTGGGTTAAGCTTACAAAAAATATATTAAACTCTTAATGCTGATCAGATTTCATAGTAGAAGTTTAAATCTGTAACAGTTTTTTTTTCTTTCAGGTTGAAAACACATACACACACTCCTGGTCTTGTTGTCATTTCTGTCACATGAAATGAAGCATGGTCTGAGAAGCCGTGCCCTGTCTATACCACTTATGTTACCTCACTTCTCTTTGTCTTGTTCTGTTCACCATAATTTTGTGTAGCCATCTTTTTGAGTCATGTTTTTCTATTTTAGCGAAATAAATACCCACACACCCACAAAATGATGCACACATAATCAGTCAACAGTTACACACTCTCAGTGAACATTTTCCAATTTCCTTCAATCATTCTCTGTTTTTCTTCACCTCTAATCATTCCCCTGTTGAGAATCTGTGAGTTATAACATTCTCTGTCTGTGGAACCGAACATTACATCTTCAGCTCTTTGTGGGGGTGTTGGTTCTGTGCTACTGCTCTCCCAATCTCAGCATCGTCTTTAAAGCTTTGTCGGTCTTTGAGAGTGCTTGGAAAAGAGAGGAGGCTGGTATGCTCAGGCAACCTGCCAGCTTGTCCGTCTTTCTACATGGGCTGCTGCTGTTTGGGGTCACTGTTCAGGTCAGGTTTACAGTCTGTCAGTGGGATTAGTTTTCCTTTCACTGTTGGGTGCACACAAATTTCAAGTTTACTGTACAAAAGTATAAGAATATATAAAGCTAAGCACTTTTTTCTTTCTTTGTGTGCTGCCATTCATTCTGTGAACATTTTTCTTGAGAGAAGTGAGAACATAATTGTTATAAATCAACTTGTTTCCTGTTTTTCTTTCTTCTAAAAGTCATGCCATTGTCTCTTAAACAAAAGACTTGTAGGTTTAGTAGTATCCTATATGAGTATTCCTGACTTTACATAAATTGCGCACCAGCTTAAAAAAGTTAATTAATGAAATCATAGTTTTATAAATCATTTATTGATTGAGAACTATTAGTAGTTCAGGGGTTTCCCAACAAATCTGTTGCTGCAGTATCAAGAAGTTCAACACACACAAAACAGCTCATCTGTTGATGTTAGGGCTTTTCTTTAGATGCTTTTTGGTTCATGTTTTGTCAAATGAAAAAAGCTCAATGATGCATACATTGATTTAAATGACATTTTTCTAATTCAGTGGGTACTAGAAAAAGAAAATGTCGTAGACATATGGTAGCAGGTTTATAGAGAAAGATTTCTTATAGTTTGTGTGAATGAAAAAATGTTTGGTGCCTTGTTGGTTCTCTGAATGTTCAGTTTGCTAGTTATGGTAAGTCTCTTAATTGAGTCTCAGTTTTGAAAGGACTGTTTGATTTGACCAAGTGCTCCAAGAACACATACATAGACATTAAGAGTTTTAATTGCACCAATTTCCTCGTTTTGTTCTTGTTAATGCTTGCAGGATAAAATCACCTTGAAATACTAGTATTTATTTATTTTTTTCCCACTTGTACCACTTTGGCTAAACCCCCTTAAAATGTTCATTAAGGGTTAGGGTCCTTCTTTCACCCTCATCACTCTCTATTCTCTCACTACTCAGTCTGTACTCCTTTTCCTGCTTTTCTTTTCCTCTGAGGCAAGTTGTAAAAATTGTGTCGGTGCTGCAGCTTTGCTTCGTTTTTTGATAGAGGTGTGGGGTCTAATGAATGTGAAGTGATGGGGAGTGGGAAGAAGCTAAGGGACTGTGGAAACTGTGGGGGTCTGAGTCTGGAATTGGATAGTTAGAGGGTTGCCACAGTGCATTAGTGTAGTGGGACGTGGAGTACGGATGTTGGGAATGACTTTTTTTTTTCACCACTGATTGGGTCCCTTGTCACCAAGCCGGCTGCTTTAAATGATGCCCGATTAATTAAAAGAGCCACATGCTCCACATGAACTGAAATGGCTGACAACGATTCCATAACACGTTAAGTCAGATTTATTTTTTTCCACGGGATAAATCTGAACAAGACAAGTCGCATTATGTGAAAAAAGACACACATTTTTTGAGTATTGGCTTCAAAATTGTATAAATTAATTTAGACTTTTATTGTATTGCCACAGCAAAGCCTTTATCTGGTTAATAGAACTTTGCAGGTCAAACAAGGCCTCTGCATGCTCTTGAAGTATCAGTATGATGAAATAGGATGTCAGCACAGCAGGTGAGCCGGCAGTGCTAAAGCAGACTACAGTACATCTCAGAGATTAACCAGGTACTCAAATGTATTAGAAACTATTTCAAAGGATTAGGATGTTTCAGTCTCATCTAAAGTGTGACACTAAAATACAGTTTCCACACTTAGGGAGGGTAAGCGGTTTAGGCTCTCTCCTTTGATTAGGTCTTGAATGCTGTTGAAACGACCTAGAATGAACTGGCGTCAAGACGTGCAGAAAGGATCGATTCGTCCCTCTTGGAAGCCAACAAACGCTCAGCCCCGCTTCTTTGTGCTGATACATTAGAAGATTAAAAGTAATGTCTCTATGTGCCAGCTGCTTCCTAATTGATCCTAAGCTTCCTCCGCCCACATACGGCTCCACTCCCCTCTTTACCGTCGGATGAGGTGCTGCACCGCATCGATCCCTGACGCCAATTTCTTGATTGCAAATTCTGATGTGAAGAATCTGGCTTAATGTCATAATCATACGCTAGTGATTATGGGGAGTCTCTTCTAATCAAAGATGTAGACTGCCATGCCAGAAAGCAGCATGGGGGAAGTAATCAGGAAGTGATGGTTTAAGGAGACAGACTGAAAACATCCAGGAAGTTTTCTTTCAATCACGGCTTCATCACCAGCAAAAGTGTTGTGATTAATATTGGAGACAGTAGAAAAGTCAGAATTCATTAGTATTAAATGAAGTTGACTTGTATTCAAGTTACTCTACCTTTTTTGCTAAAGACCAGAGCAAACAGTCCCACCTAATTTATTGAGCAAATGTGTACATTCCTGTGAAAAAGAAGCGGCAGCAGAGTCAGTATTAGTCCACATTAAAAGAGCACTTTGTAAGGAGAAGAAAAAAAGACACGAGAAAACCATTCACCTTAATTTGTAGGATCAGACACCTCTAAGGCAATCAATGCTATTGGCTTGTAGAAATTTATGAAGATGAGCTGAATTTGCTGAGCAGCTTCTCCTTTAATACTGTATTGAAAGATCAAATGGGGTCACAAGTGGAAGCTGACGGGGTGAAATATGTTGTTTCCCCCCACTGACATCAGCTACTGGCCCAAGTAGCTAATTAGCTTAGTAAAGTGTTGGTGTGCAGTGGAGAGTGAGGCATGAATGCCTCCTTTAGAGCTCAGTTTTTAATAAGCTGATTCTTCTTTTTAACAGAGCTGAGAGACCTCTAGCATCCAGCTGACCTCCATACTTAACGTGTTAAGAGCCAGGGCAGGGGTAGTCAGGCTGTGAGGGAGGGGAAAAAATGTGTGGATTTTTGTTTGTGTGAAAGAGACAGAATTAAGACCAAAGCCTTTTAATGCTACTTTTACACCGAACGTGTGACTCGTGTTCTAGAGCACGCCAAACGTTTAGCATGCAGTGTTCACACTGGACTGTCGCTACCAGATACTAGTGCATGGCCACCATCTACAGTTGGAAGAGGCTTGATGCAAAAATCCGGGCTGTCCAAATCTCGTGAATCTTGCCCCAGACTTTTTCGCTCACCGTTCTATTCCGATACATATATGAAGGACTTGGTGTCACATAATTCTGGCCCAGCACAAACTGAAATGGTTATTTTCTCCTCTGTGACAACTTTTCAATTGGTCGGCACTTCCGTGAATTTAAAATGACACATCTATACGTCACTACCATATCTACGCCCCTGATTGGTCAAATCTCAACTGATTTAACGTTTAGGGCAACGGGCGTTCAATAGACACATAATGTATGCAGAGCCTGAAAAAGGTTTTAAAAAAGTGCGTAGCTACTCATTAACGTGAGAATTTTGAACGTGGGAGCTCGAAACAAGCATATACACGCATTTACCAAAACTTTCCATTGGAAGTGGAAGCTTGAACGTGTTTTGACAAGGATGGTGTGACCACAGCTTTAGACCATTTCACTACTCCCAAAAAGAAATTAAAACAATTTTTTTTTTTAAAGTAAATCAAGAACATCCCTTGGAGTTTAATTCAACATTTTAACACAAACTTTGAGTACTTTTGCATCCTGCCTTCATCTCCACTGCAGAACATGAGTATTGTAAATAATGTTAATCATTTCAGGACGTTAACCTTGACAGGAAACTGATTGTCTTTCAACAGCTCGTTCAAAGACTTGTGCGGTGCATTGTGTTTGATGTGCAGTAATGGGCTACTTCAGCTGCTACAGTGTAATCAGTTTTGGAATAGAGCTTGATGTAACTCACATCTTCACAGAAATGGAAATTAAATCATTGTGGTTGTGCACATGTCTTTAATGGTATTGAAAGGTTATCTTCCTGGTTTGTTGATGGTTTTCTTTTGCGCTTGTTTTTATGTGCTTCTGCAGGAAATCGAGTTATTCTTTCAATGTTTGAGGCCTGCAGTGTGCTCTGAATTTTTTATACTCAGCAGTTTGTCATTAAAACTGTCAGAAAAAAATATAAATGAATGAAGACTAAGTAATTTCCTATATTTTTATGTGTTCCAAGAAATTGTTATTATGTATATTGTGGAAATGGTATTGATTGTAATGGGGGATATCATAATTTTTCCCCCCAACATTTTTGCTTTATTTTAAAGGCTCTAACATTAGCATACGAATGTGCTGTAATTGAAAAATGGTCTGTAATTGAAACTCGGGGTTGCCACAGGAAAACAATTTTACTTGTGACAACATAAATGTGTGCAATATTTCAACAGTGAAAACATAATTCTCTTTAGATAATGTTTTTTGTCTGTCGTAATGGCTCATTATAAATAATGGCTCTCAGTAAGTAGTCAAAAAAGCAGCATGAAGCTCATCAGTAGCAAATGATTGTAAAAATTTGTGCTTTATGCAGACATTCAGCATTGCACTTATTGTGCTTGATAAATGAATGCAAATAATCAAGTCACATGTTCACGTTTATTTATTTATTTATGGGGAGATCTCTTTGCTGCAACAGTCCTTAGCATTAGCATTGTCCTCCCACTGCATTTTATTTACTTATTTTTTTGGCATGCAGACTGTACTCTCCTCTGCAGTTTTTCTTCATCTTTCTTTCTGCCAGGAATGAAGTTCACCACACCTGCCTGCAGAGGGTAGTCACACACCACTCCTAACACACACTAGTCTGTCTTTCACACGACTGTAATGTAGAGCCTCACATCCCTGTGCTGGCTTGTGTAGTTGAACATGCAAGATGTTGACAAGATGCAAACCCGCTTGTTACTACACCATATTTTTGCGCTGTATTTTTAAGTCTCAACCTGTGTATGATTAGACGGGCAGATACTGTAGATACGGGAGCTTTGAAAACACGTGCCAGATGTGAAGAGAGAAAAAGGAACAGAAACGATAAACCCCAGTTCCCAGACAGGTGGAGCTTGTGTAGCATTCTATCAGGTTGCAGCAGACCATACACTTAATAGAGTTGCTTATTTGAAACGAATGGGATTTTATGTAAACTGCTTGTCAGCAAAGATACAAACTGATCCTTTTTTCCACTGAGCTTGTGGTGTAGGAAGCACAAAGAACATAATAATATAGCATACTGTAGTTTGTGTTGTACGTGTGCATTTTCCCGCCTTGTCCACTAATGTGTGCTCGTTTGTTCTTCTAAGACAAGTTTGAGGCACTGTACAGATGCTTGTATTAAGAGCACAGGTACTGAAAATTACATAGAAGCTTTAATAATGCATAAGAGCAGAGGCTAAAACGGTGCAAAGGCATTGATTTATCCCCACAGGTTTCCTAGTTTTTTTTATAGAATTGGCTAAATGTCATTACTCTGCAGGTGGGGAGGTGATGAACTGCTATAAACTTTGATGTGGATGGGTGTGTTTCTCCTGTCGTCGCCTCATAAAGCGGAACACATTGACAAGTCTCTAAAGATTTACCACCCTCCCCACTGCCATTTTTGAAGCGGCGTACAGTACACACAACATCATGTTCCCATTTAAACCTGAATGTGTGCGGGCGCAAATACATAAAAGTAAATCTGTTCTTGTACAAACAAATTCACACATGTCAGTTTTGCTGTGAAAAACTGCAGCACAGACTGCATGCTGGGAGAACAGGTTCCATCATGATTTTAGCGTGGCCGGCCTGTGTGTTTTGAATGATGAATAGTTATGAGTAAAAGCTGAAATCTTCTACATCCTTTCACATATCTGAAAGTATCGATTTTCTCAAGCATAAAGTATAGCTGAGCATGGGCGATGCAACTGATTGATCTCTCTTATTAATGTGCAGGCATGTGAGGGTTTCATTGTAACTATGCTGACATAAAAATCAATGGCTTACAAAATTAGTTTTTAAGTTCTGTCCGTGTTAATCAAGATGCATGAAAACATTCATTTTTAACTTAACAGGCTTGATTCATTGTGTCATAGCTTAACTTTAAACCCCTGATTTTGTTTTCCTGTACTTGTGGAAAAAACAGCAGCCTTATTTCTATAGATTTTAGCAAAGTAATTCATTTGTGTTCATAAATTCCAAAGTGGCATTGGTTTTCTAAGTTGAACCACTGTCTTTTTTATTCTGGCCACCATATTTTCATCTTGCTTCCCGTGGGTTTGAAGTTGTTTTAGTAATGAAGGGACTATGTTGCTCCTTTACTATGATGAGTTTTTACCTCAAATTATTTTTTAGGATGATTAGTGACAAAAAGAACCAGTTTTCTGGTGTTGGTATATGGAACTCTAGAGATAGTTTCTCTTCTAAAGGATCAGCTGATGGTACAGTAACTGTACCTTCCCACAACTGATTCAAGCTCCTTTGTAGATTTTCCCAGCTGTGCCTCCAGCTGCAAAATATTAACATATTCTTGCATAATTTTGAAGTAAAATTAAGTTTAAAATTACATTTCTGATTATTTCTTTACTGAAATGGAATTCAAGTGTTAAAACTCGTGGTGAATCAAGAGTAGACGGAAAATTGCAGTTGGAAAAAGCTTGTAGCAGTGACATAGAAGCTACAATCAGCAGGCCACAAGCTCCATGCTGCGCTCCATTCTGATCCATCCACTTTCAGGCAAATAGATCCATAAATGTTTTCGTTTTCCTTCTCTTAACTGGAATCTGGCTCAAAACTGTATATCTGGATATCTCCAATATTGCTCAACCATTTTTGTTGCACCAGTAATGTTAGGTTGTGATTGAAAAAGACTGTAAACAGATGGATGTCAAGAAATGGGGTTTCTTACTCCATGCCAACAGTACCACCCACACTTCAGAGGTAGATCTAAAAAAAATGACTGCTGCTCTGCAGAAACTATGGCTTAGAAAACGACATAGGCTTTTTGGTTTTGGCCATAAACAGCATAATCATAATTAAAAGACCACTGGGAACGCTTTTACAGATCGATCAAAAGAGAATCGAGTGGGACCCCTGGTTAGTACTGTTCAGGTAGTACATCTTTTGTTGAGCAGAATGCAATTCTCTTCTTTCCTTCTTAGGGTCTACTTCTTTTATTACTTTCATTAACTGCATAGTTGTTCCTATGATAGTGTTGGTTTCCGTGACCCTGTGCCAGTTGACTGGTGTGCACTAAAGGAGGCATTCTTCTCATGTGCATTGCAAATGAAGCCAGCAGACAGGCTTGGTGAGTACACGGTTGTCCACAGAGAGCCTGCTGCACTCCCTCTGATGATGACATTTTACATAATGTGCACCCCACTGGAATTTCATGCACTTGCAGAACATACAGTGCACATCAACCCAGTAAGCTTCTCTGCATTTTCCTTTTTTATTCATGGCTGAAATCACTGGGTTTCTTTTCATTTAAATAAATGTATTCCACTGTCATCCAGTGTTAAAACTCATTAATTTTACCTGATGTTCTTCTAATCTCAGATGAGCAAATTTGTCCCCGTTTCCTATCAACAAACAGCTGCAGTGGATTCACCTTGAAGGTCAAGTTCTGTTCTTTAATTAATTGGCTTGAGCGTTTTTTTTTTCTGTAATGTTGCCAGGTCACACATCTTGCTAAGAGCAATGTTAAAATTAAGATAGTTTGTTACTTTCTGGGTTTACCTTCACTTTTTTTTCCTAGTTATCTTTGTCAACACATTTAAACTGAGCCCCAGTGGAAAAAACTGGAAAGTATAGTTGTCTTTAACTTCATTGTTTTAGTGTTACGCAGTCTATGTTGCCTCTCAGGAAGCTGCTTGGAAAGCAGCATTCAGTCATGCCGACACTGATCCCTTACCTGGGGAAATGCGTAAAGCTTCCCCACCTCCTAGGAAATCAGAAAGTGTTCACTAAAAATGCCAAACGTTGTGTAGTCAAACACAAAGCACAGTGAAAAAAGATGTTTTGGGTTTGACTGTTGACTGAAGCGTGCACTGATAATAATTTACCGATCATTATAGCTTTTAAATCCATCTCGCTTGGATTATGAGAGCCTTTTAGCAGACGCACACATCAGCCTCACCCCAATCAATTTCTAGCAAGCTTAAACCGGTTCACACCCCACTTAACATGTACATTTGTTTGATTTTACCAAACAGGACCAAATGTGTGCACTTACAATGCAATAAACCTCATTATTTCTGCCCACTAACCTGCTATGCGTTATCTGAAATGGTGTATAGGGCTTATACAGGACCAATTTACCATGCACTTGACTCCATTGTTTGTCTATGAATGTGATGCTTGTCTTAGCTTGACTGAGCTAATGTCACTCCTGCTCAGATTTAGGATGCTCTGCTCCCTCAGAGCCTTCATATTAAGGTGATTAAACCCTGGGGACTTTGAGTCCATGGTGGGACATTATTGCTCTCAATGGTGCGTAACAAGTTAAGTACACCTTACTGCATGTTAATCATCAAATCTTGCTATTCTACTTGCTTGAAGATCAGAAAGCCTAAAAATCAAACATTCAATGCTGTAGTGTTGTTTCAAACATACACCTTAAGGTAAATTTTAATAAATAAAAAGGAAGTCCTGTCAAGCACCACTAAAAAAATACACATTTAATTGTAATGCCTTGTTTAGAAACCCTTAGACATGTTAATATTTTCTCTATACTTTTTTGGTCTCTATCTAGATTATTAGGACAATATAATAATTATGTTCCAGCAAAACACTGAAAAACCAGACCTTTTTTAATGCATGTAAATGTGGTTGAAGTAAATATAAATGCTGCACTTTGAAAAGACAAAGTAAAATAGAAACATCTGCATTTGTCCTTTTTTGTGCTTGCTTCATAGGTAAAAGTACATAAGAAAACTAGAACTGTCATTTTGTAGCCAAAAACAAAAATCCTGGCAGCAAAATCCTTTATATGATCAGGACTGCTTTGTACCTGCTCATCATATTATTCACACAAACTTTTGTACTGATATTTTTTCCAACCGATGTTGAATCAGATTTGATAATCTAGTGTCCCTAGTCACACCTCCACTGACAACATAGCTTATATTCTTGTTTATCTCTGAGCTCTCCTACCACCGCTCCTCCAAACAAAAATTCCATTATTGTGACAACTCTCTGAGGTGTTTGTAGATACAGTGACAGGGAAGTCATATTCACTCAACAGATTTCTCTTGAAACCTAATCTCCAGCATGGCCTTGTTCACCCTCTGATAGGCAGATAGTTGTGGGAAAGGGTGCTGATACATTTGCTTTCACCAGTTCCACTTGGAATATGTCTTCTCTTATTATTATTGACTATGTGGATCCTCTTTGTTGTATCTCAGCAATAACCCATGTAATATAAAGTTGAGGCTATGCTATGATGCCAAGAAAGCCATGATTGCACCACGACCAGGTCACTGCTTGATCATTTAATATTAATTTCAAATGGTGTAGCTTTAAATAAAGCCATTGGTATGGGTAGAAGGACTTCGGGGCTGTTTAATATTTGTGGTTTTACATTGATCGGAGACAGTAATGTAATTTCACCGTCCCTTTTCCTCTTAGCAAATATTGGGGTTAAAAGGAAACTGTCACCTATTGTATATCCTCTTCCGTTTCCCATCTGTTTCTTCTTCGTGAGACTGTAACCCCTTCACGCTCTCCATCTTCTGTTACTCATTGGGCATGAGCCCAAAGCCGTAGAGTTTTTTTGCTGATGGAATTTTATATTTGGTTTCTTGGCAGACTATTTCATTTCATCCTTGTCAGTCACCAGCAGTCTCGAATGATGTCTGCACTGGAAAAAAAAATCATGAAATCATGTTCCTGCCACCAGGCAAATTTAGATAACTAATTTTCAGATCAAATTATGAATCTTTTAACTTGGCTGACTGGCTGACAGAGAATAGCCAACAGAGCACAAGTTTGAGCAATCTTTTCCTACTCATCATTCCTCGGAGGAGACATATCAGTGTGTGGCGTCTGGTGGGGGCAGTGTTACCAGACAGAGTCACGGTTAGCTAAATCAAATGGAATGAGATGAAACGCTGAGTGAATCTGGGGCGAGTAATATGTTCATGTTCTATTACACACTGGTATGATTATAAGTCAGATACCAATAGACTAGTAGTCTCTGCAGCTTGTCTTGATGTTTTGCTGAAGAAATGCTGTACGAGTCTCACGTGGAAGACTTGTGGAAAACATGCGCACATTTCTCAGTCTCATTTCATGCTACTATACTACTGAGAACACATACATAGTAATACACACACACACATCCTTATATATGTATGCATGTTTTTTTTTAAAGGGTATTTTTTCAACTTTGAAGCAATTCATCAATAAATGCATTCAAAGAAATGCCCATACATATACATATATTCTGCCATGCCATTTATTCATCTTCCTTGAGTGGTTTCTTTCTCAAGCTTGAATTTTCAATCAGAGACCTGGAAGTTTGAGGCTCCTGCACAGTATTTACAGTAGGCTGTTTCTAGCACTGCACTTTTCTGAACAGAGAAATCTGAGGTCTTTCCAGGGATCTACTGTAGCCACTGCTGCAGTATAGGGGTTACTGCCCTGAGTGCTCCAATTACCATGGTCACCATTGTCACCTTCACCTTCCAAGCCTGAGTCTCTGGTATTTCTGTAGTTTTTCATGTTCCTTCTTCCTGATGTTGTCATTTACTCTATATATGTATGTATAAATATATGTGTGTGTATGAACACACACACAGGTGTAGATATTAGTACTATTGCTGGATGTATGTCTACATAGAAATGTTGTTAAATGTTGTTGAAGTCAAAACTCCAGTTTTCAGAAATAGATTTGAATGCTATTGATTTGGGAAAATAATGTAGGTTGCATCAGTCTGGTAAGATGATCATTTTTGCTCATCTTTGTGAACTTCATGTGATTGCTTCATAGGTTTATTTTTTATGTTTTTTTTGTTACTACAAACGTAAGTTTGTATGAAATCTTTACTGAGCCCTCTGTTTTTTGTTTGTTTTTTTTTTTATGACATTTCTGTTAAGAGAAAAGTACATGTCACTAGAACATAACCTTGTAGATCTCCAAGTACATTTTTAGAATTCACTGTCAATCCATTTTTTCATCTTCATCAATCCGTCCATTTTTGTTTGTTGTGTGTGTTCTATAGGTCACCGGTCCATTATAGGCCTTCACAGAAAAAAAGCAAAATCCTGGCTAACAGCCGTTTAAGTTTCACTGTCTCATGTCAGTTTTGCTTTTTCTTACATTTTGTGTTGTACACAAATGTTTAAGGCTTTTTTTCTCTTGGTGAGGCTGTGTGTCATGATAGTATGAAGCTTTCCAAATGTATGTCATTTAAGAAGCCAATTGGTTTATCCCTGAGAGAATGTACATCACACATGCACATGTGCATACAGGAAAAGAAATGCTTGTGTACAGAAGGGATTTCTTCCTTCTCCTGCTTTGAAGCTGCTATGCCAGAATTGCCTATGTGTTACTAAATCCTATTCTTAAAGAGTGTTATACCCCCCATGTCTAAGAGCCCCTTGGCATTGGCAGAGAACACACACCGGAGCAAAGAAAGGCTCATAGACAAACACAATCTGCATGCCTGATGCAACGTTCAGTCAGTTGAGCAAACAAACATGACGCACTGAGAAGACACACTGCAGTGTCTTCTTTTATTGGTGAAACTATGCCTTAAAACTCACCGTTTCTCCTTAGTTTGAACCAAAATTTTAAGCCATCAAATAGCATTGAATTGTTCCATCCAACTGCCATCCCCATTTTTGTTTTCCTTTTTTTCTTTGAACAGCTGTGTGTTTCTTTCTCTGAAGCCCCATTTAAACTTAAGTTTCTGAGTCAGAAAGATGAGACACAGAGAATGGGGGGATGGATGGAGGGATAAAGAAAGGCAGTGGCCCCACGAGGCACCTGGTGTTGCGGCGTTACTGAGAATTATGGTGTGTGCATCTAAATCCTGCTGGCTAGCCTTTGGCATAGTCTGCTAAGTTTGTTTTGGACAGACTCTGTGTGAAGTATCACCTTCACCTTTGGAAGGAAGCCCAGTCTTTTTTGGGCCACTGCATGTCTGTATAGATATGTTAACCCAAAAGGGGTGTTCAAGTCAGAGCTATAGGTTTCAGAAGTAAATGAGATTTAAATGCTATTGATTTGGAGGGAATGTGTTGGTTACATCAGCCTGGCAAGATGATCATTTCTACTGATCTCTATGTGTGAACTTCATGCACACACTGTGGAAGCTAACTTGCAAAGCCGTTGCCTCCAGGCAAGGCAGAATACAATGCTAACCTTTTATTGGTGGAGTTCAGTTTGTATAAACTATGGAGAAACCTGCCCCTGTGCTCTATTATGTATGAGTATGTATGCTCCTTGGGCAACATCTTTATCCATAGTATTCCTCTGTGACTCACCGGGATCAACACAGGGAACTGTAGATATGTGCAGGAGGAGATGCCATTACCAAACTATACCCCAGTGGTTTAGTAGTTCACCAGAGATGGCATCTTCATGTCCATTGGCATGACTACCATTGTCCTTGATAGTCCTAATCTCCTCCAACTTTTAGCAGTTATCATGAAGCTGGTGTTTACATGGCTGCCAATCGAGCGAAATGCCTTTAGAGTAACAAAAATGGGATATTTACCTTTGTACATTACTCTCAGGTATTCTTCTCACTAATTAAACAGGGAAATACAGAAGTAGCCCACCTTCTTAAAAAAATAACACAGTACATTTTATTTAAAATTTAAACACAATAATTGTAAATAACTGTCTCAAAGCAGTGATGACAAAATTTACACAATTAGTTTAATGAATGAAATACGTAAGTTAAGTTGTTTCTGCATTGTAGTAGTGAATTGGAAGTAGGGAGGGATGGTTGCACACAAAGCAGGCAGGCAGGGGCCCTGGTCTTTGATGAATGTCTCTCTCTCCAGGCATTAGGTGTTCTATTTTTCATAGCAGGGCCTTTGGCCATGCTGGAGAGCATTTGGGCCTTATATGCGCATTCGTGCAGGGCACTACAATCCTCAGAGATGGTGACTAATCCAGGCCCTCTGTCTTTTTGGAGGGGTAGGGGGTGGTTAACGTGGCTTCCATCAGCATAGTCAAAAGGTCACACCTGTCAATGACGGGTGTGGATACTGTAATGGCCTTTGCTTAAATGGTAAAGATTCTTAATGTCTTTAATAGTTGAACTTTCAGACATCTATTCGAAAAGCCTGACAGACACACAAAGATGCTGTGTCTGAATGTTTGTTGGCAGTTTTTCATCGTGTTGTCAGAACCGGTGTATGGACTCCTTTGTATTAACGTGATAAGTGGATGGATTCTGCTCTGTAACCTTTCTTGAAAATTGAGTTAAGAGTTCAAAAACACATTTTAACCTGTGGTTTTTTTCCCCTTGTTCTTTAAGTTAATAATACCTGATTTAAAACCAGATTGGTGTCATTAGTGACACCAGGTCTCCCTGTCTGTTCAAGCCGTGTTGATTGTCTATAATTAGGGGTTAAAAGACCATATATTTTGCATCTAAATCTCATGGAAATATAATGAAATAACTTTGCTGGTTATGCTTATTATGAGACTTTTTAATTAGATAGAGAATTCTTAATTAATTCACCCCTGGTCACATATTGTCTGAGGTTCATTTTCCCAAAGATTTCCCTGGTTTTATTAATTTCAATATTGATAAAGTTAAACGATATTGTTTTTCCCATCTCAATTTAATTAAGCTTTTGCTAATGGATGCACAATAGTCCATTCACTGATAATATTAAATTGCTTTGTAAAATCTAATTGTCTCTGTACCAAAAAAAATAGAAGTCATCTTTAATTGGTTTTGTTCTTATAAGACTCAACATTACCTTAGTTTTGATATTAGCGCACATTAGTTTAGAGATGCAGATGTCACTTTTGCAGTCTTCTGGCAGACAAGGTACATTTTTCATTTCCAATTGATTTTGTCTGATGTGCTGTAGGGTTTTTGTTTGCTGTCTGGTCCAAAAAAAAAAAAAAAAAAAAAAAAACAAACGTTTTTCTCACTTAAACACTGAATTTCCCTGAAACACTATGTAGTGCTGCACTGTTGACATTTACCAATGATCCTAGTGCATGAGAGGCACCGCTGCACCTCGACATCAGCCAGGCAGCATTCCATGGCCAGGGCATCGGCCTCAATTCAACAGTCAAATTAATCTTGCTTTGTTGGAGTTGTCGAGCCTAACCTAGGAGAGAGTTCATTTAGCTGTTGCTGTGCTGATGTAAGTGTTTTCTCTTGAGTTTGTGAACTTTTTTATGGACTGTTGAAGATCTCTCCATCTGTTATTACCTGGAGCCTAGACACCGATGCTTTGATGAATTGTTATTTTCATCAGCTATGAATTGACACACCTCTTTACAGAGACAAAGCTATTGTGTAGATTTCACAAGAAAATGTTTTGATTTCCTCAAACGTTTGGGAGAATTAGACAATAAAAAGATTACCTCACATCAAGAAGTTCTTGGTTTAAATCCCAACAGGGTCTTTTTTTTGAGTGTGGAGTAAGGCCTGCACAATAAAAAAAAATAAAAATAAAAAAAATGTCTGTGCATTATCACTCTGTGCATATTGCAAAAGATGGCTTAAACTGCCATAAATGGTTATCTTAAATGTTTGCAAACATGCTAAAATTATCTCATTTCAGGACATCCTATATAGATATGGGTCATTTACAGTATAATTTAAGTCAGGTTGACTTATTTTAAATAAAGCTTTTGCAGTGAAATTGAAATGATGTCTTTGTTGTTTTTTTGTTTTTTTTATGTATCGCATTGCAAAATGAATCACTAATGTTGCACATTTCAAGTTTTTCTCATGTTGTGCTGCCCATAGACCATATATAAACAATGGGCAGCTCAACCCCTGCTCTCTGGTGTTCCAAATAGGAAGTACCTGCTGGTTTCAAGAAGTCAAATTCCCATAGACTTCTATTGAGAAATAGACAGCTATTACTCAGTCATTTTATTTGTCAGAATAACTATTCTTGCTCTGATGCATTTTTCTTAACATCTTCTTTTGAATCTTATTTTTTTTTACATATATTTTTTTCTTTAGTGCAGTTATTGAAGTTTTGAACTGACCAATTGAATGCCTAAATAAAAGCCGCTGGCCCCTCCTCGAAAGTTTGATTGACATCTTCTCTCGTTCAGTGGAAGGGTTGTGGACGAACAAGCTCACTCATGGTTGGCGACTGTAGTTCCCCTAAAAACGTGACAACTGGTTTTAAAATGGTGGCGCACGTATCAGGAAGCAAAAGTGACAGATTTGGTCACATGTCGCGAGAGCCAGTAGTAAGGCATTTTCTATGGGTGACGTTACACCCTGAATTTATCTATTCTGTCAATGGTACAGCCCTAGAGTGGAGTTTGCCTGTTCTCCCAGTGCATGCATGTTTTTTTCAGGGGACTCCAGCTTCCTCCCACATGCTTCATTGATTCATTGATAACTCTAAATTATCTGTTGGGATTGGCTGAGAGTCCATCTGCCTATGGGCCTTGGACTGGCGAACTGTCCAGGTTGTACCCCAAGGAAGCTGAATTAAATTCAGCATCCCCTTTTGACCCTTTACATATTAGATAATGCATAGATGATTTATTCTATCAGCACTCTACAATTAAAATGGGAAAAGTCTAAGTGAATGTTCAAATGCACTATCAGGCTGCTGGCGAATTAAGAACAGTTTTCCTTTTCTGACTGAAAATGTTCCCATTTTCAAAAGCTAATTTTTTACCCAGAGCACGTGTGTTCACCTTCTTTACACGTACATGCAGTGTTCCACTTACATCTCACCTTTCTCACCCTCATCTGTTAGATGTGCTGTCTGTGTGATGGGAAGATGATCTCTGAGTCTAAGTTTTTCATGGGAAGATATTTCATATACCATGTTTTTTTCTTCTGATGGGCTAGCAGCAGACAATTTGAAATCCTATTTATCTAGCTAACAGGGAGAGGGAGAGGAAACGTATCTGTGGTTATTAGAGATGAGACAACCTTGTTGGAGACATGAGAAAGGAGATCAAAGCTGAATGCTCTTGAAATAATAACTGAATCCCGTGTACCCAACCCACAGCTTTAACTTTGAGAAAATGCAAAGCTTTTCTGTGCTTTGCCAGTCTAAAGTGATACACATTTTTGTGTGTATGTATCCCTGAGCTTTTACTTGATCAGGATTACATCCAAATTTAGGGTCGGTCCTGCAAATAAAAGCATGTTCACAGATACAAACACATCTGCATGCACCTGCTTCTGCTTTTGGCAAGGCTTGTCACCGTTCTCCCTCCACTGTCATTGTCATAAATCATCCTTGTCCCCTTCATCTGAATTCAGTCCACAAAACGTGTGGAGGTGAATCACCGTTAATGTCTCTGCCAATTTTTTATTTAACCCCAGTCCAGTTTTTGCACCTTTATCTCACCCACTTCCTGCTTTGTTATTTGCTGTACACTGTTTTTTTTCCTTTGAGCAAAAATATTAGGAGAAATTATAAATTGTTAATGGCATTTACCTGTATAGCGCTTAAGAATCCTCTTAGAAGGCCCAACGGGCTTTACAGTCACAGTCCCATTCACACACACAGATTCACACTCTGATGGCAGCTCGGCTGCCAAACACCCTGTGTCACCCAATACAAAAAACATAGAAAGCATACAGCAAAGATCGAGTCTACAACAATGTGAGTCATGTCAATATCACAAGTTGGACACAAAAAGCAGCAATATATACTAAGAGTCATTTTGTAATTGCCATATGTGATTGTTCTCACTTTACAACAAAAGCATTTTGTATGAGTATCCAAGCTACATTTGTTATGAGTATTAGTCGCGTTTTTTTTTCTTTTTTCTGCTGCTTAGTTCAGGCTGTGATGCGACTTACGCTCAAGTGTGACTGTATGGGATTTTAAAATAAGAAATTCCAACAACCGCACACTGCAGGCATGAGTATCAGTATTTACTACTGACTAGCCTTATGCTAATGCTTTTGTGAAAGCCACACAAAGCGACCCAAAGGATGAAGAATTCAATGGGTTTAGTGATTTGAAGTGATATCAAGAATTTAGTGGAATTTTTAGCATGTTCTTTATGCTATGGTTATCTTAATAATTGTTTATATGTAATATACTAGATTCCTCCTATATTTCATGAAGCTAATGAAGCATCACTTTGTTATCATTGTGAATTGTGCATATTCTAGTTTATTATTGTTATCTATTCTGTCATTGTGATTTGCCTTTCTGGATGAAATGTGCGTTCTTGGTCCTGTAGTTTGTTAAAAGGTTTCTCCCAAAAGTGCAGCTTATACTTAGTTTGACTTACACATGATTTTTCTCTCCTTTACTCTGTTTAATTTTTTTTATTTTTTTTGCTGTGACTTATACTTCAAACCAACGTATTCAGACAGTCCAAAAAATGCTGTACTTAGATGTAAGTTTGTTGAAAAACAACTCCAGGTAAACTCTTCTTTTGGAGATTGACACTTTGCAAAGCCACCTTTAACCTTCTACTCTGAAAAGGTTCAGGGTCTGACATTTCTTCACTGTTTGTCTACACTTGGAATCATCTGTAGCTTCTTGGTCAACAAAAGATAATTGAAGCGTTGTTTACAGATCTAGCATTGATATGCAGTGAACCACTGGGAAAAGCAATAGAGAAAAATAAGGTCAGGCTAACATGGACCTTTTGCCCCATTCAGTGTTTGTCCTATGTATGATTTATTAAGTTCAGTCTTTAATGTGAAGCGTGTGAGAAAAAGGATGATGGTGCAAACAACACAGGACACATATTAGAAAGCAGCAGCAGCACTCTTTCTCATTTATTCATTGTTTCAGCTTTCTTTCTTTATCTTTAGACCTTTTTTTTGTAGCCACTCTACAAACTTTTTCGTCAGTTGTTGCAGATCTTGACTTTATACCCAAGCTCCCTGAGCGGAAAAAAAGCAGTGCAGAGTACATAGTTCATTAGGCCTTCACAATGCAATCAATGCTGCAGAGACCACAGTAAAAACTTAAATTAGATCCTGTGTGACTTTACCTCCTTAACAGTTCACTTGTTAACCCCCACTGTCACATCACTTGGAGGAAAAAGAGGGAAAAGGAAAAGAGGGAGAGGCTTCTTCAACCTTTTAAACTCATGTAGGAAATGTTCATGTATCTCATACATATCAACTATCTTTTATAGCATTTATTAGTTATTATGACCAAATAATTATTTTATCTTAATATATATCTACAAATAAGGCTTTATCGTGTGCTTCTGCTAAGATGTTGAGACTGAATGACTACTCGCTGGCCCTGAGCTGACTGGTGAGTGGTTGGAGGGTACATTATCTTGAAAGCACTTTGAATGAGTCACTGCAAGGTCTTATTTTAAGGCTGAGTTGATGGAAGAAAAAAATCCATAACTCCCTTTAGTTATCTTAATGTTTTTATTTGAACTCTCCAAAGCCTGTCCAATAGATGTCTTTTAGATCTTGCACTTAAAGTAAAACATGTCTTCTTGTATTCTTTTTTCATCAGTAACATGCTAAAGGGTTTAAATAAATATGTAGATTACAGCAAAAAAGCAATGTGACAAAGAACATACAAGCCTAATTTGAATGATTTGTTCTTAGCCTGGTTATAAAGTACTAATAAAGATGAAAATGTTGTGTTTGACATTATTAAAACAAGGTTTTCTGCCTCATCTCTCAGCCTAAGGCAATTCTAGAATGTTGCTGACAAAGCAGTTTTTGGAATACTATTTAATGTGTCTCGAGTCAAAGTTGGAGCTCACAATTAAATGTCTATCATGTTGAATAGTTTTTGAAGACATTGGTGTGGAAGGATCTGACTGGGAGATCCACCTGTTGCCCACACAACCTTTGTCAATATCCCCAGTCTCATTTCATACGTTTTCTTTAACCAAGTCCTACATCAAGATATCAAATTCAGCTCTCATCATTTCCAGTGTTTCTTTGAACCTAGTTATGTCAGTCAACTACACACCTCACAAATACACATATAAGTTTCATCTGTGAGGATATGTCAAGTCGGTTTGCTGGAATCCACTCACACTCCTCTTCGTGACTTTCTGTGAGTTGGATGACATCTGCTCCTATCTTTACAGAAGCATCATTGAAATTCTGTGCAGACACAAGTCCTGCAAGTAAATGGAGAAGTGCTTCAGGGAATATTCTGCACCACTCACTAAAGGGAGCCTAAGACATGTTCATGTGCACATACTTACTCCCTACTGTGCACACTCACACACACTTCCAAGTTTGTACAGCTATTATTATTAGGACTTTTTATTGACTTCTACAGGTTTTTTCCCCCCTGAACTTAAACTTCACCTATATTTAGATAATGCCTAACATTATCTTAGTCTAACCTTTTGTCATATTTGAGACCTGATCCTAACCTGCAGCCTAGAAATTATATTTTTCAGCACTGTGGCAGGTTAAAATGATCAAATCTTTAAGGTCTCCATGAAGATGATCATCATACCAGGACTGGTCATAACAAGGCAGGTTAGGACCGTTTATATACATTTAGGAAACAGGTAAGTTAACAAAACTCTGCCTGAAACAATGTTGCAAGTGCAGCCATGATATTATCACATTGACACTTGTACACGTTACCAAAATCATCTCAAAATGCAAAATTAGATGTTTGTTTGTTGTTGATTATGTGTATTTTATACTTGAGTATGCTAACTGTTAAAGCACAGCTTAAGAAAATCAATACAGCAAGGCCAAAATTCTGTAGTAGATTCACACACTAAGTTTTCAGGAACTAAACTGCAGAATTATGGAAGGCCAACCATGTATTTCCATGTATGTGAGCACATTTATGTGCTCCCAACACAGTATCTTTCTCAAACTTCCTTTTTTTCCCATTCAAAATTTGTTAATGATTTCTAGCAAACTTTCTTTTGTTTCCAGAATCCTGCAACCTTCATATTGTAACTTAATTTACTAATGGGAAAAGAAACAGATACACTTTAGGCTGTTAGTACATCCAGACCAATGAAAGTCAGACCTGAAATGTTATTTTTCTAACAAATCACATGGTAAGGTTTAAAAGTTTGCAGTAAGTCGTCATTTTTATAAAGCTTTCCTGTAATGCAACATTTTAAAAAGCTTAACCCTAATGAGTGAACGAAGCATGATGTATTGATGACATACAAAATACAGTTAGACAGTAAAAGTTCAAACATTTTAAGATACTTTTACTTTAACGGGCAGTAAAACAAAATGCGATTTACTGATTAGTCAAGCTTTTTTGTCTGCTGTCAATTCAAACTTTTTGAAGTGCAAAACTTAGACCAGAAATACATATTTTAGAACCTTTTTTTATTGTTTAAAATACCGGTATTTGAATCACTGTTGTTTTACTTTAGAAGGCAAAAAAACATTGGAAGATGTATAATTCTAGTTTTATTTATAGTTTTTCTAACATTTATAATATACATTATTTTTAGTCTGTCCAACCTGCATTTCTTCTGCATGTTTACACCGTCCTAGTTAATTTTAAAACTTGGCTTGCCCATTAAAAAAAAAAAAAATCTTATATAATGGATGAAAATTTGCTTGACTGTCTGGATTGTGTGGTTATTAGAGTATAACGAATATCAGAATCCTTAAACATTCACAACCTGTTGCTGAGAATTCAAGTGCAAATATTTGCAATTTCCAAGAGCGCTGATTCCTCATCTTTATAAGACCTAGTAGAGTGTTGTAAAAATACACTGCAGGCGATGTATTTATTGCTCTAAATTGCAAAACAATGTTAGATTTTAAGTTCATAAACCTAAAGGCTAAAACTAAATACAACTACTGAAAAAAGTGTTGCTGATCCTTTTTTTTCAAAGTAAAACTATCGAGTATTTTTAGCATTGAAATAGATAAAAAATACTGAAGTTCAACTTACCAAAATAAGTATTGGCAAAAAAAACTAATTTGTTTTAAATTTATAGAAATAAATGAAACAGATTAAAATAAAAAAACATAGAATAAAAAAATATGATGAATATAAATTTAAGAATAGGTTGATGGGGAAAGCTTGTGATCGATTTCCTCTCAAATTAAAAAAACAAGTTTGTTTTACTGTTTTACTGTGCAGAACATTTTCAGGATTTGTTGTTGAATGAAGCAAAACAGCAGTGACATTTATGTTTTGATTTTTGCTGAAGTTAAATAGGAAGTTGACCAAAAAAAGAAGCCAAAAAAAGAAAAATCGTGTTGAGTGTGTGGATTGGTTGAGTGAATTGATTAAGTAAATAGCTAAACTTGATTCATGAATCGCCATCTAAGTAATAATCCACATCTCTAGTGATTATGGGGAGTCACAGGTTTTTCGGGGGGGGGACCCGCATGTCCCCATTATTTGTTGAACTAAGAATTGAAAGTTGCAGGCCAACTTAAAGTGACATGAATGCCAGAGAAGTTTGCTGACTGAGCTTCTTGCAGTGCTCTCACCTTTCTCACCTCTGCATCCCGACCAGTGGGGGAGAAATGTTTGCTGTATGTGAAAAAGTTCTTTATATTTCATGAACTTCCAGGCATCAAGCTTCATAGAGGAGGATGAAAGAAGGTGGCTGTGGGAACTAAAAGCAGGAGAACACATTCTTAGTGGGATGTAGACAACGTCAACTTGATGTGACTTGAAATATTGTCATCATTTTCTAAACTTCTGCCTTGCAAGTTATTTGAAAAGCAATTACATTGGGCCGTCTTGTCACCTCACTTGTTCTTTATGAAACAAAGCCAATTACTTGTGATGTCTCTGACATAAGTTTAATCGTATTAATCTCTACAAATGTAGCACGTCCTGATACTGGCTTATTTGTTTCTTTTTAATTGCCTTTGACTGTCAGACATCTAAACTTATGTCAGACTCTTTCTGTAAACATCAACAATGCAATATTTTATTTTCACACATTTTGGCGAAAAGGAGACTTTCTTTTTGTTTGACAGTTCCAATAAATGTTACAAAACCTGCTTCCTGTTTAATAAAGCGACGTCCTTGCAGAATTGAATGAATGTGCATATACTCCCACTGCAACTATAATTGGTTCTTCCTTTATGAGCCATTAGAATATGTTTTTTTGTGTGGTTGTTGTTGCCCTGATCGCTTTTCCTCTGAACCAAAAGGGATCAGTGTACAACACAGACAAAAGCTGCAATGTCTTGGCCACCGCTGAGTGTTTATAACCAACTGACCCCAGAAGTATTGTTTTCAGCCAGCTCAAATCTCAGTTGTTTTGTTTTGTTTCCTGTTTGTCCCTGTGTTGCATTGAGACACAAGCCATGATGGGACTGCAGGGTTATTCAGAAGTCTAATTGTGTCTGTTATCAGCATGTTGTAGTTACCCAGACACAGGGCAATAACGCTGTCTGTAGAGTTAGAGGTTTTTTTTTTTTAAGCACAACAAGATATTGAAAGAAGAAAAGGACGGGGGGGGGAAAGAAGCTTCTGGTGTATACAGATAAACGCATATTTCTTTGTACCTGTCATCCAAGGTTCAAAACCCACCTTACTATGGATGAAGTGACAGGCAGAATAGAAAAAGAATGAATTAAGGAAGAAGTAAAAAGGCTGAATTGTAGATGGATGATGAGAGGAGGAGATGAAATGCTTTGCCACATGGTCTGGTGGGAAATCCCCCACTGTGCTGGTAGCCTTGCACGCTGGTGGCAAGATGAAATGCCTTATCTGCCTGCAGCAGAACTCTATCCTTAAAGGGGGGGCTCAGGAAAACTCATTGTCCAGCCAAGCAGCATCTCAACTGATCCGTGTTCCCGTTGACCTTTACCGTCACTGCTGTCACGCTTACATATCCGACTGAAGATTGTGTAAATGTGGGAATGCTTGTGTACAATCTTTACTCTATGTTCTGATTATTTTATTTTCGTAAACGTCTGCATTGATAATATAATTTGTAGGTTTATTTGTAAAGTTTGAGATGTGTAATATTTAGACTCCTTTGTCTCTCATGGACCTCTTATCCCATCATGTGCTATTTCTGCTATCAACTCATCTATTAATTCCTTAATGAACAGGAAATTAAGTCATAACTTGGCTTTCAAGCAGCTTAAATTGGTAAGATTTTATCTGAATTATTTTTCTTTTTGCACTAAATGCAGTGCTTCTTTTGTCATCTCCAATAACAGACAGATTAAACTCTAAGTTAAACAAAGTTTAACCAGACATTTTTTTTACGTTTTTGTCTGCTATTCTTTGTATAAGGAAGTTAAGAACAGATTTTTGAATGGATAAAAATATAAGTCAAACGGAAAAGATCGATCCAAAGCAATGGTATATAATAAGTATTAGGTTGCACAGTCGTAGTCCCAGTTTGAACATCTTTTGATCTTTTGTTAAAGCATTCCCATTGGTCTTTTATTTATGAATATGCTGTTTTAGCCAAAATAAAAATACAAAAAACAAAACAAAACACAAAAAGCTGTTCTCTAGGACATAGTTTCTGCAGAGTGGCAGGAGCCCATTAGAAATGTTCCTCCGAGTTGTGGCTGGGACTGTTGGCAGGGAGTAAGCCCATCCCCATTTCCATCATTTAAACCCTCTTCCACTAACTTACTGCCCCTCAGAACCCCAACCTAACATTACCAGTGTAAATAAAATGTTGAGCAATATTGGTGCCATCCAACCAAACAGTTGGATGAGGAAAACAAAGAGGTACTGTACATGGATCTAATCGTCTACAAGTGGACGCATCAGAATGGAGCGGAGCAGGGAGTTTGTGGCCTGCCGATTGTAGCTTCTTTATCACAGCTACATGCTTTTTCCAACAGCATTTTTACTGTCTTCACAACAATTGAAAAAATGAATCCTCAGAAATGCAATTTTAAGCTTAATTTTCCTCCATCATGAGAAAAAAATGTATTTGTTAAAACATTAAGTAAAATACAATTTTCTTCGGAGTGTGGGTTTTGAAGTTCTGTTTTTCTGCAAAAGTAAACTACTATTTGACTGCCTTAAAATTAAATCATAAGTAAATTAAAACACATGTCAGAGGGATCATGAAAAGTAGAACAAAAGCAACTCAACCCGTCAAGGTCTAGTATGTTTCAGCACCAGTTTTCAGGTCAGAAATGCTACTGCTTATGACTTTTCCACTAACCTGAAAAAAAACGAACTATGTATTTATTAGTCTGCCAGAGTGAGGCCAGCAAAAGGCACAGAAAAAGGTACCAGCTTGTTCCAGGCTCATTACAGGTGAAGATGACATGTAGAGGTGCAGCCACTGTGGCATTGTCTCCTCAATAGATGGCCCGACTCTTCGTAACTCCCCATGTCATACAGAAAGGGAGGCAGATGAGAGGAGAGGAGAGGAGGAGGATCCCCAGAGCTCCCCAAACCTTTCATTCCTCACTCATATCTCTAACTCTGTACATCTACACAACACAGGTAACATGATTTAATTAATATGTTTTGCTCTGTTATTTTCCTTTCCAGAAAGTTTTTTAGGCATTTTCATGTTGTGATATTATTTATAGTTAACATTTTCATATTTTAAGGTAAAGTCATATTACTATATTACAATATAGCACCAGTACTGAAGTAAATAGAACAGAAGAAACATTCTATATCTCCTTTCTTCTCATGAGTCCTCAGCTGCCAGTACTGAACTGCAATCCTGATTTTCTTCTCAAATGATTGTATTGATTTGCTCTGGGGTCATGAAAAAGCAGTTATTGGTCAGTGTCTTTGATTTCCGGAGGTCAGAACATGGGGTGAAACCAGAGCTCTAACTTTTTTGGACTTGATGGGAAGCTTGTTGGGAAGTGCTGACAAGTATGGTGATAAATGAAAAAGAGGCAATCTTTTTATTTCTTTATTTTTTTAATCTCACTGCCTGTCTGGAGTCAGAGTTCTGTCTCACTTCACTCACTACACCTCCCAGCAGCCACAGCATGCAGTCCCCAGATGTCGCTCTCCTGACTGCAATCTGACAATCACCCACCGGTCCCTTAAGCAGCACACACAACCTCGCTCAGTGCGAAGTATTGTTTGTGCCACAGTGCCTGCATTACAAAGCATTTCCGTCTTGACGCGATCTTCTGCTCTCTGACTCTGCTTGTATTTGGATTGCCTGCCGCCTGCCCTGACCCTTGCCTGGACTCTGACTACTGTAATCGCTACTTGGATTATCCCATGCCCGTGATTGACCTCTGCCTATCTGACACTGAGTTAGCTTTGTGGACTTCTAGCCGTGCTTGATTCCTGTCTCAATAAATATACCTGCTGCGAATGGAACCAGCTGTCTGCCTGTTTGTGACAATGACTTTACACAAGAAGGACACATTTCAAAGAATGTTACTTAAATATCTAGAATATGAATCATCCAAAAACACGATGTTTGAGTATACATACATATATACATATATATATATATATATATGTATGTTTTATATTGTTGCCAATGTTAAAAGTGCAAATTTTACCAGTAATAAATATATTCTTTTTTCTATATAGCTGAAAATACTAAAAACTTTTGTTACATTTTTACTAAGACATCAAAGGCACACATCATGGCATTTCCTTGCTTTAATTAATAGTAGGCCAGTTTGGCATCTCGTGGTTTGATTCCTGGACCTGGTTGTCCTCCTCATGTCTGTAGGGGTTCTGTCCAGGTTCTCACATTTTCTCACACGGTCAAGTGATGTGCATGTTGGGTTGAAGGGTGATTCTGAACTTTTAGTAGTAGTGACTTTTTTTTTTTTAAATCTCTTGTTGCTCTATAATGGACTGGCTGCAGAACCCAACCATCTTGTCTCCAGATGATTAAACTGTCAGTCTTGCAATTCTCTTTGGATCAGACTTTGGCCCAGTGAACTTTTGAATACCTGTGTGAAAAGTTTCTTGTGTTCTAAATGGGCAGTTAAGGCCTATGAGGTGAACAGAAGTTTTCAACCAAGTTGGTGTCACAACCAACACTTTTGTGGTCAAAAGTCAGCAAATTGGCCATTGTGTGGAGGAAAAAAAAAGATTGTATTTATCCGTTTATTTACAATTTCCTGTTACTCTGTATATTTGTGGTTCTGTTTTTTCTTTGACATTTGAGGCTATAATTGTATCTCTAACGTACAAAAGATGTCTTCAGTAAGAAGACAAACTAAAGGTCTATTAGAAGGTTTCCTAAGGCTTACGTTAACGGTACCATTTCAAAACTACAAAAGATGTAACTTGTTTGTTGAGTGGACATTCTTCTCTTTTCAATTAAGGTGAAATATAAAAAATCAGTTGTTCTTATGATAATCATGCATTTTATCTGTGGCTGCATTAAATGCATTGCTCTGACTGCAGGTCAGGTTAGTGTAAAAAAGAAACTGAAGATCAGGTTTTCTCTAAACATTTTCTCATGTAACCTTATCACAAGTCTTTGGTCTTCATTAGTCACCAATAGTAAAAAACAAAATAATGCAGCATCTGAAACAAAATGTCAAAACATAAAAATTAAAAAAAACAATGAAAACAACAGATTTCCTTTAATGCAGCATGTGGACCTGTAAAAATCTTTCCATATAATACATATTATATTTATAATATATTATATAATAATAAAAACAAAATAAGAGACTTTGCATTCATAATGCAGCTGAAATGCAAACATATAGAAATGAATAAGTGAGAATGTGTCAATAATACAAACATATATACATTCTTTTGAAAAAATAATTAAAGTGTATATTTATAAAAACAGGAAAAATAGTCAGATTGTTCTTAAAGCATTTATACACAATTTTTAAATTTAATTTTTCATGCTGCACAAAATGCAATAACTTACATATGTGTCATGCTTAGTTATTTTAATTCTACTTTTAAATAAATAAAAAATTAAAAGGCACACACTTGACTGGTTTATTGGTGCCAATCTATAGACGCATAAACTGTATAGACTGCATAACATCTACTTCCCACCATGCTCAGCATAAAAGACATTAACAATAGTCAAGATATTGTTCATGAACCATTTTCATTCACTAGTGGTTCTTTGTTTTTTTTTTGTTGTTGTTTTTTTTGATTGATTGTACCTTTCTATCGATTTTGTTCTAGTGTTACATTCCTGGCATTATTGGATCAAACCCAGGTGAAAGACTATCCTAAATGTTTGTTTAAATCTCTCAAGTCACTTATCTTTGCTACATTTTTATCCGAGGAGTATTGACTTTGTTGAATAATGAACACTTTGTATTTGTCCTTTTATTAAAGAACATTTTTGCAGGCTTCGAATAACCATAACCTTTTTTTTTCAGACACATTAGGTTTAGTATTTTTAACTTTGTCACCACTGGTTTCTTCACACCATACCTTAGAAGGTCTAATCACGACATTTGTGTGCCATAAAATGGTATCACATGAAATTTGAAAGTTCTGCTCGTCTCAATTTTGAGTTTTTATGTTTAACACTTTTTAAATTACAACTTTACAATATCAAAATATGCAAAATCAGAAAAAATAAAAAAAACAAGATTACAAGCATAATATATTGCAGTAAAAAAGGACAAACCTCAGTAGTTGCACAGGATAATATTTCATAATTCAGAAAAATGTTTCACGTATACTTAATCTGAAAAGACATATCTACCTATTCGATTTCCTTTATTCCCAATTAAAGCAGATTTAGTTTTCTTTGTGACCATTGTTTCTTAGTCTTTTAGTGAGACAAATGCCTTATTTACATGTTTTCACATGGTTGTCCCTAATAAAATACATTAAATGACCATAATGACAACATTATATTTGAGAAATGTTGGCTCACTTTTCATATTGTTATACGTGTAGACTTGTATTCCAAAAACCTGGTTACCATATTTAGGGTCACACTGTTCATCTCTGTCATATGATAAACTTAAAATGGTTACCATTTACAGAATTAAAGCACGAATACTTTAGTATCTGTTTAGTAGCTATTTAGTCGGAAGTATGCTTGTTTTCTTTTTAAACATAAGAAAAAAAGAACTATGAAACCCACTACCAATAAAAGTGGGATATTTTCATTATATTACTTTACAAATCAAACTCAAAGCTGAGCTTATTAATGGTGTCCTACTGTTTGAACGCTTCTGGTTTGTACCCCCCAAAAAAGGTTCATTCATGTTGACTTTGCATTGCTGCAGAGCAGCAGGCTTCTCTTTTCTCCAGATAAATGAGCAAGTTTATTTCTTTCCAAATTGCCTATTAGCACACCTCACTTTGTGGGAAACCAGCAGTCAAGGGATTAACACAGTTGTTCCCTTTTCCAGTCTGGTTTAGGCATATGTGATGCAGTCGCCATAATGCACTTCTTCTGTATTTTTTTAGCAGTTGTTTCAGTCAGGAAAATTTCTCCTAATGGAGCTGCTATTGCGGGAAAAAAATAATCAACTTCTATACAAGGGCTTTTTTTTGCTTGTTGGAGCTCCTTAGAAACAGGATTCAGTGAACAATAAACTCAATCACTGACCATCTGTGAGATCAAACCATAACTCAGTGCATAGCACAATGTTAACTTCATTACAGCCTTGTAGAGCGAGAGGGAATGCATTATCTTGTTGAGCTGAAAGTTTGTGTAATGCTGCTAGTAGATAGTCTCATTGTGTAAGCATCAGTGTAGCAACATATCCCAGTGGAGATTAAACACAAGAATCCATTTACTTCTAGTATGAGCTGCTGCGGATAGCATGCGGAGCCGGCATTTGGCTTCGTAACTATAGCACCATCATTAGAGAGGCAGCAAACAAAGAAAAGAAAAGATTTTGGCAACATTTTCCTCAATCTATCTAAAACACTGGAGTCACAAGTAATTTGAAACAATCAATGTATAACTGCTTATACTTCTCACACCATTGTTTTTTAAGCATTCATGAGACTGTGAATGAGAATGTGTACAAACAAGGGTTTTTGAGACTTATGCACTTCATTAATGTCTGCCTATGTTGTGCACCAATGTTTTTCTTGTTTGGATTTCATCTAAAGATGTCACATGTGTGCTTGTAGGGTGGACTCAGAAACAGCAAGCATGAGTGTACACTTTCGTCCCAAGAATATGTCCATGAACTTCGCTCTGGCATCACTGAAGAAAAACTGCTCAACTGCCTGGAGTCCCTCAGAGTGTCTCTTACCAGTAATCCTGTCAGGTAAATCACTGAAGCTTGATGCACATTGTCTTTTGAAGTACCACTCCAACTATCTTTTGATCTACTGTATTTTAAAAGTGACCTTTTAAATTACGAATACGCTCTTTTTAGCCCCAAAAAAGATGTTTTCTAGGATATAGTTTCTGGAGAGCTGCAGTAATTCATTTGCAATTTGACTCTTGAGTTCTGGGCAAAGCTGTTGGCACAGAGTAAGCCAGCCGCATTTCCCGTCATCCATGTATGTAGTCTCTCCTGCTAGCTTACAACTCCTGACAACCCCAACCTAAAGTTATCAGTGCAGCAAAAATGGTCAGCATTAGTGGAGCTATCCAGCCATAAAGTTTTGAGTCAGATGTCAGCTTGGATGCTGAAAATAAAAACGTACATGGATCTAGTCGTCTATAAGTAGATGCAACAAAATAGAGTGGAACTCGCTGCTTTTGGCCCGTTGATTGTAGTTTCTATGTCACAGCTACACACTTTTTATCTGCTCCTGATTCATCACAATTCGAATAAAGAAATACTCAGAAATGTTATTTTTAGGCTTAATTTTCTTCATACATGTCGTCCATCATTAAGAAATTGCCACAAAAAACATGTTTAAAAACATCCAAATCACAGTTTTCGTTAGATTAGGTCTTAAATACGGGAAGATCTTCAACACTATTTCAATAAATTGATACCTCAGTTTTAGAGAAGTACGTCTGATAAAATGCTTGTCTTGTGTAAGTAAATATGTATGTTGTACAGACTGCATATTTTGCAGTTTAAGATTTACGATGGGCTGTATTCATAACAGCTGTCCGGCACGGCTGTATTTTGCACAAAAACGATTATCCATCATTTCATTTCCATATTTAAATGTTTTGAAATTGTGTATGTATGAGAAACTCCAGCAGACAATGGTCACAGGTGTCCCATTTGTAAGATCAGTGAGAAATTCTGATGAGAATTCAAGCTAATAACTATTTAAAATCAAATAACACATTTTTACTAACTAAAGCAACTAAAACATCAGCATGTTGCCTTAAGTCAAGAAACTAAAAGATGAAAAGCACATTATGTTTTTAACGCACCCAGTATTCACAACACAGTCATTTCTTTTGTGACTTTAGTTTCTTTTAAGAGGAACTGTTGTTATTTTATATTGGAACTAAATTGGGAATACTGCTGCCTTTTAAAAAATATATTTTGGAAATGAGGAATCATTTCATGCATCTTCACGAATCCAACATGCTGTGATGCTTTACCTTCAGAGCAGCACAGCAAACGTACAACTCAGACAAACCTGAGACAACCAACCCTGCAGCATGCCGCTGTAGCCCTCCCATTTGAACCCCCTCATGAAAGATATTTTTAAAAGATTCTTTCAAAATTCAAGAAGGGATTAACTGTACTAAAATCAAATTCTGGAAAAAAATGTCAAACTTCAAACTTTATTTATTTGTACAGTGCCTTTCATTCAGTTGAAACCCAAGGCGCTTAAGGTTATGTCAAACCTTTCATCTATTTTTATTCTTATGACAGTTTTTCGTTTTAACCCTGCCTTTTTCTGTGATTTTCTTTTTCACACTTTGTCTGGTACTATTGATTGTTCATCCAGATAATAAACTAACTATAAAAAAACAAAACAAAAAAACAATTCACTTTTTTTTTTTCCTTTTTTTAGTTTTCAAAGTGCACTATGCTCAGGTTCTATAGTAAAGGAAATAAAAGCTTCTGGCCTGGCAACTGGATAGTGCAGCATATTGTTGTCTCATTCCCTTCTACTGTGGGTCTTCAGTCACTTTTCTGCGCTTTCTTGCCTTTGAATGCTATTTTTCAGCTTAAATAGTTTTGGAGTTTGTCTGTGAATGCTGACCGATGCTGCGGCCACTTCAAGACTCACTAAATGTCATACCCATCTTGAAATGCTTCACTCTATTTTCTCATACCTGTCTTGACCTAAACAATATAAGTACATATTCCTACATTTTTTTTGGCATGATCTGGCTTTTCTCCATGTTTTAGTAGCTTGCTAAGTCCTTGAGGCTCAATACAGAATGTGAGAGTTAAACTGTTATATTGAAATGAAAGACTTCACATATGTTGAATCTACAATTTAGAAAGGGATACAGTGTGGTTCCTTAGGCAAGACCCTTCACGCTACTGTCTATCTATGTAGCCTCAAGAGGACCTGGATCTGAGTCCCCATCCAGATAAAATACAGGGTTGTGCCAGGAAGGGCATCCGGTGTAAAACTCTCTGCCAAACCAAATGTGTGACTCAATGAAGGCTGATTTGTTTTGGCCCTGAGGGGATTTGTTGAAAAGTAAAAAACAACCAAATAAAAAGGGACAACGCCTGATGAGGTGTCCAATATCAGAAAAGAATTATTGACATTGAACCGTCTGACGTCAAGGGGGGCACGGTTGGTTCAGCCAAGTCAATTTTCTTCTGATAATTGACACGTTGAAGAGTATTATCTTGGTTATACCATGGTAACTTATTAAAGAAATACTAAATCAATATTAGTACTTTAAACTTGCTATATTTTAAGTTCAAATGGTTTTTCACAAGTAGCGGACTACTTGATGCATGGTGTGACACATTGTCATAGTAGCGACTACTGAGCCTGCACCAATCTCACTCAGCCGCAGTGGAAGGGAACGTCACAGTGATACAAAGTGATACAAAGCATAATTTCAGACGGAAAATTTCCATATTACTGCTTGGTTTTGACCAGTAGATGAAGCAAAAGTTTGTTTCAATGAAAAAAGTTAACTTTTAATTTTCTAGATTGCTTTTATTGCAAATAAACCACTTCTTCAATTAATTAATCCAATCATTTGCAAATATGTATTCTCCCTAAATCCAGCTATAAGGTCAGCAAGACAGAAAGACAGATCAGAAGCCATTTAAAATTAAATGTAATGTCATAGTTCTTAACAATTTGACTGAGATACTGGCATGTCCATCATTGTGTGAGTTAAAGGACAGCGATCGTTTCTACTTTCTTCCTTCTGTGATAAACTGTACGTAACATATGTCTATATTTGTTCCAAGTCTCCGTTTTAGTTATCAGCTGTGGTTTAGGCCAGAGTTATAAAACAAAAAGATCACTCAGACTGTATGAACAGAACCTCATTTAGGTGTCCATTATCATTGCCCATTATCACTTTTTAATAGAAACCCTGCAGCTAATCATAATTGAGAATTACCTTAACCACGGTATAACCACTGGTAAAAAGCTCAAACATTGTGAACAAGAATGAGTTTTTATGCTTGGTCGCACATATTTATGTGCGAATAACACCGACTCTTAAAAAATCTTTCAGAAGACCACCACTGTTTAAAAAATGTGTTTTTCATTTTTCCACTCAAGCACCAGAATTTCTGAGCACATCTTTCTGTTCAAGCTAAAGTTTTCCCAACAAAGTGTTGTTGTTGTTGTTCATGGGTATATATCTCTGCTTTGTTTTCCTTCTGATGTTTGTGCTGCTTGCTAATTTGCTCCCAAAGGCCTTTGTTTGTCTAATAGTTTAATTGGCTGGGCTGTGCACCTGTTTGGCAGCACAGGTGGCCATTGGGCCATTGTGCTTAGGGCCTTGTCTTCCAGGCAATCCCACACAGGTGTGTGGCATACAGCCTTTGCAGATCCACCCACAGATGGCATTGCCTGGAGCACCCACTGCCTATTCTTTTTTCACCCCGTTCTACTCATCTGCAGGGTTTTGCACTTCTTTTGAATTTTCCCAGGCAAGTTCTTTTGAATCCTCAGCTTCATTCTTCCACTTTGATTTGGATACTTTACCATTCAGTTAAAAGTGCCATAATGAAATGCTATCTATTTATTTACAGTGGGATAAAAAAAAAAAAAAAAAGTATTTGACAATCACTGATTCTGCAAGTACATTTTTGTCTTCCACACATGAAGTGTACCTGTAATGAGCCTTTCAGATATTAATAATCTATTTAAGTGGGACAACTTACAGAATCGGTGACAAATACGTTTCTAGCCCACTGGATGTCTTATAGATTGTTGCTGTGTTACATTCACACTCATTTGCCTGTCTTGAATACAAAGATTTACCTGGTTCGTACCCTGGTTCGAATTGCAGCTCAGACTTTTTTGTATGGGGTATGCATGCTCTTCTTGTCCATGCATGGCTTTTCCTCGGGCTCTCCGTCATCCTTCCACAAGTCCAAAGTTATGCTCCATTGTTTAATTGAAGATTCTAGATCGTCCTTTGGTGTGAACGTAAGTGGGTGTAGTTGTGTCACCCTGTGACCAACTGGGCACCTGTCCAGGGTGAACCCCTCTTTCTTGCAACAGTAACTAGGTTGGCTCCAGCAACCCCATCACCCTGTAATGATTCAGTTGGTTCTGAAGATGGATGGATATTTATTTTAAAACCTTGTTTTGTATGAACAATCCTTAGAAGCATGCATTGGGAATGTTATGGAAAAAAGTTGTTGATATTCTGTATTTTTTCTACTATATATTCTGTGTCCTGCATCATTAATTTCAGTCAAATTCAGACATTTCTTGTGTTTTTCCAGGTTTATGTGAAATTCATTACAAAGTAGGCTAAATATTCTATCCATGAAATAGCAAGTATAAGAAGTAGGAGTTTCTACATTTAATGAATATCAGATAGTTTCCAAAAATACTTTTTTAGCCTTATTCACAGGCATATTTTGCTTTAGCTAGTTTTGAAAACTTGAACGCTCCTTGTTTAAAAAAATAAAAAGACACCTTTTACTTCATGCAACAATCAATGTCTAAATTTGACACAAACAAGTAAGTACAACATATTGCAGTACCTTTAATACCACTGCAAGTTTCAGGATACATTTAATAAACTCCAACTCTAAAAAATTCCAGCTGTTTATCTGAATTCATGGTTTTTATTTAATTGTATTGAAGCTCCTTTATTTATGGGTGGACTCCACAGACCATAAGCTTTACTTTGACCTTCCCATTGGTTCAGTGCATACATTTCTATGGTTAAAAACTAGTAGGAACGCATATCTTGATACCAGTGTTCACCCTTGATAGCTTGAGCCGGAAATTGCGTTTAAAACTGACAAAGAAAGTGAGACGTTGCCCTCAAGGGATCTTAGATGAATTGAATCTCTGCCAATGAATGACACCTCTTCACACTTTTCATTCTTTATCATCTGTCTGTAAGTTGTTCATGATTGATCCTCAAATTGTACTTCGTCCTGGATTAGATTTATCATAGTCCTTGTCAATTTTAATGTTTTTATAAGTATACATTTTAAAAGATTCTGTTCAGAAAGATCAAAGAGATGAGTTTTCTAAGGACTTGAGGCATGGATGTCTCTAAACATTGTGACTTAGTCTCATTGGCAAACTTTTCTTCTTAAACGGATGGCAGAAAAATACTATTTTTTGACACTCTTGATAATCAAGTCATAATAAAAGAAGAAGGTGTAAAAAAATCAATACAGAAAATGTAGGATTGTTTCATCCACAAAATAAAAAAAATGCATGGCAGCAAGGCAGCACTTTTGTAGAGGATAATACACTAGAAATAGAGTATTTCTATATCAGCATGGTTTTGTTTGTGATGAATTTCAAACTTAATTAAAAAACTACTAGTAAATCCAACATTTACTGCAGTCTGTTGTTTTTTAATGTCTATAAAATACTTGTATAGTTTACTGTTGAATCTCTTTATCCAACTTTGTGTTAGTGTTTATCTGGAAATCACAATACAGATATGAATGTTTTCAGCATCTGTTGACACTAACTTTATTGCTTGCATCATTTACAACATGGAACACCATCCTCTTAGTGTTACTGAATAGTTTTTGGCTGGATTCAGATGAGGATATATGTTCAAAAGCATGCCAATCCATGCATAAATGTTGTTCCAGCCAGCTGCACCTTCAGACTTCACATTCTAAAAGTGGAACCACAGTTTGATGAGGATGATGTGTTAGCCGGAGTTGCATACTCATAAGAAAGTCGATTGTTGTTCTATTTCAACACAAAATACAACATATAAAAGAAAAGTGGGTAACTTGAGTTTGTGAAAGCCAATATGTAAGACAATTGTGTTGGGTCCTTACAAAAGGTCAAATTGTTTGAGATGCTTCTGTTCTAAAGTGTTGTGTATCTACCAATAGCGGTCAAAGAAAAACATAAATAATTGGCATACAGTGTTGGGTAGGCCAAAGAGAACTTGTTATCATCATGGCAGCCTTGACTTTGGCTTGACTTTGACTTGTGACACTAGACATCCTGATGTCTTGCATAGCTAATACCACAGTCAATAACACAGGCGACCTGAATTATACATAACTTCAGAAGCAGAGAGGGATTCTATATCAGGAGTCTCTAATGGTAGTGCTGTCACGCAATTAATTTTTTTGTGTGATTAATTAATTGTGGTCTATAATTAATTAATCTAATTAATCGATTTTAGTCCCAAATACTTTTAACCTAATAATTGCTGTGAAAAGCCTCATTTTAAGGTATTTTCATTTAAATCTGTGAGATTGCATTGCAGTAAAAGATCGAAATAAATTAAAAAACCTTTCTTTATGAAGTTTTTTATTATATAGACTTCCAACTTTACTTTGTACACCACTAAGGATGATTTTTTTTCAATCTCGAACAATTTAAGAAATATATAAATCAGGTCCAGAGTGCTCTAATAAAACAAAAAATAAATACAAAATACAATAAGAAAACATCTGAGCAATCCAACAAATATTGACAACGAGCTTCTTATTAATACCATATCGATATTTCATATTTTGACAAACTTTGTCCTTTATCTTTTGTTTTTTTTTTCTAATCTGCTACGTGATAGGAAAAAAAGGTCATTCAAGAGCCAGGGTTGAGAAATCGTGACATGAAGTAAAAAATATGATGAGGACAACACTGCGCTCTCTGCACATGAAACTCTAGAACTGAAATTCAGCTGTTCAGCTGTTCAGAGTAGCACCTGCAACCACTGACTATCAGAGGCTCTTATGATATTTAAAGTGAATGAGCAAAACAAAGCAATTTGGGTTAACATTTTTACAGTGTACAGACCCTTAGTGGCCCCTTTTCTAATGAGATCAACTTTCTGACACTAATTATCACCAATTACTATTAAACTACTTGTTTATCTTTTAAAATATCGTTTTTATAAGATTTTCTTCTCCTTTTTTCTAGTATGATGTTTTGCACCTAGGCCAAAAATGCTCAGGTGGTTGATTCTAGTTAATGTAACTGTTTATACAAAAATCAGTGCCATTTGTTTCAGTTACTACTTTGCTGTACAATTTAGATCCTAAAATTTCAAATCCAATCTAAGTGGTTAGCACTATACTGAAGCTTAATTTAAAGAAATCTCAAAGGTTTATTGTATATATGTCCCCAAAAAATAGGAAAAATTGCCACAAAAGCAAGAAAAATATCAGGTATATAGTACTCACTACACTTATTGTTCCTTAAGAACTTACCAATTGTCTACTAAAAATTACTACTTTGTAATACTGTTTGAATTTGCTATTTTTTTTTACACATATTCAATTATTTTTACATTTAATGATTTAAGGAAATTACAAGTAAATGTGAAATTAAGTATTATTTTAATAGATATATTTTTCATGCAATTTTCCATAAGTGATAGTCTTTTCAGGTGAAAGTTCAGCATTGTGGAGACTCATGTTTAGCTTGGTGAATTACTGAGTGGACTGTGTTTGTTTCAGGTTGTTTGGGGTTAGATCCATTTGTTGGATTGCACATGGTGCCTCAACTGGAAATGTTCTAGCTTAAATGGGTCAGTAAACTCACAGAAGGACAGTAGAAATGCTGGTGTGTAATTCAGCCTGAAACATATTGTATTTGCACAGGAGCCATCAGTGACAGGGCTCCTCACCTAGCCCTCATGAAGTAATAAAACTGGTTTATTAACTGAAATGAGAGTTTGCACAAGCCAACCCAATATGAGAGCAGTGATCAGTCAGAATATGTGAGAAAAGTTGGTGTTTCTGTTGCTTTAGGTTGTTTACCACCATGTTCTCGGCTCACTGCTCATATGCCTTATTTCTATACTCCTGTTTACTTTTCATCTACTGTTACACTGTAATATAAGTCTTTGTATTTTTTCTTTTTGAGTCTTTTTAGTTTGTCCGCTCGATTTTTTGCAGCTTATTCCATTGATGACTTTTGTCTTTAAATTTAATATTTGCAACATAATGCATAAATACATATCAAAAGTTGCACCTTTTTGTTTTAATAACATGAACAAATACAAATATTTAACACATCTTTGACTCTTTTCCTGTTCTACCCAATAACCACATGTAACTTATGTTTTTTCCCTAAAATGTGTTATTTGGTGTTTCTGTGTTTATCAAGTTTGGTCTATTACTTAAATTCAACAAAAAAATTGACTAATACTGGAATTTAGTTTCTTCTGCTTGTCTAGTAGACGTCAGATAATGATCCTTAATAACGATGTTATTATTATTAATATTATTATTGCCTCTTGGTCCAACTATTTACATTTGACACTACTTCTGTTTACATTTTGTGAATTATGTGACGTAGTTATCTAATTTGATTTGATCTAAATGACCCTAAAATTCCCCCCAAAATATAAAAAACGGAATTACTTTTCTTTGACTTAGCATACATTTTTCACATTTTGCCCCAGGACTATACATGATTGTGGAAAGTAGTGCAATTTGGTGGCACTTAACCAGAGGATTAAAGCCATCAATATTGTATGAACATGTTATTCCTGTGGTTAATGAAATCTTTTTATATAAGCCTCCATTAGAAGGAAAAAAAATAAGAGAAAAAGGAGGGTTTTATCTCATTTTCCTTAAAGAGCTGGAGTGCTTTGTTTGACCAAACACAAGCCTAATTCAATTGATGTTATATGTGTTGCTGCTTTATTGCCTTCAGACTTGAGGCATATTTGATCAAAAAAGCCTCTTGGAATAGTCAGATTTTTCAGCCCTACTGATGCTGCTCACAGAATGAAATAAAATACATTTTGGAAGGAGATTATTGTTCTTTTTTTATATATTAATATTTTGACAAGTGTGCTGTCCTTTGAGGCAGTTTTTAATGAGATTGTATTGTCAGAACATGCTTATTAATCTCTAAACTGTGTGGGAACTTAAAGCTGAATTGATGACAATGGTGCTAACCTTCAGAGAACCATTAGATATACAATAAAAACAGAGGTAAAATACAAACTGATGATCTTTTTTAGATGTGAAGCAGTTATTTTGTTCTTATAAAACCTTATGGAGACCTACATCATTTTGCATGAAATGCAAAATGAAACCCCTAGTTCCTTTTTGAAAAAAATGTTTGTTATGTTTCAATCTACCTTTTTGGTGTGCACCTTTACAACCATCAGGGTGCCTGCAAACTAAGCTTTAGTCAGTTCACAAAAATACCAGAAAAATGTTCTAAACACATTTACAGCACGCCGCATGGAGAAAGCAGGTTTTATGTACCTGGTTTGCGATGATAACAAGCTTTAATTCCTCGCAAAGCATGAAACTGTAATTATGTAAAACCCTAACTTGTCCTTAGGGCAGAGGGCGACATATTGTTCTCTGAGCTGTTCCCACACACCTTGCAGGTGTCACAGAACATCCTTCAATCTTTTAGTGATGTTATACTTTGAAAAAAAAGTGTTTTTTTTTGGAAAAAGGATCTTATTTTGTGTTCTCTAAACACTGATGTTACTAATGTCAGTGATCTGCACTCCCTCGGATATCTTAGCCCCTCATATTTTCTTTTTGTTTACCCACTTCTATATTATAACTGTATCAAGCTGTGTTGTTATTTCTAGATTAAATGGAGACAGCCTGTTCTTTCTTCTGCCGTTAGCATAGGCAAAATAAATGCTTTAAAAGGAGGAGACTCTTGCTAAAGATCTATTTATAGGCATTCGTGAATATTATTGTGTTTTGTTTTAATAAAAGAAATGGATCATAGCTATTCACAGCAATCTATATTATCATCTTAGAAATTGACTTTGTTTGTCTATGAGGAAAATCTGAGTAATGGGGACTGGGGAGCTGCTGTTGAGCTCTAATTTAGTAACAGATTAAAGAAATATCTCACCTCAGCTTTGCCCGCCGCCTCAGGCAAATGCATCTCAGTGCTAATGGAGGGGCTCTTCCGACCCACTGAGTCAATACAAACAGCTTTAAAACTCAAACTATTATTATTTCAAATCATTGTCAAAAAGGCCAGATAAATTATTGACTTATGTTCTGTTTATGCAGGAAAATTGCTTCATGCATTTTGCGTCACTGACGGGACCAAATGCGAGAAATGCTAATGACATAATCTGGCTGTGACCGCGGCTTCCCTTCCAGTCTTCTCTACTTCCTCTCGCTCTCTCCTCCTGGCTTAGACAAACGGGCTGATCTTCACTGGATCATTTGCCATCTCCTGATATGCTGTGGTTTATAGCCAATTATCTCCCACTATCCATTATCGATTACTGTGTTATCTTACTTGCATTGCTTAATCTTTTGGCACAGTTACATCGCCGCTCACAGGGGGGTCCTGATACCAACCTCTCTTCGATGAGAAGGCTTTCTCAGATGGAGTGGTGTTCATTTATGTGTAAATGGGTACAGTTAGGTTTTAACTCAGAGGACAGGATGGTTTTTGAGTCACTCTGCCTTTTCTTTGGAAGAAATAAAAGAATGAAGACCTTCAAATCAGTCTGAATTAGCTTCTTCGGGCTAATGCTTCATTGCATGTACTTTCTCCCTCTGATTACCACAGAGCAAACAGGGAAATCATACCCACCGGATACTGTTCAATCTAATGTTTGTGTCCATCTATTTTTTTCTTCTTCCAGCTGGGTTAATAACTTTGGTCATGAGGGACTTGGCCTTCTTCTGGATGCTCTGGAGAAGCTCCTGGACAAAAAACAGTGAGTTAACTCTGCCATTATCACTCGTTTGTGTTTTTGTATCATGTACTCACAGCACTTACAGTTATGTTTCTTTTTCTTTGTTTTCAGGCAGGAGAATATTGATAAACGGAACCAGCATAAACTCATCCAGTGCCTCAAGGCATTCATGAATAACAAGGTTTGTATGAATCAGCATTGAAGAGAAAATCTATTGAATTGATTCTCCAGGTCTGCTGGTCCTCAAAATCTACCATCCCTGCTTGATTTCCTTCTGTTGTTTTCTTACTGTTGATGATGACCTGGATCAGGTGTGTTTATTCAGTCAGAATCTTGGATCATTGGATCCAGCTTATCAGCAGCACTTAGAGCTAAAGTTACTGGAAAATAAGGAAGATTATAGCCATCCCTCCCTATTCCAAAATATTCAATAACAATGTTTTTCTTTAAATGTGTGTTTGATAAGGTAAACAGCATTCACAAATTAGTATAAATTGTCAAAGCAATACGCAGTGTAATTTTTTTGTTCACATACACATTTCCCGTTTTATAAATGATTTTTATTATTAGCTCTATTAGCTATAATTCTATCTGGTGGTTGACAACTCTTTGATGATGAAACAGGAAAAGGAACCTAAATTTACCCTTCTAAGCCCACCGTCTGAGAGTTTTTAATTATCTTTTTGTGGAAGGTCTGGCTCATTTCTCCAAAGTGGCACTCCAAAGACAAATGAACCATCCATCCGTATTGTATCTCATAGAGTTTACCCTCTCCTATGGTCATTTTGACCCAAGGCTTCAGTTGTGGGGAAGCCGAATGCTACAGGGAGACAGGGAAATATGTCCTTGTGGTCCTGTCCTGAATTAAATGAATTCATCACCAAATTGTTCTTTTCTTTTTGTCCTCAATGTTCTTCCCTAAGAAAGACACAACACCTAAGAAACTTGAAAATAAAATCCTTAATTACAAATCCTTTATTGGTCCTTTTAAACTAACTTTTTTCCTTCATTTCTAACCTCTGTGATCAATTACAGGATGGACTGCAAAAGATCTTGGGAGACGAGCGGAGCTTGTTGCTGTTGGCACGAGCAATTGATCCCAAACAAACCAGCATGATGACCGAGATCGTCAAAATTCTCTCAGCTGTCTGCATTATTGGGGAGGAAAACATGTAAGTTGAAAACTATATTTTTTATTAACTTATCACATCATCTGACTTGCCACAGGAGCGTAATCCCCTCCACTATAATGTACACGTTTTTGTCAGTCTGAAGCAGTGAACAACGGCTGCAATTCGCACCTCACGAGCAACCAGTTTTAATGTTGAGTCAATGTACAGATGTGATCAGAGGTCCTGCGGCACTTCCAGAGTCTGATCTTGGGTTAAGAAGACACATTGCATCAACCAATCAGGGACTCAGCTTTAACCTGTGACGTGTTGACAATGTGATCAGTGGTTGAAATGAACCCAGACATGGAGACTTGATTACCAATGCTTTTGTAGAGCTCTTAAAAATAAATTAACCTGATCTCTCAACATCATTCATGTCTTCCATGCATTCTAAATGAGATATAGAGTCAATGCTTCCATGTAGTCATGAGGCTAAAAACCTTTGACAGGAGCTCCTCCCACATGCATCTGAAGAGTCTAGTTTATGAACACGTTTTTGGACAGGCATTGAGCACTGAATGTGACGCGCATTGAAAGATAGGCAGAAGACACATATTTGATGTTCAAATCGTATTTGGTGGAAAAGCAGTATTAGGATTAGCGCTTGAAAATTCACAAATCACAATAAAACAAAAATGAATACATGAAATTTGAGAAAAAAAATGATTTAAAATGTCTCAGTAGCTTCAAATTAGCACATACAGTGATGTTAATGACAAAGCAAGGACAGAAATAATTTTCTTTTGACGCCATGTTCTTTGATTCCCCTAAAAAAATAATTTTTTTAGACAAGCCAGTATTTTAGGTTTTGGTCAAACATGTAAACTTTATTAACTGCACAACAATTCAAATAATGATGGCATATAAGACACTGCGTTTCACTTCCATGCTTAAAAAAAGCATCTAAATATGTGTAAACCAAGGAAACACAAGCACAAAAAGCAATCTCAAACCAAAACTGTCCAAAATTATTCAGCACTTTTCTGTAAAAATGAGATTAATGACTCAGATGACTCTTGCCCTGAAGCTGCTTTCATTTATCTTTGTAAATACAAATCAGCCCCTGTCAGAAGTACTGCAGTTCTCATTGAACTCTGCCTTTTTCATCAGTGCCCTGTTTGGTGAAATAAATGGATTTCCCCTAATTATCCTGTTGAGACCAATATTTACAGTATAGGGACAACATGAATTCCTTTAGTTCTGGAAAAGCTTTTGCAGATGCAGAAAATTAGCTTTTAATTTATTTTATTTATTTATTTTATCGAGGACAAATATATATATATATATATATATATATATATATATATATATATATATATATATATATATATATATAAATGAAGGCACCAGGAGAAACCCTGCTAATTATAAAATAAAATATATAAACTAATATGTTCATAATGAGTGGCACATACTCTCTGAGAGACCCCACACCGCACCACATATTTATTTTGTGAGCACAAACTGCATCAACAGATGACCTGTAGAAATCAAACGCTGCAGTGCAGTTTAGTCTTTCGATATTTCATGAAGCAGCCAGTGTAGTTGCCACACAAAACAGCCTGGTTGACAACCTATAAATTGGATGTTACAGAATTATTTATTTTTTTCCCCGCTCCTGTTGTTTCCCATGGGGAAACATTAAAATATCAATGTCAAGTCAGTTTGCAGACGGTGAAATAGGCAAACACATATTCTGCAGAGGGAGTGGAGCTCTGCAACACATTTCTTATCATTGACCATCCAAATAAGTGTCACAGTTCTGACATTTACTTAGTGTACTTTCAGGAAGCTACTCTCTTTTTTTGGTTCACGCCATCAAGGAGGTTAAAATGAAATGATTTGACCTCGGGCGCTTTTTTTGAAAAGCACTTTTTGTTGGAAAACGAACCATGTGATGGGGGAATCAAAAACAAACAAACAACAACAAAGCGGCAAAATCATGGATAAAGCTGTTGATTTGACAATGGGCAACTAAAATGTGACCTAAATATACTGAGGGTCAATCAACTGCAACAGAAAAAGGTGCTTTTGTCTCCCGAAACCTGGTATGAATATGGAGGAACGGAAACAGAAAGCCTAAAATCAAAACAAAATTGCAAAGCAAAACATGACCATAAACCAATAAAAACGTAATAAAACCAAACTGAAAAAGCATACATTCTTATATATATATATATAGATCATTTACAATAAAAAATCATGGAAAAGTCTAATAATTCCCATACTTCCATAAAACTTTTTTAGAATATTAGATTCAGAGACCACTGTTTAATTGATTCCAAGCATTTCTTTGTTTATTTTTACATAAATTGAGATTCCAGCTTCTCAAACCCACAAAAACGGGATTTAAAAAATATACTTTGAAGAAATCTACCCAAATGTTTCAGGGCATGAATGTTTAAACTGTGCTTCACCAACTAATCATCTACTAAACTCCAAGCACCTGCACAGATTCCCCAGATCTCATCAAATTGGTTCAGTTTGGTTCAATATGGAGAAGACTTCAGACTTGACAATTATCCAGAAAACCATAATTGATCCCCTCCATAGTCTGGGTAAGCCACAAGAGGGGGATGGCTGTTCACAGAGCGCTTTGTCCAAGAAGATCAACGGGAAGTCTAATGGAAAGACAATGTCTGTCAGGAGAAGATGCACCAGCAAAATAGATGACCGTGGGCTTCAGCATATCATCAAAAGAACAAGATTAAAAACCTTGAGACATTCACAAAGAGTGGAATGAGTTGCAGGAACAGCTCCAAAAACCTCCACATTCAGATGCATTCGGGGGATGGACTACAACTGTCCGGTTCCTCGGGTCAAGACATGTCTGAACCTGCACCAATGGAGGAAACGTCTCAACTGGGCCAAGGAGAAGAAGGACTGGACTGTTGACCAGTGGTCCAGGGTCTTGTTTTCTGATGAAAGGAAAGTGTGTCTTTCATTTGGGAATCAAAATCCAAGGTTTTGGAGGAAAACTGGTGAGGAGCAGAGCCCAAGCTGCTGTAGGTCCAGTGTGAAATCTCCACAGTCTGTCATGATTTGGGCTGCAATGTCCAGCGCTGGTCTTGGTAAACTCTGCTTTCCTTCAGTCCAAAATCACTGCAGCAGTCTAGCACAGGGGTTCTCAAAGATTTAGTTGCGGGGGGCAAAATTGAGAGCTCGACATTAGTAACTTGATTGACCAAATGTAATGTGTACAGTTAGCAGAACATAAGAACAAACAGAGCAAGATTTGAAACATTGTTTTAACTGAGAAATATGATCAATTTTGGTCAGCAACAGACCTGTGTGATGTCTATGTGAGCTACTTTCAGCATACATTCTTTTACAAACTCCCCATCACTGAAGGGCTTGCTGAAGGGCTGCCGGTGTAAAGCAAAGCTACCTTTCCTCCTGCCAGAATTCATTTCCTCGCTCTCAAGCATCGTCAGTTAGTTTTGTAACACTCATATTTTGTTCCAAAAAATCGTTTAAAGAAGGTGGATGATTAAGATATACTTTATTCTGGAGCTTTGGAGAGTATAGTGTCATATTTGCATTTTTTTCCATATATTCTAGATAAAACAACAACAACTTTTTGTGTTTAAAGAAATTACCTTTGTTTGGATAACTTAGGGTAAGGAAATGTACGAAAGTGAATTTGTTATGGAAGCATTTAACAATCTGACAATTAATAAATAGTTGTGGCTTCTACAGCAAATTATTGGGGGGCACAGATTCTGGCTGCTTGGATCAGCAGCGGCATGACCGCTACAGCTACTATAACCTGATAGCCGCAGCAGACCTGTAGAAAATTGTATATGTAAATGTTAATCTTATGGCCCACTAGGTTGTCTATGATCTCACAGCACACAAATGGGACACAAATTTGCCCATTTTTCCACCTGTAGACAGCCTGTATCCACAGATAAGGGCAGTTTTGACTAAGGCTTTACATATCAAATAAAATAAATGAGGTTAAGATCAATAGATTTTTTTCTAATTAGCAATTGCTAAGATTTGATGAAGAGTATTATTACCATTTTGTTTTTGAGGTTTGTCTCTTCCCCAAGACGCCTTCCATTTTTTCAGACGGTCTTGCTTACCAGCAACTGTTTCTTTATGTTTTTGTAGTGACAGATGAATCATTTTAAGTTGATCCACTATTATTTTCTGATTTGTCAGGACTCAATGCAAAAGAGCTGAGAAAAGGAGAAAAAGTACATATTATTTTATGTCATGAATTATTTATGAATCCATGCCCCCTCTGGTTGTTTTAAGTAGAATATGTGGGGGACAAAAAATTCAAATATGACAAAAAACTCCCAGAAGCTCCAGAATAAAGTATATTGCCTTCTTTTAACACTGTTTGGGACAAAATATGAGTGTTATCAAACAAATCATTGATGCCTGAGAGCGGGGAAACGCATTCTGGCAGCGGGAGCGGACTTTGGCACAACAATGGGCCATTTCTTAAAGCCATGACGTAGCTAGCTTCTGTCACAGCTTCACTGGATTTTGCCATTTTTGTAAACATTATCTGCTGTGCAACATATCCTCTTGTAGTAGTTGGAGCTTATTGTTGCGCTCCTTGCCAGTAAATTTTCATAGTTTGTATGATTTGTAACATAGTGATGATTTACAAAGAATTCTTTGAGCATTGCATTTACCTGCTTTCAAGTCAGCCACCTGAATTTATTTAGTCCATGAGGTACAACAAAGTAAGCATTTGTCCACTTAGCTTGAAAGCGCTTTTCTCCTCGTGAACAAAATGTTTTTTCCTCAAAGGGCCGTGCTCTGGCTCTCTCTGAATCCGCTCATCCTCCGACTGTGACTCCATTTCTACTGCCGTTGTCACGGTCCTTCCTTTATCTGCAGACGCAGTGACATAGAAAATGTTGTCTGCCCTCTAGTGGTGAAATTAATACACTGTGACATTGAGACCTTGATGTAATTACCTTTTTTCCTGAAAATGTTGCCAGAAACAACAAAACAAAACAAAAACAAACAAAAAAAATGTTTTCCAACGGACAGCTGGTTTAATTAGCTGCACTTTGAGAACCTCTGGTCTAGCAGAATGTCCTAGAGGACTTTATGATTCCTTCTGCGGAGGATCTGGACGACAGAATTTCATTTTCCACCAGAACTTGGCCGCTGCTCATACTACTGCATTACTGAAGATGAACGTATTATTTTGAAAATACTTTATTTTGACTGTTTTGATGGGATTACAATCTCTGTCTTTACCTCTGCAAAAATTGAGAAGTAAGCAGTGATTTCTCCACAGTATTTTATTGTTCGAAAATCCAGATTTTGTTGGTTTCTGAGCTGGAGCCCCAATTTATGTAAAAATAAGCAAATACATACTTGAAATCAATGAAGCAGTGGGATCTGAATCTATATACTATGAAAATGTACATTTTTGAATTGAGTTATGAAAAAAAATACATGATTATGTTCTATTTCTTGGGGATTGGGTCTATAAATTGATTTATTTTCTGACTTTGTACTCAAAAAGTACCATGCAGTAACTGTTTAGGTTTATCATCATTCAATAGGAATGTAAAATTACACATTTTACATTATACATGTATGGGCCACGCCCTTCCAAATAGAATCAATAAAAAAATAAAGCTTTTTTTGTAATGTTACTTTAACGTTGTGATCAGTGCCTTGAAATGTAATAATTTTGATTGTGTGTAGGTGTGAAACCCTCCCTTGTTTTTGCCAGAGGAGTTTGTTGCCTGGTAGGTTTTCTTTGGTACCAAATTAGTCATTACAGGAAAAGGTTAGCGACAACAATTAGTTGCTCCATTTAAGTATTCAGTGTGTCTTGATGAAAGCTGGACACTGGGGCCAACCATAATGAGTGTAGCAGGTCTTGCTTTCATTATTGTTCTTAATTAGATGTTCTTAATTACAGCGGGGCTTTTCCTGTGGCACGTCATTATGTCTGCTGTGAAAAAGGTGATGCTGCTGCAGTGGTGCCAACAGAGTGACCTCTGTAACCTCTTTAAAAAATGGACCAAATGTTTTTATGTTAATGTCTTAATCTTCAATGAAAGGACATCATTTCAGTTTTTTTGGCTGACACTAGAGTTTTTTTTCATTATATTATATTATTTTTTTGTTTGCTGAAACTTAAAGCACCAGTAGCTACTCATAAATGGACTACAGAGAATCTTTCAATTAAATCCGGACTTTTTTAGAAATATATACTAGAGTCATTTTCTAATCAAAGCACTGATGCAGTAAATGAGCAACAAGACCTTTGCTCTGCTCAGCCACCACATCCAGACTGACTCCTACTATATTAAGCACATATGAGATGTTTTGGATAATGCATATGCCTCTTTTTTCCCTCACACTCTTAAGATCAGAGTGTTGCTATGATCATAGCCTTGGATTAAAATGTAGGGATCGTTTGTAATGACAGCCAAAGCTGCTCTTGTCACTTTTCTTGCTCAGAAACTTCTCAGATGCTGTGACTTCAACTTATGTTCAGCACCCACTTTGACTTACAGCATCAAAAGAGCCCACGGTGAATTAGGCATGTTTATCTCTCCTCACTTTTAGCTCCATCTGAACTGGCTTTAAAGCCACTCAGTGCGTGGCAGCTCCCGGTGTTTGGCTGTGACTCTGTGACATCATGTCATTAAAGGGCTTTTTCTTCTGCTCTGTTTTAAGCTTACTCGGCAACAAAGTGTTGGACCAGGGGTGGGCAAACTACAGCCAGGAGCTCATCTGCTATATAACTATTTAATCTGGCACGCCAAACTGAAATAAATTGTGTTGATAATCCTGGTTAATGTTTTACTTTCCCTGTAATTTCGGTGTCTCCCCATAGACAGTACACTACTAATGCATTGAGCTTTGTTTAAGTGCAGAACGTTATTCTGAATTCATGTGCTGTTGGAGGATTTGCTATCTTTCTGACATTCATGTTTTCCAAGTCCGACATTCATTTTTCCAAACATTCTGACACCACATGAACACAGCATTTCTCTGAAGCTATGTACACACCTTGCATGTGATGCACATTCAAGAATGCACCAAACGGGCATTCTTAAATGCACTTTTAGTATATGGTGTTCTCACAGGTCTGTCGCTACCCAATAGTAGTGTGTATACTAACAGTTTGAAGACTCTAGGTGCGAAATTTCAAAGCGGTGCAAATCTCACAAATCATTCTCCAGACTTTTTGCTTTTACAGCTCCAGTTTGATATGTGTTTATATGCGTCATATAATTCCAGCCGGATACAAACCGCAATGATCAATTTCTCCTTCATAATACATTGTCAAACAATGGCACCTCCGTGTACTGAAAAGGACGCTACCCAAATGCTGCAAGTCAGACAGACTTAAAAACTTGTGTAGCGTTGTGCGTTGTGTAGTGTTGGACATGGAAGCCCGAAACATGCACAAATGCATTTTTACATAGATTTTTCATTAGAAGTGATTGCTTTAAGGCGTGTTTTTTTAGCCCGGTGTGAACGTAACATAAGTTTGCTTTTTCCCCAGAAGGTCAGCAACCCATTTGTCTAAATGACACTAAAATGGGAACAACCGTCTCCAGTGTTCTGATAAATATAGATTTTCAATCAGAATTAAAGCATGTTTTCATCCAAATTTCATGTTATTTCTTTCTCTTATGAGGTGGATTACCAAAATACTCCACGCGTCTGCTCCTGGTCTGATCCTTCTGTTAAATTTTAGAACCCTGTTTGGCCCACGAGTCAAAAAGTTTGCCCACCCCCTGTGTTAGACGTTCAGACGCTGTTTCCTGTCTTCTAATCAGCAGGTCATATGTTCCTTGTGTCATTTTGTCTGTGTCCTTACAGGGTAAAAAAAAGGAGCAGGTTGTTATTAAAAAAAGGGGATTTTTGCATTATTCTTGCCTCTTTATCTTTTTAGAGACAAATCAATTTAAAGGAAAATTGAGTCAAGCATTATAGGTCAGATATTATGCAAAAAATATGTTGTTAGATGTTCTGCTGTTCAACCAGTTTGGAGCACTAAAAATGTTGACAACTGTTTAGATGAAATGTTTTTTTTTCTCTTATAGGTATTGGTAAAATTTTTGACACTTAATAAGAATACTTTTTGGATGTTAAATGATAATAAAGCTTCTTATTCTTTATAAACGCTCATAAACGTTTATGTAGAAGCCGTTACTTTGGCCTTTTCTCTCACACTGTTGATTATTGCAAACAACCTACATACATACATCATCAAAATTGTTGCAAATGTCAGTAAATAAAGACTGGCTAAGTAAATGGGAAGGTGAGATGCATGCAGTTTGAGCTGAAAATTGTGAGTAAATGTCCTGTCAAATAAAAGGGTTGATTTTTTGTGTTTGCTTTCTCCCTGTTCCTTTCTTTCCTCTAGCTTAGATAAGATTCTGGCTGCGATGACAATTGCTGCAGAGAGGAACAATAAGGAGAGGTTTGCTCCAATTGTGGAAGGGCTGGAGAACCACGAGGCACAGCAGCTCCAGGTGAGTAATTAGAAAGACAGTGTTCAGTTATGCCATGCAGATGTCCTGCAAATTCAAGCAGTCTATTATATATATATCTATATATCTGAGACAATCTGGTTTTTGCCAGGCACAGTCCAGAGACAGCGTGATCCACGCAGTTCTTTCTTTTGCCATGACGACACCTAAATGGGCCCTTTTTGGCCCATTGTGCCGTAACCTCAGCTGCCATTTCACATTTTTCATGGCTTCAGTCTTCATGTTGACTTGTCCATATTGCAGCCCTTCTCACATATGACAGGATGCAATATTAAAATGGGTTTACTAAAATGCACTATGTGCAGCATCTTTAATCAAAAACATCACTGCACTTAGCCCATCTTCTGAATTTCTCTGCTCTTTTTTGAAAACACAAGGATATTGGACCAGAAAAAGTGTTTTTTTCTATCTTTTTCACATTTCCTCTTCCTCTCAAAGCTTTTACTTTTTTTTTTATCCTCACATTCTACAAACACGTCTCCATGCTTTTTTCCATGTAGCTGTCAAGTGGAGTCTCGGAGGACTCTATGTGAAAGGGCAACAAAGCACCATGCCTCTCCTCATTTTCACTTGTGTTCTTCGGCAGCAGGAAAATATATGTTCTGGCAACAACAACACCACTTAAGACACATTTTTTGAAGTCTAAAGCGGGGAATTACTTCAGGAATTAGTTTAGCTGCAGGGCTTGAGAAGGAAAAGTCATGAGGGGAACTAATGAGGTGGCTGGTGGAAGAGAGAGTAGATATTCTTTTATTAGGAGCTTCTTGTTTTTCTGCTAAATTTTGCTGTTAATGAAATGAAGCTCTGCTAATTGTAGAGTAAATTAAAATACTTTGCTGATGCGGGGGTTTCAGGGAAATTAATAGACTTCCAATCCAAAGCCTGTGACGGTCTATATAGCTAGACTTTGCTAATGTGATTAAAATGTGCTTCAGATCAGGGTAGACTTCACCACTGAGCATGTGAGAAAGTTTCAACTTTGAAAACGTACTGGTCACGCCACCTTTCATTTTAATGCTCTGAGTCCCCCCTCGGATTCTGCCCAACTCAACACAGATGATACTTCCACCCCCCAACGCTGACACTTCCCACTCCTCAAAATGTGACTGAAGCATGTTTGAGCTGGTTGATGTAAGTATACAAGAGAAAAGAAGGAATTTTTCATGAGCTGCATGAGTTTATTTCGCACTGTGAAGCTTTGAGTTTCTTTCATGTATCCTGCCTCTGGTGGATACAATAAAATGTCAGGTTTCGGTGAATGTCCTTACAGTGAACATCCTTATCGGGAACATAAGTCTGCTATGTTTCTGATTCCTAGAATTTCTGGTACGCACAGCAGCCTGAAAAAGTTAGTACACCAGAGAAATGTATACTTGACAGAACTGGGATTTCTTGGTCTGATACATTGGGAAAAGCAAATTAAGCCATACATTCCAAGGTCCAAGAGCCCCTAAAGCTAGAACCTTATATTAAAGAACCACTCCAATGAAAATCGTGTTTTTAACATGTTCTTGTAGAAATTTTATCATAATGGTGGGCATGTATTAAGAAAATTGAACTTACTATAGCATTTCTGAGGAAATCTTTATTTTAATCAAAATTTGAAAAATGCATTTGTGATGTAGAACCTACAATAAGCAGCCCACAAGCTCCCTTAATCCGTCTATCGTTCGTTCATTCGTTTTTTTTTTTTTTAAATCAAAAACAAAAAAATGAAAACATTTTTTCGTTTTTTCGTTTTTTCGTTTTTGATTTTAAATTGAAAAAAACGAATGAACGAACGATACACGGATTTCCCTTCTCCGCTCTGTTCGGATGAATCACATTGCAGTACGTCTTTGTTTTCCTTGTGCGAGCTGCCATCTGGCTTAAAACTGTACTGCTGGATAGCTCCATTATTGCTCCACATTTTTAGTTGCACCGATAAAGTTAGGTTGGGGTAGTGAGGGGCTGTAAACTAGTGGAAAATTGTTTAAACAGATGGGTGATACATAAAGTGGGTGGAGTTGCTTTGCACCTTTGCTCTCACCCACAACTCAGAGGTGAATTTCTGATAATTAAAAACAGCTAAAAACAGCATAATCATAATGAGAAGACCACTGGGAACGCTTTAAAGTAGATCATAAGAAGATCGGAGTGGGTCCTTAATACCACATACCAGGCGTGTGTTCAGGAACCAGCCTTTTGCATTGTCCAAGGAGATCCGTCAGCCTGCTATTGATTGCCTGTCTGAGGTGAACCGTTTTATCCATTGCTCGCTCCCTTGAAACACTTTACTTCTCATTATAATTCATTTGCGATTTCCTTTTCGCCCCAAGTCAACCACAGAGCACTTACACACTTTCAAAAAACACACAAATATTCCCACATATGTAACCTTATCAATAAGTCTATAAATAACTGCACAGGTGGTCAATAGACACAGCAGACCAGTGATTTCTGTTTCCCTTTTTCTACGTCTTGTAAAATTTTAAATAAGCCACTGGGAGTAAAAGAAAAAAATTAAACAGCAATCCATGACTACATGAAATAAAATAATCATTTTTGTAGCAACTAATTGATATGTCTACGTTTCCTTGAGGCACATTTTTATATATTACTTATTGATATCCTTAATTCATTCGTTTTTCTCCTTATGGGTTCCTTATAGGTCGCTTGCATGCAGCTGATCAACGCCTTGGTAACCTCTCCTGATGACCTGGACTTCCGGATACATCTACGCAACGAGTTTTTAAGATGTGGCCTTAAAAAGATCCTGCCTGTGAGTTACAAGAAATTACGTGACACTATGTTTTTTTTTTTTTTACGTTTTATAAAAGCAGCCTAAATACTGAACACAGTTTTTATAAGTTGGTTTAAGAAATGATTCAAATCTTCAGTTTCCTCATTTATTTTGAAAGGTGGCTTTGTTAACTCTCTATTTCACATCAAAATGTATGTCTGGAAAACCCAGCGTCCTATTTTTAAACATCAGTTTCCTCAAAAATGAAGCCATGAACACACTTTTGTAATTATTATTTATGCAGAAGGATGTCAAACCCATTGATTTAAGTCCAGCAGTGCATTTCATTAAGGATTTTTGACATCTGAGGTCAGTTGCTATGTAAATTCCGAGTGGAGAGTCCTACCACAGTTTGATTAGTCACAATAGAGCCTTGCTGAGAGTGTGAAGAGTTAGCACCTCTACACACAGGCATCATTATCCACAACCGCAGTGTACACATCTTCACATGAGCCGAAGGCAAGCCAGCTCCAGCTCATCACTCAAACTCTCATTTGTTGCGAGTGGGGTGAACGTGTCACGGAGCCAGTTGTTAATAAGTCATCCCAGCTGCTCCTGTTGATTATTGCAGTCATTACTTTAATTATCTTCAATTCTGCTCCCTGATATGAAAGAATCTCCATGTACAGTCATTTATGAATCCTACATTTACCGCTTGTATTGCTGCATTCGGACTGACACTCCTTCATCTAATTTTGAGTTATACTCAGGAGTCATTGTGGCTGTAGGCAGAGTGAACGCCATTGGAAAAGAAAACATGTTTTGTTTTGTTCTGGTAGTCCTTGACGCCTGAATTTGGCTGTCTTCCCTTTTTCCTTTTCTTTCCTTTTTTTTCTTTTTTTGATGTGTGTGTCATTGCGAACCTCCCACTGAATCTGTGTTGCTTGCTGAAGACAGATGGCGCACCCAGAAACAGTGCAGGGTGATTGATACGTACAGAAATTGGGTTACATGTGGCCTTGTCTCAGTTCCTAAACTCCTTGTCTGGTGATTCATAGAGAAGTGACATAAAGGCCCCCTGCAGCCCCTCGTGGCTGGTACAGGTGTGCAGGAACTGGTGTTGTGTGAAATATTTAGTGTGCGTGTTTGGGGCATCTCACTTTCCATTTAGCTTTGTTCTACTTCTGTGGATTTTCAGAGTCGATCTAGTTAGCAGACATGCATTTAATAATGAAGCCGCTGTGATGTTCTGCACAATGTGGTCTACCTGTCTTCACTCATTCTAGGAGCTGAAAGAGACAGAGGAGCTAGACATCCAGCTGAAGGTGTTCAATGAAAACAAGGAGGAGGACTCCATCGAACTCTCCCATCGCCTTGAGGACATCCGGGCTGAAATGGAATATCCTTTGGCATTTGTTTTGACTGAATGCACACCATGCATCATCATAAAGAAGAGCAGTGATGTTTTACCCCTCAAACACTGGAGATGTCCCAGTGACGCCTGCATAACACACGCTCTTTGACATACCATAGTTTCTCCACTGTTCACGTGATTAACATGAATCACTGGAGTCTGACGCTGAAAAAAAAGCTTTTCGTAACAGCTTTGTACTGATATGCAACAATGTAAAGTGCCACTTAATGGGGAAATCTGCTTTTTTCCTCAACAGAATTAGCCGATTTACTTTGACTACACTTCACTACTGTAAAGTGTTGCATTTCAGCACAAGGTCCTTTTTTATAATCTTAAGGAATTACAAGAATTTCATAAACGGTTCAAGAGTTAAATATAAGATTTATAAGAATATAAGCTCTGGAGTTAAAGCTTTTGTAAGAAAAGCTAGGTTCACATCGGCATCGGCAACGCACATTTAAGCGACCACTTTCAATGAAAAGCCTACATAAATGGCTTCCACGTTCATTCTATGTTTTGGTTTAAGTATCAGCTGAAAAGAGAGTGTCAAATAGTTTAGCTTTCCCTTTTCTTATATTTATTATGCATCTGAGTTCTTACTTTTTTTGGAAGATGACTTCTGACCTATGACCCTCCAAACACTCAGTGTAAAAGTTAACAAGACGAGAAGTAATTTAGTCCCCTGGTGGAAAGTTTCCCAGAAAAACCTTTTAATAATTCAAAAATACTGTAAGACCGTGTATGAACGGCTGACATTTCCAGCAGACAAACCAGACTCTGACATTGTTATGCAAATGTACAATCCTGCATCCTTTTTTCCCATCACATCCCACAGTTCTTGCTCGAACACAAAAGTACCCCTGTGAGTGACAGTTTCTGTTGACACATGTAAGGGGGGGGAGGTTGGGTATGTGTGCCCACAGACAAGATGGAGAGAGAGAAAAGGTTCACCTGGATTAATGATGTGCTTGAGCGGGTTCACAAATGAGAAGGCCTAATGTTTGTTTCCAAGGACAATGTGGTATTGATCTGTGAGCTATGGGCATGATTGGAATGCCTAGGTTACCCTTTGTCCCTTTGTCTGCACCCCCCCCTCCTGAACACACTCAGAAAACACGTGAGCTCTCAATGGCCGTGCTTTTCTACCTGCTTGTGCTTCTTGTTTTTGTCAGCCGTTTCCTGCATATTAACCTGAAGAGCCAGACCTCGTCTTTGTCCGGCCTCAAGTCCAGGTGCTGGGGAGGTGACTCCAGGCCTAGAATAAATATTAATGAACTGTGGGATGGTGATTGATTGACCCCTCCACCGACCAGCCCACATCACACTTGACTGCCACTCATGTTTATTCACCGTTCGGAGAGAAAGTGTAGACCGAGGGAGAGACTGAGAAAACAAGCTGAGACGAGGCTTTGCTACTGGATACATATGCGTTTTACATGAGGTTTATGTCTGCAGTTTAGTGACAGATGACGTTGGCGATGACTAGTTGGATACTTTCCCAGTGTGGGCTCCTTCTCCAGTCTTCTCAAATGCAGCGTAGTGAGGCGGTAATTGAATCTCACAGGGTTGGTAATTCTCCCAGGCTTCATATGCGGCTAATGCAAGGGAAGGAAATTATGCTTAGAGGAGCTTAAACCCCCGTTTCTGTTTCTCTTGAATGAAAAAAAAGTTGAATACCAGTTTAAAGACTTATGAAACACATATAAGAGAAAAGGAAATCAGTGTTAAAAGTAAACAAAAAGAGGATGAACAGTTGTATCATTTATTTTTTATTTTTTTACATTTTATCGTGTGTAGTGAACCCACTCACTGAAGGATGTTAAATCATTGCTGCACCAAGTGGATACATTTTCTAAATCACTCATAGACTAAAGGGGAGCCGCAGCAAATGGTGCCCCAGTTGCAGGAAATGTCACATGATGGAGGTGAAACCTGTACGTTGCTCAGTGGAAAATTTGAGCGTTAGGTGTCAGGATAAACACTTGATGTTAAGATGGCAAGCAGGTTTTCATCTCTCCAAGAATAACAAGCTTCTGTCTCCCCAGGCTACCTTTTTCTGCATGCGTGCACATATCTGAGAGGCTTATCAACTTCTTCAGACACACAGTTGCCCTCCACAGGGAAATGTTCTGTTCTGAGGAAAACAAATTAACCTCCAAATCACTCGTTTTCCTCAGTTCTCTTCTTGTTAGAGGTAGTTTTTGAGTTGTATTAACTTTTTGAGAAACACAAATTTGACAGTTATGCTAATCCCTTATTAGCACAAATAATGTTTAAACAATAAAGGTGTTGTTGTACTGGTAATGCCTTTTTATGTTTATTGTTCTTGCTCTGTGCTCCAGTCAATAACTTTGTTGACTAACTTTTTTCTGGAGGATTTATGTTCCAATAAAGAGCTTCGTTATGACAACAATACATAAAAAATCTTCAACAACTGGTTTTGATATGAAAACTAAAATCAAACCGTGAGCGGCGTTACATACTCACCCCCACCGCCCACTTTTGACCTGGCCTCACTGGCTGAGCGGCTGCTACACGCCCCTTCTGCCCCTGCTACCCTGGTCAGAACTGCATGTAAACAAATTCTTTTTAAAAAAAGTTTTCTTTTTTCCCATATGGTGGCTTATCTCTTGATTTTATTCGGCCACCTGGTAGTGACGAACAGGTCCATGTAATTTATATAGAAGAATTGGCAAAAGTAAATCTTCAAAACTGATTATTTATTTATTTAGTTTTGTAAACGATGCCCACTCCTAATCGGTTTGCACAATACTCTATTTAAAAAAGTGCAAATAACATTGGGACGCCACTTTTGCGAGCTTGCAGCTCTAACTTTGTTCAAAATCTACAAACTTTAAAACCACAATTTTTTCTATTTCTCTTTTTTTCCTACTGATGCTGGTGAAATTGTGAGGTGAAAGTTTAAAAGTTTAAATTTTTACAAGGTAACACTTTTTTTTTTAAATATATAATTAAAGATGGTGGCCTCTTCCAGAGGTCGGAGGTCAACAGATCTTTGGTTGTGTATGTAGACTTAACCTGGTGGCATGCAAGTAACATTTGGGCAATGTCGCTTGAACAAATGTTTTTAATTCCCACATTGTGTAAAGTTTCAGTCTTTAACACAAAGTGGTCACCGAGCCATAGGCCTTGTATCCATTCCATATTAATTTCAAAACTTCCTTTGGAAATCTCCAACACGTGTGTTTTGGTTTCGTTGGTGGATTTTTAAATCATTTTTTTAACCCCATAAGAGATTTAGACCTTATTTGTTGTTGTTTTGACAGTTTCACAAGGTTTTGTGTCCACACTTCCCAAAATTCATTACTGGGCGCGTGCAAATTTTGGTGAGTTTTTGAGCATGTGGCAGGGGTACAATTTTCAATCAAAAGCACAGAATTGCAGAAATGATTTGGTCCTTATAGCCCAGAGCCATAACTATATCCCATATATAAATGTAACTTTAAAAAAACATAAGCTTTTGCACACATTTACCAATCATAACTTTCTGATTATTTATTTATTTTTTTTAAATGAACAGTCAGAGCCTTACCTGTACACCAAGTGATCCTACTTTCAACAAATGTTATTGTTTTTTTGTCACGTGTTTCTCTTTTGTGCAAAGGTTTTGAGTAACAAAGTCAATCTGTGGGAGAGCTCTTTATGGAAAGCCCTCCTCTCAACTTGGCTTTAAACTCTGAAGCAGGTCCCCTGAGAGAAAATAAAAATTACGTCTCTGTTCCCTTGTGCACAATGATAGCTGTCAGAAAAGCTGAGCTGAGGAAGAAAAGAAAAGAAATATTCACAAAAGAAGTAGCGATGAAAAACTGTTCACAGAGGTTGATTGATGCCAATCTGGGTTCCATATCAAGGTTTTAGCCTTGACATCTTAATGAATTCCTTCTGGAATGAAATAAACACGAATATTCTCCAAAAAGCTTTTTTTTCCCTTAACCTCGGTTCTTTCCTGCACTGATATGAATGAAGTGTACCATCTCCTGTCCAATATGGTGAAAGACACTGCCTCAGAGCCCTACTTCCTGTCAGTCCTTCAACACCTATTGCTCATCAGGAATGACTATTACATCAGGTAAGCTTTGTTTGGTTTTTACGTACCGCTGACCTCCACTCACTATTGAACTGGTGGGGCCAGCACTCTGAGTGGTCTTCCCTCGTTTTTATTTTAAAGCATGAGATGGTGAAAGATCACACATCATATTAAACTTACTGGTTTTGACCTTAAAGATTCATTTTTCCTCGTGTGTTTGACTGGCTGCCTGCCTTTTATCAACTTGTGTTTAAATGTACAAGCTGTGCTGACACACTGGAGAAAACAAGGCTTCTTTTCAAAAGTAGGAGTCAAATTGAAAGTGAGACGAGAGGTACTGTGTTGTAATACAGGCGGGATCTTTATCAAAGTCTTGTAACTTTGAGACTTATGGGAGAAAAACTGAGTCAACAAATGCAGTGCCAAACACACAGTTTCCCTTTATTTGGTATATTTGGTATTCCACTTTACCATCGGTTGCCTTAGCAGCCGTACGGGCGTTGACCTAAACGGGTGCTGGGGGTTTGTAGTTGTTCGGGCCCATAGAGAGTTGTAGAGAGGTGCAGCCACATCTTTAATGGAGCGCAGGTGTGTTTTGCAGTTCTGTTGATTCTTGTGTGGCCACACGGATGTCATGCATGTAGTAAGGGTATCGTGAACTATTTGTAAGGATAATGTTAAGTTACACGCACTTATGACTTATGGGTGATGATATCATTCAGTGCCCTAATGCTGCACTCTAGTCATTAGTGAGGTACACAATGGTTTCTTACTGACTGTTTGCAAGTGCTGCACGCACAGGGCAGGGTGTGCATATGATACACAGGTGCCCATAGATCCACACACAAACTACACTGTCTAATTTCTTAACTTCTAACAGTAAGGCTGCATGCAAGAGGCCCGTACTTATCCCTTGAACAACCCTCACAGGCCTTTTGTGCGGGTTTCGGGAGGGTTGAATAACGAAGAATCCGGATGACATGCCTGCCTCTCACCTACTTTCCTTACTTTACCGTTGCACATTGTATAAGTGTTCACTTCAACCTGTCGCCTGCAGCATGCCCATAGAATAGGTGATCTAATCTTAAAATTTCAAGCAAGTTACCTGACCTCTGCCCCAGTCAGGTCATATCTATCCGCAAGGGCAGTTGTGACTAAGGCTTTAAGCCATGACAGGGGCAAAATCAACATTTTTTTGGGGTATCATGATAGTTGTCAGCGGCATTCAAGCTTTCATCTTCTTGTGTTTAAGTACACAGAATCTAAAAGTACTAATGTCCTTGAAATTAAATGGAGAAAGTGAGTTTATCAATCGTTTTTTGAGAATTTTACTGACCCATTTGACAAAAAAGGTTATTACATCAACAGATTTAACCTGTGTCACAGTTTGTAAGCCTTAAACCTTCATCAGTTTAGACTGAAGACTTTGGCCGTGGTAGGATGAAACGTTTTTGACCAAAGGAGGTCAAAGGTCAGAGGTTCATTGAAATTTTAAGTCATCTGTGAAGATTCTCCATCATCCAAAACATGTTGTCTGAAGACTGTACTCCTCTGAATTCCAACTACTAATGAGAAATCCAGTTTATCCCATTGCCAACTCCCTCCGATTTGTGGAAAAAATAGAGTTTTAGGTGATTTAATCTACAGCGCCATGGCTGATGAGGCTCCACCCACTCTGTTATGTTTAAATTACAAAACAAATAATTCCAAATCAACACCTCACACTATATTCTTTAAACCATGCAAGGGAATCATTTACCTAAAAATCATTAACTCACAGTTTAATATAACTAAAATTAATGTAATTTTAACACAAAAACTATTCAAAAGTCTTACCATGCTGTAACATTTATCAACACTTCTGCGATTTCTCCTCAGTGTTGATAGAACTCAGTGTAGAGAGTTATTGAAAGTACCTCTCATCCAGGAGAGCTCCACAAAAGCTTAGCTCATTTACAGAACTGTTCTGATAACAGTTCAAATCCATTACAAGCAATCAGCTAGTGTTTATTTAACTGCAGACTGTTTAATAGAACAGCAGAGTTGAGAATTACATTTTGGACTTGTTGTCAACATCATTGTTTACCAGTGCTCTGCTAATAATCATATAGTAAATATAAAAACGTGGAATAAAACAACCATTTTTTTCATCCACAGGAGCTGGTACAATCCAATCCACATTCAATACTCAGTTGTTGAAGGGTTTTAGAATAAAAACAAATCAACTATTATTTGTTTGATAAAAAGTTGTGTGGCAGTGGAAAAAAAAAGTCTTTTTTTGTCTTAAACAAACATGCAGAGACAAACAAAAAGAGACAGATGAATTAGAGGCTGTGTCAGGACTTTCTTTTGGAGAAAAACCATTTGCTTTCCCCCTAGAGTTATGAATTATATATTCCTCATCACCTTAAAGGACATAAGGGATGGATTTCACATAAACCATTCACTATCACTGTGTCCACCTCTCCCCCAGTGTTCATTTACATTTCTCTTTGACAAAAATCGGTGCAAACCTGGAACAGTAATCTTTGGGAAAAAAAAAAAAAAAAAAGGTCTTTTTATAAAAGATATGTTTTTGATTTTCTTTCCCCTTCCAGCTGTTGTAACAAATGCAGGGAGAAATTCCTGCACACAAACATTAACAACAGATCTGCTTTGACTGAAGCGTTTTCCTCCCCGTATATCACAGCTGTGCAGTTAGGATGATGGAAGATGCAGCACTGCAGTGCATACAGCGATTTCCAATTTGTGCCATCCGTCTCTTTTCAGCTTTCACCTTTAAAGTTTGCATGTTTTCACTTTGTGAACAGAAATGATCACTCGTGAGATAAACCATTTCCACAAAAGTTGGTTCCTCCAGCAATCATTGAGTACAACTGTGGGTAAAATCCAGTCTTGACCAATGAATAAAAGCGCTATGTTAAATTTTTTCCGTAATATTTGCTGTCATTTTCAATTTTAGTTCGAATTTTTGTATTTATGAATAATTTTATTTATTTAGTTTTTTCAACTTTATTTTCCAGTAGTTCATTAAATATTCAAATTAGTATTCCAATCATAACATTGTCTACCGAGTGTAAACTGCTCTGTCTACTTTAATTCTTCCTAACAAAACATTAGTTGTTTTTCTTGCCTCTGGGGCTTGGATTATGTTTGATAATTAATCTCTCCTTGCAAGCCTAATGAATGGGAGCACATCAAACCCACCCAGTAAATATAGAGCAGATCTGCTCTTTTGGAACCTGGTGATATGGGGATTACACTGGTTTACGTGGAGCGGAGCTGGTTCAATTGGCTGGGGCTGTGCCGAACTGCATGCTATCAGTGGAGGAAATGGAGGTGCCAAAGTAATAGAAGAGGTTGGGGGATGACGCCGGGGACATATGGGAGCCCAGCCCTGCCCGCTGCTCAAGGGCCTGACAGTTCTGGGTCTCGCTTCCCGTCTCTAGTTATCTCCACCTAGCCTGTATCTGCTCGCTGGTGGAGGAGAATAAGGGAGGAAGGGAAAATAGGGTGGCTCATTGAGATAATAATGTGGTGTGCATTGGTGACAGCTGTAAGCCGAGTGCCACAGTGCTTAAGCCGTGCAGGGCGACGTGTGAGCATTCACCAGCTTGTGCCAGTCATGAGTGGGTGAATCCAACAGCTCAGGCTTAATTTATGGCTCTTTCTGCTTTCAAAACAGCACACCTAAATGCTATTTTTTCTTATTTACTTTGGCTCCAATATTTCTACTATTTGGCACTTTAGTTTATAACCTGATATGGTCTGTCCACCCACAAAGTATTGTGAAAAGACAGACTGTAAATTGAATAAATGGTAAATTCTTTCTATTTGTTGTTTGTCAGTCACAATGTGCTTGTTATCACATTTTCTTTCCAAAACATGTTCTTCCTTTTTTTTTTTTTTTGGTATGTTTCTGGTCAATAAAATTAGCCCACCCAGCAACAGGCCCTTTGCTCACAGCTCTGCCTGCTACATTCAATTATCACATTTAAGTAACAGTGAAGCTTCCTCTGTGTTAATCCTTTCATGGCAGACTAACAAACCGCTGGGCTTTGATCTGACTGAGTTCTTGCAACCTCCCATCATTGGGCTTCTTGGGATTCTTTATTATATAAATCATAAAGAGTAGCTAAAAATAATGCATTCAAGCATATTTACTTATCAGGGATTTTTGATCACATGGTGCACTCTTTGTCGTCCTCACAGTGTAAGATTACATACCAGACAAGGAGTCTGCAAAGACAGAGATGTTTTCTAAAAAAAGGAATAGAGTTTATGTATATTAAAGGAACACGATCTGCCTCTAAAAGCTTGTTTGGGGTCTGTTTGTGCTGTACCGCTGATGAAAGAGCCCAGCTTTTATTTGGTGCCCATTTTGAACTAGTATTTACAGGAGAGACGGATGACACTGACGTTGGGATTGAATCAGAGGCCTGTCTGATTTCCAGCTGGTCTGACCATGTTCCTGTAACTATATCGTATCAATGGGCCTATCTTTAACCATAAATGTGTTATAAACAAATTAGATATGTTATAAAGTAATTAGCCACCAGTGCTTGAATGTCTTCATCCTTTATCTTTCTGCTATTATTGTTTTCCTTTTTATCTCAGTTTTTGTCTCAGTATCTCAGATTGGGTGTTTGGGTGTTTTTAACAAGTTCTTGTAGTTTGTTTTATTGATAGAAGACATATATAAAATAATAAAGACTAAAATTGCATTTCTGAGTTTGGATGGATCAGTTGCAGACTTTATGAAAAAGCTCAGGTTTGTGACGCAGGAACTGCAGTGGGTGGGCCAAAGTCTCCCTGCTCCGCTCCATTTCTAAATCCTCCTCTCAAAGACAAATAGATCCATTAATGTCTTCATTTTCATTTTCTGAACTGCCAGCTGGCTCAAAACTGTAAAGCTGGATAGCTCCAATATTGCTTGCCTTTTTTTTGCTACACTAATGTTAGCTTAGGGTTGTGTGTGTCAATAAGGTCAATAAGCTAGCAGGAGAGAGTGTAAGCAAGGGAATGCTGGGATATCAACACAGGATTACTTCAAGCCAACAGTCCCGCCTACAACCCAGTGGTGGATTTCTAATGAACTTCTTTCGAACAGCAGAAAATGTGTTTTAAAAAAACATTTGCTTATTGCTTTTTGCTAAAAACTGCATAATCACAATTAAAAGGAACGGTCTAGCAATAGATAAAGCTATGGTTGGAGTGGGACTTTAAATGTTGAGAAACCACACTTAATGCAGAACTTAAAATCCCAGATTAGAAGCAATGAAGCTTTTCGAAAAAGAAAAAAACAAGTATTTGTTGGTGTGATGATGTTAAATATCAACTTGAGCTCCATGTCATGCTTAGAAAATTGGTATTTCTCAGTTTGTGGTTTCGTTTAAGATGGCATTGTGTTTGCTAAATGTCACTTGCAATTAAAGTTGATAATGTTACAGGGAAAAGGTCACATAACAACCTGTGCGGTGGCACTGGACTCTCAGGCTGATTCTCTCAGTCACTGCCGAGTTTTCTGCTCATTGTGCTTTCAGTTACACACATTACACTGATTAGATTTACATTTGAGTCTTTACCTCGGTTTTAATTGGCAGAGATGATTACAAATTATCCAAGAGGGCAAGCGTGACCTCAACTAACCTCCGTCACCTTGACATAGTAGCGATATCCCATTTTGGGCTTCGTGTGGCCATTAATCTGCTAATTTCATGAACAGGGTGAAGCAAGCGATCAAATTTAATGGTGTTCCTATTTTCTGCAGCAGCAGCCTTTTTGACATGGCATTTTGTGACCTCTTGCTTTCGATGAGAGAATCATTTTTGGCTAATTGGCCTTGTAAGGGTTTGTGTCACTCAGATCTTTCGTGGCCTGTCTGATTGTTCCGCTTTGTTTTGTGACCCTTCAGGCCTCAGTACTACAAGGTGATAGAGGAATGTGTCGCTCAGATAGTTCTACATCGCAGTGGGATGGACCCGGACTTCGGCTACAGTAGAAGACTGGAGATGGACTTCACACACTTGATTGGTAACTTTTGTCATTTTGCACATTTTCACATATTGGAAAATACACATTTTAATCTTTGAAACTTTTGTTAGTAAAGTTTTGGTATATATTATTCCTTTAGATGGTCAATTATTAACACACATACTGTATATACATATATGTATATTCTTCAGAAACATAGAGCAAATAATTGTATATCACTCATGGGTATATTTATAGTTCTACGAAATAATAAAGAAACAGCACTTTCTGGACTAACTCAGCAACAGCTTTGTTCCTATCTAACAAAAGGTCATTAAAAGTTTCAAAATGTGTCTTAAGAATTCATGATCTTTAAAACAAACTCTTTCTTAGCAGACTTTAATGAGCTATAGAAAAAAAAATCCCTGTGTGAATTTATTCTTATCCTTTTTTTATGTTTTTAGGGCAAATCCCACTTTCTTTCTTTTCTTTTTTATATTTTTCTACCCGGAACTACATTTAACCTATGAGGCAGGAGAATAACAAGAAATATTGTGGACTGAGTCCTTCAGCGATTTGTCTTTGAATCTGCATTCACAATTTGATTTAAAAACACAAAAAAGAAAATAAAAAATACTGGGTTTGTTAAGTAAAGCTTGAAAAATGAAAACCAAACAAACAAAAAAAAACAAAACAAGGCGTAATAGATAAAAGATAGACAAAAGATTACATTTATTTGAAAAAAACATGCTGATCCGACTTTTTGTTGTATGTTTAAACTGCATATTGAGAAACTCTGTGCGTGTTGAAATTATTTTTTATTGGCAAACACTTGTTTGAATAAGGTGAATAAAGACTAGAGACCAGTAATGGTGTGCATTAATGATCCTACAGGAAAGTTACACTGCATGGATTTCTTATGGTGTGCTATTTTTAATGAACACATCATGATAACATTTGCCCTCCTTGTTCACGGCTTCATTCACTAAACATTTTCTTAGTATTCTCACATGTATTATCTTAATTTTTTTATTTTTTGTAATGTTTTTTGCATCTACTTCTGAATCTGTTTTGTGTCCAATCAGTGAAAACTTTTTTTGTCCTACATTTTTCACAAAGCCACCTTGTTGCACAAAGCACTTTCCAAAAGAACCCACCTAGAAAAGGGAAATATGCATTTGATAAGATGTCAACGACAAAAACAGACTGAAAAAATCAAAATCCAATTGGGCAAAAGCATCACAGATTCAGCAAGTTGCCTTATTTAAAAAGATGAGACATTTGTTATGTTCATCATAGGTACATTTTACCATTTTATTTATAAACAGTACATATAAGTGCAATTGATTAAAAAAAATCACAATTCTTAACAATTCTTTTCTAAGTAAATTTTAAATGACAATATACGGCCATGGAGAACATGTTTCTTTCATTTTTATTGTATGAAATGTTTGATTTGTGAAGTGTTCACTCTGATATCCCAGAAATGTGATTTGTGTGCACAAAACGCATCAACAGTAAGATAAGCAGAACTCTAAAGAACTGTTAAGACTTATGTCTGAGGCAGGTGCTGACCATGGTGCTGAATTGATGTGTCTTCTGCCCAGTGCTCTGAATGTCAAAGTGAAGAAATTCAATGAAGTGCAGGTTTACATATTTTTTGCATGGTTTATTATTACTTCATATAGGTTTTAATGTGGCTCATTTGTGATACATCTGTGAAAATTTTCATGTAAAGACCACAACTTTCCTTATTTTTTTCATGTATATTCACCAATGACCAATTTTCATTCGAGCAATATGCAAAAGGATAGTAGTGGCTGTGTGACAATGCAGATTTGCTTTGGGCTATTGTTACATTTCAGACATTCTAGATACAATTTATAGCAAAATAATCTACTGCTCCTCCATATCTGGAACCTGCCCATTGTATGGTAATCAGATCACGGTTTAAGAAAAAAATTTAAAAAATCACTTTACTACTGACCAAAACCCAGCAGCCGCCACAAAGCTGAACTTTGTAGCTGAAAAATATAAACTTTATGTTTTAAGATATTGCTTATACATATTTACAGCAACAGAATCATAGCAGTGTTTTTCTATATATATAACACATTTTAAATGTTTCTAATTTTGACAGCAGCACATCCAAGTTCCTAAAAAATATACCCCCTGTTTGTGTATGTATAAATAACATTTTATACATATATATGTATGTACGTAAATAAAGTATATTATTGAATAACTTTTTCTTTGAACAGCAACTTGACACTGTTGAGAAGCAGAAAATAAAAATATGTCTTTGACTAAACAAGCTTCTTATTTACTCAAAGCATTATAATTTTTTTAAAATCCAAAGAGTCACAATGCAAGGATGAAAGACAGAAACAGAGCCTCATGTTGCAAACCATTGTTGTAGGGCATATGTTAAGGGCATATGTTATGTATTTTCTTTTTTTAATTTAATTTTTACTTGTTTTTTTTGCTTTTCTGAATACAATGGGTTTATATTTTTTTATTATATGTATGCATTTGATAGTCTATACATATTTCTATTATGCACATAAAATAAATGAATTTTATTATTTTGTTTTTGGAAATTATTAAAGTTTAAAAGTAAATCCAAGTTGTATAAGGTGTCATGCTCCTTAAAAAAGGCTTATGAATTGTTGTAACATGCTGTCATCCTCAAAACATGGCAACATGATTTACACACCCTGCTGGTCTTGAAACAAGGCACTAGAGTTTTCAAAAGTAAACTAGCTTTGACGTCTTCAACAAAATTACCAGTTGAAGACTTTCCTTTGAAACCAATCATTTCTCCTAAAACATCTGAACTATCTCATAAATTCGACTGTCTTGCAGATCAGTGTGTGGATAAAGCCAAAGTTGAAGAGAGTGAACAGAAGGCTGCAGAATACTCTAAAAAGGTGAGGCATTAATCACTCCCAACAGCCCCCCTTTTGGTTGGCCAGCTTCCATCAGCAATGGGTTTTTTTCGCCAGATCCCCCAGACAAGCTATTGATTTTCCATGCCCTGATCAATACCTGGCTGTGACGCTACATGATCCGTATCAGCATTACAAGAATCGATGGCGATGTTCTGATGTATACTTATTTGTGCATAGTGCCAAGGAGAGTGAAGCTGTCCAGCTTTTTCTTGCAACTCAGCATTTAATATGGTCATTTTCTCTCTCATCTGACATTTTTTAATTTCATGAGGGGAAAAATCAGAACTTTTTTTCTGTACCTCAATGAGTTAGAAGCCTGAAAGCTAAATTTAAAAACCTAGAAACATGACAGTTAACAACAGGGGTCCCGTGTTTTTTCTTAAGAAAAATGCCCCACCATCCCCACCTTGAACCCTGCTAGGCTGCTGAAGTCATTGCTGTGACACGGCCTGGTGTCTGTAAAGGTTAGATCCATCGCATGCAAGTACACAAAGCCTGAAACCAAGATAAAAGACAACATGGCTCCTGGGCCGTGAGAACTATGAATAGAAAAAGGCCGGAGAGTGTAAAAAAGTGCGTTCTTCTGTCTGCTGATGTGTCATGGCCACACTTGTGAGACCCCCTGCCGCTCACTTGCCTGTTTGTGTGTATTTACATGCATTTGCTCTGTTCACATACATGTATCTTTGTCTTCTTTCTCACAGTTTGATGAGGAGTTCAGTGCACGACAGGAAGCGCAGGCCGAGTGTCAAAAGTTGGAAGAGAAAATCAAAGAGTTTCAGACAAAGATGCAAGCCTTGGAGGCCCAGGTAAATGCAGAAAAACGAGACTCTGTAAAACTTTGTTTTTTACCTCATAACATAAGAACAAAAAAGTCAGTCCTATGTTTCAAAAGTGCTTTTAATCAGTTTGATAGGCATTCCTTTTCATCCTTAAAATCCTACAAAATGAAACGTTTTGTCTTAATAGTCTCCGTGCTGATGAGTAATGCCGTCTAGAAAGGGTTTGATTTGGTCAGAAGGATGCCTTTCCAGTCCACTTACAGATGTGAAGCTCCTGTAAGTGGGAGTTATCATCCATGCGAGAACATCTGATTTAATAAAGGGTCAATCTCCTTCCTAAGTTGTAGCTCATCGTACAAGCAAATTGCTCTATTGAAGCTTTTCCTGTGAAATTCTATCATCACAGAGATGGATTGCATTTCTCTTCCAGGCTTCCACGCAATTTCTTCCCAGGCAAAACCCTCCATTTTAAGCACAGAAAATGACTGCTATTTCCCCCTTAACCCAATTTTAAACACTTTAGTACTACCTTGGGATGAAAAAGCAGTTTGCCTATCTGCAAAGGGAATTTAATATAAACCAGCATTGAAAGATGGTTTAGCTACACAAGAAATGGCTTTTTTTCTTTTAAATATTCATTCCTTGTATTGTGTGTTTGCACTTACCTTATGAATAACTTTACCTGCAAAACCAGTTTAAGAAGAGTTTTTACTTTTTCAGTGCATTGGGGCCCAAAGTTTTGTTGGTGGTGGTCCCTAACCAGGCTTTTTTCTTAAGAAAGTTTGGCAGTTTTATTGATATTGCAATGAATATGTACCATATTCAACACACTAAATGGGACACTTAAAAGCCTTAATTTTTTTTCAAAAAAAGGCGGTGCGCTTTATTATCCGGAGCCCCTCATGTAGATCTTAATTCATTTTGGTTGTGCTTACTGATGTTGAAGGGGTTTAAGAGGTACACCGCGGTCTGTCATAATGTTTGGTGTCATTGTGAAAACAGTAGTGTCCGTGTCGGACTGTGTTTTTAGTAGATGTTGCTGATGAGGTTGAGAGTCAGCATGGTCACAGTAACATTTGTTTTAGTGGTTTCAGTCTGTTTAACGTATTAACAACAAGGTTGGGAGTTATAAGTATTGCGAATATGCTAGCACTTCTAATGTGGCTGACTTGTAGCGTGTCACAAACATCTTCTAGCGTGACTGTGAACACAGTTAATAAAGTCTGACCAACTGATGGACTGGTCTCTGACTCTTTTGTCTCACTTAATGCACCTTATAGTTAGATGTGTCTTATAAATGACAAAAGTTAAAAAATAGACCATTCACCTTAAAATCCAGTGTGCCCAATAGGGCAGAAAATGTTGTAGATAAAGCATCCCTACATTTCGTCTCTTCTCATCAGACTCACATCTTTTTCAGCTGGCACATTTACAGAGCCATTGTTCAGTAATTAGTACAGAGCAGAGAAGTCCAAAAGAGTCAGAATATGTTTTGCTTGTCTGTCGTAATGCTCCTTCAAAGACTGGGCTGTACTGCAGATGATGTAGACATCACTCTCAATACAGGAGCATTAAAGCTATAGGTCCTTTATTAAGTACTACATTTCTTAGGAAGTAAATAGCTATTAGGAGTTATTGCTGTTGAGTTTGAGTTGAATAGTTTTGATGGCATTTTAAACTTCTCGTGTTTTTTTTAAATCACTTTAATCTGTGTCACACATATTAATGGTATTTTAAATATGAAGATGTACATTTTTTCCACACTGTAGGATGCGCTTCATTATAAATTGTACAGTCAATAAGTGGTCTATTTTTGTACACATCAAACTGTGAGGTGCTGTAAGCAAGACAAAAAAGACAGGGAAAAGCTTGACTTTGTTAGCTGCATTATAGTAACTTTAAAACATGCTTGTAACACACTACATGTTAGCCACAATAAAACTGTGAGCTGCATTAATGTATTGACAATAGCTGGAACTCCCAACCTTGTTTGCAAAATGTGCAAAACAGACTGATACCGCTAAAACAAACATTACTGTGACTACACTCACTCACAACCTTGTCAGTAAAACGTAATTTAAAGAAAAAAAAAAAAAAGCAGTCCGACACTGCTACATGTTAGCCATGTTAGCGTATTCACAATAACACCCAACTGAATAAATGTACCTCTGAAAATCACTTTGACATCAGTAAACGCAGCCAGAAATAATCCATATAAAAGATGGACCATGTTTTTTTTTAATTAGTTCTTTTAAGTGTACCTTATATTGTGGAAAATACAATATATATATACATAGATAATAAATGTGTGCTTTGTGCTGACTGGTTTCTGAGAAATCCTTCCCAGGTTGAGAAATTATAAATCTTGTAATAATGACCTAAGGTAAAAGTACAAAGACAGTTCAAACTCACAGTTTAATTCCTTCAGATTAAGTTCCTTCCTTTATACTCAGACAAGGTTACAGCAGTACGTTATGCTCCACATTTGGCCTGGTGTTTTAGAGAACTCATTAACCATGAGAGCATAGAAACTTCAAATCTGTGGGAGAACACACACTTAGTTTTTGTCTATCAAAGCATCACTGTCATTTTGCTGCATAGAAATGAAGTGAGATCCAAACCTAACCTTTCATCTCCCAGAGTAATTTCTTTTCAGAAAGCACAAGTGTGTTTCTGTCATTTCTTTCCACTGTGTTTGTGAACCAGCACATTTAATGAGTCTTTTTCAAGAACTTTTGGCATTGTAGCATGCGCCGTGCTTGATGTGTCTGTTTGATTATCTCCCAATCAAGTTAAGTGGAGGTTCTGCTTGTAAACATCAACAAAGAACCACCAAATCAAAAAAAAAAAAAAGTGTAACTCCTTTGCCCAAACCTTCGGTTGAAATCTTTCCAAGGGAAAAAAGAAAGGCTGTTTACTGAATCAGCTCTGGATGAGATGAATAATGTAGCACTGCAGCGGTGTGCTGGAACTGCATGCTGGCCATCCCATTAATAGGCTTTAACAACTTGGTCTTCCTGTAGCTGACCTAGCATGGCCCCCATAGGAGATGTAGATGAAGTAGACCACTCAATCTGTTAGTGCCAAACTGCTTTCTAACCTGACTGATTATAGGATTTGACTGGCAATGAAAGCAAAATTAATAATGAAATAACTGTGATGGCCAGGTGGGGTTACTTATTCAGCCAAAAACACTGTCACTCAAATGCATCTTACATTTATCCCTAAATTTCTCATTTTTCCTTGGATTATGGTTGAAAGACCTTGAAATGCAGGAATAACAAAATCTCCTTTCCTTGGAAACTTCAAAACCCCCAACTAATCCCCAAAGGTTGACATATAAAGTAAAAATTCTTCCAGCTTCAAATATTGCACTTTAGTACCAATTTTCCATCTATTTTTTCCCTAATACACATTAAATATTGAGGTCTCCACAGCCCAAAGTGTTCAGTGGGACTAACTCCATAAAAACAGCTCAGTTGCTCTGGAAAATGTTCCCATCTTCTTTATGCAGGCAGGGGTGCACAGAGTGAAATATCAAAGCATGATGGGTACAATTCTAAAACAAAGGCTACACAGTGGAATCAGTGTTCATCTCACATCACAGAGTATAGAGTTGAAATGTGTTTTGCAATGCCAAAACAAGACGAAAGTCAGATGAAAGAAGGGTTTTGAAGGTAGACCAGCTGTCAGTGGCGCGGCCTGCGTTCCTTTCATTTCCTTCATGCAGTCATTGCTCTCCTCTGACTTGAAGAGAGATTGCATCTTGTTTTAGGTGCAGAAGAACACAACAGTCTGCCCTATGTCATCACATTTGTCATTGTAATTGTCATTAACAGTGTAAAAGACCTCCTCTTCCTTTTCTTCATCTCTTTTCCAGTTTGGTGTGGATTTTGTATGAAATGTACTAGTGCTCCTCTTCTGTCTTTCTAACACACCCCATTTGTGCCTTTTTACTGCTCGCTTTGTGTGTTGTGATGTGTGTGTTGGCCATCCTGTGTGTGTGGGTGTATGTGCACAGTTAACTATTGAGAAAGACAAGCTTAAAGAGGCTCAGAGACTCATCTTGGAATCTGAAGCCAAGGTGGGTTTAAAGTTTTTTTGCATGTGTACCACTTCAAATTCTCACCTCCAATCAAATGACCTTCACATTGAAGACGGATTGTATTGTATCAAATAGTTTTTGGGATCATACGTCTGATTTATCTTTGTTGCATGCTCACCACTCCCATTGTCATGCATTTTACTGCAACACTTCTCCTAATCCTACATTCCAATTACATATGCAGTATGTGATCCAATTTCCATGAATAAACAGTTTTTGTCCCCATCATTTTTAATCAGAGATAAGTCTGTAACTACAATTTAATCACATCTCTTTCAGCCCTAATTAGCTGTTCTGCTGACACCCACGTTAAATCCAGAGAAGTTTGAATCCAAACTGGATCCATTCGATTTTCCTTTAGCCTGTAGCCAACGATGGAGTGTGCTGTTATAACACAATTTACAAATTTAACCCACTGTTACCTTTTTGGTTAAAAAAGCTTTAAACACAATATCTCCTAAAAAAAAAGGTTCCTATTCATTCAATTTTAATAAAACAAGCAAAAAGACAAAACAAAACAGCAGGTCAATGACTATCTGCAATCTATCTGCTATCTCTATAAAAGCAAGCGTTTCAACGCTTTGTTGGTTCCAGGTGTATGAAACAAACAAACATCGACATTGATATTAGCGGATCACAGGTAACATTTGAAAGAGCTTTTAAAAACGTGTTAACAATAAATAGTTGCTACATTTGAAAGTCTGCAACTTGGTAAATATTACATTTTATAAAAAGAGATAAAAAGGAAAAAAAAAAGTTAGATGGGCCACCAAAGCAAGACCTCATCTCCATTAGAGGTAAAATGAAGTGGAAATGTCAAAAAAACATTTGTTTTTACTGCTGATAACTGGCTGAAACCTGGCTAATAAACAGGACAAAGGTTCAAAGCACTCTTGTTTTGGCTGATGGATTAAGATGCGTCCTTCTTCAAAGACCCACTCTGATGAATATTGTGTTTTTGGTGCTTTTAACATGCCCTTGTGTCATTTTCTGATGACAGAAGACATATATAAAGAAAATTAAGATTAAAATTGTGTTTCTGAGCATTTGTAATCTAAATTGTGTTGACTAAGGAGCAGATGAAGAAATGCAATTTGAAAGAGCATTCATTTGTGAAGTGCAAGTTACTCTACTGTCCAGCAGGTGGCTGGATGGCTCTGTTGGCTGTGTGCAGGACTTGCGCGTGGGAAATCAGGGTTCGTTTCTCAGGGGTATAATCCAGTGTGGGTCCTTATCCTACACCAGGGGTAGGCAACTTCAGGCCTCGAGGGCCACTTTCCTACATGTTTTCCAACAAACCATGCTTTGGCATGTTCTAATTGGCTGGACACAGTCATAAGTAGGGCTTGGATATCTGAAAATCATGCAGACACAGTGGTCCTCGAGGCCTGGAGTTTCCTATCCCTAGCCTAGACCCTTTACAATACCACTTAACTATGTAGCCACAAAGGAGGGGCAAGTTTGGGTCTCCCTGCGTTGCTGCAGCTAACGTGTGTGTTTGGCCTATCAGTTAGTACAGGGGCTTGCAACTAGTGATGACACTGCGATATTTGATTGACTGTACAAGGGCCTGATCAAGTGTAAGATTACGACAAATTACGGTTCGGTTGGCCTGAACAGATCTCGTCTGAATTCCCTACCTACTCTGTTACTATTAAAATACTATATAGTGCAGGACCATCTATTGCTCTGGATTTTAAAAGCAATTCAGACACCATGCTCACTACTTTTTTTTTAAACAGCGAAGATGATGTCACTGAATTTACAAAGTGAAAACTTAATCAATACAAGCATTTTACAAAGACTTTCTATGAGTCCACTGTGTTCTGATAATGAAAAAAATGATGGTTTACCAAAAAATACATTTAAATACCTTTTTTCGCTGAAATTGTTCAAACGCAATGCATACACCCCAATCTAGTGAGCATCAATCCACAGTGGTTTTTCACAGAGAATTCTGGGAAATTGGAGCTTGATTTTGGAATTGTAGATTTAGACATATCTACAAAATGGCAAACACATTACATAGTGAGTTGTAAAGGAATTAAGACAAAGCTTAAGTAGTTTGTCTAAGTTGTGTTACCGTAGTGTGACATCATCACTAGTTGCAAGTCCCTGTATCGATCTGATAGACTGAACACATGTTCATCGGTCCCCAGCCAGGAAAAAATGCAGGGTTATGTCAGGAAGGGCATCCGGCATAAAACTCTTTGCCAAACCAAATGTGCAAATCAGTGATAGCTGCTCTGCTGTGGTGACCCCTGACGGGATGTTCCGAAAACGGAACACCCATTTCTATAATAGCCAGCAGTAAAATAATCAGAAATTCAAAGTTCCCTTACCTGTTGAGAGTACATTCAAATTTAAGCTCTAACATCTTATAGTTTGGATAACAATACCAACAAACTCTTTTCTTATTGAGATGATCAAACATAATCACGGCCTCCTAACCAAATCAAGAATTTTGAATTTCAAAAGCTTCATCTAGCTGGATCTAATAGAAGATACTGAAGCTTGTTTCTTCTCAAATCACTCTTTTTTAAATACAACAATATGCCACACCATATTTATTTGCAGCACTGCCTCAATGATTGGTTTGGAAAAACAGGTTAATAAAGAGACGGAGGGCCCTTGATATGGAAACAACTTTGCTCTAATTCATCATTTCATTTGCTTCCTTTTTCTCATATTCATCTTAAAAGATTGACAGACAGGTAATCGCCGCATGCAGTTTTCAATGATGGGCTCAGAGCAATCAGTCTGAGGTGCTCCTCGCATAACACCTTTTTAATTTTGGCTCTAATAAACCATCCGCCAATGTCATTATATAATAAAACTCTATGTAATGTCTTTAAATTTGAAGCCAATTTCATTTAAACACAAAATCAAGTGAGTGAGTAAAATGCTGGTTGGAAAATTGGTTCTGGAAATAAGGAGTGCAAATGGAAACACTTTTTTTTGGTTAAAGCTGAGTTCCAATCTGAACCTGATGGAACAAAAGAGCCTGTAATTGTAGAATTTGCATAACTGTTTTTTATTGCTACGCATTTTGCTTTCAGACTTGCTGTGAGTTATCATCAACTTTCAGTAACTGTTCATAGTGTGATTGTTCTACAGTGTCAGTATAGTTTTATTAATGTCAGATTAGTATTAAGTAGTAGTACGACAGCCCAATACTGTTGGGCTCTTGTTAAAGCCTTTATGACAAGACAACACATTCTCTTTTTTTTAACCTTTTTGATGAAATGATAAAAAGTTGTTGATTTTCTTGAAACATTAGTCATTTTTGAAGCCCAACTCCAATGAAAATTGTGTTTTTGGTGCTTTTAAAATGTTCCTGTAGCATTTTTTCTCATGATAGAGAACATATATAAAATAATTTAAGATTAAAACTGCGTTTTGGACTATTTCTTTATCCAAATGAGGATGAATCAGGATCTGATGAAAAAAAAATACTGTTTGAAAAAGCTCTCTTTTGTGATATAGCAAGTTAAATGGGTGGGCCAAAGCCTCCCTGCTTGGCACCATTTTGATGCAGGCACTTCTGACAAACGAAAACATGAATGTCTTCATTTTCCTCCTCTGAGCTGGCATTTGTTGCACTGCTAATGTTAGCTTGGGGTTGTAAGGGGCTAAGCTAATGGGAGGGTATGTAAACAAAGGGATGATGTGATATCAGTGGAGGCTTACTTCTGCACCAACAGTCCCGCCTACGACTTTGAGGCGAATTTCTGATGAAGTACTGCGGCCTCCGAAACTATGTCCTAACCATGATTAAAAGACCACAGGGAACGCTTTGACAATATATCAAAATATCATTGGAGTGGGATTTTAAACCATTTTTTATTAACTCACTCACTAAACCCTCTCCCCCAAAAGTCAATACAGTGCAAGACTATTCAGTGCCCTGGATTTTTAATCAAGTTCAGACACATTCTCAACCAAATACGATGTCACCCGTTTGCCAAAGTAAAAGTGCAATGCTTTGTGACTTGTATTCGTCAATCCATTGACCATTGACGCAGACTGGTTTTAGCAGAGACTTCTGGAAAATGTACAAGCCAATGGAGTGGAATCGGACACCCCAACAAAATGACAAATGACCTATATAGCGCACTTACCTGGGAGTAGTGTAGTAATGAACAATGTGGCATGCAACATACTGTAAGCCCTGATTACAACAAATGGTAATGTTTGCTATGTTTTGTCTGAAAAACCTCTTATATGAATAAGGGAAGGTTTTTACCAGCATCCAGAGAGTGATTTCTCTTTAAATAGTTTTGTAAAGGACACAGTGAATACTTGCTTTGTTGTCCCTAAAATAGAAAACAAGTGTAGTTATTGAGTTTCAAAATCGCGCTGACTACGTTATTATGACATTGTTCTTTAGTAGTGTAGTATTGAGCTGCTTTTTATAATGTTTGAAATAAAACTCGCATCTTTTTTATCATGTCAACAAAGCAGGGAAATTCCTGTTTGACAAACTGATTTCTTTCTAATCAAACTGGACTCTTCCTCACTGCTTCTGCGTCAGTAACACACCTCCTCTTCTGATGCAGATTGCTGCAGGCCCAGTTGCAGCTGGAGCCCCACCTCCACCACCTTTACCTGGGGCTGCAGTCCCTCCACCTCCTCCGCCTCCTCCCCCACCCGGTGGATGCCCTCCTCCACCTCCCCCACCTCTCCCCGGCCAGGCCAGCATTCCCCCGCCTCCTCCGCCACCAGGTGGAGGGCCCCCACCACCTCCACCTCCTCCAGGATGTGGGCCGCCTCCTCCTCCTCCTTTTGGAGGCCTTGGTGGCCCTCCGCCTCCTCCTTCACTACCTGCCGTCAAGCTGCCTTATGGACTAGAGCCGAAGAAGACTTACAAGCCAGAAAACGTGATGAAGAGGGTCAATTGGACTAAGGTAGGATTGCCTGTCATTAACCTAAACGTTTTATTTCTTATGAAAGACCCATGTTTCTGATAAGAGAAAAAAAACTTATGTTTTGTCTTTAATGGAAAACTATCTTATAAATAAAGTTTTCCAAAAGCAAAATAGGATAAGTTTAAGAGAAGGTGTCCTGGTGACTAGAATTCTTTTCCTTTTTCTTAAAAAAATCTTGGGAAAATCATTTTCTTACCTCATTGGCAGATTTTTTTGCTTAATTTAAAAAAAAAAGTTTAGATTATAAGAAATTTTGACTTATTCATAAGGCGCTTGTTTTTGTACTGTGTAAGCTGAGATGATAAAAATAATGACTTGTTTTTTGTATCAGCTGTTTACCATAAAGCAGGCAAACATTTTTTTTTTCTTATCAATGGATTCTAGATATTTCATTCTAAACACAAAATACATAAATAGATACATAAAAAAGTGCAGTCTCTGTACTCATTTCAAAAGATTTAACAGTAAACAATTTGCATGGCTTTAATGTCCTTAAATGTTCACTTTCTTGACATAATTGGAGGATGACTTGGTTGTGTAATGTGTCATTACACATACAAACAATGTCAGTACTTTTAGTCTCCCTTGGGCTTCAGTTTACAATAATTTACCAACTGCCCCAGAAGTTTGTAGCATAAATGAAGTAGTTATTTACTACAACTTGTGTGGCTCTTGAGTCTTCAAAAACAAAATGTCAAACCATTTTTTTGTTCTGTTGGCTAAGTGAGTCATTTCAAATGACTTTGGTAGATTAAAAATGCTATTTGTCTTATGTCCCTTTTTAATTCACTTCATTTTCTAATATTAAAATAATCACACAGATCTGGTGCAATGCCAGCTTTTACATACTGTACAGTAGAGAATGTATTTAAGCAAACAGAAAGTCAAAACATCCTCTGCCTGATGGTCCATAGAAACAGCTGTCTGACCTGTGACTCTCAAGCACCTGGTAAAGTCTTATAATTATGCTTTTTATTTATTCAAAATGTAGTTTGAGCTATTCAGCAAGCTCACGGTCAGCAGATGGTGCTCCGCTGATCCAGACAGAAGGGATTATAGAGATGGTTGCTATGTATTTAAAAAAATGACCTCCATGTCACTTTTTCAATCAATCAAAGAAATGAGAAAAGAGAGGATATTTTCCCCAGAAGCAATAGTCAATTTTACTTTTAGGAAAGCAAAGATAAAAGTTTCACAGAAAAATAAAAAAAAATCTCAAAGTACCTGTAGGCTACAGAAGAAACTCGCTTGATATCGGCTCAAGGAGGCTGAGCACATTTGCTCAGTCAGCTGACTTTAACTGCGACAGAGCTTCTCATAAAGAAATCTTACATTTTAAAATTAGGACACATCTGTAGTTGACATCCATTTGTGGGAAGAGCAGCCCAGCTGGGTTGCATCCATGAGCATGTGTTAATCTGGAAACAAGTACTTGGCAGTTTTGTAATATTTGTCTGGACTTCCATCAACCCATTTTCTTAACCCGCTTTATCATTGTCAGGGTCACAGAGCTGCCAGTGCCTAACCTGACTTCTGTTAGGCAAAGGTGGAGTCCACCATGGACCAGTCACCAGCCTATCACACATCCATACATACTCAAAGTCATAACTAGTGACAATTTAGAGTAATCAGTCAATCTATAAAGCATTTTTTTGGACTGTGAGAGGAAGCCATATTACCCGGAGAAGACCCACGCATGCACAGGGATGCAAACTTCATGCAAACTTTACACAGAAAGGTCCCAGGATGCCAAAATGTATGTTTTTTTTTCTGCCTTGATCCTTTGAATAATAGAAAAATGTAAGAAAGCGGTGGACTTTCTTTAACAGTTGGACATTGCTGGTATATTATCATTGTGCCATTATTTAAATATATATGCTCGCCCAACCCCACATGGTGTCCATTTTCTTAGGATACGAGGTTTTAATTGATTTAAAAAAATATCTTAAATTGAACATCCTGACATCTGTTTATATTCTGGTTATATACGTTTTCTGTACTCAAATGTGTCGAAGCTTATTAGAATGACAGAATCAAGGGAAACAAGGACGGATTTAGATGTAGAAAACAACTTCAGTTGCACAGAGCATTGGGTTCATGTTAAAGCTCACTGGTACCTCATTAGATCAAGTTTGAACAAACGCCTTCTCCCAGACATGAAAAGGCCATCTTTATTCTGCTCAGGCTTTACAGGAAAATCCCACATCCACTCAATGGATTGAAAGTTCAATAACAAGCTGTTAAGAAAATTATTGAACAAAATCCTTTGGTTTAAACCAGTGCCAGATGAACATATTACCAGTCTCACTATGATTTAGTTGACCCAGATAAACAACTGTTGCAAAAGAAAACTACTAATAAGATGGACATTTTTAATGATGTCTGTCTAGACTCTGGGATAACTTTGGGAAAAGCCTTTTTAAAATTCAGTGACTCTTCTGTAAGTTACTGACTCACTTCTGTGCTTCTTCTTAAGCTGTAACTTTTTAACCAGCTAATACATTCACACCCGAATGTGTTTGGATTCAAGTGAACTTGATTTGTTTGAAATATCAACCTGCTATTGATTCAGAGGAAGGGCAGCTGCCATAAAGTCCCAACCTCAAAGAAGTTTTAGGATTACTACTTACGAACACCTGTATAAGTAAAATTAACCTATTGACCGAGAATAGGCTGAGACATTTATTTTTTTACTGATTACAATGTGACACTAGACATTCTGTAATTGTTCAATTTCTGTCATTTCTGTGTAGAGTATGTATGTTTTCCCTGAGCATGTGTGTTTTCTCCAAACACTCTGGCTTCCTCCCACAGTCCAAAAACACGCCTCAGGGGTAATTGATGATTCCAAATAGTCCCCAGTGTGTACATTTGAATGTGTGTGACATTTTGCCCCTGTGATGGATTGGTTAACTGTTTAGGGTATACTCTTCTTCTGACCGTCACTTGCCTAGTCAGCTCTTGCAACCCTGAGTCTGACCAGGAATGAGTAGGTAGAAAAATGAATGGATAAAAGTCAGTCTGGCTGTTAGGAGGCAAAAGTAGCATTAGAACAAACAGGTGGCTCTGGATTTTTGCCTAACCTGACTGCTGTTAGGCAAAGGTGGGGTCCATCATGTCCCATCATGACTACTGCATGTTCTTGTCAACGATTGGTCAGAACAAGCCATAGGTGCTCTGCATACTTGCTGAGCCATTGCCTCAGTCATTTGCACTAATGTAGGGGTTGACTTGTAGAGTGCTGCAGGTTTTTGGGTTGTCCGAGTCCATGGAGGGTTGTAGAGAAAGGCGGCCACATCTTAACGGGTGTGTAGGTGTGTCTTGCAGCTCCCTTTTGGCTCATGCAGTCACCTTTGGACGCCATGAATATGAAATGTATCATTGCCGTGCATGTGGTAAATGAGAAGTTACATGCACTTGTGACGTCTGGGTGATGCTGTCATACGCTGCCTTAACTCCACACTATGTTCATTAGTAAGGTGTGAGGACTGACCCTTCACTGATACATGCGATCCTTGGTGCTTGGGTTGTGCAGGTGACAATCAAATGCCCGTAGGATGCCCACACAAGCTACACTGATCATCTAATATTCTCATTTCTAACAGTCAGGTTGCATGCAAGTAGCAAGCACTAATCACATCAACAGAAAAATCTGTACGACACACCTGCATCCTATCTACTTTAACCTTTCTTATCCTTACATGTTGCACAAGTGTTGGCTACACTGTCGCCTGCAGCATGCCCAAGGAGAAAGGAGAATGAATATTTTTGCTCTACAGGCTCACAGAGCGGTCTACAGTCTTAACATTGTGTGTGGGTCACCTGCGTGCATCACACAGGTTTAGTTTTGGCTAAGGCATTAAATAGTCTTTTTAAATGATTGCTGTGACTTGAAGGAGTTTAATGGCGACAGTGGAAAAAGTGAGCCACTGAGCCGACTGGTCCTTCATAAAAAGCTCCAGCAGTTAAAATTGCACCTCTTAAAAATGAGTAGTAAGGGAGATATGGTGTCACAAACACTATGCTTGCAGTACCTACAAAATGCTAAATGGGTTTGTTTATGCTTGGGTCTTCTTCTCACACTCCTGCTGCTTCTTTCAGAGTTTCAAATCTTTGGGATGTCATCCTGTGAATCTTTGCTGTCTCATCCTCATCAGTTTGAACAGTGGTAGGTGGGAGAGGGCGATGTGAAGTTTTGGAGCTTTGATGTGTCTAATCCCTCCCCATTTTTATAGGGTGCAGCCACATTCACATGGTTTGTCATCACATAAAGACCTTCTGTCTCCCTTTTATGTTTTGCTCTTTTTTATTTTATTACTGTCTCATTTGCCTCTCTGCTGCAAAGTATGCTTCACAAGGTCATGACACAAACCCCTTCTTCCAGCCAAAAGAACTTTTGAGTGGCGGGCTGATGGAGCGACGGTTACTGATTGTGCTGATAATGGAATCCTTGTGTCATTGCAGATAGTGCCTCAGGAAATGTCAGAGAACTGCTTCTGGATCAAAGTCAAAGAGGAGAAGTTTGAGAATCCTGACCTATTTGCTCAGCTCTCCCTCTGCTTTTCCTCACAGAGTAAAGGTAAAGAAGTGTCATCTTTTTCCATTCCAGGCTTAATTAATGTTCACACACATGCTTCATTTAGCCTCTGGGGCAACAGTTACTAAGACACTTTCATCTTGTGACAGCATTTTTTTCTCACTGAAATGTTAATTATCTTAGAACCAAGCATTTCTTTCAATGCATTTGCACACCTCTTCTGTATCTTCTCAGTTCAAGTCTCTCTGCCAATTAGGGATACAGTGTTCTTGCTGTGGTGCAGTTGTTTGTCAAAAAGCCTAAAATACCACATCGCTGCACGTTACATTTGGTTTTTGTGCCCATTGAATAAGTCCAAATCTCATTTTTTTATGTGCTTAGATGTGTACAAGTGCACAATGTTGAACTTCCACATGAACGTGTGAAGCCATTGCAGCTACGCTTGATTTGCTTTTTGCCTTTTCCACTTGAGTGGACCAGTTCCCCATCGGGGGAGATCTGAGGGTTTTGTGAAGGAGCTCTCAGAGTTTAGTTGTCGTGGCCAGTTTGTCTTTCAGAAACACAACCTCGCAGCTTAACTTGCTGATAAATAACAAAAGTGGTGCAGTGCAAGTGTTTGTTTTCTTTTTTTTGGGGTGGAAGTGGATATATGAAAGCACTTGATGTATCCCCCATGACAGTTTGATTGTTTTCTGCTTTCTTGTCAGTGGACTCGTGCATTTGTGTGTGTGCGTGTATAGCTCACCCCTCCGATTCCTGCAGCGGCGGGACAGGAGAAGTCAGCGCTTCTGTGCTGTTAAGCACAAAAACAGTCAAATCGTAGCTCTGTCAGCAGCATGTGTGAACATAACTATTCAGAACCCTCCAAGTTTTCCCTCACGCCCGCCGTCTGTTTGGACGCCCGTCAGCCTACCAGCACTTTAAGGCTCTGTACTTCTCACAACCCTCAAGTCTGCAAACTAGATTCATCTTTTTTTTTTCTGTGCGGTGAAATAAATAGCAATTTTCTCTGGGCTGCTGCAAGGTGATTTGCCTGCAGAATATAGATGGAAGACGGATGGGAGTTGTAAAGAACAGTTGTTGCAAAGTGTAATGAAGTGACATGGATAGTGATGGCAGTCACTGCAGTCAGCGTCTGCAGTGCACCGTCATCTTGAACATCCTTAGAAAAAATGTCTAAAGTGATTAAAAGGGTCAAGTAATCAAATTAGTAAAATATGGATTATTTTCAGATTGATTAGACATATTTTTTTAAAGTCCCACTTTAATGAAAACAGTGTTTTGGTGTTTGTAACATGTTCTTGCAGCAACTTTTCTGATGATGGGGGGGACACATCTACAGAAAATTAAGATTCAAATTGCACTCCTGAGTTATTTCTTCATTCAGGTAATTGAAAATTAGGAGCACACGAAAAATGCAGTTTGCAAAAGAGCTTATTGGTGATATGAAAAATACAAGCTCCCTGCTCTGCTCTATTCTGATGCATCCACTTGTAGATGCATCAGACTTGATGCATCCACGTCTAGACAACCCGATCCATGTATGTCTTTGTTTTCCTCGTCCGAACTGGCGTCTGACTCAAAATTTAAAGGCAAATTTCTTAAAGACCCACTGCGAGGAAAACTGTTTTTTTTTTGTCTTTTTAACATGCTCTTGTGGCATGTTTCTCATGATAGAGGACATGTAGAAAGAAAATTGAATTCAAATTTTGGATTTCTTAGTGTCCTGTTGTAAAGCAGGAGCATATGGAAAAAAAATGCTGCTTGAGAAAGAGCTTATTTGTGATGAAAAACAAGCATCTTACTCTGCACTTGCAGACAAATAGATTTATGTATTTATTGTTCTCTTCGTCCGAGCTGGCATCTGGCTCAAAATTATACAGCCAATATTGCTCGCCATTTTTGTTGCCCCAGTAATGTTAGGTTGGGGGTGTGAAAAACTACCAGGAGAATGTGTAAACAAAGAGCTCTCAGCACATTTGAGGGGAAGCAGGGGAAGGGATTGCTCAAAGCCAACAGTTCTGTCCACAGCTCAGAAGTGACTAAACTGCTGTCGCTCTGCAGAAAATATGTCCTAGAAACAGTCAGAAGTTTTCTTTTTTAAATTTTGGTTAAAAACTGCAAAATGATAGTTAAAAGATCACTTAGAACACTTTTGAAATACATTAAAAGATGATCGGAGTGGAACTTTAAGTTCTTCTTTAAATCTGAGCAATTATTTTAAAGATTTCATTTTTACAAAACATGAGCATGCCTGACTGGAGTTGGCTCCAAATGCCTTTTTTAAATACTACATGAAATTCCCTTTTTCACCCTGTGGGATTCAGAAAAAGCTCTATAGATAGTGCACGTTCCCGCTGGCATGGTAGGAATTCCTGATCCAGCATTTCCCCCAGGAGTTGTCCCTTTCAGGATCCCTATCAATTACCCCTGCAGTGGCTTCACTGAATCAGCTCTTTTTCCTCTATTGTTGGAATAGAGCATGATTTTCTCATGAATGAAAAATGCTGTTTAATGTTTGATACTACCCCCCCCGTACACACACACACACACACACACACACCCACACACACACACACACCGTCAGTGGAGTTGAAAGTCAATGAGAGAAAACTTTGATGTAGCTAGCATTGCAGAAAGTGTACTAGAATGGATTTTCCTAAAATGATGTGCTGGTTCATTTGTTTTGCTCTTTTGTTTGATTTATGCCCTGTGATCAAATATGAATGCCCACAGTTGCTGTGGTTTAGCATTTTGTTAACAACATCCCTTCTTTCAATATCATACACCATATGCTTTTGTGGATTGTTTAGCTTGAACTGAAGTGACTTTGTTTAAGCAAAAGTAGGGCAGACTTGAGTTGATTTTGGGGATTCATTCAGCTTGTCTGAAGCTGAAGTGATAATTCTCAAAATCTCATTCTCATTGTGGCAACACACCATGGGTCCTTTGTGCCGATTTGACAGAAATTGCTGGTGAAAATCACCCTTTTATGTAAAGCGCACACAAACATAACTTGAGGATTTTTGCTTTGCTTCTTTTTTTTATGGTCAATCTTTGTCACAAGATGTGGTTGTTTGTCTGTAAAGCACACTTTTGGTACCTAGTGTATTGTGAAAGATGAGGCAAGAAGGTGTAAATGCTTTCCCTGCAGAGCTGCCCAAACAACATGGTTCCTTGCGATTCTTGCTTGTTGCTTGCATTGTCGAGGAACACTTTTGGCAGTAAAAAGGGGGAAAAAAAGAAAACACTTAAACATCTACCAATTTTCAGCTGCTCGTTGCTTTCAGAGCTTTCTAAAACAACAGAAATGCAAGACTGTCATCTTCCCTGTTGTTTTTATGGGTCTTGCTGTTTAATGAGTTTTACAAAGAAAAGAAATAATCAAGACAGATTTTAAGCTCAACTTCACTCTTTTAAATTTATCTTTTAATTTCTTTATAAAGTGACTTGATGGGATACCAAAAATACGCTATGTGTGGAAGGCTCAGAAACCAAGGAAACACCAGGTGTTTTTGCTACAACGCAGCAAGAATTGACTATTAAAATCCATAGCACTCATCTTTTTGACTGGATTGGTGATATTATCTATAATAAATGACAGTCTAATCAAAATGTCTTGCAACTGTTCCCTAGTTGCAAATAGAAAAGGTTCACATAGGATGGAAAGCATGCAGGAATGGACGGACTCATTCAAAACGACTGTGTTTAAAAGCAACATAAAGGCCAACAAGGGGAAAGGGAAAAAAATGAAGGAAGCTTAGAATAGGCTATCAGTGCACGCATTCAATTGCTTTGCATTTTCCAGAGTGCTAACTGCTCTGTTCACACATGAGCTCCCCTGGATATTTTCATTACAGCTTTATAGTAGTGACTTTAATGGGTAAATGCTGCAAAAAGTCTCATCTGTGTTATATGGACATTTGCGTTTTAAGTGTGTTAAAAGAATTTGAGGAGTGCACTTTTGAAATACATCCTGACTTTACATGTTATTAGAGTTGGTCCTTCTTTTTTATCTTTTTTGTTTCCTTAAAATCATACCAATGTTTTTCCAAATGTACCTAGTTTTTCCCTCTGTGGGTCTTTTCTTAGGTGACGATCCAATTTGATTAATGAATTAATGTCAAGGATTCACAAATCAAATGGCAATTCTTAGTATTTAATCTAAAAATGTCTGAGTTGTTTCTATATGTATGTTTTTACTGGGAGTTTGAACAATAAAATAATATATATTTAAACACCATTATTAATATCTTTATAACAGCACTTTAGACTTAATAAAACATGGCCAATAAGAAGGCAAAGATTTTGAAAGAAAGAAAAAAATACTTGTCACTGGTTTGTCAAATATTTGTCATACTCAAAATTCTTTCTGTTAACTTTCTAGTAAACTGAGCAGGAAATGAAGCATTAACATCACTGTTGCTTTGTATCATTTAACAACACAACTTAAAAATGTTCTCCACATCGTTTCAATTCTCAGATTTTAGCTGAGAAAATTCATCAGGATTCATCAAGATTTTTATTGTACTCTAAACTTCCTATTCATTTAATTTTGCTATTCTTATTTTCCATTCTTTTTGTATGTATTAATATTTGTAATATATTTAAAACAAAATCCTTTTTTTTAGAACTTTAATGTTCTAAAAACCATTATGTGTCTTTCTGTTTAGGAAAAAAAGGGAAAAAAAACACAACAGTTTTACTGTATAAAACATTAGAAGTTTTACTGACACTTTTTAGATTTATTTACTTCCGTTGACATTCGTTTTTGTTTAGCTTATGTATTTAAAATCCAGAATTATTCTGCATTTTAGAGCAATAAATACATTGCCTTAAGTTTATTTTGACTACACTCTACTAGATTTATAAAGATCCTAATTCAGTGATCTCAGATGTTGCAAATATTTGTATTAAACTTTACGCGAGCAGATCGCGATTATCCGAGCATTTGGATACTTGTTGCAGTCCTAATATAGATTATTTTTATTGTGTTTATGTGAGGATTAAAAGCTGACAATGTGTTTAAAAGGTACACCTCAGCTACGGTTTAACTTTAAGAATTGTTGTGCATTTTGTGATCATAAATTTGTTACCCCGCACACATATAGATGTGATTATTGCAGATAGAATTTTCTTTTGACACTGTCCCTATGAGTGTGGAAGGCAACCAACAATAACTTATTTTACTATAGGTTTACACACACATCAATGTGTTTAAAACGTTGACTTCTAGGTCTCTTTTCTGCCCTTTTCTCTGCCTTCGCTGCGTCCCATCTTTCTATACACTCCTCTCCATTGACTCTGGGGCCTTTTATTTATTTTTTTTCTCTCATCTCCCCACAGTTGGCTTTATCAATCAGTGGGTTGTGCCTCTTGGGATCAAATCAGATTCACTCTGGAATTGAATGTGTGTAGCCATGGCCTCCTGCATTTGAAAGCCAATTCATTCAGCTGGAACTTTGCAGTTCAATTTGAAACAAGATTGATGTTGGCAAACTTCACACCGCCTCTCTTCCAAAATGTTTCCTCCATTGGCCACATCAATTGCTGACACACAAAGGGCATATGCCACTTTGTAATGGTGATGTCTGGGCTTCTCGGTAGAAACAACTCATAGAATGAGAAGCGATTCCCCATTTCCCCCCCAAATGATTGTAGTGTTTCCTCAAATAGAGGCTTGCTTTTTGATTTACTTTAACTGCAGTAGCGCTCAAACAGAGGCAGTCTTTAATAATTTCAAATATTATTTGAGTATTCTTGTGTTTTTTTTTTTTTTGTTTGTACTTTTCTATAAAGCTCAAATTTAATTTTCTAGTTATTTTTAGTACTTTAACCCTTGAACAATGTAGATGTCATTGGCAACACCTACCGTTTTCCGCACTGGCTGCACTTAAAAGCCTTATTTTTTTTTCCAAAAACATCAGTGTGCCTTATGATCTGGAGCGGCTGATATTTTGATTTATTCTTCTTGTGCTTACTGATATCAAAGTGATTTTGAGAGGTTTATGTCATATTATTATGTAATATAATGTAATATGTAACAATGTCAGTTATTTTTATTTATTTTTTTACGAGTTGCAAACAAGGTTAAGTATTATTGTAAATACGCTAATGTTAATGTTAATTCTACTATTAAATTTGATAGTTAGCATAGTCACAGTAATGATTGTTTTAGCAGCATCAGTCTGTTAGCTTCAAACATGGCTAACATGAAGCCTGTTACAAACAAGTTACAAACAAGCTCTAGAGAGACTGTGAAACATGGGGTTAGGAAACTGTCAATAAAGACACGTATTCATAAAGACAAAGTTGTGTCGTGTAGCATTGGTTTTGCATAGTGAGAATGCGTGTTGATCAATGCAAATCAGCTGATTTTGATGTGGAGCAAAGTGTCTTTTCAAATCAGCTTTGCACCAATAAGAATTTTAAGTGTTATATACAGGCGCAAAGCCACTTTTCTCTACGATACAATCCGCAGATTTACATTGATCGTGTTAACAGTAAAAGGGTCATGGTATGTCAAAGAGCATGTGTTGTTTATCATAGTTTCTGGTCTAAAAGGACCAATGGATTACAAGGTGCAATGTCAAGTAACGGTCTATTTTCAAATTTATGTCATATAGAGGGCGCATCAAGTGAGACAAAAGATTTGTCAGATTTTATTAACTGAGTTCACTATGGAGTAAGGAAACTGTCAATAAGACACATATTCATCAAGACAAAGCTGTGCACAAATTAATACTTTGTGCACAGCTTTGCAGAAAAAATAGAAATAAATCATTTAGTTTTAAATACGATTTGTCTTTGTTTTGAAAACGACTTTTCTTTGTCTTGAATATGATTATCCTGTTAACAAACTGTCAAAAATATGTCATGGGGTCACAGGCATAAACATCGAGTCATTCAATCAAAATTGATTGCTCACATTGCACATACGATTTTTTTTTTCTATAGTCTATCTTTCTATCTTTTAATAAAATAGAACTTTTTAGAATGTTATTGATCCCATGAGGGGAAATTATCATTAAACTCAAAGCTCATTTTTTTGTAAAAAAATAAATAAAATCCCACCTTTATTTTTACATAGTTTTAGTGTAAAATGTACGGCTTGACAAACATATTAAATACAAAAGTGACAAATCTAAAGTGGTTTTGGTTAGATTCATCTTTGTAAGCAGTACTATTCAGTATGTGCTTTCTGTCTGAATTTGTTGTCATTTCCTAAAAGTTGGTGATAAATTATTTCTGCAGTGGGGTTGTAATAATAAATAATAAAATGTGCTTGATAAAGAAGAATCCTAAATAACTACTTCATACTAAATTAATAATCTTTTTTTTCAGTTCTTATTCAGTTTTTTGTTCTTTTGATTTAATTTTCTAACAGCTTGAGACAGTGCATAACTATTTTTTTACTGAAGTTATTAAATATGCAATAAAGAGCTTTTGTTTATTTTTTGATGTACAAAAAAAAATAATGTAACCGCCTATGAAGTCTTTTACAACCGTCTTGCAAATCACAAAATATTCTTTTCATAACAATGAACCACACTAGCTGTCTTTATACCTTTTTCTCTTTTTTTTTTTTACTTTGTTTATTTTAATGTGCATTAGTCAGAAAGGTCAGTCGTGGGATTTCTCCCTGTTGTAAATCCTGGCTCTTAAGTGTTGCCCGCACACTCGTCTTCTCCTTCATTCCAAAGGATTTGATCAAATCCTTCTGCACTTTTCTCCACTCTGACACCTTTTGTCCCTTCACTTACCCACTGTCCCCGCAGTTCTGCCTCAGACGTGTGCCCTCCCCAATCAGCCATTGTGGCAAGGGCGACAGATTCCCAATCCCTGCTACAAAGCCTCGGCAGCAGGGGGGTAATGACCCAGCCACAACGACTGTAATGATGGAATCAGTGGGGGGTATAACTGTCTCTCCGACTCCCTAATAAGTCCCCTAATAACTCCGTTAACATCAGGGGTGACCCGGCTGCCGGATCAACCACACTAACACTTCTCAGTCAGGAAAACTCTTGCTGACCTGCAACCTGTGCATTCTGGCCCCCACAGTTCCGATCCACAGCTGGTAATTCTTAAAGCCTCATAGCAAATGCTGCAAAACAAATGCTTTTATGCACATTCTAATACGCTTTTATGAACTTACAAAATGTTCTATTGATTTAAATAAAAATATTCAAATGCATTAAAAAATACTTTTTTTCCTTACAATGTAAGAGGCTTAATTTAAGGATTTCAGGCTCGACTCCAGGCTCTGCAGCCCACACTGGGATGGTCTCATTTCCGTGGTGCTTGTACGATAACAAGCTTTAGATATTCTTTACGTCAGCATGTTGGCAAGTTGGGCTTCTTGTATTTTTTGATTTTTTAAAATGTTTTCCTATTTTCCCTGTAGAATGAAGCTGTTTATTGTTGACTGTGTTAATTGAGAAAGGAGAGCCTACGCCAAGCGACTTCTTCCGCTTATCTCTCTCCTGGGCTTATTTTCTGGGCATCAGCCATTCTTTTGTCGACTTCTTTTTACCTCATGTGCTATTGGTATTTAGGATAACTTTTCAGTGACCTTTCCTCGTCTCAATTCTTCTGTCAAATACTGAGTTGAAATATTTTAGTTTTTATAAAAACAAAGCAGAAATACTGTTATCTTGTTCTGATAAAAACGAAAAAAACCTGAAAGTGCAGCATTTTGCACAGTTTAAAAGACAGGTCATTAATTGTTAGTGCAGGCAGGAGACCTTTGTCTCCATAAAACATAAAACAGAGCTCCCCCCCCGTGTTCTTTTCCACTCGGTTTTGGGCAATTTGCTCACTGTGCATTTCCCAGGTCAGCCCTTTCCTTAGCTCATTCCTGCCTGCTTTTAATGTATTACTCACAGATGAAAATTAGGCTCTTAAATATTAATAATGAGTAATTGCTTTATTGTAGGATAAGTGTGCATCTTTGCAAGCGAGCGGACAGAAGCACAAGAGACAGATTTCCACTCGTTCCCACCTCATATCACCTCGCTGTGATGTCCCACTGATTTTAATCTTCTCTTCTCAGATGAGAGCCATTCTTGCTATCACAGTGCACTTTAACTTTCGCCCCCTGAATGGTAGCTGACTTTGATACCTGCCGCTAGCAGCCTTTCAACTTTAAACCCTACTAACTTTTATGTGTTTATGGGTAAATTGTATGATTCAGCAAAAGTGCTGGTCTTTTTACAAAGTGTTCAAAGTGGTCTTTTAGTTATGATTATTTTTAGTTCAAAATAATAATAATAATAAAAAAACTGTATTGTATGTTGTGCCTGGTTTGTATAGTGGCCAAGTAAGCAGTTATTATATAAAAAAATATGTTTGGACTCTTGTAACCAAAAAAAGAAAAGGGGAAAAAAAGTTTGTGTATCAATGAAGGTTCTCATACATCCAGGTGATGTTTGACATAGCATCTGGTCTGACTGTCTTCTCTTCTTAAAAATGTTCAGATGCCAAGATTCAACTTCAAGATAAATAAACTGTAATATCTTTTTATTAAAAAATAATTTCATGTAGGTCATTGTCTACAACCAGAATTGTTCTAATGATTACATGCAGTCCATTTGGTCATAAAGAGTTCTATTTGTGCTTTGTGTCAGCTACAGTGGACCATGGCTGCCAGCCTGCCTAATTGTAGGATACAATTTTTTGATGTTTAAGTGGTTATTAAAATGTTTTGTAAAAAAAAAAAAGATGCAAAGTCAGCATAACAAGAATATTTCCTGTGGAACTTCATTAACTTAACACCACAGTCCCAAATGGGAAAATATGGAGGGCTTACCATGTCCAGCTCAAAAGTGTAAGCAGATGTTTAATTATTCACTGTGTGGAAAACAAATGGAGAAACATGAATCCTAATTTACTTGTTTGTAAGGAAAGCAAGAAAGTGCAGCAATGCATAGTTTCTCAAGAAGCCTGTTTTTCCTCATGATAGCAACCCCGGTTTCCTAAAGCACATTTCTACCAGGGAAAATTGGCTTTCTCTCTGAACACTTTAGCATATCACATGCAGCTGACACTCAACTTTTAAAGGTGAGCAACAACTATGTGTTATTATAGCAAGCCCACAGACACTCCGTTTTTTGTTAGCAGCCAACATTTTACAGCCTTAACACTCCTTTTGCCTTGTAACTTTCCAAAATAACTACTGGGATTATTTCTATTTGTTTTCATTCTTTTGCAACCAAGTCATACTATTTTTTTTTTTTTTCATATTTTACTTTTGGAACTTTGACCAAACTTGGAATCCCATTGGAGTTACCAGTAACCCCACAGGCAGGTTTATTTTGGACCAGAATAGTTCGCTTTGGCAAATGTAAAACCTCACCAGTGGTCTAAAAAAGCAAACAATGCTCCGGGTATAAATGTATAAAACTAGAAAACAAGATGTTTTGTGTTTTTTTGTTTTTTGTTGTCCTGGTCAGAGTTTGTTTTGGGGAATCTTCAACCAATTGGGCTCTCAACTCTAATCGGCTGGCTCCATTTGTGATGCTGCCAAATTCTTTCAAAATATGCTCAAGGTCAAGGTAAATTCAGTACTATAGTAAACTATTCTTTTTTTCACCGAGCTGCCCTTAACACTTTTGTTTACAGATTTATTTTGTTTTTTTTCTCAACATGGTATAAATGCTGCAAATTTCAAACAAAATGCATTTGTTGTTTCTTTTACAGCAAGACAAGTGTTTTGAGTCTCACCAATGTTGTTTTAAAACCTAAAAAAAGAATGACTTGAGGATATCATGCAACGATCTCGAATAGAGAGGACAACGAAAAAAAGATTTGTATTTACTTGGGGACAAGAATAAAAAAGTGCTGTTCTTCAGTGAAACATACCAACCAAATAAGTAAAAATAAATAAATGTAAACCGAAAAAGCCACAGTCTGCACTAACATGAAATCTTTTTAGGTCAAAATCCAAAATAAGCTTAAAAAATAATAAGAAGTAATCTATTAGCCTTTGATCATCATCATTTGCATTTGTTTAAATTTAACATTGGCATTTGATCAAATAAGCTTTTCCATTATAAGAAAGTTTTTAAATGGAAGCAGAGAATACACATACTGTCAGTTAGGAAACAATTCACAGAGGTTAGCTGATGTTTATTTATTTATTTTTCTGCTACCTAAAAATGTTGTTCACCATCTCTCAATAGCAAACACATATACTGTCCATCACACTTTTCCTCAGTTTCCCTGTAGGATGCGCATATTAGTAGTTAACCTTTGCTTTTCCCCGTTCTTTTATTTATCTTCCCTTGGTGCTTCCTTCCACATCCTCCCTCTTCTTCCCTTTCTGTGCTCTCCTCCAGTTCCCACTCCCTGTCATCTCCCTTGAACCTCGAGTCGGAAACTTCCTGCATTTCTTTCTTTCATCGTTTTCTTACTTCAGTATTCGCAGCATACATTTTTTACACGTGTCTGTTTCACTGTTTGTGTTTGCCTCTAGAAGTTGCTGTATTTTTAAAATCTAAATTCATTTTTTAACATGGATACGATTCTTATCCAACAATGAAAATGCTTTAACAAGTAAACTACTTTTTAATTATTATATTTTTTGGTGGTTATTGTTAATTTTGCTTCTGTTGTTTCTAATACTATATGTCAAAGAATCTCAATTAATAGAATAATAATAAAAAAAGAATGATAGAACACTTAGTGATAGTACCAAGAACAGATCCTGCATTAAACCAATGATGTTTTGTTGTTGTTTGCTTTTATAGTTCACTTTGCACTATTTTTTGTGATACAAATGTAAAAGCTTCTTTATGTACAGACCTCTTAAAGAGACTCCTGTACTCTCGTTTCAACAACTGTGCAAGTGTCGGTTTTGTCTTGATGTTTTTTGCCTTTTATGTAGTCGTTTTCTGGATAAACAAGCTGTGTATTCCCAAAGTCTGAGGAAGCCAGCTCCTGCTGTGCTGCTGCTCTTAGGCTTTAAACATGCTAAACTCCAGGTCTTTTGTTAGCATTGCACTGCTGTTGCGCTTTTGCCCAACCTAAACTATCATATAAAAGGAAAACGGCATCAGTAAATGTGTCAGAATTGAGGCAGTGTCATGGGAAACCAGCATTCACTTTCAAAGTACGCAAAAGGCTCTGCAGAGCCCAGAATACATGCCGAATCAAGCACATTACTGGAAAACACTGACTCGGTTAACATCGAAACCCACTGCGGTTTTCTGGTAGCTGTTTCATCATCTCAGCATCTTATCAAGTCTGCGTACCCCTGCTGCTCAGCACGTGTTTTGGCTGCCTACAGTCTGGCCTTTATATAGATTTTTATGCTGCATGGAGAGTACAACTCTAACCGTAGTTGGAAACTGTTAAGTAGGGGAGCTTGTGGTTTTAAAGATTACTTTGACTGCAGGGATTTGCATTAAGGTGTTTCGGCTCCCCTCGCCTCGTTTACCTTTCCAACTTTCATCCAATCCTGCTTCAGCAAAGGTAAAGCAGCTTATTAACCTCTCAGAGGCCAAAGGCGTCCTTTGGGTTGTTAGGTATTACACACATACTGAGTTTGGAAAAATTAACCATAGAGGACGGATATACCTTGATCTCAAATTTAATCACTCTATGAAGTGAAAAATATTAGACATTTGACATCTAAAGTTAACATTGCTTTCGTATTGAAATTGAGTCTAAAGTTTAGGGAAATAAATTAAGAATGTATCATGACAAGGTGCACTTTTGGAGCTGCATTAAGTTATCCCTGTGATAATTGCTTCTATTAGGTTTTTAGTAGATAAGATGTTCTACAAATAGTCAGAATTGTTAAACTTAGTGGGACACTGGAGCTCAGCCTCCCCCTCATCTCATTATTTATGGACACAGATGTCAGTTCTTCTCTGTCAGTGGAGTATTAGTTATTCCTTGTTTAGCATACATATATTACCAGTACATTGTTTACCGCGCAGGTGCAGGTGTAAAATACACATTATATGCTCATTATACAGAAAACCAAACAGCTCACTAACTGGTGTATGAATGTTTACAGCTATTTTTCTACTTCTATTTTTACACATGCTTAATGGAGGAAATTCAGTTTTTCTGTATCTTCCCCATCTTTTATTGCTTTTCAGTTTGGATGTAAAAGGGAGTTGCTATTCCAGTTACTCTGTAATATGTTTAAGCTGCTGTTCCATTCAATTAGTAAATTCCATGTACTTGGAATTTGGTTAAGTTTTAAATCTTTCAGGATTTACTCCTATTGACTGTAAAAGAGAACTGGACTGAGAGACGCCTCCCCATTGCTTTCAAATAGGAAGTTCCCGCTGGTCCCAGAAAGCCCACTGGTCCCCACCTCAAAAATTAGAAATGTTTGATTGACAAATTCTCCCAAACCTGCTTTCAGTGGAAGGGGTGTGGCTTTCCACCTATCTCATTTCTGATTAGCAAGAGTCGTTGCCATAGAAATGATGAATCAGTCCAACCCAGACTAGTCGCTGCTTACTATCATCGTTTGGTTCCAAAATGGCAAAGTCCGTACAGCAGAAAAATGGCGACTAAATTGACTTAATTTTGTCTGAACTGGAGGTAAGGCATTTTCCATGGGAGACATCACACCCACTCTGTCCAGTTCTTATATACAGTCAACATTTCCTCTATGGGGTTGAATATTTCATCTTTATATTTTTATCATTTTTTATCTCTCTACTCTCACTATTTTTCAATCATTCATCAACATTTTTTAACGTTTTAGAAGAAATTGTGATCATGTGTCCCGTAGCTAAGTGTCGGACATTTTTTTTTTGTCACATGGCCCATTCCCTGAGGAAACGGGGAGCTGCAGTCACAGCCACTCTTGGGAACCATTTTGTAGTTTAACCCTCCATTCCCATCTTTGATGCGGAGTGTCAGGCAGAGAGGCATTAGATCCCATTCTTTGTCTTTAGTATGTACTGATTGAGGTTTCAAACTGACACTTTCTTAAGTTTAGGGTGAACGCTCTTGCACTGGTCCACTTAGCCTTCCTACAGTAATAAATGGACTTGACCTGAATCAGTTTTGATCTCATCTGTTGTATATTCATCAACAACTTAGCATGTGTTAATTTCTCAGACAGCCATGTTATCATCTTAATCTAATTAATAACACAAAGATGTGTAGTTGATTTTCATGTGTTCCTACTATTATCTTGTGCTCATTTTTGCCCAGACTGATGGCAGTAATGTACGTTATCCGCTTTCCACTTCTGTTCATTAGTCAAACAAAATATTCCAGGGGATTTCTCCTAAGTAATAGCTTGTAAAATCGGCATTAACTGTTAGAAGGACCCCCCCAGCCCCTGTAGTGTTACTAGGTGTCCTGCTGTTAGCTGAAGGTGAAGGTGTGACAGGTGCACACCGGTCACCTTGTAGCCCATTACTGTGGTCATGATACCTGTGGCACTGCCTGTAGAGAGGGGACAATGGGAAAAAAAACCCTCAAGTTTTGCCCTAGAATAATTTTTGTGTTCTCTAAAGATAAAATGAAGGAAACAAATGAGTTTTTGCCTACTTTTTTAAATCTTTTTTTAATTTTTTTTTTTTAAAGACTATGAGTTTTGATGCCAGGCAGAAAAAAACAGATGACGAAGCTCGTGTTTTCAGTTTTTCGTTTTATTTTTATTTTCTTTTTTCATCGACTATGGGGTGTGTACCATTGCACATGCAAAGGGATGGGGTTTGTTCATCAGAGGTATTAAAGATACTTGAACCATAACTGGGTCACAAATGACCTGATTCTTTCTGATGCTCCATAAGCTTTTTCTTCCATCATATTGAACTTTCTTGTTTCATCTATGGGTCTATTTCTGCCCCCTTAACTGTGCAGTGCATTTGTGTCCTCATGCACACGCACACATGTTGTGGTAATGAGAGCTCCTGGTGGTGCACAATTAACACAACAACAAATGTCCCTAAAGTCTAAGATAAACAATGAACACAGACATAAAAAAGCTCATGAGAGACTTTTTGTAGAAATGTTTTGTGTGTGTCTCCATACGTTAGACCATTGCTTGTGTTGGCATCATTTTATTTCTGCCATCTCTGTCTCTCAGGCAGACACACATGAACACACACTCACACAAAGCCAGCAGTCCCTCTAGATGTGCAGTCTCCTCACATGCAAGCTGGCAGGATTCAGCCTCCCTTCCTTTCCCCGACAGTCTCGCTCACACAGACTGGTCCAACAAAGATAAACACATGCTGGGTAGATTATTAGAGAAGTATTGAAGGCCCCACAGCGGAGAAGCTAGCACGCCATTGTGCTCCCATCGTAGTTTTGCCTCATACAAGCCGATGCAGTCTCCCCCCAGAGTATTCTTATACATGCTTAGACACAGGTGGGTGCTGATACCAGCAAGCAGACTCATATTTCATATTTCACTGTCAAAAGAAACTTCTGGCGCATTGTTTTCACTAATGGCACATTACTGATGCGCCAATTTGAGAAGCAGGCAAAGTAGCACGATAGTTTACAGCTGTAAGATCAGATTTAGTCTTAATTCTGTTTCATATTTCTCCCTTTTTTATCTTTGCTACAACTGTTCTGTCACCCATGACATCCTCATTCTGATGAGGCTACTTCTTTCAGTTTTATATGTTTGACATCACTGCAGAATCGTTTAAAGGAACACTGATTGCTAATGCCCTTAAAGCCTTCACCTACTAATTAGTCGAACAAACTCCCCGTCTGGCTTCGTCTCCACCGCCTTTAAAAAGAGACACGAGCTTGAATTTTTGTATGTGTGGTCGATGTTCTTGTTTGTTCAGATGAAAGAGCAGCATTGATACTATTCAGTACGTAGTGAAAAAAGTAGAGCTGCGCAACCCTGTGATCCTGTTTGACATGAGGCCGGAAGAAAAACCATTCAGATATTTCATAAAGCACAATTCAATGTCTTCTCTCAATATTTGTTCTTACAGAATCCATCTGAAAACCCTCTACAAAACATATAATAGTGCCATCCTACAAATAAATGCTATTTCTCAAATCATATTGAAGTTACATCATGTTTGTCACCTTAATGAAGCTTTTTGGTGAACTACATATCATCATCTCCATTTCAACTGCATTTTTTATATTTTTTTTCTTCTTGATTAAAAAAAAAAGACATAAGACGGAAACGCATTTCTTCTAGTGACTAAATCAGAAGTTTGCTGTTGATTTTCTATTAAACTGAGATTTGGTGACTGCAGAAGCCAGTGTCCTCATTTCCATGTTCAATATAATGTTCAGTCTGAACTGAGTTTTGCTTTGAGATTTTGCAGTGTAAGAGGCCATCAAGCTCATGCATTATGCTCTCAAAGATGCTTGTAGTTGTAATAAGTCATTTTCAAAATGTATTGTTGATTATTCTTTCATCTCTTCCTAACAGTTGCTCACGTATTTCTTTGTTGGACTATTTTTTCGTGAATGTCAAATATGGTTTTAAATAAGGTTTCTTAAAAAAATAAACTCAGATCAGCTGGTCTTAATAGCTCTTTAAAATCACTTAAATTGTCCAGCATTGTGCTGCAATGGTTTGAACTTCTGCAGGTTAACTTGACTGTGTCAGTGTGCTTTAATGCCCTTAGCTGTGACGGACTGATGGCATACTTGTGTCAGAGTGCATTTGAGCAGAGTAAAGTGGCTGGTAAAAAGTGTATGCCACCTTTACTGCACTGCTTCAAGTTACCCAAGCAACCGTTGTCCAAAGGTTAAAAAACAAAAAAAAAAGAAAGAAAGAGGAAACCCAAAACAAGAGGGAGCTTTACTGCTAAATACATTTTCACTGAACAGCATCAACACACTTACATTAAAAAAATCTCAAAAACTGTGATCTTTTGATAGTTTCCAAAGAAAAAACTAAAAAAGCACTGTATTTAACGCTGTTATTATTAGCACACTAGAGCAGAACAGTTAATAACATCAAAAGACTAATACTATTGTAGTAAATTAAAACCTATTCATTTTTGCATGATATTAATGCCTTTAGATTACTGATTTTAAATATGATGTTTTTAATTTCTATAAAAACTTAATTTTGTGAAATTTCTGTCATTATTTTTTGTAAATCTTATATCAAAATGTGTCAACGACTACAGTAAAGTAAAATAAAATAAAATGAACTCTTAGCCTTTAGCTGATGATCAAAAAAGTAAGCAAATGTCAGGTATTTTATTTATAATATTCTAAAGAATGATTAATTTCTGACAAAACAATCTTCCTAAAGACTTCTTTGTATGAGCTGATGATTACCTTCCCTTAATAAGCCTATCTAGTAATCAGTCAAACATATTCAGGCTCAGGGACCGATTTAAAATTAAAACAACACATTTCCTGCCAGAAGGGGGCACTGTGATACAGGCCACAAATACAACCACTCAGAGCTATAACTCTGATAAGGGGAGAATACACATCCCATCCCAGGTTCATTCTATCTCAGGGGGTTCTTCTTAATCATAGTTTTACATGTATCCATCACAACATTCTTGCTATCAAAACACACATTGATGGGTTTCTGTATGTTGTGGCCAGTTCAGTCAGGATATTTGAAGTGTGCAGAGGAGAAGTCATTTTCTAAAGGAATGCTACAGTATTAACTTTCATATGTTTCCTCTCCCTAAGGAAAACCTGTATTTCAATACTACAGACAATCTTGACTCTTTCACTATTTGGTCATGGTTTCTGTCAAGTCAAGTTGAATCTTATCTGTCAAGAGTGTGTTTGCAAGGCTATGAGTTCAGAGTTAGGCGTTACGGAAAAGATAAGACGTGTTTGGCAAAGGGAATGCTCACTCCCTTTTCTTTAAGCAAAAATAGAAAAAAAACATAAAAACAAAGCTGAACTGGTTCTTGAATTAACTGCTTGTGTTGTAAAACAATGAAATGTTTAGATTTTTTTGACTTACCATGATGGTTTATGATTATCTTTAAAAACATGTATTATTTTGTTGTTTTTGTGCTATCACAATACTTACAATATGTATTTTCTTGAGTCTGTGTTCAGTGTAGACTCATGTCAAATCCACACAGTCAGTTCAGAATAATGTCCGGTAACCACCAAGCTGTATTCATACTGATGTTTGGTAAAAAGAAATTACATCCCTAAATTGCTCACTCAAAATGTTGCACTCTACAAGATTGTGTGAATGGATGTATGGGATGCTGTACCACCATTGTTTCATATAAACATATAAACTGTATCAAATGTGTTGAAAGAATACAAAACACTCGTAAGAGTTACTTACTGGAGGCTAGTAGCAATATTTAGAGCAACGATTGCTCTGAGATACAGTTTTCTCTGAAGTACACATTTTAATGTACTTTATTGTCTCCCTGAACCTTTCCAGAGTTAGAGTTGATTCACAAGGACACTGTAAGACCTTTTTTTCAGCAGTGGGAACTGTAAAGCTTTACCCGTGATGGAAGAGGGATTTTGACAATCTTTAAAACAGTTATGATGACTCTTTGGAGTGCCTTCTTGTCTGTCACTGTGCAGCTGGCAAATTGCACACACATGCTGTAAGTGTTGAGGCTCTTGTTGGCTCTCTGGTAGAAGGACCCCAGCAGACTTTGGGCTACGTGGTGCTTCCTGAGACAACTCAGAAAGCAATACCTCTGCTGAGCCCTCTCTCACCAGCTGGCTCGCCATTTGAGTTCCTCAGCGATGTACATTTTCAGGAAGCAAACACTTGCCACCTTCTTCACTTGATTTCTACTGATGTTCAACAGTTTGATTTTGCCTAGGAACTTTTTAATAACTTTTTTGTCTGAGGCCATCTGCTTTTTACAGATACCTAAAACACTACTTTTCAGTAAGCTTCCTTATCCGTCTTAAGATGAGCCACTTCGTTGTGTTATCATCAGAACATGTGATGATGGTATTACCGGGGTGAGGATGGGTGCAGTGGTGGGTTTAGACACCGTTCAGCTCTGTGCTGATTGCACAGTTTTGCTGAAGTAAGAGCTTAGGAACATGAAGGTAAAGGTGTGAAGGGTTGATGGTCTACTATGCTCTTTAGAGGATACTGTGATAGAAAGACTTTCATCACAATACATGCATAGTGTGTCAGTCTCAGGCTAAACAGTTTGCACACCAGTGTGTTGGGGAAGGAGGTGTGTATTGCACAGAAAGTCTACAAAAATAATTGAAGCTAAGGTGGGCCAACACACCATAGCAGTTGGGTCAGATAGGGTCCGATAAAGAGACTGTTCAGTGTTGAATTATGGCATAGGAATGGTGTGATGTCCCTCAAAAGCCTATTGCAGTATTTGATCACCAAAGGGGCAATGGGATCATTTCTTTGAGTTATAGACAAAGGTGATGAGTTTTCTGTGGAGCAGTCCATGAACTGAGGTTTCCAGACAGGTTTGGACAACAGAATGCAATAAGGACTAATTTAAAAAACAAAAAAGACCTAAGCCATTTGTTCTTCAACGTCATTCAGAACACACACATGCACCCAAGCGGGACAACCACGATCAGCATAGACTCTCCTTTACTGTATAGTGTGACCAAGCTGCCACTGCTGAGTCCTTACTAAGTTTGTCAAAAAAGATGTTCTTCTCTGACGCATTACCTTTCACAGCCTGACCTGTGGTTGGTGAAATGTTTAATAACCTGTTGACCTTTTTAGCAGTTAAGATAGTCTTTGACCACAAAGGTGATCTTTAATCTCCATGGCTTTCTTGAGGTCTCTCTTTATGTTGGCACAGGTCAGGGTGTAGAGAACCCTGTCACAAAATCTTAAAGTCAGGGCAAGCGGCAAACCTCCTCAGTCATCTGAATTTCCTGGTCAGGATAGAGTTTATGCATTTTTTGAACTGCATTCAATTCAGGGATTTGTGCACTTATGGTCAGACTGAACTTGACCACGTCTTGACATACAAAATTTACCCAAATGTCTTTTTTGCAGTTATACTTCATTGTCAATGCTTATAATAAGTATAATATAATTAAATAGATATTAGGGTTATGGTGAGAACCATTAGGCACAATCAATGTAGTTTGGCATTTAGCCTTTCTTATAGACTAAATAAAGGTGAATAAGGAAATTCAGCAAATTGCAAACTCAGAACTGTGTTCTGGAATTTAACCTTTGTCTTTTCTGTTTTTTTCTTTTTTTTTTGACATCAATTTAACGTGAATTAGTTGATAAATAAAGTCCCTATATCACCAATGACTTTACATTTAAGGGCTGTGTATGTCACAATTAGGACCTGAACTAATTTCTATATGATCCCATAACTCTGTAGGCAAACACAAAATACCTATGCAGTTGTTTATCAATGGCTAACAATCTTTCAGCTCCATTTTCTTAAGTTATTCAAAAAGCGTCGGGGAACTGTAGACATCATTTTAGCTAATTGTCGGTTTTATGTTGGTGAGATTTTACATCTTAAGTGTGTTTTACCATATTACATTTTTTTCATTGTTTTTTTCTTCCCAGCTTTATGTAGTGTTGACACCAAGCCCTTTGGTATATATTTATTTTCTTTTTTTGGGAGGAATAAAAAAGAAAAACACTACATATGTAGCATATGCACGCGTGTATGCATACATCATATAGCCTTGAATTGAAACGTAATTAACTTGTATTAATGAATTATTAAATTGTAATAGTAGTAGTAATAGTAGTATTTAGTAGTATTTAAAGCAAGATTATACAATAAACGAAAACATTTTAAATCAAGTCCGTTTTTTCTTGAAAAATAACCAACAGTATTTACACAATGTAATAACAAATGCAATGAATATACAGCAAAAATAAATCAATCAAAAACAAAACAAAATTAACACTGTTTTCATTTTTGCAAGACCACTTTTTTTACACTCAGCATTTGTTACGTATGATTATATTGTATGTATTTTATTCTATTATAATATTTCAGTCATAACCACAAGGCAATTTTGTTTTTTTACTTTATTTTTTTTACATTATACAAACTCATCTTTTCTAACCTCTTATCATTCACAAAGAACCTTGGGACATATAAATCTGAGAAGGCACAGATCATTTTACAATATGGTTACCAAGGCTACTTGCGGGATTTCCAATTAAGATACAATCTGTTATCTGTTCAGACAACTAATAAGCACAACAAAGTCAGAGGGGGACCCCCTGGAATTTACATCAGACCACTTGAAATAACCATCAAGGCCACATATCTGATCCGCTGCCAATACCTGCTCACTTGGCCAATTATGTCCCCATGCAGGTTGTTATGCTGTTAATAAGGAGTGTTTAAGGGCTACTGTCTTTCTTCCATGTAATAGGTCAATGCCAGCTAAGTGCATGGGCTGGAAGCATTTTGCGATATTTGTAGGCTTCTTTTCATCTAAAATCAATGTCTGCATTCTTATGATTGTACACAAAGGTAGCTACATACTACATCATGAAAGGCCATTGCTGGCCAGAGCTCATACGTTCTTCCTTTATAATTAAGACTTTGTTGAACTCAATCAGGCACAAAGCCTACCATTAAAAGAAAAGCATAGATGACCTTCATTACTTGATGGAGCCAAATAGAACAGGAAAAAGAGCGTGTGTGGGGTGTGTGCGTGAAACAGTTATGGAAATTAGATGCAATAGGAACAAAGAAAGGTTTTCTCTAATTTCACTTTATTTTCTTATTTAATTGAAATGCGCTTTCAACTCAATATACCCAAAACCTTCAAAATACATGTTGATTTTATTCATTTTCAGTTTTCATGTGGGTGAATGTAATACCTATTTTCAGGGCTAATATTGAGGTTTTGTTTTCAATTGTAACTATAAATATCTCTAATATAATGATGATATTTATCAGGGTAACAATCATTTAAGGATATTTGAAGGCAGATGCTCCCAAAGAAATATGTGATCATGGGCAAAGTTGACTAACCACTTTCAACCATTCTCATCTATGTCCTTTGCCCTTTTGAGAGCCCAACAAATGCAAAGACGTCCACACTCATAACAGCAAATGAACAAATAATAGTGTATGGAAATACACATATTCACTCACATTTATCCAGACATATTTGCCAGCTCCAAATAGTTCAGAGGAGTGGTACTTTAATTAGGCTCAGACAGCACCCACTGGGAGTTGCTCCTGAATTTGACACTGTTTTTCAAATGTCACCATCAAGTGTTTTACTTGGAATGAAAAGTGAGTCATTATTCAAAGTGTGACACATTCATTCGTATTTATTTATTTATATATACATATATATATATGTATATATAAATTTATAATTTATTTATTGCCTTTGCTTGTCTTAGAGAAGTGTCGTAATTAAGTCATTTTAATAACTGTGTTCCACATGATGGATACAGCACAATGTTGGTTCAAAGAATGACTTGTCAGTTGGAGATGCACTGTCAGTAAATGCAGACGTTGAAAACGAATCTGCATAGTGTTTGGGGAGTTTGGTGTTTGAAAGGTTGTGATGGTGCATTGATGCCTTTCCACTTCTTTGTGAATTTGTTTTGCTTTTCTGTACGGTGGTGCTTGTGTTTTGTTTTGAAGCAGAATACTCTTATTACAAGCTCTTTTATATATGTGGCTCACTTAAAGTGAATCAGTTTCCAGAACCAGAAACTGCTCTCGTACTTGTCTTTTGAGGTGGTCTTAGTGTGTTTCCAATCGCACTGAGCTCTTGTTCACTGACATCCCTCAGTCTGAATAGGCTCCTTTCTCAGAGAGGAACATCTAGACCAAAACGGCCAGGCATTACGGGATTTAAACAGAGTAGCATAGCAACAATGAGGCACTGGAACTCATTAAAGATTAGTCGGATGAATGCAAGCTCATTAAAACATATTTTAACGTGATACACATTGCTTCCCACATTGTTTTCCCAATAATCTATATGTTATAAACTCTTATTAGTGTACCTTCATAGCCGTTGTCTCCTCAATCACTGTCTTGCAGCATGCCTCCACCGTATTCTAAGTAGCAATAAAAATTGTTGTACCTGACGTTGACACAGACGTTTAAATCTGGTTAGTGAAATATACTGTTTCAATATACAGTTTCAATCAGTGAGCTATCCTGACAAGAAGTGCAAAGCTTAGGAATTCCATTATTTATGCCTCTCATTGCTTTGCCCTGCCCTCGTAATTCTTGGGAAAAGACTGAAGAGATCTTTAGTTTACAAGCTTTGGTTTGAAACAGAAATGTCTGGTAGACGACAGTTTAAATTCTGACCAAAAGCAAAATTCAGGATTCGATCCTGACCAACTGACTTTTCCAGTCTGAAAATACCCTAATATTCAAACTACCAGTCTATTCATCTAAAAACCACCAACCAGGCCAGACACTTGGGTGTAGTGATGGACACAGACCTACATTTTAATAAACACAATCAGCCTACTATAATCTGAAAAATGTGTCAAGGATTAAAGATCTAAGTAGGATCCAGTTAGTACCAGCCAGACCTCTCCGCTCATCTGGATCCAGTCCTTTGTCAGTTCCTAGAGTCCAAACTAAACATGGAGAAGCTGCATTGAGCTTCTATACTCCACAGATCTGGCTTCCAGAAAGCCTTGGATCAACTGAAACACTCAGTGTATTTAAATGCAGATTAAAGACCCACCTGTCCTCAGCTGCATTTTATTAGTATGCTTTCAAAAGTTTACATCCGCACTGTTTATCTATACATTCATTTCTTTTTAGCTTTCTTTAAATCATATTTTTAATGAAAACTTCTTTACTGTTACTTTTAATCTGTTTATTGTAAAGCACTTTGAATTATCTTTGTACATGAAATTTACTATACAAATTAACTTGCCTTACCTTATCAAGTTTTCCTTTTGCAGAATGCACCCAAAAAGTTGTAAGTTAAATATATTGAATGCATTTACCTTTTATCACAGAGCCCTCTGAGTGACTATTGAGTTTGCACATATTATTTATAATGAACAATCATAAAGCTTGTAGTTCCAGTTTCCATGACCTTAACATATATAGATGGGAGAGCTTCTGCTGTAATTAACAGATTGCATTGAGAGCATTTTTTTTCAATTCTTTTGCACTCTCAGCCTGATATGATATCAGTACTCTTATGAATTGCTTGAATCTTTGCTGTGACTACTTTTCCACAGAAGCTTTTACTATATGAAACATTCTTTTTATGTGGGTAACTTTACTAATCCCCCAGGATACCTCCCTCAAGTCTCTGAAAGCTCTTGGTTTTATACTAAATCAGTTTCATTGTCATTTTCAGTATCACTCTTTTATTCACAGAGACAATACATGCTTGTAAGGGTGATGTCTCACCTCAGGCTGCATTCGCATTTGTTCAGATACTTTAGGTAAGTAGATGCTGTTGAGGTTTTAAAAATGCATTTTGCTTAGTTTTTAGTTTTTTGTCTCTGCAAAACATTCATCAAGATGTCTTTATGGAATAACAATCAAACTAATTGATTAACACCAATGCTTCAAAACCAAAAAGCAAAATAAATAAATAAATAATTCCACTCTGTACCTGGCTTTCGTTTGCATGACTATTGCTCAGTATGGAACAAGAAATCACGTTTGGCTGCTTTGAAGGCGAACTGTTTCTTTACTTGTAAACTCGATCCACAACTGCTGCTATTCTCTTTAGAAATAATAATCAAAAAAGAGTCTAGAAACAAATGTAACAGACTAATGAACGGGTATGTGATGGCACAAAAAATATGTCAGGTACTCATTTATGATTGATACAGCCTTTCGTTTTTGGATCTGCTTCAGTAACTTTGTTTTGAAAAAGGAACTTTTGAAAAAGTTAGACTGAAGTTAAAAAATGAAGTATTCATCTGATAATCACACCAAGGTCTCCTGTCTGTGCTGGAAGGGTTAAAGCAGAATTACATCTGTCTTTTTTTCTATTTAACATTCAACAGTTCTCCTGCAGCCTCTGTGTTTTGTTACCCAATGAACAAAGGCACCTCTCTGGTGGAATGAAGCCATTTGAATGATGAAGGCTTTAGTGGAGCAATGTAGCCTGATCGTTTCTGTGTTTCTCTTTCAGAATTTGAATATCTAACACTGGGGTCATTTGTGCATCAGTGGAAGCTAAATTTCATCCGGATGATCTCAGTTTAACAACATCTCTTTAGGATGATTATCTAAGTGTTTTTATATTTGGTTTCATAGTTTGAGTCCAACAGAAAGCTCCTGTGTCAGAGGTCAGCATCCCTCTGCAACAAATCAACATATCACTTAATTAGTGGAGCTGCCTGCCAACTTTACTGTTGTGTGGTGGATGTAGACCCTTGACTAAAACTTTAAAAAAGAGGGGGGAAACAGCAATGGAGCAACAGAAGAGTATTCTTACTTGGGTGATTAAAAGTAACCTTTAGAGTTATGGAGAAGCTGTTTGCAATGCCCTTTCTTTCCCTGCAAATGCCATTTTAGAACTCCAGTCTAATGATGCAGCAATAGTTTCAAGGCAATTACAATCCTCCAAATTGATCCCAAAGAATTGGAGTGGTGAGTGGGAGAAATAATGTGAAAGAGAGGCAGCACAAAGGTAGATGTTGATCCAATATGCAGGTAGCAAACCAATGAGCAAAAGGCTTGGGTGATACAGTCTTAACTATCTTATGTCATATTTAGATTCTGGTTTAGGAAACTCTTACCAAAGAACATGCTAACATGTGTTTTCTGACTTTTTAAATTGAGAGGAATCTGGGGGGGCCTTGGCAATCATTTCCTTAAATATTCCCAAAACAACTGCACACTTGCACATGTTTTGAATAACGTGCAGCAAAGCGAATAAAGAAACTATGTATAACATGTTTACACACAGGTCTAAAGTTTAAACAGAAATAAAATTGATTACGTTCATAGTGGTGGTAGATCACCACTATGAACACCACCTGTATCTGTTCTTTTTAGAGTTTACATAAAATGACCAATAATGGACATAAACCATTAACATATTATTTTTCCATTCTAAAATGACAATCATTTTGTGTTTGATTACCATCAATAATGTTTTCCAAATATATTTTAAAGTAAAAAATATTAATTTTTTTATTAAATGTAGTATTTTTCACACTATAGGCTACACCAAATTATAAAGTTCCCTGTTAATGTGTGGTCTTTTTCCAACTTATGTCAAATATAAGGCGCATTGAGTGAAACAAAACAGCCAGAGATAACTCTGACAGTCAATCAGAGTTTATTACCCGCCTTCACAGTAACTCTAGAACTTGTTAAAAAAACATGTTAGGTGCGTTAGCATATTTATAATAACACCTAACCTTTTTTTACAACTTTTCATTTGCCAGAGTGCTGTGCACCTCTCAAAACCGGTTCATATATAAGACGCTCCGGATTATGAGGTGCATTGTACTTTATTGAAAAAACATAAGGCTTTTAATTGCACCGAATAGTGCAGCAAACACAGCATATTTGACTAACATTACCAATAATCCTGGCATACACTTATAAAGTCATTTAATTTTTTAGAAGCAAAGACACAGACATAAAAACAAGTGAACGTCTTTGGAACTTTTGGGCATTCCAACCACATTGATTCATATGTTGTATTTATATTGCATTGTTCAATGACCAACTTCATAAAACAGATAAACTAACAAAGTTTATTTGTAAGTGTGAAAAAGACTTCAGTCTGGGAGACAGCAGGCTTTTTAGTGAACTGTTTGTTTTAACAGCTTCCACCTTTGGGAGTCCAAAGGGCCCTAATCACAGTCCAGCATGAGTAGGCAGATGACTGTAACCTCACCAAATCTTCTGCATTAACTCGCTGTATTCAGTGTAAAAGGCAGGAGAAGGTATTTGACATACAGTGCTCTTGGATCAGCTTTCACTTTTAGTCTGAATTTGAGGCTTAGACGCTAAGGATAGCAATTTCCCATTTTCACATCCCCCTCAAATCTTTAGGTCTGTCCTACAAGTGGAGTTAGAAAATTGGAAAGATGGAGAGCAGGTGTAAAATGATTGTGATCAGTGTAGCAGAAAGCCATGGGATCCAAAATTCAGGCCTGACAGTTACAGTCTGCTCTTCTGTTACTTTGAGGACCCCAACTGAGGCCATCTGTTTGTCTGGTCATGCAGCATCACTCAGTCATGCTTATGATATACTATATGTTTTATTAATTAAATGTTTGTCATAAATAACACAGTTTATTTTAGATTATTTGAAGAAAGAACTCATCCAAACTGATGAACGGTCTTTTTGACAGGCTGATAATTAACTTTGAGCAGATATGGACATCAAATAACTAAAAAAACAAAATGTGTACTGCTTACTATGTGTTTAACTAGAATAATTACATCAGGTTTAAACTGTATTACTAGTCTGCATTGATGAGTATCAAAATGTTATCATTTTTGTTTTCAAGTTTCAAGTTTTCAAGTTGTATATCTTTAAAATGTGACATTTACAAATCCATGTTGCTGTTATTTGTTAATATCCCATTGAAAGCAATGGTTAAGTCATTTGTTAGTGCTGTTGAAGCTGAAAAACATTTTGTCTAACATTTGACTGGCTGTGACTGCAACTCACTGCTCCCCAAGGAGATGGGTCAAATGCAGAGAGCAAATTTCCCTCACCTAGGCATGTGACAACTGATATGACTTTAGCTTAACTTTAACTTTTAAAAGAGAAGGGTTTGTTTTCAACTTCTTTTGAGTTGAATACTAGTTTTAATTAGAGAATACAGCAAAAATCTTTGTGGATTAAGACCCAGTGAAACTGTTTCTGCCAGAAACAAAATAATCCTGAACCCCATTTCAGGGGTTTTACCAAGAAAAAAAAATCTACTGAAAACTTAGCAGTTGGGACTTGATCCAGTTTTTGTGATTAAAAGCATCAGACTGCAGTATGAAGCTCCTGCTTTGGATTCATAGATCTTCTGCAATTGTGGCAGTAGCATAGTCTAATGACTTCCAAGAGGATAAAAGAATCTCTCTGACTACAGCTGCGTGCAAATACAAGCACTGTCCTCCATTTGCACTTATCGTCATTCCCCTGCAGTGATGACCATCTGAACATGGATATCCTGAACTGCTCTGGGTTCTCTCTAATTGTTCTGCAACTTCATGTGATTGGTTGTAGATTCAATATTTGTGTTTATTTATTTATTTATTTGCAATGCATTTTCTCCTCCTTTTGAGGAACTTAACTTCACCCACAGTCACTTTTAAGCTCCATCTGGTGAGTATGCTGTTTAATGAACAGATCATGTGTTGCAGTGAGAGTGTTTGTGTTTGCTCACGGAGCTGCAGTCTGTAGCAGTCAGCGCCAGCACCATTTATGTCCAGGCTGCTGTAGTTTGGGCTAAACTGTTGCATTAATAACCTTTTCAGGTATTTTTCCACCTTTTTTTCCATCTGTTTCCAAGGCGAGACAAAGCTCAGCAGTTTTATGTAAGAGTAGGAACAAACAAAAATCTTTAAGGCAGCATAAATCGCTGCAGGAAGGTACTTTAGCAGTGTCATGTCATTGATGTTCGCATATTTGCTCAGACATATCTGGGATTGCTTTTTACTGTAGGCATAGACACATGAAAGAAAAACGTTGAAAACCATTAAAGCAGATGAAGTCATGGCACGCCTCAAAAGTAGCCTTATGGATTTAGCTCTTAGGACAATCCAGCAGAGGGATGCAGTGGAAGGAGTATTTGTATTTGGCCGGCTATAAAAGGTTTTTTTTTTGTAAATCCAAGTCATCTTGCTTTACATTTGTTTGCTGTTCACGCTTAAACGAAAGTGTCCAGTTTGCAAGATTGTTTACAACTGATGTAAAATTCAATCACTTCTCTCACTTTATCAATACTTTACTTGATCAATAACAGGCAACTTCTTAAGAAGAGAGTTTAACTGCCTTCATGTTGGTGTACACATACACGTTTTCCTATGAATCAGATCAACACCTTTATTCAAAACTACCAAAAAGTGATGTCTTCTTTTTTAGTAGATGTTTGAAAGATTGCAGGTTACTTTTATCTTTGAATATGCCTTCAGTTTGGTGCATGTGTTTATGTTGTTTGGAAAATACTCCCAGTTGAGTCTTGTGAAACAGGTTCTTACTTGTGGGAGACATTCCTCTGCTTTCTCTCTTGGTTGGGAGTGGTTGGGTTGGGCTGTTTTTTTAAGCTTCCCACCACATTGTGTGCCTCAGATAGCTGCATTTTTATCCCTGTCTCCTGTCTAACCTTCTGTATCCACACTTTTACTCCCTCAGCCTGAACTCACAGCTGCCTTTCTTTTCTTGTACTTCTACCGTCTCCTCCCAGTTTAATCATCTGGGAAAATATTTATTCATGGTCTATCATTTTTACCTCCCTTGGATGTGTTCATAAAGCTGTCTTTTATAAGCACTGCCACTTGGAGTCATCTGCCTTCAAGGTGAACTATATTGTTTGAACACCAAGACTCCTGTATGGGTGGAAATGTTTCCCTCTGAAGTCGTTCCCTTTTGGTCCTAAGTACAGTACAAAAAATTATAGAATAGTGACACAGTTATTAGCATTTTGAATGTGCTTTTATTTAAGGACCCACTCCAACTGAAAAGAAAGTATTTTTGGTGTTTTAACATGTTCTTGAGGTCTTTTTTCATGATCTATATTAAGAAAATTAAGCTAGGATGAGAGAATGTAAACAAAGGGATGATAGGAAATCAGCGCTTACACCATGCTTACAGTCCTGCCCACAACTCAGAGGAGACTTTCTAATGAACCACTGCTGCTCTGCAGAAACTATGTCCTAGAAAACAACACGTTTTTTTTTATTTTATTTTGTCTAAAAGTGGTATAATTGTATTTAAAAGACAACCAGGAACACTTTTGAAATAGATAAAAAGTTGATCGAAGTGTAAATTTAATGGTACTACATTGGGAGGCAGTGGTGCAGAGGTTGAGCGGCCGACCTCTGATCGAAAGATTGCAGGTTCGGGTCCATGGGTTGAAGTGTCCCTGGGATTGACACTGAACACCACATTGCTTCTGGTGGTTGTTTGACGCCAGTATAAGGCAGCGGAGCCACCATCAGTGTGTGAATGAGAATGTGATTGTACAGCATTTTGGGGCTTCAAGGAAGGTAGAAAACCAATTTACTGTATACCCAATTTACCACTTACCATTAAAATATTATTACAATTTACCTCTCTATTCACTAAGGGTGCGAGCCATTCTACCCATCATCTTTTTGATAGTACTGCATCCCACAAGAAAAGTTTTACATTGTTTGCAGTACAAAATACAAGCTACAAATTCTGTGTGCCAGCTGCCATCACTGAACATTTAAGTAATTTCCTTTTGAGATTTCTGCACAATCAACTTTTCAGACTTGATTTTAAAGGTTCCAGTGCTGTCCTGTTGAAAAGGATCCATAAGACACCCATGTTTATCCTTTCAAAGTTCAGATAGAACCAATTCATCAAACCTTGCTGGAACATGTCAGCCTTCATTCATTTTTTTGGGGCACAATGAAAACTAATCATTCACCAATCAATAAATCTGTATAGCTGAAGTCAAATGTGAAGATGATGGAGAATGAATTATGAGTTTGCTGAGGCTTTCTTTCTTGCAGACATTCATCATTGTCAAAAAAATGACTACAGCAAGTATTCAATTAAGACCTCTGGGCTCTGTCCCTCATTTATTATTCTGGGGCTAATTTGCAACTCTAGATTTGTCTTTTGTCACTTTCAGGCCAGGAAGGAATGGTCAAATAATGACTTTCGCTGCTCATCCTCCAACAGGGAGCAAAATGGGTCTTTAAATTGATCTTTTTCTAATTTCTGTAAAAGTGAAAATACTGTCCTCTCAACACGATATTTTATATGTGTGCATCCCTTTTTTCTACTGACTTAACCGATGCATCAGGTGAAGCTGCAATAGTTTGGTGTCCGGACCATTACTTTTTTCTACACAGTCTGCAATTTCCTACCCCTCGTGCCATCTCACATTGAGAACTCTTGACTGCAGAATTGTTTGTCTTGCCTCAGGCTGCTGTGCAGACTCACCGATTGCCTTTTCATCAAGGGGGCAGGAGTGTGCTATGCGGAAGGGGTGAATGTCGTGCTGAGTGGCAAGTGGAGGGAAGCAGTGAGAGAGCCATGGGCTGACAGAATGAAACCTAAACACTGGCCTGCGGTCTTGTCTCACAGCTGGATTCAGCTTGTTGCCGTGGGCTAGGGACCGGTTTATTGACCAACCTGGTACCCCTTACCTTCTCAATCTTTGCTTATCATGGATTTTCTGTGGACCGTGCCAAGTCTTGACAAAGACCCATGTGGTATCGATCTAATTGTTCACCTTTTTGGTCTGCAAGATGCTGCATTCTACTTTTCGCCCTGTAAAACTCGTCCTCAGCTACAGATTTAAGGATGAACCTGTTTTGTCTCTCGTCACAAACAAGCGGGACCAGACTGTCACAGTCATCCCCAATCTGTGATTACTAATGTTTCAATCCACATCAATCTTGTGGCCAACCAAGAGGAAAGGACACTCTTTAATTGAGATCTTACTGTCAGTGTAGCAACATCTGCTACAGTAGTTGTGTATGTTAAAAAACACATTTTACTTGTCGATCACCTACGTTAAGTCATTGTTTTGGTTTTTTTCAAATGATTCTCTTGTGGAGTACGCTTGTCTGTTCTCCACACATGACTGCATTTTGAAAATACACTAGAAGCGTACTAACAGCATGGATGCCGTTTATCTGTGCTGAAATACACATAGATGTACACCAACACATGCATGCATCATACACTGACATACACTAAAACACGGTGACTTCTCATCATTAGAAAAGGCAGGTGGACCAGTGCCAATCCATCCAATTTCAGAACCAACTGAATCCCTTTCCAGGTCACAGAGTTGCTGGAGCCAACCCAGTTACTGTTTGGCGAAGGCGAGGTACACCCTGAACAGGTCACCAGTCTGTTGCAGGGCCACACACATGCCCACCTAGGGGGAAATTTAGAGTTACCAATTAACCTTTGAAATATGTTATTTGACTGCGTGAGGAAGCCAGAATGCCTGAAGAAAGCCCTTGTATTCACAAGGAGAACATGAACATTTCAAACAGAAAGGTCCTCACCAATTCTGACATGGGTCTTCTCACTGTGAGGCGAGAGAACCATCCTCTGTGCCATCGTGCAGCCCACCAGCACCAATCTTTTTTGTTAATGAAATGGAGCAAGCAATTCATTCCACAAATTGATTAGAGATTGTTAAAAGAAGGGGTGACATTGATTCGTTGACTACTGTAATGGATAGTAGTACAATTACTGAGTCACCAAAGTGCTGAATTAATCGCTAAACCCCTAATTATTAGTCTGGAAATTCTCAAATATTTTAGTGCAGCGTTCTGAAGTAAATACAGCGAACTTACTTGTTTTTAGAACTTAGTTCTTAGAGCTTAAAGAAGTCCAATACAACTGCACTATAAAACATAAGTTCTCTCTTTTATCACCTTTTTATACTTTAATGGCATTCGCACCTCATTCTACAGTTAATCATTATTTGCTTAGTAGATCAGTGGAGTTAATATGATGTGGAGGCATTGCATGCACGGAACCACTGCAGGATTCTCACTCCAACTCAAGCAAACTCATGTTTTGTTTTGTTTTTTTCTTTTTTTAATGATCAGATTCAAGGAAAAGCCTGAATTTAGGCAAAAAGAATCATACATTATACACTTTGTTCGGTCTTTGTCTCAAAAGAGCTAGCTAGAGTTTAGAGTGTAACACTTTCTCAGAAATATTTGAAATTTTATACGATATTGCACAGGACAGACGGCTAACTGTTTCAAATCCTTAATTTTCTCAAAGCTTGTAAGAGTTGGCAAAGTTCCTCCACAGTGATATAGTTTTTTTTTGGTGTGTGTCAAGATCTGCCATCACCACTTCTCAGTGGATTCAACATTTCTTGTGCAAAATAAATACAATACTCCATATTTAAGGGCCAACCAGCAGAGCTGCAAAAAAATCTATAATGATTCCATCCTTTTGTACTCTTTTTACACTCATCGGGGCAAAAAGTGCAAAAAAATTACATAGTGTTTCAAAACTCAGGCTATTAAAAAGGAACTGGTTTTAAAAAAGTTAGGAAGTTGGTAGTGCGAGCACTATTCACAATGAAATATTTTAGACATTCTGCAAATCCATGTTCATCAAGTTTTAGGAGTGGCAGGATTGGGTAGGTTTATTTCTGCCACACTGCTGATAGAAGATCCCCCAGACTCGGTAAATTCACTCAAGAACCTTCAGCTTGACCTCCACAATGTCACTTGTTACTGAGATGCGACTTGGCAATTGTCCTGCAACAAAGGGATTTGTGGGTAGACAAAGGGAAATGAGAAAGGGCGAACGCACGGGATAGTGCAGCGAGCCCTAGATTTGTGTGTCAGTAACAGAGTCCTTTATGAGGAGACTGTTGCGTTCTTTCTTTGGTGGGAGTAGCTTGTTTGCCACCGAAGCTGCTGTGCAAATATTAGCTGTCCTGCTGCACCTGCTGCCATTGTGGGATTCTCTCTTTCCTGCCACCCACCCGGTATGCATATACTCTTCATTTGTCAAACCAACAAAGAAAGAAGGACACACAATGGAGCAACATTTTAGGCCTTCTTTGGCGCTACATTTGTGTTTTTACATGGAGTAAACCCCTGATCCAACCTTCCACCCCACTTTATTCTGGGTATTAAGCAGCTGAGTTTGGCCACTAAGACCTGGCTACCCCTTGCAAATCCCAGTAACCCTTATGATGTGACTAATAAAAGGCTCAAGTGTTTGCAACTAGGAACATGATCAGAAATAAATTTAGCATGTCAGTGTAAATTTAAGTTTGTACAAATAGTTTTTTTTTCTCTTATACTTTTTGCATATTTTTTTTAGCCTTTGAACACTGCTATTTGTTTTTTTTCTGGCTTTTTATTTAAATTTGAGTGAGTAACTATAATGTTGGTATATTGTTCTTTCGCTTAAACTATATTTTATTATTTTATGTTTACATTTTAGCTCACCCATTTCCCTAAGAAATGAAAAAGAAAAAAGAAAAACTTTAAGTTGACAGTCACCAGTACAAAGGCACATATTTATTGGATTTGGATCCAAGAGTTTGGTTTAAAATGGTAAAAAGAGAATCTTACACTGGTTTAAATTCACAAAGGATTTTATTTTATTTTATTTTATTTTTTTTTACAGTTCCTTGCATGAACTGCTGGGCCTCACCTTTGTGCCACTTGTACATTGAACATTTACAAATAAAAGCTTGCAAAGCTTCTTTTCTTTCAATATTGACCCAGTGTTCCGCCCATGTCTTCGTGGGGGAAGGTGATGGTCTGAAAAGCTAAAAATCTTCGTTGAAAAAATGTGTCCCTTGAGTTGCTGACACACAACAGACATGTTTGTTGTGTGATTCTTTGCGTTCACACAAAGCATGTGTTGCACATTTGTAACGTGCTTTTAGTATATGGTGCTCACACTGGAATGTGGCTAGACGATACTGTAGGTTTGTGTGTTTTCCTTCAGCAGGAGCCAAATATGTTGGTCTCAGGTAACCATTGATTCTTAAGTTTGTTTGATTTATACCTAAGTTTTGCTCAAAAAGTATATTATGAAAACACAGGACTTAATATCATTGAAAAACCTCACTGTTCCGCTCCATCACAAAGCTATCCTGACGATAATTAGTCCTAGTTTTTTTATTTATGTTTTTTTTTTATTTCACCTAAAGAAAAAGTAAAGCTGAACAAAAGAATTTCCATCCTTTTTTTTTTTTTTTTGCTCATTAGTTGCCAAAGCCAACATCTGCATTCAAATAACCGTTACATCCAACCACAACAAGGATTTACAAAGGTTAGAGGGTACAAGATCATTTATTTAGAAGCACACTTAGGAGTTTTGGTGTGACAGATGCAGCCGTCCTTCTTTCCTTTGGACTTCTGTGGATATTTTGTCAGACTGCAGACAGATCTGAGTCTGCACACAGTACAAGTGTGGCTTCATCCACTAACTGACCTGCCTCCAGCCCAGATCTGTCTCTAGCAGAAAATGTTTGACACATAAAAAACACCATCAGACATTCACCCTGTGAATTATTGTGAGTGCAAACGAGGACAGATTTATTTTGTGAAACGGCAGCAATTGTTCTCCTTAGTCAAAATGAAATAGCAAAATATGGTGTTAAATTAAAAAAAGAAGGGAGATGCAACAAGGGAAATAAATATGCTTTTTTTTTCTAGTGCAGACATTGAGGTGTAGGTTTCATAAACACGAGTTGTTCTCTGAACTTCAATTTCTTTGCTCTTTTATTTTTTAATAAACCTTAGCGCAAGTAAAAAAGAGCAAATATTTTGAGCTGTCTTATTAGAAATCATTCCAAAAAGAACTAGAAATTTAAAAAAAGCAAGTCGCATGCAAACAAATTAAAATACAAAGACATGTATTTTTTGATTTCATAATTTTATATCTCACTGAAGTGGAATTTATTGACATGTTATTCTTATTTTTCACTTCACTTTCAACAAAGTTTACGTTTTTGTTCCATAGATAATGCACCAGATCAACCCAAGTAAAAATCAGACATGACATATCAAAGTCCACATCAGGCCCATGCAAATAAAAGTTGGGTTAAAAACAAAAACAACATCAAGGAACGTTTTCAAGTATTTTTTGGGTCAAATGGAGATTGCACTAATCGTAAAAAAATATTCTTTGCGTTTCTGTTGCTAAATCGGCCTAAAAAACTCTGACTTAAATTATGTAATCAACATGCAACACAAAGTGTTTGAGTCTTTTTGTAGTCTAACTCTGTGTTGCTGCCCTGAGTGTGCCCCCTCTTCTTTCATCATATTGCTTTCTTTTTGTATCTAAGATGTGTGTATGCAAACATGCACACGGATGCTTGCACACACAAACACCAATGTCTCCACAACCACACACAGAGGGGGGTCCCTGGAGTTGGCCACAATTACTGTGTGTATCGTTGCTTACTCATTATGTCTGACAGGCCACAGCACTTCTGCTCTCCTGCTGTCTCCTGTGCATTGCCTCCTACATTATCTGCTTTCTCAGTGCAAACACAAATAAAATGAGCCTGGCGAGTGTGTGGGTAGGCAGCTGTGGGATGCGGGGCAGTGTCCATCTATTCAGAGCTTCAGAAAATCGCACAGGTTGTCAGTTTGCTTTTTCCTCCTCATATACTGTGGTAAAGTCTGTTCAGAATTGCACTGTGTTGTGCAGATATCATTTCTGCGTGTTGTTGTATGGAGCATTTTCTATTTGCACGTCAGATACTTTCCCAAAACTGTTGTGGAACCAAATAACTCATGCACTAATATTATTAAATTTAAAAATTAAAATATGGTTATCTTTTCTTAGAATGTTACATTCTTCTACAGAGTTTTGCCTTGTGGCATTCTCATTAAACATACTGGCACTTGGAAGCTGCTGACACACCGGGCTTGTGACGCTCTAAATGTGGGTTCTTGAATGCGCTTTTAGCCTATGATGTTCATACTGGACAAGCAGAGAGGGGCTTCTTTTTCTTTTCTTTTTTTTTTTTTTGTACTGTTTGCTGGCGCATGTCCACTACCTACAGTTGGAAGAGGTTTGTTTCGAAATGTCAAAGTGGTGAAAATCTCACAAATCTTTCCCCAGGCATTTTCTTTTACAGCTCTTTTCTGATATTTGAAAGACTTGGTGCCATAGAATTCTGCCCAGGCACAAACACAAATTGATAATGTCTCCTTCATGATCAATTTTTAAACAGTTGGCATCTTTGTTAAATAAAAGGGGCATCGCCCAAACACCACTACCAAAATCCGAGACCGGATTGGTCAAAGTTTGACCTGGTTTAACTTTCAATGCACATTCAATAGCTGCATGTTTTTATGTAGAGCCCAAAAACAATCGTAGAAACTTGTGCAGCTACGTGTGAACATAAGAGTTTTGGTCGCAGAAACCTGAAACATTAAAGAATTTCCAAATCAGCAGGTAATAACACTTATATATATATATATATATTTTACCAATTCCGTTTCCATTCTCTTTAAAGTGAATACTTCTTCCAGCAGAAGCAGGATCAGGAAGAGTGGCCATCTGCCTTGACCAGATGGGGAGTGGGTGGACAGAGAGGACATAACAGTACTGGGCTGGTGGAACATACCATCAGCAAGACGGAGAATAATGTGAAAACAAAGACCTCTAAGATTTAATAGTCAGACTTTGTCATAGCCCAGACTTTCACTGAAATTGAGCAGACCAGCATCTCAAGACATAATGGCTTTTTTCTACGTGTTTTTTACTGTGAATGATTATTTTAAAACTATACACCGTTTCCTTGTTTATCACAGGAGTTACGTTCTATAAAAAAAAACATGATAGGTGAAATCCACAAAGTTGTGATATAGATGGTTTAAGACTAAAGCCCCCTCACTACTCACGTTATACACTTTTCTCTGACAGACATAAACATTTTTACCTTTTTTTAACTCTTGAAGTTCAAACCTCCATAATATAGACTGAAAACAAAGATCTGATTGTCATTGAAAATGTATATACATTTATTCAACCGAATGCATTCTGTACAGGAGATACATCATAGAGGAGATTGATTGACAAGGTCAGCAGCCAATCAGGAGACAGAACAAAGTGCGCTCTAACAAAAACAAAAGTATGTAAAATTGCACTGATTAAAATCTGACAAAGAGTGAGACGGCAAGAGATTAAACACCATATAGTCAGGAAACACCTTATATTTACAAACATACTCCACATTTCCTCACAGTAAATGAATTGCATTAAGATGAACTTAGTGATTTATTGTTTCGGGAACTGGGACGTCAAGTTTCTGCTCTTTTTTTCAATTGATTATGATGACATATTTCGATCTCAGTAGGAAAAAATAAATGTTTTATTACTAGATAGTTAAAATATGATTTTTAGGTAAGGAAAAAGTAAAAATAAAAATGCATTGATCTTAAACTCTTTAACTTTGTGACCAACTGTTATATGAAGAATCTTGACCTTTGTGTAAAGACCAGCATTAATCAGAGCTAACACTGTAAAAGTATAACTCTGGAAAAATACACAAATCAATTTCCTTTTTTTTTAAATCAATTTAACATCTATAAAAGCTGCCAATACTGTTTGATTTACCAGGTACAATAAAAACATTGGAGAAAAACCGGTTTCTACATCAGCTTATAATGTCATCATTTTTCATTTAAATAAAAAAGAAATACACCGTTGCTGTTTCGAAGTGTATTGTTCACTGTTTTCCTCGTGCATTTTAGTTAAACACGTGTAAAATGCAAATGAAAGTAGGATTCCAATTAATTGTCCATAGATATGCAGCAACATGGAACCATTATTGGGGAGCAAATGGCTTTAACTTTGTTTCTAATGCAATATAAATTTTAATTAATAAAGTGCGTGATGAAGTGGAGACTTATCAAACAAGCTCCGTGTCCATTAAAGGCCCTAAACCCTCACAAGGCAGTCTTATTAAACCCCATTTTACAATGTGTTTATGAGCCTCTTGGTGAGGTAAACAGGGAGAAATGCAGAGACATGAAGAAAAACAAATGAGTTTGTGTAATTAGTGGAATTAAGAGCTCCTAATCCGCGAGGAACGATTTGAGAGCAGAGAAAAAAAAGAAGTTAAGAAGAAAGTATTGCCATCAGGAGACAGGTGGGAGGGACTCTGGAGCTGCTGCTTCATTTACTTTTGTTTGCCCCTAAAGAAATGAGCATGAACCCAAAAGCACACGCCTAATAAAGATTTTTATAATATGGTTATATTTTTAAAATGTTTTTAAAGCATGCAGTGGCTTCTTTCCCTGAAAGGAGATAAACGTGCAAAGAAAAGCCAGAGTTCCTGTCACTTTTTGTACCGATTTAATTGAGATTTTCAGGATTCATTTTCTGTTTTTGATTAAATCTTTGGTCTTAGATTAGTTCCCTCATCCATTGCATTGAGGATTAATACAGGCGTCTTTTTTTCCGACTTCAGTGATTTTCTAGAAATTGGACAGTCAACTGCTGTTCACTTAAAAAATAATCCATCTGTGTTATTTTTGATATCCATTTAATTTGTCTGGGTGTCTATAAAAGTTCCCCAAACCTTTATCTTTGCAGACAGTTTCTTAGTCCTTATATTATCAGCAGAAATGTTATTTCTTGGTCTGTCTCAGGGTGGCATTTCTTTGCTCCATTTCATGACATACATCAAGAAAACTTCCACTGACAGTTTCTGCTTCACTAGCCCTGACCTTCTAAAATGAATCCAGATGTTTCATGTGATGGACAGGAGAAGTGAAGTCTGAGGAGCAGCCGTGTCAAGGAGAGGCGCTGATAGAATTACATTATTTGAGGAAGTGCAATCATTCCCATTACATGGTTTACACGTCTAAAATTTTAAAGTAGCGTAGCATCTGTCCGGGCTGCCTGTTTTTCATGATGAGGTAAATGTCTTCTCTAGTTTTAGAGTATTACCACTAAAATAAAGCAAACAAATGGTTGATTTCACCTGTATTTTTTTAACTATTTCTTGAGAAGCATGTCTTTAAAGATGGTGTTATGTTAGGAGAAATATGACTACAAGATTACAAGTTTACTTATTTTTCTTAAATTGCAGGTTTTTTTCTTGTAACACAAAGCATTTCTTAACTCAAATTTTATCTTTAGTAATAGTTCCAGTAAAGGTTTTATGATCAAAAATAAGGAACAATTGCTTTGTTTTTAACTGTCTTTTTTGGCCCTCAGCATCAGGTAGAAAGTAAACACAGAGTTGACAGTCGTTTCTTTCTGCACTTGAAAGCTAGAGCTGGTGCTTTTATTTTGTACATTCATCTTTTTGGTTGAAATACCAATACTGCGTAGTGCAACATTTGTTTTTGGTGATAATAGTAGTTTTTTTATTTGCCAGCAAGACATGACAGGGTTAGAGGTGTTTCACTCAAAGAAACCTTTCCATTTTAAACTCAATTACTGATATCACCATGAATTCTTATGGGCTACTATTCTTCTTTTTTTTTTTTTGTCACCGAGACGTGTGTCTTATTTAGAGGATAAATCAGAGAGGGTGCATCGTTACAGTGTGTGCTCTGACTGAAGGCCGGCTTTTTGACCGTAAGAAGGCATATGTAGTTCATTCATCTCCAACCTTCCACCTTTTGCTCCTGGGACATTAAATCATTGTCCGTTTTTGTTGTTGCTATTTCATCTTTTTTCTTTCTTCAATCCAGAAACTCTAAGACAACAGGGAGTTCTCTGTGAGCTCCTACTGTAAATTCAACAAAACGTATATCCCAGTTGATGAAGAGGATGGACAAGAGAGAGGAACAGAAGTTGAGTCAAGTAAAAGAAATATGGAGAAGATACTATTGGTTACTACTTGTTGCTGTCCTCTAAATGTTTACCATACTTTAAAGGATCTACTCAACTTCCATCTTAAGAAATTGGTAGGCAGAAAAGGTGATGTGTCCTTCAGTGGTGGCCTACTTTGAAAGTAAAATAGCAACAATTTAAAAAATAGGATGCCAATACAGCACTTAAAATGCGTGCATATGAGGCCGGTGCAATTCCGCAGAGGCACACCTGAGAGGAATGTGAAGCTCCCTGGCCAGCCGCTCTTCTCCCCAAAGAACAGTGGGAGCGGTGGGCTTGGAGAACATGTGTTCCGGATATTGTTGGCTGTGGGTGGCACGGAAAGTCATACAAGTCTGGGGTACACACTGCACCTGCTTGTCTGAAATGGGCTGATATGCAATTATTTTTATCCAGAAAATAAGGTGCAGCTTGTTTGCTTTTTTTAAAGGTTTTTGAGGAGAGGATTGGTGTGTGTACAAAGCACACATATCTCTGATGCATTTGGCTTTTGAGTCTGACAGGAGGATGATACCTTCCATATTACCTCCACCTTCTGCCGAAGGAAGGTACGTCCTGTGCTGTGGGATCTAGGAACCTGTCCTTCTCTGTAGTCCCAGCTCTGCTGCACAGATCAGTTTGAAACCAGTAAAGTTGGGGTTTGGAAGAGCAGCATCATGGCACTCATTTTTATATTTGTTCACATCCTTATGTATATGTTTTAGGTCAGTACACTCTCTACTTATTGTTATATGTGTTGACACCAGAAACTTCAGTATCTTAGTATATTTTCCTATGAATTCATTAATCACTTCAGACCATACACTATATTAGCTTGTAAGCATACACTACTTAAAGCATTAAATTGCTTAATTGGATCTCTAATAGTACCATAAGCTGTGTCTCTGAGAGCTGCAATGACAGTATTTTATGTAGGGTAGTTAAACGCATACAAGCTGTAAAAACCGATTTATTGTTAGACGTTTGTTAAATCAGCTCATATTTGTCTGGGAATCTGTCAAGGAAAGCATGAAAGGCTATCAAATGAAATGACATTGTTGTATAATAATGATCGCCACCTGTGGTTTACTCTTTAAAACGTTAGGAATTTGCAAGGTACGTATCACAGAGCAGACAAACTGTAGTCTACGTTTTTTTTTTTTCCCTAAACCAAGCTCAAACAGTGTGTTTTAAATTACTTAGGTTTTAATCTGCAGAAAGTTGGTACTCCTCTGTAATATACATGTTTGAAAGCTGTTCAAAATCATCAGCTGTTGGTCTATTTTTCTGTTTCTCCATCTTTCAACAATGTTTACCCACTAAAGTGCTGTTGCTTCTAATGGTGCATTCAGTAGCAAATGAAAAAAAAAAAAAAACATTATTAGAGTTAAATGACACTAATTAGAAGTCTGACTTCCTTGTAGCCATATTAAACATTAAGCAAAGAACTGGTTGTGCATTTTTTTTTACTAATTTCTTTTTAATTTCTGTAATTTATTTAACTGCTAATGAAGATTTTCTGTAACACTAAAGCGAAGGCTAGAGCAGAATATTGTCTCTGAAATGTGTAATTGTCACTAGACCTGAGGATTTTATTCAAATAGCAGACAGATAAAGCGCTGAGAGAAAACACATTTTGGATTTACAAATAAAGACCTTTGAAGTTATTTAGTCATCTTTGACTGCTGGATTGTGCTAAGTTACCCTCAAAATATCTGTGAGCTGCTCTGTTGTTTAGTTGTTGAATCCTCAACGCCCATTGTTGTGTTTTTTTTTCCTGAACATTGTAGTTTGAAGATAACTACAAAACCAAGACTACAGCAGCTATATAAGACATAGCGCTTTGCCTCATCTGTCCAGGGTAAAGAAGAAGAAAAAAATGATAATCATCTGGAGAACAGATAACAGCGGGACTTTAACACATCATAATCAACACGCTGAGAGGTGGGCTACACTTAAACGATTTGTGCCCCCAAAACTGCGGGTAGTCTAAATTCCTCTACCGGCAAAGACAGAAAAAAAAAAAGCTGCAACGTTGCAGCACTGACTCAGAATATAAGCTGCACTTCACATTCTCTGCTGTTTACATTTGTTTTGTGTAGGACCAATACAAGGGGAATTAAAAAAAGAGAAAGAAAACTTGGACTGGCTTTTACAGTCCTTATCTGTGTTCCTCCAGAGGTTGTGCAGTTTTTAATTCCTCATGCACTTTCCTTCTTTTCAACGTCTTAATTTGGATCTGATAACGATAACCCAAAGAGTTTAAATTGGACACAGTTGTACCTAATTTCTCAGTCTTTAAATTCACATTTTTATCTAAAATCCCTCTTAATCTCTGACTGACTTGTGAGGATTTCCAGGCTGCATAACCTGGCGGATCTTTCGCACTAAGCCACTCATGACCCTGACCCATACACCCGGCGAGCGGCTCATTGTTCACTCTGGTCAATGTTGCTCTGACCTGAACACCCACGTTTTGCCCACCATCAACAATGACCTTAAAAGGCTGCATGTCTGCAGGAAATGAGAAATAAGTCCAGCTGCTTCTAGTTTAACTTTTTTGAAGCCCCATCACTTTAAAACTATGTATTTATTGTTTTCATCAGCATCCAATGATGGCAAATTGCTTTTAAAAAGGGCATTTATTTGGATAAAATTTTAGCTTGAACTTCCAAATGTAGCACTTTTTAATTATCGTGGCTCATCTTTCAGTCATCTATGAGAAAACCTAATGTTCACATTTAACTGATAATTTCTTGTTTTAAAATAAGTCTGCACAAACTGTAGCAACAATGTTGTTAATCCCATCACTGCATTTGCTTGATCATATACCAATGCTTGGTTTTATACCAGTGTGATATCTGTTGTTTTTGTGCTTGATACAACAGAAAAATCACACTCTTCTGACTGTTGGTTGGAGGAGATTGATTATGGTCAAGATTTCAACCAGAGATAAAAGATACAGAGAAAAAAGAAAGAACGCTAAAAGATACATTAGCTCACAGTCTTCTATGGTTTGGAACATAAATATGGTTCATGGCTGTGAGTAGTTGTCTTAAGACTCGTATTCCCGTCTCCTCACTTTCATTTCATCCGTAGATGGAGTTATGTTATATCTTCCATCAGGTCAAGTTTGCTTCAACACCTCTATCTCTTTAAAACAATCTTCTCACTTTCTGTGTAAATTAATGGAAGCTTTTTAGTTTGATGAAACTGAACCAGACCCTCACTTTTAATATAGCTTTAATAATTTTGTGGGTTCAGTCATGTGTGACAAGGACAGTGCACATATATATATTATTATTTTTTTGTGGCAGATGTACCAACACCTGCCTTTCAAGCCATTCCGCACCCGCAATTAAGCCGGAGGTTTCTGTCCTCGTCTCGATTGCCAAGGATAAACCGATTGCTGCTAACAAGCATGATTTCAAGCTGCCAGCAAGAGAAAAAGTCACTTCTCCTCCTCTTGTCCTCGTCTCTCAGCAAACCTTGACATTTTCCAGCACATAAATGTGAAGTATTTCTTAAGTCCTTTCATGGCTCAGTAGACAAATTGGATCAACCTATCGGTTAACCTTCACAGAAAGAAGAGATAATACTTGAGCACATTTCTTAAAAAAAAGAAAACATAAGCAGGGATGTGTTTTCCTGGTTTGACACCCTTTCGTAAAGGAATTTTGTTAAACACACCTGCTTGCTTGAGTTGTTTGTTTGTTTGTGTGTGTTTATGTGTATGAATTAGATTATATTAGCTTGAGTTGTACCCTATTTTCTGCTCTATAGGGCGCACCAAATTGTAAGACACACTGTTAATACGTGGTCTATTTTCCTACGTTCGTCATATGTAAAGTGAGACAAAGTTACCTGGGAATCACACTACGTGCAGTCCGGCCCCAGTGCTAACGGCGGAGCGGTCAAGTCATGGTCGGTAACTCACACTGACTACGGTTTGCTCATGGTTCTCCTGCAGACAGCCTCTGCTGCCAAATTCCCGGACCTCTGAACTCATGTAGGTTCACGCGAGAACCCGCCATTTAAATATGACATCAAAGTGAAAAATAGGTTTCAGTGTGAAAAATCTACTGATGCACTTCACATTCGCTCGCATGGTTTCCAGTTTATCACATTAATTGCCCCAACTTCACAATAAAGTGCTACAGATCAGCTCTGGCATCCGGAAAAATTTGAAATTAACAAAATGAATACAGAGCGTCGCCACATGCGGTGTAAGCTCGGGGAAAGAGTTGAGTGAGACAAGAGTCCGAGATCCGTCCATTTACTGCATTAGCACTAACTCTAAAACTTGATTGCAAAATGCTACACGTTGGTCATGTTAGAAGCAGAAATCTTGGTAATGAATTGACAATATCTGTAACTCCCACTTTATCTTTTTTTTTTAGAAAAACACATTTAAAAAACAGACTAATACCGCCAAAAAAACCAAAACAAAACTGTGACTGTGCTACCTCCCAACCTTGCTTGCAACATGTTAAAAAACAAATATGCCTCAACATCAGTAATCACAATTGGCATTATTTGAAGTACAAGGCCTGGTTCACACTGTACATGGAAAAACAAAGTCACGTATGGTTGTTACATCTCCATAATGCAAATCATAATGCAAATTGCAAATCACACCAGATGCGTATTTTTCCATTACGGTCGACAGGCGCTCCTGCTCAGCTGTGGTTATTTAGAACATTGTAGACCTTGCAGAACATGTGCTGGGGGTTGTTCTACTGCCTTTACTTCTACAATTAATTTGACATGTTCATCCTGACTTTTTGCCAACTGCTCTCAGCCCCTCTCTCATTGATGATGCTTTTACACCCCAAACCACACCCCCTGCTCTGTAGACGCCCCACTACGTTGATCTGTGTGTGCGTGTTAGAGCTTTTTTTTTTTTCCATCATTAGTATCCTATTCTAATATCCTTGTTGCCAACTGATCTCTCCCCTCTCTTGTTGATTGTTTTTTTACGTCCAACCCCAACCCGTAGTCGGCCCACTATGAACGGTGTGGGTGTGTGTGTGTGTGTGTGTGTGTGTATGTCTGTTTGTTTTGTGTGTTGTGTTTATTTTCAACTCAATTGTCTGTTTAGATACAAAAATATGATTCCATTTGTCAATCGCAGTGTTTTATTCTGAAAATGTTGTTATATTTTGAAATTTGATGGGATTTTCTCATGTTCTTGGCGTAACTTCCTGCCATTGACGCGGATCACTTGCGGCTCACCGAAAAAATAGACCAGATGCCGCAGACCTCCGCGCCGGCCTGCGGCGCTTCCGTGTCCGATGTGAACTACCTCATAAGTTAACGGGGGCGCCGCATTGAAAGCGCACTCTGTTCAGCGCTGCCTTGCGGCACTTCCGCGTCCAGTGTGAACCAGGCCTAAGGCACTCCTGAATATAAGGCACAGTGTTGTTTTGAAATAAAAACACTTTTAAATTCAAGTGTGCATCAGCTGACAGTAAGAAAGGCCAGTTTGGTTTTCCTGAGCTTTCAGGGTTAGTGTGAATGACAATGTCAAAGCAGACGCAGCTGATTGGACCATCAGTTAGCAGCTTCACCCCAGCACTCAAGTGCATTGGGTCACAACAGGCTGCTCTGGAACAATCAGACAATGGCTCTAAAACTGAGTGGCTGTCAGGCTCCATCCATTGGCTGCCCCTGGAGCATGTCTCCATGACCAATTGAAGAGGCAGAGCCTTCCCACACTCACCCACGATAGCAGTCATATGCAGATGAGGGCAGATTAAATGTGATTATTAAAAAGCTGAGTTGTGCTCTCAAACCATTTACAATATTCGCATATTAATGTTTTCCATTCAGTTTTTGTTGTGGTTTCTCTCTTAAGGCACTATAAACTTTAAATAAATTGCTTTACAACACTACATGAAGATTGCAAGAGGGAATCCCACACTGAGATGGTCTACTTAAAAAAAAAACAAGAAAGTACACTGTGGTTTCCAAATTCACAGTGGTTTGGATGGATGCATTTCAGAATTGACTGTGTTCATGATATATTTTTAGCATTGGCTTTATCACCCTTTTCATTTGTAGTAACAATGCCCAAACTGAGAATTACAAAGAAGTATTACGTTCTGCTGGGAATCTTCCTCTTTGAAAGAAACACGGTTTTCCCACAAAGCATTAACGCTGCTTTGGAATCCATCCCCTTCTTTTAGGGGGATAGAAACTGTTGAAACACTTGGAGAGATCTGTGTTATCTCAATGAGAAGAGGAGGCGTTTTTCTCTGTGGGCTCTGCTCCAGGCCCAGCTGTGTACCTTCCACTGTGGGCTGAGCCTCTCCCTGCATACTGAGGACATTTGGCCACAGGTCAAAGTATCACTCTGCAGCTTCTTGTAAACTCAACTTTTCAACTTCTCATTAATCTTGGATGAAACGAAACCCAAATGCTAGGAAGGCGGATACCAGTTGCAAATCAAAACATTTTAAAGCTCAGTTCATCAGGGGGCGTTCATATATTTACTAGTGCTGTTTTGACACAAACCTATTGCTAACAGCTCGAGTAGCAATAATCATCCACTCAAATCAAGGCAAAAAGTCTCATTTGCTATTCATAGATTTTGGGTATTCAGATTTATTGTCTGTAGTTTGTTTAGCTGGATGGCAAAATGATGATTTTACATCTCAGTCAGTTGGAGGGGCTGCTTTTTTAAGTGAAAGCAGGCGTCTGAGATCCTTGACAGTGGGAGGATTGGGTGCAGCTGTGTATCCACACAGCAGATTGATGTCGGGTTGAGAGCAGGGGCCTTTGTTTGAAGCATTTTCTTGTGTAAAAAGTCATTTTGTGACCCATTGCACTTTGGGGGGCTGAGATCTCACTCCCCTCAGCCTTTGTTTCACACAAGGATTCAGTTACTCAATGCAAACACATCTATATCTGTTAACAAGTTATTTTCCATGTTTCCCTCGTGTTTTCTGTATTAATCACTAAAACGCTGTTTTCATGGTCTTTAAGAGTTTTTAGCTGTTTTTATTTGCATGTTTGTGTATTGTACCTGTTTTCGGATGTTTTACCCACAAACTCATTTTTTCTTTGGCTATGGCCAATGACTTTTCTTCAGGACCCATCTCCTTCAGACAAGCTGGCGGCTTTCCAACTGCTAAATCCTCTGTGCGAGTCCCTGAAAAGGACCATGCGGCCGGTGTTTGCAGGAAGATTGCACATTTGAAGGAAACAAATTGCCATGTAGACAAGCAGACTCCACATTGTCTCTACTTGTCCATGTTCCTTTGCTTTTAAAGACATTTGTTGAAGAACCGTCAGTTGCAGTCTGGTTGTTTCTTTGCAGCGCTGCCTTGTTTTCTGCTGCATGCTGGCGGAGTTAAGTTGGATGGTTGGTGTCCGGAAGTGAACATGTGGTAGTATTTAGCTTTGTAATTCCCTGGGTTTTATGGATGTCTTCAGGGACCTATCACATGGAAGACAACCAGGACAGTGATTCTGAGCCAGCAAACACACTGAAAGTCCAAATGCTGGAGAACTCTTGTTATCACAGAGCTTTCCAAGGGGAATACCTCAGTCCAAGGCCCACAGACATGGATGCCAGGTCGTCTTAGTTGTGCCAGGGTTGTTTTTTCCTCAAACAGTCATGTGTGTTTTCATTGAAACCTAACAATTTTGTGAGTCCCCTTAGCACAGGGCGATCTTTACCTCCCATCAGTTAATGTAATGTGTATCAGTAAAGCTCACAGGAGGCTTTTCTTCATATGTTTTCCTTTGGCAGCAAGTTTCCAATCCTTTTATTTTGGAACACTTTCTTCTTGATATCTTTTTGTGAGGGCTTCACCCCTCTTTCAAGCAATGAATCTATGCAAAAGTAGGATATTTTTGAAACAATTGTTTCTCCTTTCTTCAATTCAAAAGTATGTGACCTGTTATTTCCCTGTTGAGAATCCTCCACCCCAACAATCAGCTGTGCGAAGGCCCGGTTCTACATGGCACCGTGGGGTGTGGACCTTCTGAAACATTGCTCTGTTTTTTAATTTTTTTTCAGTTCAAATTACGTTTTGTCACAGCCTCTCATGTTATTCCCCTCAACAGCAATCCATATATGATTATGCCGCTTGCATTCGCTTGTAATTAAGATTTGGTTATCACTGTGTTTTCATCTGACAGTCTGGCACTGAAATTATCTTTCTATGTGGAAGGACTCCATTGTGCACAAAGGCTTCAAGAAAACCAATGAGCTGCCAAAAATCCACCCACATTATTCCCGTCATAAATGGCTCGCCACCGCTTTATTGCGTGAGAGATTTTGCAAACAAATATAATTCTTTGCATGAGGGCTGCCATTGTTGTCACAGTATTATATTTTAGCCACTGGGCAGCTAATAAAACACGTTGAAATTTTGGCATGGACTGTGATCAGCTGTTGTGGACCCACACTGTTGGACAAGTTGAGATTTCTTGGCTGAAGAGCAGCTGAACTAACACAAAAAATTGCCAAACATTGATTTTAATAAGAAGAAAAGGCCACAAGCAAACACAACAAAAGAAGTCTCAAGTCAAATGCAGGGTAGGGTTTTTTTGAAACTATCTGACAACTGCAGCATTTTGGGTTCATTTATAAATGGTGCTCTGTTGTTGTGGCCAAGCATCTGGGTGTGTGCCACACACACTCATCCTCTTCACACCTGGGACTGCCACTAGTGTGGCAGCTTGAAAGTATGTGAGCCCTCCAGGGTCCATCAGTCCACATGAAGCTCAGAGGAAACATGTGACTTGTGGCATAATTGAGTCAGCCAGCGAACACTAACAGAAATCAGCCCCTTCAATCCCCAGCAGGAGAGCTGTGAGATGCTTAGAATGGCATCAGAAAAGGTGCCTTTTTTCAGAATTTTAAGTACACTGTTTTCTATTTAACTTTAGAAAGCACAATTGCCTGGAAGCAAGGTTCAAGACAGCTGACCAGAGCGTTGAGAGCTCTGTGCAGAGAGTGTAATTTAGTACTGTGGGAAATTAAAGCCGCAATACAAAAGGTAAAAAAGAAAAAAAAAGTTTTTAGAGAGCAATTTTGTACAAACGACAACTGCGTTTCCTGTCTTAGTTTAAGCTTCGCTTTGTCTGTAGGGCAATCTCTGAGGGAGATCAGTGTTTCCACATGTTTTTTTTATTTTTTATTTTCTTTGGCTCCTTAATGTCTTTGTCCAATTCTCTTGTTACATAAGACAAACAAATTCCAGGGCCCTCACCGCTTACTGACTCAGTGTGAGTGAGATCGGATATCCTCGATGCATGGCTCTTGTCAGTGGGATTGTTTGGGTTTGGCACTCTTTGATTCACTGGCTTTGAGAAATCTTGATTGACACCTGCTTGCAACATAGAGGTCATTCAGATCTAGCCAGAATGTTTTTTTTTTTTTGTGTGTTTTTTTTAGTGTGCTCCCTCCAGCGGTTTCATAAATGAGAAATTATGGAATATTAATTGAAAAGATTGTTGAAACCTAGATATACAAACCTATTTGTGGTGTAGAATTTGACGGTTTAGCCTTTTGTGTTAAAGATTGTTCCCCTCTGAAACCAGCCTCCAGTGGTTTTTCATGGAACTGCAATGCTTGGTACTTCTGTATTTACATCGCATTTGGGAATGGATGGTAGAGGCAAAATCTTAACTAAAATAAAAAAAATAATATTTATTTTTTGTCCTAGTATGACGTCTTGTTATGATGTTTGCTTATTGGTATTTCTTTTTACTAAAGCTTCCTTGTGTTTCCCGCAATATTGAATTATGGACGAGATACAGATTTATGTGGTCTTCCTAAAGGTACAATTTGATGTTTTGACTGAAAATTAAGTAAAAATGGAGAGTGACATTCTTTTAAGCTTCCATCAATTTAGCTTTGCTTAATACAGTCAATGCAGTGCATGCAGTAGAGTGAGGTAGAAGCCTTAAGCATTGCTTCTTCTGGCTGCCCAGGAGATTTTACCTCTTTGATTCTTTCTTCAAATATGCAAGATAGCACTAAGGGAGAGGGTTGTTTGTTCTCCATTTCCTATGAGACTCCCACCTTGGGCTTGAACATAGCAGTTGTGATGATTAGCAACAAAGTGTGCCTCTTCTCATAAAGCCCCAGGGGAGAGAGAAAGATCTAAAGAATCTTCTTTCTCATATTGCCGCTTCTTTATTGAGTGAAAAAAAATAAGTTTTTTCTTCTGTAGTGCAGTTTGGCTTTAAAAATGTTGACCTTGTGATTGTGCACCAATAAAGATTTATACATTACATATTGCAATATCAATAAATCAAGAAAAAGGGAAATTAGACTGACATGCAATCTCTTTTTTGTGCTAAAAAAAGTGCTAAAATGTGTAGAATATGAATCATCAGTTTGATTGGAAAAACTGTTGCATCATTCTAAAAAATGTTTCTTTTGTTTTGTCTGCAGCAAAGAAAGATTTTGCTGATGAAACAGATGACAAAGTACCGCAATTCAAGAAAAAGGCAAAAGAACTACGCATTCTGGATGCCAAGACGGCACAAAATCTTTGTAAGTACATACTATTTCTGTGTTTTAGGTGTGTTTGACACTAATAATGTAAGCTTTGTTAGTGTCCCCATTGTTATTTATGTAAAGTCCAGCTGTTCTCACATGCCCAGGAGCCGTTTATAGCATTTTTTTCCAAGTCTTATTTTTATGTAATTGATGAAGTCTTCTAAACTTCCTGAGCTTCTAAACTTCCTTTTTGGTGCTGCTGTTAGGAAAGAATATGGCGTCCAAAGATGGCAATATGTTTGTGTTTACACCTGTGTATGAGTTGCAAATCATGTCACCACACTTGTGCATGAACCGTTAGGATGTTGATAGGTGTCATCGACATGTCGGATTACACAAGCAGATAATAGGTTTTGAATATGACAGGAATTGGGAGAAAAAAAATGAAGTTGCAAACTTCACCTTTATAAAGGGAAATGGGGGGGGGGGGGGGGGGGGGGGTTGTCGTACACAACTACACAGGTCTCCTGAGTCGCCTTGACACTCGCTACAGCATCATAGATCATCTTCGCCGCCTGCCGCAGAACCTACCAAGCTGCCTTTTCAATCCTCATGTGAAGCTTCTCTGACAGGAATGGGGAGCAGAGTGACATGAGGGATTGTTATGTCACTGCCATTTTATGTATCTTGGTATAATGATTATGCATACCTCTATCTGATAGATTGCGCTTGCTTGTCTTTTAAAAACCTTCCTCCCAACTCAGTTATTGAGCTGCAGGTGGCTGGTGGCTTTGTTGAACCATAAAGGCCACTTTTTTTACTTTTCTGAGATTAAAAAAATACGTTTTGTTTGGGTTAATTTTGATGCTCGAAAGTTTGATATCTGAAATCTTCCATTTAAATACAGTACATTATTCATGCCAAAGTACTCTAACACAATGGGGTTTTCAATGCCTCTTATACACTATACATGACCAAGCTTACAAAGACCATGGCACCACTATTAGCTGTATAGGATTACTGGACTGAGTGACCACTCCCCCCCCGGCATTCCAACTAGGAAGTACCTGCTGACTCCAAGAAGCCAAAATTCCATAGACTTCTACAGAGAAGTAACTGGCGATCACTCAGTCCTTCTATTAGTCAGAATAACCATATTTGTCCTGTTACATTTTTATTAGTACTTACTACTCATATTTTTTGTCATTATTCTTTTTTTCTGCAGTAAATTCAAGTTAAGAACTAACCAATCAGATGTCTCAAAAAAAAAATGTGGTCCCCACTGGCCCCCCACACTGAACATTTGAAACGTTTGATTGACAGGTTCTCCCAAATCTGCTTGTAAGTAGTAGGGGTGTAGACTACTAACAAGTTCACTCCTGATTGGTGAAAGCGGTCGCCACAGAAATGTTAACTAAAAAAGACTCAGACCAGTCACTGCTTACTGATGTCGTCTGGCTCCAACATGGTGGCATCTGTATGGATAAAAAATGGTCACTAAAATGACTTTGTTTGGTTGGTCCTTTTCTTTGGGTGATGTCACTGTCACTCTGTCCAGTTATCATATACAGTCAACAGGTGCCACGCTGGATATTTACTCAACAGCTTCTGAGAATAAATTAGGACTTCAAAAATTGTCTAGATATATTCAAGCATTTTTGCTTATCTATAAGCAGATCGTCTAAAACCCTTAAACAAACACAAAAGTCCAGCAGTTTACATCTCATTATGAATTTTGCAGTTTTGTTTATTATGAAAAGTCTGGCTATAGACTCACTGCTGGCCTCAGTTGTAATGAGCCTGCAACAGTCTGAGGGCTGCCTTCTGCTACAGTCTGTATGTAAGGTTGTCCTCTGTTGAATTAAGAGGCAATATGTGTAAGAGTCCTAAAGCATTGACTAAATTATAACAATAAAGCACAACTTTAGCATAAAGCTTGGTCTCAGAACTGTGACTAAAGTGATTGCATGAAGAAACACTTTCTTAGGCTAACTGATTTGAGCTCCCAGCTTTATTTGTTTTTATTAAGGTAAGAATTTATCTAAATTTCTTTACATTTGAGAATCAAAATCTAAAAAAATATGTTAATTTGCCATTTTGGCACAGATTATTGTGTTTAACAAAGAAAGCATTACACTTTGCACTACCTCACAATACACTTTACAATTACAATCACTTGAACAAGTTTAAAGAATTCAGTATTAATACAATAAATATAGTAAACCAAGCTAGAGACTAAGTGAGTTCTTGCTGTTGGTAATGTAGTGACAATGTGAATTAATTTGATGAGTCCTAATGAACAAAATCAGGCTGTGAGGGATTTCTTCCTTGTTAAAAAAAAAAAAAGATGAGGGCCCCCATCTCTTTGTCTGTTGCACGTCCAATACATATATCAGGTCCCACCGCTGCTGTCGTATAACAGCTGTTGAGTAACTCTCCTCCAACTTACCAAAACTCCACCTGTGACTTCCACCTGGATACACCACCAGCTCCAATTTCCAGGGTAGCCACCCCACCTGGTCTGTGAAGCTTTCACAAAGATCTCCCCTCAGGCAAATTCAGTGAGTCTCTTCAGGTTCCCCCTCAAGCCAAAAAAAAAAGCATGAAACATGTTGCTTTTCCAGATGACGCTCATTTATTCCAGAAACAGCACTTCCTGGTTTTGTTTGTTCCGATTTCATATTTTGTTGTGTTTTTTCCAAACAACAGCTATCTTCTTGGGCTCGTTTCGTCTGCCTTATGAAGAGATCCGGGACATTGTGCTGCAAGTTGATGAGGAGAGGCTGAGTGAGTCACTTATCCAGGTAAAAAACAATGTTCTTCAAGAGCTGATATCAGTTTAACATGTTTCAGCTTACACATGTCTGTCAAAACCAAATCATTCATAAGGAAAGGTTAATTTAGAGCACATGTGTCAGGCGGATAGTTTGGTGACCCTGTTTTAAATCACAGTGTTTATTTTGGCACAAGTCAGTCTTTTTTATTCTCACATAGACTGCAGGAACCCCTCATTCATCCTATTATAAAGGATGATGAAGGACACGGCTTGGCAAAGTCTCCTCAACTCCTCCCTTCTTCGCTCCTGCCTTTGTCTTAAACCATGATTGATGAGGTTCCTAAAGGCTACTTGTTTTTGTTCTTTTATTTATTTATAATCCCTTGTCTCCAAAAGCATTAATTAAAAACAGGGCAGGCACATCTGAGGTGAAGATCAATCTGGTGGCAGCATTGCACTCCATTTTCACTAATAATTCTTGCTCTGTCCTTGTGACTAAAACAGTCATGTTGTCTCATATTTGTTTCTGATTTCATCAGTAGGGTGTGTGTGGCTCAAGGGTTACTTGCAAATAGAAGATTAGATTGCAGTAAAATGTTGGCAGTGATGCATCGTGCTGTTTGCATGACTTTCTCCTGCAGTGTTGTCAAGTCTACACACCAAACAGGGCAAATTCAGAAAAATAGTATTTCTGATTATTGTGTTTTCCAAAGACTTAGCTACATAGCTTATAAGCAGGATAATGTGTCACTGTCAAATCTTTGATTCAACATGATCTATTTTGTATTCCATTTGATCAATAATGTGAGTGGCAGTATCTCAGGTGGTTGAGCAGGTCGGCCAGCCAAACCGTCGTAGTGTCCTTGGGCAAGGCACCTCATCCTCCTTGTCTCCAGTGTGTGGCTCCACTGGTGCGTGAATGCATATGAATGTACTGGTGATGGTCAGAGGGGCCGTTTGGCGCTGACTGGCAGCCACGCGTCTGTCAGTCTGCCCCAGGGCAGCTATGGCTACACCAGGAGCTTACCATCACCGAGAATGAATGTGGAGTGAACGAATAATGGATACACATTGTAAGCACCATGAGCGTCTGGAAAAGCACAGATAAATCCAATCCATAAGTATTATTATTAGTATGAATAGATTTTTTTTTAATTTTTTGTTTTAAAAAGCCTAATAACATACCTTAAGATGTAACCAATTGGGGTGAAACTTTAATTCCTGTGTTTTTCGCACTATAGGGCGCATCACATAATGAGGTGTGCTGTCAGTGAGTGATCTATTTTAAGTTTTATTTTATCTTGCATTAAGATGATTTATGTGAGACAAAAGAGTCAAAAATAAGTCCATCAGTCAGTCAGACTTTATTAACTGAATTCACAGTAACTTTAGAACTTGTTTGTGACACGCCACACGCTAGCCATGTTAGAAGCGTTAGCCACGCTAGCATATCCATATTACTACCTGTACCTCCCAACCATGTTAGTAACTTGAAAAAAAGAAAAAGAAAAACAGACTGACTTTTTGACAGACTGCCTTGTACCTCTCAAAATTGCTTTTACATCAATAAACACAACCAGAATCACATAAAGTGCTCTGCCACTGTCACTTTTGAGGAAAAAAAAGTCTTTAAGCTTTCATTAATAAATGTCTATAGACACACTCGCACACACACATGTGTATGTATGTATGTCCAGCATTATTCATGAGTAAATACCCGAACAGCATAACTCCTTTTATATCTGCTTCCAGTCTCCAGCATGTGGCTCATTTGCAGTAGTTTTATTTTGTTTACTGCGGTCCTTCCAAAAACCTGCCTTTCTAGAATATTATTTGAGTTCAGATAACCTTTATTAAACTTTTATTGTGGTTCAAAGAATGCACTGTTCATTGATAGATTAGACCCCACCCAAAGTCATTTTCCTGCTTTGAGAAAGTAAAAAGAAGTTGAAGGGATGACCTTTTCCACCTTGAGTCTTGTGTTTGCCATCAGGACAGTTGTGTCCTCATCCAATTACCACCAAGTCCTTGTTGCTCAAAGCATCTGTCAAATGGCTGAACTTCCGTATGAAGTAATCTTTTGCGTCACAGACAGAGGAAGCTCTCCCTCCAGTATCAAACACCTACCAATAAGATGACCTTTATGTGACTACTGATAATCTCAAGCCTGATAGCAGTGTGTCTTCATTGAACTTATTTATGTTGTCATATAGACATTAAACTGAAAAAAATGTAAAACCATTAAGGCCACATTTGCACCTTAAAAAAAGATTATTTAAATCTGTCAATTCTTAGCTTTATTGACTTTCTTTTTTAAAATGATTTTTAAGCAATCGCAATTATAGAAGTCATATTATTACATGTTGAAAAACTCAATGTCTGTCATGAGTCTTAGCGATGTGACTGTCAGCTAGGGTTAGTCATTAAAAAAAAACAACAATGCTTTCAAACACCACCAGCTAGTCACCCTCTTTGAAAGATTTTCCATTGTTGGCTTCACCTCCCCCAGATTTCTCTGTTATGCATGTGAGGCAGTGCAGGGTGGCTTCCTACAAAAAGCCCGGCTTAGTGATGCTCTTGAGAACAAGCGTGTGAGTCAGCACAACCTTTTGGGAATTAAGCTTATGTCATAAAGTCCAGAGGGAGCTGGGAGGACCAACACAGTTAACTTATAAATGCAGAAAGATCCCACATCTAGCAAATTTGTCTCTGTCAAACTAAAACCCCAGGTGGAACAAAGAATGGAATATTTTTGTTGTTGTTTTTCCTAGCAAAAATTATTTATTCCACAAAGACAACCAGTGTGTTTTTGAACAAAGCACAGTCACAACAGTGGGTTTTGACCCCTAATCAGACTTAGACATTATATATTGTAATGATTTATGTAATTTAAGCTCATGTTCATTTTTTGACATGTCATTGAATTGGTTAATCATTTTGCTCCAACATATTATTTTACACACTTTTATTTGTTCAAATTGATTTGATTGGAAATTTTAGTTAGAAAAACAAAAATCATTTTTTTTTAATTGTAAAATACAATTTATTACCATGTTTTTTCCAGTATTGGGCACACCAGATTAAAAGGCGCACCATCAATGAATGGTCTATTTTTGAACTGATGTCATCTATAAGGAGCACCAAACTAACAGGCGATACAAAAGAGTCAGAGATAAGTCAGTAAGTAAGTCAGCCAGACTTTATTAACTGTGTTCACAGTAACTCTAGAACTTGTTTATTGCACACTACACGTTAGCAATGTTAACAGTTAGTCGCGTTAGCCACATTGGCATTTTCACAATACTTGTTACTCCCAACCTTGTTTGCAATGTGTAAAAAAACACAGTCCAACATGGTACACGTTACCTGCATTAGAAACCTTGGCCACATTAGCATGTTCACAGTATGTAATTCCTAACCTTGTTGTCAACAGGTAAAAAACAGACAAATCCCACTAAAACACACGTTACTGTGACTATGCTGAATTCCAACCTTGTTAAATAACAGTCTGACATAAGCCACATTAGCATATTTACAATAACAGCCAACCAAACATTTTGACATAGCACTGTGTATCTCTCAAAATTGCTTTGATCTCGGTAAAATACAGTGCTAATGTTGCTTTAGAAGTCAGTCAGATATGTGCTTTATTCCAAAACTAAACGACTTGTTAAATGACATAAAAATCAACTGGCTAAACACTTTGCTGAGGCTTTGTTTGTCAAAGCAGAAAGCAACACTAAGCATATTTTATATTTATTTTGTTGTGAAATATCACTGATTGTTATCTCAGTTAACCATCACAGCAATAAAAAAGCAAGTATATTTGGAAGCCAGCTCATCAAAAACTGGTTTCACAGATTAAGTGGGGAAGGAAGCAACAAAAGCCAGAGGAATGCTGCTCGAGCTGCACTTAAAACAATGCAGAGGCTCTGAAGGGGAGCAAAGAGACCGCCTGCTGGGTGACACAGTCCTGAGTGTGGGCTCCATCTGCACAGTGCTCATCTCCACTCATTACGCTGATTAATCACTCCACACCACCCACTTTCACCCGCACGCCAATCACCATTAATCCACACAGACAGATGCTCACACATACAAAGACGACGGATGCATATGGGTTGGCAAATAATAAAAGGAAATGAATTTACTCTTGCTAATGTTAGAACGAGTGGGTGATTGTCAACCCCCAAAATATGACCACGTAAATAATTAAATTTAACTGTTGACAGAATAACAAAGATGCATTACACACTCAGAAAAATGTCAGCAACAAGTTCTAAAGACAGGAAGAGTTATTATGTCTAGGATTACTTCTTCCACAGAACAGTAAACAGAAACAGAATAAATGAAGATTTGATGCAACTCCCTCTTGTGTTTAGAATGATGCTGGTACAGTCAACTTCAGAAGTTTTTAATGCTCAGGGACAGTCTCCTTTATGAGATTGTTGGTTTTCTTTGAAATTCTTGCTGTCCCAATAGATGACAAGAAAGAATATTATACCTTCCACCAAAAATGTAGACAGAGCTGTTCTGTGTATTGAGGGTAGGAATCCCCATTGTCTGGTTTGTTTGACTATTGTAATTGTTATGATGAGCTCTTAGGCCCAGTTCAGGGTGCAATGCTATGTCTGCCCCTAGAATTTCACAGGCCACCTCAGGGACTGCAGCTAAAGGAAACCCTGCTCTGATCTGTGGTTTGCTTAGGTGATAAATCTATACCTGCATCCGAAAGCATCTTTTTACCAAATTAGGATTGTAATTTGGCTTCTGCATTGGTGACCATCTGTATGAATCACTCCAAACACCTGCCATTTATTAGGTTTTACTAATTGAAATCAGACCACACCTGTGAAAGGCATGGAGGCATAATATAAATGATGTCTGAGCATTAACCTATGTGTGACATTCCCCTGTCCTGAGTTAGTTTGTTCAAAACTCCTCAGCATACGTCAAAACAGAAACCTTAAGCTCAAAATGAGCACAAGCCGAAGGGGAGGCAGAAGGGGAAAACAATCTTGCCCTGGCATTTTTTAAAGTAGAATGATTCCAACAAAACAGCAAAACAGTTGGTTTTCTTTTCATCAACCTTGAGAGGTAGCTTTACATGGCACATCAGGACCAACTGAAAAAACTAGTCTTCATTAATGTTTTTTTATTTTTTTTATTTTCTTTTTCAATGTACTACTTTGAAAGCTCTACCACAAGAAAATTGTGTTCTATGTAGAATTTAGTCAATGTCAGTTAAGCAGAGAATTGATAAATGGAGGGATTGGTAAAATTGAAAGGGCCTGAGGAAGAGAGTTGTGTTCATAATGTGTGCGGAACTCTGTAACTCAATCTTGTTATCTTACCCATTCGTCGACATGCCTCAAGTAATGAGTTGTCAGCACAATGCAGCCGTGCGCTGGCCTTGAAGTATCCCTATGATGTGTCAACCTGGCAGAGAGGATAGATAGATGTTGATTGGCTCTCCTTATTCTGTATTAGGGCCCATCAGCACCTAGGCGATGATGTACACATTCCTGAATGCTGCCCGACACTCCTGGCTCTTCCCATTCATCCAAGTTCCATGTGATTCTTCACAATTCCACTCTTTTTCATCTCCATGCACCTGTCATACAAACATACACATCGTACAAAGATGTAGATAGATGCCATCAGTTATCCCACTGGCTTTTAGCCCATGTGCAAGTTTTCCATTTATCATTCAAACAAAACATTTTAGTGTCTTTCATATGCTGAAGCAAACTCACATTTACATGCAGCACATCTCTTTTTGTCTTTCTCATTTGCCTTTAATTTGGTGGTGCCAGTAAACAGAGGTCGGTTTTTTATATAAATCAGGTCAGCTTCAGAAAGACATCCGAGTCACCCCAGTATCGTAGCCTGTATAACAATGAGATAAAGAGGACAATAAAAAAACAGTGTTGGCTTTGTGAAAACAGGCAGAGCCTCAGAAAGCCTGGCAAAGGTCTGCTTTTAAATGGCTGACAGCTTGACAAAGCTATTCATTGCTATTGTTTGTGAGCAGCAGAATCAGCAAGGGAAAGGTCCTATAGACCTTGTTTGTGCGACAAAAGAATCATGCCCATGTGCTTTAGGCTTTGGAGCCATTTCTGCATTGTGTAATTTTGCATGAAAGAAGGAGTCACCTAGTTTTGTTCTAGTTGAACCTAGACTGGGTATCTATTCTTTCAATGGTGTAGCTTAAATCACAGCACGATGATTCTCATTATTTTGCTTTTATTGATTATGGCTTCCATTATTTTGTTTATTGGGTTCCCCTAAAAGTCCTTGGTTGTCTTTAGTGACAGAAAAGTGGATATTCCATGGTGTGTGGTTTTATTTATCCCCTTGAAAGAAGAGAACTGTTACTACTACTTATTTTTGTGGTCCCAGGTCTCTTCAGGTCATTTACCAGTTCTCCCGTGTAATTCTGGGCTGTTTTCCCTCTAGATCATTTGTACCCCACTAGGTGAGATCTCACATTGAGCTCCAGGTGGAGGGGGTTTGTCAGTGATCTTCTATTTCTTCATTTTTCTAATAAACATTTGATCTCATCTCATCATGTTGTTTGCTTGTTTATTCTAGATGGGTGCATTCCGGTCTTGTTCAGGTCTACAATCTTGTCCTAGGTTTCCTTTGACAGCTCTTTGGTCACTGTGGAAAAGTTGCAATAATACTGTTTGAGGGTGAATTCATAGTATGCAGCACAAGGTACCAACTCTGCAGGTTGCCCAAACCTTTTCACATTATGTTGTTTTCTGTTGTTTTGAAAGAGTAAATGATGGAATAAAGTAGTTTTTTGACATATTAGAAGGATGTCTGATGTGTAAACGTATGCCTTCAGGAGATTTTTCTTTGGGTTCTTTATGCACAATAACATAACATTTTACCTGGGGTGCCCAAACGCTCCATCCCCAGTTTATGTGGTTACGATGGAAATGCTATGTAGTAAATCATAAGACAAATTATGCAACAAACTTTCACAAAAAAATTATATATATGTATATCAGATGAAACAGAAATAAAAAAAATGAACTTGTACTTGAAATCGGGGTTCCAAGTCCAATTGAGTTTTGTGTCCATTTTCCTTTCATTGTAGAGGGAAAATGCCATGCGATGTGTTCACATGCTACTTAAAAGCACATGTTTCATTTTGACTTAAGTGTGTCCATTTCAGGTTGCTGATGTCAAGTGGCGGCAATACAATCACATTTAAAGTCACAGTTATTAAATCTGTGTATTAAACTCAAATGTCAAACTGGGTGTTAAAGGATTTTCAGTCATTGTTTAAAACTGTTGTGCATGAGCAGGGACGTAAAAGTAAGTCCTATATGTCTGTTATTTGATGCTTCAAAGAGTGAGAACAGTTAAGAAGTTTAATGAAGTGCAATTGGAAGGAACACTTAATATTTGATTTAGGTTTTCAACCAATAGGACAACTTCTTTTAACAAGAAGAGTTGAACAAACCATGAGACTAATTCTTCATTGTCTCGAGCACAGGTCTTTAGCCATAACCTATAGAGTTGCATTTGGCAAACAAAAAGAAAATATCAGTAGGGAAAAAAAACATAAAAAAACAACAACAAAAAAAACAAAACAATATTCATTTAGTTCTTACAGTTGCAGAAAAAAAAGAGTATCTGCAGCCACAGGACAGTCCAGCAATCAATGCAGTCCTAGATATCCTTGCAACCCAAATGGATCCTGCATTTATATGACGTACTCTGTCAAATGACTTAACAAAAATTAAACTAAACTAAAACTGTGTAGTACATCAGAATTAATAGTCTAACACACCACCAAATCTATTAAAATTTTAAATAATTAAAGTAATGCTGTTGTCCAATCAAAGTTCAGATCCAAATTTAAAAGATTTGCTGTTTGGACCAAAAATAACTCAAGCAAGTTAGTTTCCATTTTGCAAATTGTGTGGGTTACATTAAAAGTACAGTAAACTTGAACTGAAGTAAATAAAGAATGATGAAAACTGCAGTGGATCACATCCTTTTCCAAACCCCTAATAAAAATCCGCCATATGATCCAGCTTCTTAAAATGAGAGATTCATCGCTAAGAGCTTCAGATTTTGGTGTGTGTGGTAAGTTACTGCTCGTCAGCGGACGATACAGCCCTCGGGGCTTGTTTTGCAGAATATCAGAGTAGCTCCTAAATTTTTAATGTCTGCCAATGTATTTTATATTACCCTATCTTCTTTTCAAAAAGAAAGTCTAATGACTAACACTTCGCTACTGCTATACGGTTCTAATTACTATTTCCCTATGTTGTGTGCAAATGCAATATGCAAAGAAAAAAGTTGGAAAGAAGGACAAAGCAATTCTTGCATTTAACATCAGCGTGTTCTAATGAATCAGCTGGTGCATAATATTGTACAAACACATGCTTTAGGCAAGTGTTGGGAAGTATTTAAATTTATCTTTTAATTTAGGTTGAACATTAGATGTAGAATCCTTAATGGAGATGGTATATTGATATTCAGTCAAAGTGACACATCAGGAATACATATCCCATCAGCACTTCATCATTATTATTATTATTTTTCGTATTTTCTTTTGATCCATTTAGTCTGTCTTTTAATTGCATGTTAAAACATTTTTGTCGCAGCCTGTTTTATTTATTTAGCAATGATTTGTTTTAACATTTACTCTGTAAACTCATTTAGGACAGCTTGCTTAGCGGTATGTAACTTTTGCAAACCATTCCTCCAGTTAATTGGAAAATAGCAAGACCAAGGCCAAATACTGACCACCGCCATTTCTTAGTATGAAAAGGACCTTCCTGTATTATCTACTCCGCATCAAACTTAAATATTCCTTACTTATAGGATGTGAAGAGTTGAAAACAGCTAAAGCTTTATGCTACGGTCACTGAAAAGTCTACATAAATGCGCATTTACTTTTTAAAATTTGCGTTCACACATTGCAACGCAGTTTTGTGAGTCAGTTTTCGGCAGTTCTTTGTCCAAAATTTGTAACTACTGAACGCACGTCAAAATGTAAGCCAGTTGAGCTTTGCACAGTAAGGAACTTAGATCTGGTAGTAATGTAATGGTCGCGTCGTTTTCAGTTCCAAGTTCCAAGCGTTTAAAAAGTGATCATGAAGGACATTGCTGTTCCTGCCTGGTCGTAATTATACAACACCGTATTTTTAGATATTGTAATAGAGTTGTGAAGCAGAAAGCCTGGAGCAAGATTCACATTTGTTGAACGTGGATCACATGGGTAGGGCAGTTGTAACTAAGGCTTTATCAAGTGTCCAATGTCGGACCAAATGGGCAGCAGCTTCAACTTAAAATACATCCAATTATTTTGTTTATGCTGTATCGTGTTAAAAGTGTTTAGAAAACATTAGATACAGTCTATATTTAAAAAATAAAGCTTGTTGTTTTCCTAAATAATGATATATTTGTGACATAAAATCCAGATGCAGAGTGGTGAGGTTCTCCCTGCAAGCACAAATGTTGTTTCATTCCTTTCCTTCAGCTCGCCATAGCAACAACCTTTCTGGTAGGTCTCACAGGAGTCTTTCAGACTAGCACTGCTTGTTATTGTTATTTATCTCTCTTGTCAATCATCCCCATCACTACACATGCTCATCAATATTCATGGGCCCAGCATTACATGTGGTTGCTCATTGACTCCAGGGCCTGGCAATGGCGATGCCAGTCTTTGTTCACTGCTGTAACAGGTGATTGTAATAGACTGGCACATTGTTGAGCATCATTTTCACAGTGTAGGAGTGCACATGTGGGATAAGGCGATAAGTGCGGGCATGTTGGATTAGAGCTGAACCAGAGAAAACGGGTTCCCCATGGGCTTAATTGCGGTTTACTTTGCCACGCAGAACATACCACTTCTGCATCAAATGCTAATTTATCTAAGAAAACTGCAATGTATTATGAGGATTTGCAGGGCTGGAAGCATAAGACAGGAAATGGAGGGGAAGTGTTTAATAAACAAGTAAAATGGAAAAGAGTCATTTTAGTGTAGCATCAAATATGTTTTAGAAAGTGATGGCTCGAACCCAAATTACTAAATGTATTTCTTACTGATCCTCAACAAGCTGCTGATATGTAGCCAGAGGGCTCTGGCCAGGTCCTTGGTCCCCGGCTTGAATATTGATTAAAAGTAGTCACAATGACAAATATGTCCACATTACACAGTCAAATGTGTGTGAGTTCATGCACAAAACAGAAAAGCAGTTAAAGTTTGATTATTTACAACCTTCTCGGCTCTTTCTCTGGCGTTCTGGGTGCTGTAACTCAGTTATGTGGAGTAAAGATTTTTTTTTCTGTTTTCATTGTCCAATTCGGCGTCTTTATTGCAGTGACAGATGGAACATCACTCAGAGAGACACTGTCATCCAGCAGACTCCACAAACAAATTAATTTCTATTACAGTTTTGCATGCTTGCTCACTTCTTGTTTGACTGACATTCTCATCCTATGGTGGCTGTATGAAAATACAGTTGCACAAGAAGATTGCTCTGAAATAAAGGATAATTACAGTGAGGGGTGTATGAAGTTTTTCTATTTTAAAGTTTGAAATACGATTAAAGTTTGTCCTTATATGTTGCCTAAAATCATTTCCATAACAGAGACTATGATGTAATCACATGTTTATTAAGATATTTGATGGTTTTCTTTATCTCACTATTTTGACATCCTGCAATCTGTATGTTTCTGAAAAGTGTACTATTTTTCTTGGTAGTTTTTTTTTCCTTTCTTTCAGTATATTTTCAGCTGTCACAACACTCTATGTGTCTGTTCTTTGTGCATTTGAAGCTATATTTGTTTCATTTGTATTGTTCCTAATCTCACTTTACACATTCCACACTAAATTCTCCAGCTCAGGTGTGCACTTTCATCCATATTTTATTTCTAAAATGGAAAATTCAATGTCACACTAAGTCTGTCAGGTTTTCCATCCCCAACACTCAAATTAATCCCTCCCCCCATCCCCCTGTCAGCCTGTTTGCCTCTGTGTCGGTACTGGTGTCTTTCTCGCAGTCTACATTCCTCATTTAGTTTAATGCGATTTTTGAATTTGTCACAGTCAGTTTGTTGCCTGTCAATCTGTCACCAGAGCTTTGCTCACACTGAGATTTGAGGTGTTTTGTGGTTTCACAAGGTTTAATTTTCAGCTTGTTTGAATTATGTTTATCACCTTCGAAACAAGCTATTTTGCTTTTTAATAATAAATGTTTTTTTTCTCCTTTTTTCTAAATTGTCTTTTCTTTTAGGCAAACACTAATGGAAATGTATGTCCTGTATTTTATTTACTGAACAGATTGACCTACACTTTCTATTTCACTTGGAAAGACCATAAGAGTTCACAGAGGAGGTCACATGGTTGGTGTGTTGTCCCTGTTTCTAACCACAAGTACATACAATGCAAAAAGAAGGTAACAGGACTCTACAACTGTCCTTGAAGACTCAAAGTACTTTACAGTCACAGTCCCATTCATACATACTTTCACTCATTGATGGTGACTCTGCTGCCGAACACTGGTGCCAACCTATAACCATCAGAAGCAATGTTTCTTACCCAAGGACAAGTACGGGCAAGATGGGAACCGAACCTTAAATCCTGCACTCTAACTCTCCACCACGGCCATCAAATACTAATCTTGCAAAAGCACAAAAATAGTCAAACAATCTACGCATACAGCAAGTCATCTTTACTCAAAAAGAAATCTTAATAATACCATATCAATATCTAGAAACAAGGAATTCCACGCAAACATTCAAAAAGGGAAACATAAGCTCAAAAAGCTAACTGTTTGGTAGAATTAATTCAAGTTGAATGTGGTATTTAAACTAATAAGTATTTTTGCTACTTTCTAAGCAAATGATTTGTATTTTGTACATTTGTATGGACCTAATTGTAGTTCATTTTAATTAAAGTGAAGAAAAACAAAGTGTAATGAGTGGGACAATGAGTGGGGATGATTCATTTTTGAAGAAAATGTGAACAAAATAAACGTAAACTCTTTTTTACAAGTTTTAATAAATCCTCATGAAATATAAAACTAACTTTTGTTCTTAGAACACAAATCTGAATTTAGTTTCCAAAATGACAACAATCGTACTTGTCACCATTTATTAAAAGACAAAATCGTTTTTTTAAAGTTGAACCAGACATTACATCACAATTTGGGGTTTCATTTGGAGTCTTAAATCAATTTTTTTTATTTTACTTTTATTTTCAAAAGTATGGAGCAAAAGGATTTTGACTCATTTTAATTTTAAAAAATTGTATTTCGAGGTCTTAGCTCCTTATAACAAAAAAATCTTGACTGCTGATTTTGAAAAAAAACCTGGAAAGTTGTAGAGCAAAGATAAGGATAAAAAAATTAAAACCTACTAAAACTACTTGAATGTGTAAAAACAATTTGTGTCATATAGTTTACAGTGTGCAATGCCTTACTTTGTTTTGTTTTTTTGTTTTTTTTCTTGAAGAATTTGAGTATGTCAAATGTAGAGCTGAAGATTTTTGATGATTACTCCCTAATGAAAAGATCACACCCACGTTTACCCTTAGTGCAGTCATGAATATAAAACATAGCTGTAGAGATTTTTTTTCAATAATAGAGTATAAAAGCATGTATTTCAGTTATGAAGTTAAAGTGTTTCATGTTTAAGCGAACACGGTTGACCTGATGGCGGAACAAACCCTTAATGGGAACTTTGTAAACTGCCCGTGGCTTCAGCTTTGCTTTCAAAAGGGCTTCCAATCAAATTTGAAAAGGATATCTCCTTGGGTTGTAACAAAAAACCAAAACCAAAAAAAAAGTCAATTTCAAGAATTACATTTTTGGACTTTATTATTTAAAAAGGAGAATTTATAGAAAGTCAGAAGGTTCAGGCTAAAGTCAAAATGGAATTACCAAGATTCTAAACATGAAGAGAAACTGGTTCTATGAGAAAGTAATACAAAATAGGCATTTCAGAATTAAATTTGTTTCTGTTTTTATTACAGCACTTTATTCAGGTCTTCTTTTAGGAATCAGCTGATCGTTCGTTATTTCTGCTTTATTTAACCCAATTCATGTAAGACTTTATTGTTTGAGCTTTTTATAAACTGCATGTCTCAGGCTATATTTTTAGTGTTTAGTTATGTTTGTTTCATTGTTTGAAGATTACTGTAGGGAATTCATTTCTCCCTTCTGTCTGAGCACTTTATTGGAGAAGACTTGTGACAAAAATGCTACAAATATTATATATATATATATATATATATATATATATATATATATATATTTGGTCATCAGATCTTTTTTTTTGCATTATCATTCAGCGTTTAATAGCTTTAAACTAAGTTAAAGCTAAAGCACCACACAAAGTATATCCAGTACTGGTGATGGTTTGTGAAGCGGATGCTCCATGCATTTACAACACCATCCAGTGTTACCTTGGCATGTCTTCCTGAAGGCTTTGATACTGTGAACTTGATTCACAGGAACCTGGCTGACAGCAGAGGAGATCAAAGTATGGAAGTAAAAGCCCCGCAGATACTGTCATCCTGTACAAATGTTTACTCAACCATAACCTGTATCTCTGTATTACTTTGACAATCTTTTACCTTCTTAACTGCTTCTAGTCTTCACACACTGGACTTTCTTCAGTAAACTGGATAATCTGGAAAAAATACAAACCTCGATGAACAACTTTCTGGTTTACTTATTTTCCATATTTTCCGACACTCCGGGCGGGACCGGCCTATATACAAAGGGTGCAAGCGATCTGCTGTGATGTCAGTTACCCACCAACCCATTTTGAAACACGGACCTACGAGTGTAAAGGTGCTTACACGCCGAGCGCAAGGTGGAGGTGGAGACGACCAGTTGCAATGTAAAGTCAATGGTTTAAAGTCAATGGTTTAGAGCTGCCGGTATGGCGCGAAAGTCTAGAAACAGATCGAATTGAGTGACACGGTGTAAATTCAGCAGTGGGTTCAGTGAGCCAGAGTAAAAAAAAATCTAAACTCTGGGGAGATCGCTATATGTGTGTCAACCAATCAGGGACTCAACTTTGGGCACGTGATGATTTTAGTGACAGCGGGTAGAACACACATCCAATATGGTGGATCGGATCTCCTGAACTTCCATTAGTTTTCTTAACCTGGTGTATCCCTTTCGGGACAGCGGGTTTCCTGAACCCCTCTCGCCTACTGTGGGACGGCAGTCTGCTTCAAACACGGTCAGAGAGAGATGGAAACACAGCAGAAGTGGCCGTCATTCAGACACAGCGGGACTGAAGCTCACTTTACCCAGAGAACCTCTAAATCAGGGGGTGCTCACACTTTTTTGCATGTGAGCCACTTAAAACACATAAAATAATGTGAAGTTTTAATTTTAAAGTTGCTGTTTCAGCAAAAACACATAATTCCTGTTTAAAAACTATAAAAAATCCATGGATGAACAAATCCTTTCATGACAACCCGAGCAAGCCTTTCACTTATCATTTTGTGGGTAGCTGTCTTTATAAAGTGACAAACCAGTCTGACAGTCATTTGCTCTTGTGGTTACTGTGGTTAGTCCACACGCTTGTAGAAAGAAGCCGGGTTCAAATCCCGCACCCAGCTTTCCTAGTTTGTTGAATCTTTTTTTTTCCTTTTTTCTGCTAAATTACTTAACACACATTATTATAAATATGAATTGAAAAAAAACATCAGGATACATTTTTCGATTTAAAACGTCATTGGAATGCATATTTTAGAGTCATGAATTTTCTTTTATTTTATTTTTTGTAATTTACATAGTTAACACAAATACAAGTAATCCATGAAACCTTTAGTTTAAATTTTCTTGTTTGTTTTAAAAAGATGTTCATAGAAATGTTTTTTTTTTAATGTTCTTTATGCTGAATAAAATGCCAATATAAACTTAAAAGGTAAAACACAACAATACTGAGATTTGAACCAGGTTACATCTGGATTGGTAATTTTATAAGCACAGGACAAATCGCTGTCGCCACAAGTACAGATTTGTTCCAAGGAGTGTTTATTTTTTGATGACTGAATTTGACTTTCTTTGTGAGTAGATGGTTTATGTATTTGTTCATTTATTTTTGATGACCTGAAATCTACATGAAGACGTGATCACCGGGCTCTTCTAAAAAGAAAAAAACTGATTTCTAAACATCTTCCATGCATTTCCAATGAAATACAGACGAAGCTTCATGTAGTCGTCAACAACATTAGTTACTAGCTCCTCCCACACGCGAACGAGGCGGCAAGCTTAGGGAACACATTTGGCCACGTGGCGAGCAGTGAATTTGTGGCGCAGCGAGAGAGTGGCAGGCCACTCCAATTGGCCGCATGAATTGCATTCAATGTGAATGCACCTTTACTCTTTTGTCAGGTGCGTCTTAAGAAGTCTTCACACTGAATGCAAGTCACATGTCAGGGGCATCCAGTCTCACTCACAGCATCCAGCAGCAAATTATTTAATTTCTGTGATTTCAGATGTTTCACCAGCTAAAAAGAACAACAGAAACATTTTAGTTTTGACAGGAAAAATGATGAATTGATTCATTTTTACTAAATGGGGTCAAACATTTGACTGATGAATGTTTCTTAAAAATAAATGTAATAATAAATAAAATAATAAATAAAAACGTAAATATATATATATATAACAACAAAAATCTAAACAATGCAGTTTATTTATTTATTTAGAATCTTTAAAACCTGATCTTTTACTCAACGACATAATTGCCGTGTAGTTCTATCATATTTTAAGTAATGTCTGCCAAATTGCTTAGTCTGTCTAGTCTTGTGTTTTGAGCATCATCCAGCATCATCACCCACTCTCCCACATCACTGCACACTGTATTTGTGTGAGTTTCTACTGAGCTTTGGATAATTCGCAAGATGACAGACAAATGGAAGGATTAGGAAGAGGTGATTTTGCTTTTCCATTACCATGTCTTTTCTTTTTGTCTTTCCTTGTTTTTAGTGGCATTCAGTGTCTTATTATATTGTTTTTATTGATTGGACATTTTATCAGACCTCAAGAATTTCCATTTTATGCACATACAAGCACAGATAAAACTTTGGTGACCTTACTTATTTTTTGATTTATGTATTGTGAACGAAGTTATGATTTGCAAATATATTCTTTATTATTTTCCAAGTAAATGTATAATTTCCCCCTCAACTGTTAAAGCAAACAAATTGCCTTTTTTGTGCAGTGATGTGGTTTAGTTTAAGGGGCCAAAGCACATTTTTTATTTTATGTATAATTTCTCTCCCTTTTTGTGGTTTTTAAATGTTCCTCGCACAAATAAAAATCTTAAAAAGCTGAGCCTTTCAGATTGATATGAACCATGATTTTTACACACTGACTTTAGATAAAACAGCTCCAAATGCATGGAAAGCCAAGATTTCAAAGGGAGGAAAAAAAGGCTTTTGCTTCTGCATCACCACATTTATGTTGATGTTCTAACCTGTTTAAACACCGACTGCAAGGGTTTATTTAGTGAATGTTTTAAACAATTAACAACATGAGAGCAGCAAACAGGAATGAGGTGATAAAGAATGTCTACTGCCCTTAAGCCTTAGTGAAGTTTTAAAAAATCCTGTACTTTATTTTATCCTGTTGCTTATATGATCAAAAGCTTGGATTATGAAGATGCCAATGCTGTAGACATTAATTGAAACTTTTGGAAGAGTATAATTTGATCTATTGGCTTCATCTTCCTTAAAGTAGAGTGGCTTTTAACATTTGAGTTTCCCCTGAGGGGCAGGCAAGATACTATCATTAGTGGGTTTTGTTAGAACTTTAGAATTTGTTTTTGTAGACTGTGACTTTGGCAGAAATCCACATTCTGGTTAATCGGTGCCCAAGAAGCACCTATGTAAACTCCTGTGTGATCATGTGATTCAGTGGCAGCCAATCCCCTCCTGGATAAATTTGAGCAGTTAATGAGCAAGGAAGAAAAGCAAAAACTAGGAAAGGGCACCTCATTCTCTTCTTCTCCTCAAAGAAAACAAAAGGGGCGGGGGAGTTACTCTGGTCAATGTTATTAACTTCGGTGACCTTCATATAAACAATTAACATTTACAGAAAACACAGCCTCCTCCATTATCTCCCTCATCTCCATCTTAATCTTCAACCTCACAACCACCAGCTGCGTCGTGTCTTTTCTCTTTCTTCTGCTTCTGCAAAAGAAATTCATCAGCATATTAATGGCAAATCGGCTCAATGTATTTCTTAGGCAATTGCAAGGTGACATGCATTTTGTAGCATAAGGTCAGCTATTTGAAGGTACCTAACATATCTGGTAATTGGCCTCAAAATGCAAATTTCACAGTAAAGAACAAACTGTGAGCATTACAGTGTGCCTTCAGTGGCTGCCATATTTGAAGGAGGAACTGAAGTTTTATTTGTGAGTTAATTTAGCTGTTAATAAATCAGTCAAATTTTAGTCTTTGTTGAGTGCATATTTAAAGTTTTATATTAGCCTTCTAATTAAAAAAATATCTAAAATATGGATAAATATTGTTGAACAAAAGATAAAATTAAGCTTACAATTGTGTTTCTGAGGATCTCTTTATTCAAATCGTTGTGAATCAGGAGCAGACAAAAACAATGTCTTTGGAAAAAGCTTGTTAGTGTGACAAAGAAGCTTCAATCAGCTTCTTCTTCTGTTCCTACAGGATGTAAGAAATAGTTTTGGTTTTGTTTTTTCCTCTTGATGTTGAGGTTTTATGAAGCGAGGCTGAAATGCAAAACTGATGTAATCCGTAGTGTTTCAAAAGCACACACAAACCTTATTAAAAATATTTTCAGTAAAAAGTTAAAAAGTTTGAAACTTGCCTTTAAGAGACAAGAGACAAAATAGGCTAAAAACTTCACTGAAACAAATTAGAGCTATGGTTGATTCAAAATGAAAGGGAGGAGAGTAAACCAAGGTCTTTTGCTGGGACTCTAAGCAGTTTTGAACAACTTTTGACCAATCAGAACATACACATTTTTCTTTTTTTAATTTGTAGGTCTGCCAACTTTTACCCCATCCCAAAGGCCTTCTGTCAAAGCATCTACAGCACTAATATGTTTGCCTGTTTGTTTGTCTGAAAATAATTGAATGTGAACACAGATTAGCCAGTTTCCTACCAACATATTTAGCAACTTCATGCATTATCCCATTTATAACATGAGCACTTAAAAAATAAATGAATATTAAATAGATTTTTAGTACTTTATTCTTGTTATTCTTTTTCGGTTTAGATGATTTTTTAACAAAAAGTGGACTATTTGATTGTTGGTTTAAGCCCGTTGAGCAACATGTCTGGTGTTAAAGAGTTAGTTCCATATTAAAGTTTATTTGACTAATACACTTTTTCAGTCATTAGCTTTCTTCAATATTTTCAGCTGATTGATGTAGCATTAGGAAGTTATTTAAGCATTCTTCCGAATTAGTTGGCTTTTACCTTTTCTTATTCTTATAGCAGTCTTTGATGTAATTGGTGGCCAGCTGGACCTGTTAGCATTCACACATTTACTTTAGCAGGAAGTGCAGTTTTTCTAATAAATATTGTTTTCATCAAATTGTTATTAGCAAGTGATTGAGTGGCTTTCCAGCTGGCTCCAGGCTTCTGAGAGGTCTCCAGGGCCTCAGCATATGACTGCAGATAAAGACAGAGATAATTACTGATTAGTGGCAGCTGTGCTGTAGCCTGGAGGAAGACCAAAGAGGAGCTTCATGGATGCAGTGAAGGAGGACCTGAGGTTGGTTGATGTGAGTAAGGACGGTAGAGATAGAAGCTGTGTTGTCCAACTTCACTTCAACTTCCAGATTACTTGTTATTGTTTTATAAAATAAATCCTTACTTTACAATACCACTGCTCACACTTTTTTATTATGCAAGCTAAAGGCCAGGAAATATGCACCAGAGTCACTTTATTCAACTTCAAAGTTGACAACTTCTAAGGCATCTTCAGTCCAAAATGCTGAATATGTACTAACAACTCAAAAACTGCAGTAAGAGTACACACATCTTTGTGATGAGAGAGTTTTTTCTTGTGTATTGATAATAGTTTTTGTCGTAATGCATAATTAGAACAGATAAGGTGTTTTATTATAGAGCAGAAAGCAGCAACAATTGCGTTTCATGCTCTGCTGTAAACTGTGTTATGTGGGGAGCATGACATTTCTAAAGCATAGCTGGCTTATCCATGGCTGAGCGAATGGCGGTCCCTGACCCACGGACAGGGCTCGAGAAGCACGTGTTCCAGGAGGACACTCCTGCCTGAGTGGGCTCGGATCCCCCAGGTGGGAAACATGGCAAACCGTGGGGGAACGGGGGTGTCTCATCTCATTCCAAACGATGAGGCACGCGGGCCGGCCTGGGTCTCACTAAACACTCCTGTTGGCTGAAGTGGTCTTCTGGCGGGGAACCAGCGCACAGCTTTGCCAGCAGAAGCTCTCCTATGGCAGACAGGATGTGCCCTCAGGATGTGCAGTAACATATGTATCAGAGGATGTTTGATTGGTTGTTCTGCATGTCAATCAAGTGATGTACTTCATGGTGAGAATGATTTCTTGTTGAACATGTTTTTCACTTTTTTTTGTTTATTTTGTTTTCATGGTCTGCGATCTACCTTGATGTCCTTCGATTGACGTAATGAACATCCCTGGTTTAGACTGTTCACAAAAATATATTTTGCTTTGGAGAAAAGAGGATAGCCTCTATTTGATATTTGATTTGTAAGTATTAAGATCAAAGAAATAAGAGCTATGTGTCACCAAACAGCAACACAATTGAGAAACAAAATTGTTGTTTGATTTTTCTGCACTATAATTTTTTTCAAAAAAGGACAGTCCATTTTATAAACCAGGGTGCTTTATAAAGGTAAATGCTGCTTGTGTTTACTAAAGTCAAAGGGATTTTACGAATTTTTTAAAAATGTCAAAATGTTTGGTTTAGTTTTATTGTGAAGTCGTTAACGCGGCTAATGTGAAGCAGTGTCAGTTTTATTTTTTTATGTGTTTCAAAAAAGGTTAGAAGTTGGCTTATTCCTAGTAGTAGTAATGTTTGTTTTAGTGCTATCAGTCTGTTTTTGTATGCTAGGAGTTACAGGTATTGTGAAAAGCTAACATGGCTAATGTGTAGCATGTTACTAACAGGTTCCAGAGTTTATGTGAACACATTCGATTAAGTCTTAACTAAGTTATGGACTTAACCTTATCTCTTTGTCTCGCTTAATGCCTCTTATAGTTCGGTGCAGCTTATATATGACATAAGTTAAAAAAGACAGTGTAACTGGCGGATACAATGCAGAAATGATGGTACGTCTATGAAAGTAAAAGCACATTTGGCTCAGTAATTTAAATGGCAAATCAATTTGAAAAAGCTTTAAAGTGATTGACCACAAGCATTAAATCCAAACTTTTTGGTGATATTTTGCCATCTGTTAATGCCACATGGTCTTGCTGTTTTAAATGAATACATTTAGGGTAGGAACTACAGTAATATACGGAGTAAAATATGACAAAACACTACTACTACTAAAACTACTTTGTTACTTCAAAAAGTAATTTGTTTAAGTAATACACTATTTTTATAATGAGTTTCTATCAACACTGGTTAGATGGAAGGCGATGATTCACTGTGATGACCCCAAATCGGAGCAGCCAAAAAGCAAAATAGTGCCAGCTGTGCTGTAACATTCACTGCTCCATGGTCCGCTGCTTCACACTGTTCCTACTGAGTTGCTCACAAACCACACAACAACTCAAAAAAGCTGTATTTGACTGTATTATTTCAAAACACAATGTTTCTTCATTAATAACTGGTGGTCAAAAAAAGTTGTTTTTTTTTTTACAATAAAATAAAATGTTCAGTGAGATGGATGGATGGACGAATTGATGTGTTGAGGATAGATGGACATACAAATGACCAAAGATCTTACAGTATAGTCAGTCTTTATTTTTTTGGAAAGACCCAGTGGAAGCAGTGGGGTTTATCCAGGGCTTATTTAAATCTTAAAATCTTAGCTTAAATGTATAAATGTGTAAAATTTTTTACATATAACCGTGGCTTTATTATGTTCCAAAACCATTTGTTTGTTTAGAAAAAAAGAAACATTTAATCCTTCAAATACTACATGTATGTGTTATTTTTAACACACTGTTTTGTGATTTTTATGTGGCAATAAGACACTGCACTCAGCACAAAAGAACTGCAAATTCCATTCTTTAAGAGAGTTACCAACAATATGAAGTTATGTGGCAGGTTTTTGCTCTACACAGAGTGAAGACATTTTAACTGCATTTCCATTAGTCATTATTCCATTAGTCGTTATTCCATTAGTCTTTGTTCCAATAAATTCAATGATACTCAATGCACTTGAAATACACCTGAGTAACATCTCACCTCATTGTAGTTGGGTAGGCAAAGCGTTCCCATGGACCACTGCTTTCCGCTGTTTCCAACAACCAAGCATACCCTAGTCCACCGGTCCATGGGTTATTGTCTGTAAACTGTGACTTCAGCTCGGATTTGGTTTCAGGCAAGGAAATGCTAAAAATGTCAAAGCCTCATTGCAGTACTCGACTTAGTGGAAGCGCATCAAATTTGACTTAAAGTCGCTTTAAACCTGTCCAAATGAAGATGTAGCATTTAACTCATGTATTTTACCATTGTACAAAATAAAGCGAATGGGGCCTCTGTGTTTATGGGATGCACCTTTTGTGGAATGAATAACACGATGTCTTGCATCAAAGAGACTATGATGAGTTTTCGAGTATGCATTTGCCAAGTGATGTTTACTGCTATTTTGAACACATGAACAACAATATTTCCAGAAGAATGCTATGCATTTATCAAATGTCAATAGACACACTGATACCCAGAATTGCATCATTCACACATTTTGACACACGTTTTTATTTAGGTAGAGCTGTGTAGCTGTTAGAAACTGGTTTGAGCTCAGGTAAAAATATAAAAGTAACTGGTTGTGAATAACATCACATGTGATATCTTATCTAAAATCTCAATAGGTGTTAAAGCTCAGGGGTGACCAATTCTTTGCAAACATAAAGCTAGGATTATTTGCAGGGACTATTTTTTTTAAAGATGCTGTCTTCCAGGGGTGCAATGTCATTTTGACTAGAAGACTAGAGGACCCTTGTGTTTTTATTTTTCCCAGGTAAACTGGTTAACATAACTTTATTTACCAGTCAATAATCAATCAGGGTGGCAATCCTATCCCATTAGATGTTCTCTTTTTCTCTCCCCCCTTTTTTTGTTTTTCTTTTTGTTGGTATGCTGCTATGCATAAAAAGAAAGAGTTGCATTAACATTAGCTTCCTGTTTGTTGTTTTTCTTTCCATTTGTAGAACCTGATTAAAAACCTACCTGAGCAGAAAGAACTGAACGCTCTTGCGGAACTAAAGGGTGAATATGAAGAACTGGTGGAGTCAGAGCAGTTTGGCATTGTGGTGAGTATAATTGACACACAAGCATACTTTACTCTGTCTTGGTTAAACACTTAGCAGTTATTTTTTCCTTTATTGCTTCCCTTAGTTTATGCTGGTTTAGTTGGTCAGGCACCTCAAAGATGGATACAAAGATTTCTATAATTTTAAAGATAATATTTGCATATTTTCTTTACATAAAATATTTATAGAAAAGCTAAAAAAAAAAAACCCACTTCAACAAAGGAAGTAGAAAATTGACAATCTTAAATCTACATTTTTTTTCTCAAAGAGAAAGGATTTATCTTGAGCCACGAATATTTAACAGTTTTGATGAGGACTCTGCATCAAGAACATCAAGTCCATGTTGCACTTTGACATGAGCTGTCAACGTTGTCTCATAATAAAATCATAGCCTAAGGCACTGAATGCTGTGTGTATTATAGGTCTTTGAAAAAGTATGCGGCTGTACTCATCCAGCCTTGTGATATATCCCAGTTCTCTAATCAATTTGTCATGAAGATCCAAAGTTTTGTCTTCAGCAGTTTTGGAATACATTTTGCTGAAAATAACATATTGTAAACTTTGGAAAGATTTACTCACTTGACCTCATTTAGGCAGCTTGGTAACTGCATCTTAGTAACAAGTGCTTTCCACTACTGATTTTTTTCTATTGAATAATTCTTGTTTTTCTGTATTTTTATCTTTAAAGTCCCACTCTGATCATCTATTGATCTAATATAAATCATTCCCAGTCGTCTTTTAATTATGGCTATGCTGTTTTTAGCCTAAATCAAAAACCTGTACCATTTTCTAGGACAGTTTCTGCAGAGCAGCAGCAGCTCATGAGAAATTTGCTTCTTAGTTGTTGACAGGACTGTTGGCATGGGGTAAGCCTGTCTCCACTTCCTGTCATCCGTCTATTTACATGTTCCCCTGTTAGTTTACAGCCCTTTACAACACCAAACTAACATTACCAGTAGAGCTATCCAGCTGTACAGTTTTGAGCCAGATGGCATAGATCAATTTGTCAGCAAGTGGATGCATCATAATGGAGTGGAACATAGAGCTGATGACCTGCACGTTGCATTTTTACATCACAAGCACTATCTAATTTAAACATAATTTCAGCTGATTTAAAATTTTCTCAAAGGCACCTCATTCACATCAATTTGAATAAAGAAATACCCAGAAATGCAATTCTGAGCTTACTTTCTCTATATATGTCGTCCATCATGAAAAAAATGCCACAAGTTTGATTAAAAACACCAAAAACACAATTGTCATCGTAGTGGGTCTTTACCCTAACCACCTTTATACTAAAAAATATATACAGTAAGACACAGTTTGTGTTACTAATATATACTTGACATATTAGGCTAATTTACACAAGTATTGCTTTTTAGTGGATAGTTATTTTAAATTAAGATTTCAGACTACATTCTTATTTACCCAAACTTGTTATACATTTTTTTGTGTTGCAAATATGTTAAAATGGAGAAATAAACAGTTTTTGCTTTACTCGGCGTCTACTGGGGGTACACATACTAATAAGGCTGAATGAATTGGCACAGGGAAACTTTTTCACTGGTAATCTGTTGTTAGACAGGAGAACTACATGAGCAAGCTGCTCCAACCTTTTGTTACAGCGGTAATTAACTCTTAATCAACAGCTCCTGCCAACTCCTTACCGAGTAAATCGTCTTCCCTCCAGGCAACTTCAAGATCAAATGTTACCGTAACAGATGAAAACAAGATCATAGACGCACATGTTATGTTTTCATGAAATACATGTTCAATCACATCCAAGGGTTGGAGACATGCTCAGTCACGCCTTTATTTCACTTAATGTATCTGTGCGTTCTACTTTTTGTCTTCTAAAGGATGTATTAAGGCAAAGGTGGCAGTTTCTGTCTCGATCCCAACGATGTTTTGATCTCGTTCCTCCACATTGATGTAGCAGCTCGTCATTGCAGATACTTGTCTCCCATGGGAAATAAGCGAGCTCTTCTCTGCCAGAGCTGTCACCAACATGCTTACTTTAAACATAATTTCCTCTCATTGTAAACAAATGAGAAGGAAAAGGTGTGGGAAGGGTGGAATGCTTGTCTGTCTGTGTGCGAACTTTGAATGTGTTAAAGTGATTGGAGGTAAAACGATTTTTGGTGGATCTGTGTGTTTTCCATTTACTGTGTACTAGTTTCTCTAATTCTGATTTATTCATCTATCCGCCATCCCTCTCTGCCTGCCTTCAGTGACTCTAATCCAAGGCCTGCAAATATGGTTTGGGGCTGTTATATCATTTCTAACAAATCTGTTAAATGGGAAACTCCATAAGAGGAAAATTAAAGTAAATGGGTAAATCCCATTTGCTGAAGGCGGTAGAAGAGTTTCAGTTCATTAGTTACTGCAGTAATTACGCTTGGGATACAACACTGGATTTCTTCTGTGTCTTTGCTTGCTTGCTCAAACGATTGTTCACACAATAATTTCCGACTTTTGGGGGATTTTAGGGTTCAAAATGTTACTCAGCTACAGCAGCTTAATTATTGAATATAGTTTATTTTTAACTAAGCCATTTTTGCAATAGAAAGCTAACTTAATACCTGTATTTTTATGGTGGAAACAAAAAGAGGTGTCTTAAACAGAGTTATGTGTGTAGTGAATTGCCTACTTGTTTAACCAAAGTTTAAAAAAAAGTGTTGAAGTATAACTGTTGTATTTTTTATATTTTTTCCTCAACCTTCAGATGAGTTCAGTGAAGCTGCTACGACCTCGTCTCAACGGCATTTTGTTTAAGCTAACCTTTGAGGAACAGGTGAGCAACATCCGGCCTGACATCATGAATGTGACGTTCGCCTGCGAGGAGGTTAAGAAGAGTGACAGCTTCAGCAAGTTCCTGGAATTAGTGTTGCTGGTTGGTAATTACATGAATGCTGGATCAAGAAACGCCCAGACGTTTGGTTTCAACGTCAGCTTTCTTTGCAAGGTAAACACACTGTTAAAGAATACAACACTCAGTCAGTTGTTTTAAAATATAAAAAACAAAAATACACAGGGATATTTTGAAATGCTAACTACAAAAAAAAATGTTTTTGTGATTTTTTTTTTTTACATGAAAGATGGTCCTTGAACATTAAGGGTTTCTTGAATTGTATAGCTGTAAGTCATGAAGTCACACCTGAAGTTACATACACACCAGGCATTTGACGTGCGTTCAAGAATGTGTTTGAACGTGCGTTTAACTCATGCTGTTCACTGCAATTAGGAATTTCTTCTCCATGATAAATGTTTAAACGGAAAGTACCAAATCCGAGTCCCTGACTGGTCAAAGCTTGGCCTGGTTTAACTTTCAATGTGCGTTTAGTGGCCACACGTTTTGTATGTAGAGTCCAAAAATAGCCACTGAAACTTGCGTAGCGACGCATGAACTGAAGACTTTTGAGCGCAGTAGCTAAAATGCATGTTTTCTTTAGAAGTGGCCGCTTGAGCGCACATTGCTGAGGGCAGTGTGAATTTAGCTACAATTGTGAGTTTGGTCATTCATCATTGCACAACTTGTGCACATTTTACAGGAAGTTGTACTTAAGTATGTAAATATATAAAAAAAAGTCAGCTAATTGAAGTCGTTTTAAAAGAAGGATGTCTAATGCTAATTTTAAAGTCACACAGGCTTTAGTTAGAAGGTATACATGCTTCTGATCAAGGGCCATACTCAATGAATCCCACTAATTTGTGACTCCCTGCTGTCTGTTGCTTTACCACTGTTCTCTACCATTCTGACATAGAAAAGCAAACAAAAACAGCACAAGTAAACCACAATTGCATCACAAATGAACAGCTTGGAGTCGAACTTATGGGTCTGTAATTTAAAGTGCGTGAAATTGTTTTCTGCTGGAGCAACTGCACTCTTTCCTTGCTTCAGTGTAGAAGTTCTTTGTTACACGTTTATTCTTTCTGATAAACTGAAAAAACAACAGCTACTAAACTACCACTTTCCCCTTTGATTTAATCTATTGTGTTGCTTGTGTTGATGTTTTTTTTTCATTTGTCTTATTGTCTTAACCACTTCCACTGCATCATGGTTTGAATCACAAAAGGCAGATCAAACCTTATGTTGAGCTCGTGGTTGGATGCAAACACGTACGTGTGACTTTTTCCCATGCTCTAGCACAATTAGAAAAACCATGGCTGTTTACAAAGTTGAACCAAAGCCGCTCAGTGGGATCTCACTCCACCTGTATCTGGTTTACCCCTTTCACCCCAGAGCGTTGACAGTCATCGACTACCGTAACTCTTCAACCGTTTTTTCAGCTAACATAATTTCAGCTGATTCTGAAGCAGAGTAAAGCAAGTTTGCGCTGATATACAACAACTTACAGTAGTAAAGTGCTTACGCAAGCAACATAAACCAGCCAATCCGAAAATTGGTACTGCATTTCAGTGCAAACTCAAAATGAAAAGCTGCTTTTCTCTGCAGCAGAATTCACATTGTTTGCCTAAACAGTCAGAGAGTCATCGTGACCACCAGAAAGTGAGACACAATCATTGAACTACCATAACATATTGACAGCTTATAAAGAGTTAGTTAGTTAGTTAAACGAAAACGTTATTTTCTGTCGCTGGCGACGGCTCCACATGTAAACGGTTAAATCCTAAACTTCCCAGGTTGCAATTCCATAAATGTAAAAAGGAAATTTCATTTTACCTGTGTTTGGCATACTTTGCTTTAAACTGTTTGATGTAATATATATATATATATATATATATATATATATATATATATATATATATATATATATATATATATATATATTTACTTGAGAGTCTCAAGATTTTATCATACTTTCTGTAATTTAGTTTTTATTTCAAAGTATCTGTAGAAAATGTTCTGTCCACATATGAACTGCATATCTCTAAAGCTCCCAGTCTTTGAGCAGGAAAACTTCCTGCACCAAAAACACCTTTATTATCTTAACTGCACCAACCTGTGGTTAGGAAAGTTATGTGGACTTGATAGACATTTCAAAATCCTGATATAAGTTGTTTTTTTTTTTTAGATTTCTTTCTTTGCCAAAGAAATAGATAAAAATGTGACCCACAGGTGAAGTCTTCATTTCAATAAAAGGTCTTTGGAAATATTGTTAAGAGTAAATGCCGGACAAACATTTGTCAGTCAGTCACTGCAGAACATAAAAGCCACTTTTGGGGTCATGTTACTTTAGTGGAGGGGAGTGAAATACTGTCTCTTGATAATTGGGCCTCGACTGTTTACCAAGGTTGAATTTAAAACAGTAATACGTGTGTTTTCAATCTTCATGAGTTTGGAATTTTTCAAAAGGCCGGAAAATATACAAACTGGTCAAGGTTATTTCAACTGGCTTGTATAGTTATACCTCTAATACAGAAAACAAAAATGTGATTTATCCTTTTCATACACTGTCTGTTAACCCTCCTGTTGATTTAAGCTACTATTACTTTAAAGATCTCTTTAAAAGTTCCATGAATAACTCAGTTAAAGTTAATAAAAAACACAAAAAAGGAAAAACTCTTAATTGTAAATGTCATACAAATGATAGAATATTAAACTTCCTTTTTATGAGAACATTGTATGAAGTTATTTTAAATTGATAATATTGTGCTATGATGAATGCATCGTACTTTGCTGTGCATGCAAGCTGACTGAAACAGTTTTCAGTGTCAGTGCGGAGCCTGGAAACCCCTTAGGGGGCTGATTGGGCCATTATTGATGGACAAAAAAAAATCTTTCTCACTTTAGTCAATCACGTAAATGACCCCCTGGGAGGCAGATCTAGTATACCTAATTGGTTCATCAGAGAGGAGATTGATGATTGGATTAAGTTGGAGGGAAAGGCACATCTTGACTCACCTTTACCTCCTACTTCTAGCATTTCCATTCTCCATTTTTTTCCCCCATGAAAGCATGTTATGTGCAAACAAAGACTGTTTCCATACTGGGCCTTGGACACACTCAAAAATGCATGTTTAGCTGGCCTGTAGTGTTCACACTCGATAAGAAGGAAAGGGCGTCTGACTGAAAATCCTCATTTTGTTATTTTTTTACTGTCCAGAGGTAGAATCATAATCACATGACTTAGATTACCTGGCCACATTGGCTGGTAGCTTTAGCTCTATTTTACTGTCCCACTAGAAATTTCCCAGAAGTATCTGCAAAGAAAACAGTGTACATTGATCCTCACAAGATTGGCAAATGGATACCTCAATGCATCACGTTTTAACACATTCTTCATAAAATATTCATATTTTTTTGTTTTTACTTTAGGAAATCTGGGACCTCATATTCACTATTAAAAAGAGAGTAACATAGGATTAGAATTGCTTTTAAAATCCAGACCCAATAGACAGTCCCGCACTATATATAATTTTTTTTAGTAGATAGGGAGTGGGGTTAGGGGGTGAGGGGTGGGGTCATAGCCTTAAGGTGCACTCACTTCTAACGCCATTCGCACTGCGGATGCGGCCATTTTCAATGTTGAGTCAATGGTATAGACACAATCTGAGGTCCAGCTGCACAATTTGACTACCAGTGCAGCATGAAGGTTTGGCAACAGTGCGATTTGAGCAGTGCAGCGTGAATTAAGTGTTAAAAGAAAATCTAAACTCTGGGGAGGTCGCCGCATTGCGTCAACCAATCAGGGACTCAACTTTGGGCACATGACCTTTTCAGTGACAGTGGGTAGAATACACATCCAATATGGTGGATCGATCTGTCCCAGTCACTGTTGGGCGACAGTTTGTCGCAGGGCCTTTGGTGCTGGAGTGGTCATGCTTGCTATGCCGGCTACCAGGTGACGAGGTGACAGCCAGACAGAAATCACCTGCGGTATGGAGAGAAAGCCTGCTCAGGCCTCCTGATCTTTATGTGGTTTTTCTTATTTTCATCGAGACAGTTGTAGAAAAAAAAAAGGTCCCCTGATTTTATTCTTGTTTTTAATTTTGCCCTCTCTGGTTAATGTGAGACAGCGAGCCTTCAAACACGGTCAGAGAGCGAAGGAAACACTGTGGAAGCGGCCGTCATCCAGACACAGCGGGACTGAAGCTCACAATACCAGAGAACCTCTAAATCAGGGGTGCTCACACTTTCTGGGCATGTGAGCCACTTAAAACACTTAAAATAATGTGAAGTTTTCATCTTTAAGTGCTCAAATGTACAACCAACATACTGCTACAACAGAAACACATGAGAAACATGTTTAAAAACGAGGAAAATCCATAGATGAACAAATCTTTTCCTGACAACCAGAGCGAGCCCTTCACTCAACATTTTGTGGGTTGCTGTGTTTATTAAATGACAAACACTTCTGTCGGTCAGCTGCTCTTGTGGCCACTACAGTTTGTCCCGTGCGTGCTATTTTTTTGTAATCAAAAGACCCCCGGTTCAAATGCCATATGCTAACATACTTAAAACACATTACTTTAAATATTGATAAAAAATATCAGCATCATTCTTTCCATTTTAAAAGTCATTAGAATGTCTTTTTTGAAGGTTTACTAGTAAGGTTTACTAGGTTTACTAGTATATATAATACATAGTTAACACAAATATATGTAGTCTCTGAAACCCTTTGGTTTAATATTTGTTGTTGTTTTTAAAAAAGATATTCATAGGAATAAAAAAAAAAGTATTCTTTATGCTTAAGAAAATGCAACTATGTATTAAAACAGAAGCACACTAAAATAGCAGTATTTGAACTCAGAATCTTCTGTAATCGTTTCGGAAGATTCTGGAATCGTTGGATTACAAGCGCCCGACAAGAGTGGCTATGAAGGAAAAGTGTTTTCTATTTTGGTGACAGACTTTTACTTGTTTTGTGAGTGATCGTCCGAGATCTACATGAAGACGTGACCCCCGATGTTTTTGTAGAGCTCTTTGTAAAAAAGAAAACTGATCTCTAAACATCATCCGTGTCTTCCATACATTGTAAATGAGATAACAGACATCGCTTCATGTAGTGATCAGACTAAAAACATTAGCTGTAGCTCCTCCCTCACGCGATCAGGGCATTTTTGGCCATGCAGCAAAAGAGGGACGGGCCACACGAATAGATGTGTCATAAGTTATTTGGTGACTTTGAATTGCTCTTTTTTCCCATCTTTTCCTTTCACTCTGCACTGAGAGTGACAAAGAACAAACAACAATGAGCTAGAAAACACTCCAAAAGCAAGAAAGGAGCCTTTTTGTAAGTGAAATAAACACAAGAACTTCAAAAGCTTTTCAGCAGAATAATGGATTCAACTGCAGTATATGTTTGCAAGTACAGTTTTTATTACAGCCCTAACTATGGTTTTTTGACCTTTAAATTGCATTCATACTTACTTCACTCTTCTCTTTTTTTCATCATCCTCTCATTTTTCGCAAAAAACAAATGTTGCCAAATGAAAAATAGTTGCAAACTGTAGTGATTGTCATGTTATTTAAAGCTGTCCTTTCATTTATCCTCAACCTGTCACCCTTTACATAAAACATAAACAAATATCCTCATTTGGGGGTTTGCTCAAAAATTATTTTGATCACCTATACTTATAGATTGAGTAACGTGTGTGTCATTAAGTTAAGGCAAAGCTATGCTGGATTTTACGCACCATTGGGCCTGCCGGATTACAAAGTGCACTGTCACTGAATGGCCTCTTTTTGAAATTATGGTATAGATGAGGTGCATCGAACTGTAAGGTGCATTAAGTGAGACAAAAGAGTCAGTCTGCAAGTCTGCCAGTTAGTAAGACTTTATTAACTGAGTCCACAGTAATATAATTAATATATTAATAAGATGATTTAAACAGTTGCAGTAAGATGACCACATTTTCTTGCTAAGTAAGTAATTAATGTAAGTAAATAATGTAGAAAATATAAGCATCCTAATGTACAAGTTTAAAATTGAATTTCCTTTGTTGAAAGTAAAACACATTACTTGCAGACGTTTCTGGTTGGCATGTTGTTAGCAGACCAGACTTACTTGTGTAGTGTTGCAGATTGTTTGAGGTGTGACATCATCAATCAGCAAAGCACATTATTATGCATATTATCACATTTATTTAGTATTGTCATTTTTTTAAACTTTGAATTTAATTTTGTCAACACAACTCCACATAAACAAGACTTTAAAAGTTTGTGTAATTATCACATCTAATTATCATCTCTCAGGGGTGCTTGTCTTGAAGTTGAGTCATGGCAACTGGACTGAAAATCTTCTTCCTTGAAATGTTTCTCTACTGATCCAAGCGGTTTCATCAGTCATAGCTTGTCTTAGCTAAGAGATATTAGCTTAGGTTTTTCTTGTTACTAAGTACCCCTAAAATGAGTCTAAAACCACCTTTTTGCCACCCTAAAATATACACTGTGATTTGATTGTGTTTCACTGTGATTTTATATTAACCGGAATAGTCTCTAGCAACTCATGAAACCCTACAGTGAATTAGTATTGGTAATAAATGGAAAGATAAACATTGGTGTATTTAAAATAAAATTCAGTAAAGGGCTCAGTATTTTTATAGCAGCCCATTTCCAGATCAATTTTATAACCAATGAAGCCTCATTCCTCATCTTTGGTGCCATTTGTGGGCAATCTACCAGTCTAGAATCCTTTTCTAAAGCATATGTACATTTTGTTAATGAGGCTCATGGCAAATGCAGCAAACTCTAGATATTTTATAAGCTATCACTGTCTCCAAAAGTTTTGCATCTGTTAACATTCCTTGCACAAACGATTACTTTTACAGTTCAGCTTCTTGCAAGTTACCAGCTGGAATGAGTGTGTCAGAAAGTGCTTCCGTGTGCAATAATGAGTGGGTCCTTTTTATAACGAGCAAAGAACATTTTCAAAAAAAAAACAAATGTATAAATAAAGGAGGAATAGAAGAACTTAGGATTGATTATTATGGATTCTATTAGAGACTTCCCAGCATAATTACTGCACTTATTGTGGTATGAGCCAAGTGTGTGCCTGTGAGAAACGCCAAGCGTGTTTGTATGCACACATGTGGGATGGCTGACTGCAGGCTGTTGACAGCTCAGATATTGTCAGTGTAAGTACAGAGAGGTATGTTGTGCTAATTAGCTTTTCCAGCATGCTGTTCGAACAACATGGCAATCACAGTGAGGGATGAATATGATTTTTTTTTTGCACTGACATGAAGAATGTCATCTTTGGTACACGGGCAAAAGCACACAGAAAAAAAGTGGTCCTTGTATCCTGAATTCCTTGGCCTGTATTACTTTTAAAGCAGTGGCATTGTTTCCAGTGTTTAGTGTTTGCAAATATTAGAGATAAACTCCTGTCCTTCACTTTTTGTAAAGATAAAGAGACTAAATGAAGAAGTGAAAATAAATGCAGGCAGCTTTGCCTGGAAAATGTTCCTTTTGAAGGCTGCAAACTCCATCTGCACACTTTGTAAAAATGTTTGTTCCACACATTAAAGTCCTACTCCAGTTATATTTTTATCAGTTTTTAAATAGTTTCCACTGGTGTTTTAATCATGATCATGTAGTTTTTAACCAACATTACAAAAAAACTGTGTTGTTTTATGAAGACATAGTTTCTGCACACTGGCAGGAGCTCATTAGAAATTCACTTCTGAGTTGTGGACGGGACAACTGACGTGGAAATAATCTTACGCTGATATCCCATGAGTCCTTTATTTACACTTACTAGCTTATAGCCCCTTACAACTCCAAGCTAATATTAGCAGTGCAACAAAAACAGCAAGCAATATTGGCGCCATCCATCCATACAAGTTTGAGCTAGATCCCATCTCTGACGGGAAAAAACGAAGACGTTAATGTTTTCTTTGTCTGCAAGTGGATTCATCAGCAGGCAGAAAAGCAGAGATACTTTGGCCTTTTATGTATACTTTTATGTTTTTCTTGACTGGATTTCAGCGCCAAAAAATAAGAGACCGTTGCCTAAATGCAACAGTGTTTAATGGAACATCTCAATGATGCATAATAGAATGACAGAAACACGGCTTGGACTCATTCTCTCCGTTTGATCGTTTTTTTATTTGTCATATGAAACAGGAAAAGAGGGAAGGTGAGCTCTTGAACTCTGACGAGATGACACGGACTGGTTTTGCCGTTATTAACGTGTCTGTGTTGACAGAGTTAACAAAGGGTTAGTTAGTGGTGCGTTATCCTCCTAACTTGTGGAGCAAAACTGCCGTCAAAACGAAACTGAAGAAGAAGAAAACATTTGTAGTCAGTTTCTTAGTCCAGTGCATGATCGTACGGATCGTCACCAATTTGACTGCTTGCAAATTATGTGAATATAGAAATATTCAGAAACATAGTTTGAATCCTATTTTTCATAATTGTCCTCCATAGGAAAAATGCTACAAAAACAAAAACAAACCAATTTTCACTGCAGTGGGTCTTTAATATTCTTAATAATATTGTTGCTGTTGTTGTATAAATGTAGGCTCACATTTCTGATAAATGACTTTAATGTTAAATTGTCCATTTCCTTGGGACTTCAGACTTCAATTAATTTATTTGACTTTGAACTACACACTTCACTACATATTGTGCCACAATATTCTCAGAATTAAAGCATTATCATAGATTTATATATCATATATATTCTCTGAATTTCACTTTTACTTTAAAAAAACGGACTTTTTTCCTTCACAAAACTGATTTTATTTAGTTGTTTTTTTTTCTTCCAACATATACATTTGCTTAAAGAATTATGACTAGTATTTGAAAATGCCAATAAAGAACAATAAAGTCGGAATTTCTTTTTGACTTTTTTTTTTCCCCCTTTCATACAATATTTGCTGTGACACTTGGGGGGGTGGGGTGGAAAAATATCTAACTTCAATCATGTTTTCTTTTTCTTTCTCTCTAGCTACGGGACACTAAATCCATCAGTCACAGCACAACACTTCTTCATTTCCTGGCAGAGAAGTGTGAAGACAGTTACCCAGAGATCATGAGATTTCCCGATGAACTTGAGCACGTTGAGAGTGCCAGTAAAGGTATGTCAGTTTCACATGTATGTGTCCATTTCAACTGTCGAATGACCAAAAAAATAAAATAAAATACCATTCGTAAAGAAACAAGTATCTCTGCTTTGAAACCAGAGAAAGACGTATTTACAGCATAGCAGAAATTCCTCTGTTTGCTATTTTCAATACCTTTGTATACAGTTTTTAGTCTGAAACATGCACATTGATGACAAGGATTACTCTGTTTTCACTCTGAATTGTTTTCCTGACCATCCTGTCACTCAGCCTGTCATAAATCCAATTCAACTTTAATTTTGTTTTCAAGCAATCAATGTAATCCCCTCAGGGCTATTTACTTTGTTAGTCTCTTAATTGGTCACTTAATCTAATTTGACTAATTATGCACTTGACTGAGATTGCCAGGCATTGTTAAAGTGGACTGAAAAGTGTTTACACCGCGCCAAGATTCCTGTATACATACATTTGGACTTTCCCTGAGTTACGTTGCTTCACGGAAATAAGTTATTCAAGGAGAAGCCACTTACTCAACTGAGACAATAAATAAATACTTCTTGCAAAATAAATTGAAAACCTCAGGACCTATTTAAAAGCACTGAGACAGTCCACTTAAATCATGCTGCTCTCCACATAGTGCTGCTCAATTGATCGCCAGGTTCACTTGTAGATGTAGATTTTCAAGGTGATGCTGGTGTAGGGTATTCCTTGTTATTTATTTGAGATCAAAGGTACGACTAGGGATTAGTTGAATTTATACAGACTTGTAACCTGTTTTATTTATTTTATAGTTAGTTGGTACATAGTTATTGTTGGATAGCGCTTTTATATTGAATGAATGTTTCCTTTGCTATGATGAGAGACGTTTTCAAATATAAATATTTGGAGTATCTTTTCATCTTTTGTCATTTAACCTAAAATATATATATATATATATATATATATATATATATATGTATATGTATATATATGTGGTTTAGTTTTCTCTGAACTCATCAAACACATTTTTTCAATATTAATGTGGCTACTTTGAATTGCATCCAGAGCAAGACAAAAACATTAAAGTCTCACTCCAATCTGCTCCTGATTCACAACAATTCGATCAAGAAATGCAAAGAAATGCAATTTTAATCTTAATATTCTTTTTGTATGTCCTCCATCATGAGAAAATGCTGCAAGAACATCTTAAAACACCAAAAACACAATTTTCATCAGAGTGGTTCTTTAATGATAATCCGTGGAAGTAAACATTGCCTATCTACCTTTTTTCAGAGATCTTCTCTTGGATGGTATTAGATTGATCTATATATTTATCTCATCCAACCAAGAGCCCTGCAATACCCCATTAGCTGGATGTCCAGCTAATTACCTGAAGTTCTTTCAGTTGTGACAAAAGTACTGATTGATACTGCCAAGGGAGTTCACACTCTTCCTGTTTTAGTCTCTCAACAGTGGTCCCCATTAAAATTTAGAATAGAATTTTAACTCCATATCATTAGCCCTTAATGGGATAGCCCCATCCTATTTTAAAGATCTCATTATTTCATATTACCCCACCAGAGCACTTTGCTCTTAGAAGGCCATCTTACTTATTCTCTGAATTTTAGTACCTGAGTGGGAAAGGGCGTGTTTGGTGTTGAAGTGGTTAGAGTTTTGTGTGAAGAATGTAACAATTTTAAAAATCCTACGTTTAAATAAATTTGGAAAGAAAACACCCCAGTAAATTAAAATGACAATGATAAAAATGAATTTCAACAGAGAAAAACTGTTGTAATATTTGATAAACTGACCATGTATTGAGTGATCTCTAGACCTGGGTTCGCTTATGTTTTTGTTCCCTTCCTTTTTCCATACAAATTTGAACGTTTGTAACTAGCTGGACTTTTCCTTCAAAACTGGCCTCTTTTTTTAGTAAAGTAAAGCAAAGGCCGTGTTCATCACCCAGTTGGTTAGTATTTTGCTTCATATCTCATATTCAAGCCTGGTTTGAAACCTTGCGGGAAAGTACTCACATTTCTGCCAATTTTGCTTCAGAAAAATACAAAATGTTGAAAATGTTTTTTTGTCTGCAGTCTGTCAAAGTTTAGAATTTGGCACTTGTGATCCTCAGTTGCATTTTCTTAATCATTTTTCATGGTTTATTTGCAGAAATTACTTTTTTCAAGTGTTCTTTAATTTCTGACCCTTTATTGTCTCCAATGCTGTTTTCAACCTGTCAAGGCTTTATACCTGAATATGGATTGCGAAGTAATGTGCAAATGTTTCAAAGGTTTTAGATTGAAAATAACTGTTTGTCAAGCGCATTTGTATCCCAAAAATAAAGAACATAGCTTAAGTTTTTATTCCAAACTTTTCTAAGTCTTTCAGTAAAATGTTTATGTAGTTCATGAAATCATCCATCTGTTTTCCATAACTACACCATTAGAGCAAATTTGAACTAGTCTGATAAACTGAAGGGCAATTAAACTGCATTAACAAAAACAGGTTTCTGAAGAAGTGACAGATTCTTCAGATTCTTCAAAAAGTCTTAAACCAAAACAAGATTTTGAAGAAAAAAAAAAAAAAACTAGTCAACACGGCTCTCATCCTGCATCAGAGGTTTCTGTTTCTCCCCCACACTTCCTGTCTCTGGCAAACAAGCACTTAAAGACGGGCTTGCCAAGCTTTTCAGAAGAATCATAGAGAAATGAACTGAAACAGACTGGTAGACCCTGAAAATCCAATGCAGCAAAAAAAAAAAAAAAAGCACCAAGCTGACTTCCCTTTAGATTTGAAAGATAGCTCGCTGCTTTATCAATAACAAAAAGCAGTGGGATTTCACTACACCCAGCTTCAGTTCAGCAAAGTCTGTTGAAAAGTGGACGTGAAAGAAGATTTGCCATCAAAATAGCTTCTTCTCTGAAACCATTCACTCGTGTGTGCAGACGCAAAAGCTCCAGTGCAGAAAAATGAACTTAGAAGAAATAAAGTGCTCTGGCCTGATGAGTCCACCACGACTCGTACAGAGGATGGTTGTATTTCTAAAGGGTTAGTAAAAAATGAAAAAATGTATATCCGAAGAAAGCTGGGTTTTCTTTTAATATAATATGTGATTTTGGATTATTTTATATCCATAATGCACAACAGTTACCTATTATTATCATGTTGTTAAACCATAGTCTTGGTGAATTCTCAATTCTGATTGGCTTCAGGGTGTCCATTAAAAAGTGAAAATGGACACCTGAAAAATAAGTCCCGGTCAGAAAAAGTTCCATATTATTGGGCTGACCTAGATGCCAACTGGCAACTAGAACAATAGAAACTTTATCACAAGAGCAAGACAGTAGAAAAGATTTTTGTCCTTAACTGTGATGAAGATGCCACAGTCAAATACTATGTACTACTATCTACGTCAATGTTGCCTTTACCTTTAAATGGTTTGTTGCCAGCTCTTTTTTGTTTTTGTCTTGGACACATTATTGCTTGATGCAAAGTAAATATGTGAAGACAATTATTTTTATTAATTGCATTTAAATGTAAACATCTCTGCTCGCGCTCCTCATTCTGTGCCGAGGCTCTCCCTACCAACGGAAGGATACAGAACTTGAAGTTCCTTTGTTCTACCCTTAAAAAAACCCTTTCGGACACCCCTCTTCCTTCAAATGCCTCCTCAATGGGCTCTATGCATAACCTACTCCTGTGTTCAGCCCTTGACCATTTAATTGCTTCTGATTATGTTTACATGGAAATCGCGGAGAATTTGGAGTTAACCAGATGTCTATTGGAGATCCCCCGAGTCACTATAAATCATGTTAGGTGCATTGTTTGTCTTTCTGGCAAAACAGCCAGAAATAAAATACAAAAAGGATTTAATTTTTTTTTTGTGTCATCCTGCATTGCAAATGTTAAAGGTAATTTGCAAACACTAATTGTTATTTGCATGTACCACCAGCTCAAATTTATGTTGGCAACACGTAATACGTGAAGCCAATATGCAGATTGCTGGATTGCCGTACATATTTAAGTTCCTCCAAGGCTAAATGTTGTTTCTGGTTAGGGTTAGGGTATATAATTAATGTTAAAGTCCCGTTAGCTGTCACTCACCCAGGCTCTGGACAAGTTACCATGACAACATGTGGCACAGTGTATCAGATAGTCCGCTTCTTGTGAAAAACAATATAAAAAATAACAAGATTAAAGTACTAATCATATATTTATTTAGCTAATTATATAAACTGGATAATGCATTTGAGGTGACCGTTGTCAGAAATTAATGGATGACGTGGACACTTCCACTTCGGCATCATCCCTCACTTGTGTGCTTTACCTGTTTTTTTTTTTTTAACATGCCTGTAACCAAGATGTATTACATGAATTACGTCCACTTCAATGTCATTCACTGGAGTTGATGTTTTGGTAAAATGTTGCCATTATATTTAACCGTTTACTTCATACTCATTACTGAGCTCCCAACAGCTTAGTAGTTCATTTTTTGTGCTTGCATAATTATTCTTTACTCAGTTTCTGGTTGGTTTTATATTTTTTTTTCTAATCCATCAACAACAATTTGGCAATCTGTGGGAATATGCATCTGTTCAATAGGCAAATGCTTTACTAAAGTGCCAACTTAGCTTATAATAAATTGTGGAAGCTGCATTTTAGCTTGGCTTTAAGGAGCTTTCTTTCTAACCAGACATACCCTAATAAAGTTGTTTAATTTAAGAGAACCTTGTCTGTAGATTTTTCCTCTCACCTGGTTGCAGTTATGTGTGTGTTTTTTTTTTTTCCCAAATGTATCTCTTACAGGCAGTGGACCCTTTACACAGTGATATACCTGTTTATTTATGCATGCTTTGTTTGGGTGTTGGTCCATTTCAAAGCAGTTCTTGTCAGGTGAACACTTAGCATGAATTAAATCACAAGAGTTTGACTAGACATTGAGCTTATTTACATCTTGGGAATGCATTAAACCATTTCCCTTTACCCTTGACCTCATCGTAATAGAGGTAGCACAGCTTTGAAAGAGTTGTCATTGGACAATTTTTCCTTGCCAAATTCCCCCCAGAGATGAGCATGTGGGGCCTGACAGTGGGTACTAAGTCTGCGTGGTGATTCCACTCAATCAGTGGCTCACTGACAATCTGTCTTGACAATCCAGGAAAGGAGGAAATATGACACAAATGTTCTCATAAATCCATTTAGTATAAGGCGTAGCCAAGGGCAAAGTACTTTGGAGCCAGAGAGAGAGAAAATGGAAAATGAGCAAAGAAGAAAAAAAAAAAGATGAACTCTGAGGATATTAATACCGCTGTGAATATATCTATTATCCACATTCATTTCAAGGCACTGCAGCATAATAAAGCAGTATCCATTCTCCATTTAAAGTCTGAAGCAGTACTTCGCTCTGTATTATGTAGACAAAATGGTTCTCTGGATGGGGTGGGACACTGTGGGGATCATTTGTCTTCTGTTCTCAGAGGAATTGCATGGAATCATGGGGTTGAGGATATATTCCCCAATGCCAGTGAGGGGAGGGAGAGTATCTCTGAAGGCAACAGCATCAACAGCTGGATAGATGGATGCCTTTTCAAGCCAATCACTTTAGCGGCTTTGTTGTTGGCATACAGGTGACAAAGTAATTTCAAAAAATATCTTTTTTGTCTAATACTCTGTGGGACTTACCATTATTTTAATAATTATCACCACTACCAAGCAAGAAAATCACTATTACCTTTTAGTTCAAAGTCTACAAATTCTCCACCGTATTTGTTAGAGTGAGTTCTGGTCTCTGTGTGATTGCCAGACCTGAAGTAGCCTGGCAACACACAAGACAGGGCCACTATTGGAACTAACCTGTTCACTGCTGCACTGTCTGGTACATGTGGTGATTTCATTATGGCTTTACTGTTTATATGTTTATGTGTCCTTGAGGAATGCACCCAGTCATACTTTTTGGGTTAAAAAAATGTGGCTGCAAAAATGTACTTTGTGAGTTGCTAGAGGGAAAAAAGTAGGTGTGTAGATGAGTTCATGTGCCTCTTAAATTAAGTTTTATCAACTGAAAATAAAGGTGCCACATACATGGAGTCCATTCTGTTTGTTTGAAGTTTTAGTTCAGCAGTATTATTTATACTCGAAATCTACACAAAAGATTGACTTGCAGCAGATTTTGTGTTATTTCTCCAGATTTATACTAGTCCGTCTGTGGTGCATCTTAATTGCGTTGCATGGGAAGTCCATCTCATGACCGTCAGTTAGTTTACGTTGTCTCTGTTGTATCTCTGGTCCGTCTTCCCTCCCCCATGAGGAGTAGTTTGTCCTGCCAACCCCATGTCGAAGAGTAGTCCCACTTTCTTTGGTCATCCAAAACTTAAGCTATCAGGCCCCGTGCCCTCTCCATCCTCAATGAGTCCATGTAGAATGCATGTTTTAGGACATAAATGATGTTATGTTTATGTACTTCCAAAATGAAAGTCAACGTTTATTTAAAATAAAAAATATATTCATTTTTATTTTGAAAATACAACAGAACTTTGTAGTTTGAAACCCAGTACTGTTTCCCGTTTCTTCAACTTTTTACCGTGATATTAACGGCTCAATAGACTGGAAGTAGAACTCCTGCGTTGTGTTGCACTGCAGAGAACTGAACGTCAGGCGCATATATATTTTTGTTTCAACACAACAAAAAAAAAGGTGTATATTTGTGTAGCGCTTTTCTACCTCCCTTGAAAATCCAAAGCGCTTTACAGTCACATTCACCCACATTCTCACACACTGGTGGCGGCTCTGCTTCCAAACACTGACGCCAATCTTCCACCAGAGACAATGTGCGGTTCAGTGTCTTGTCCATGGACACTTCAACACATGGGTTGGCAAGGCGGGAATTGAAACTCTAATCTTTCGATCGGAGGTCGACTGCCCTAATGCTGCACCACAGCCTCCCCACAATGGATACACAATGCAACGAAGACGCACTGCAGATGGACCAGTGTAAATCTGCCTTTGATTCAATGCAAAGGACTGTCAATGGCATTGACTTACCATTGTGCTTTTTTCTGAGATTTTGTTGAGTTTAAAGTTTTTTTTCAGTGTATTATGACCCAAATAAGAAGTATAAGAAAGTGCAAATAAATTAATCTATTGTTTTTTTGGCTTCTTATTGTGAGAATGTCTGGAAAACCATGGTCCCTAAATCTAAAACAATGCAGTTGTTTCAATATCGATCATGTATCAGGTCATTGTTGCCTGCAATGCAAAGTTTCTTCCTGAGATAATTTCGATTTTCCTTTTACAAGTTTGTAGTTACAGTACAAAAAAGATAAAAAGTTTAAATGAATAACAGTCTAACTCAAGTGTACTTCAATGTTCCTTTAACAATTTCCATTTGCCATTTGATGATTGTGAGTGTGTATGAGTGTGTGATTGTGGCCCTGCGACAGCCTCTAAATGTGTTTACCCTTTCCAATTTTAAAAATAAATTATTCTAGATATTTGGCGGGATTTTCTAGATATCCAGACAGTGATACATTTTACCAACACATGAAATTGTAGCCAAGAAACAACATATTTTTACATTTATCTGGTAAATCAGTTAGTGGTAAAACACTGATGTGAAGTAAATTTGTGAACAAAACACAAAGCAAATCATCTCTCTAATTATACAGACTGACAGATTTTTTGTCTCTAATTTTATGAACTCTTGGACCAGCCTCAATTCAGAAAAAGAAGCTTTAGTTTCACATAGCATGATCATAAAGCTGATGGGAGAGATATAAAAGTTGTCTACTTTCAAAGAGTTTTTTTTTTGCTTGTTTAGAATATGGTTTTTTAACTATCATTGTAAATTGTCCAAAAGTTATTCCAACTGTGGCTCCAATGCAAGAGATGGAAAGTTTTTATTTTTATTTTTTACAGGTTGCTTAAGGTAAACTGGAGCTTGCACCCTAAAGTAATAGAATAGGTTCAGCCAGGCCAGCAGTGTAAATGGACAGTCTGTCACAACGAATATTAGCAACAGGAAACAGACCCGTCTACCAGCACCAGTGCAGAATGAGTGATGGGCTCTGGAGAGTTTTCCTCTTTGTTTTACTTTTTTTTTTTTTTTTTCCACGCTCACCTCATGGTGGATGAGTAGTCATTGTAAGACCATAACAACTATCCTCTCATTTTTCTGTTCTTGCTGCCCATCTCACTTTCCCTCCACCCCTGATTTCCTGCATCCTGACTTTGGCCAGCCAATATGAATGTAGACAGAGATAGACACATGCAGGGAGGCCAACAGCCCTGCTTAGCATCAACCTCCAGTTTGTGACAGTAGATTTCAATGAAGCCTGACAATGGGACAGGAGTTGAAATAATGCTTTTTGCCAGCCTAGAAATTCAGCCTGCCATAGGATACCAATTTCCATGCTTGGGGTGTTTTTTTCTTAAGCTACCTTGGACATTTCCATCCCACAACCTAGATTTTATGATCAATAATAACTTTTTAACAATATTTTTTTTTCTAAATGTATACATACTAAAATAATTATACATTTAATTCAGATGTTTTATAGCAGATAGATCTTTTTTAACCTTTATGTTTTTACACTTGACAGTTTTCATTTTCCTGCACTCTTCTTAGAGATGACCCTACAGATATCCCTGTTGCATTCAATTGCCAGTTCTTTCTTAACTTTCTCAGTCGGAGAGGTTTACTAGTAAAACCATTAAGACACAGTTCCAAAATATTTTAGATTAATGTAATGAGAACTTTTTTTCAATATCCTTTCTGCAATGGTGAAAATATACAGCTACGTTCACACCGCGCTCAGCAACACACATTCAAGTGTGTTGACTTTCAATCAAAAGTCTATGTAAACGCATGTATTTACACGTTTTAGGCTTCCATGTTTAAAACTCTAGCATTTAGGCATCTCTACACAAGTTTTTAAATACGTTTTTGGACTTTAGGTACAAAGCGTGCATCCGTTGAATTTGCGTTGAAAGGTGAACCTGATTGAACTTTGACCATTTTGGGACTGGAATTTGAAGGTGACTTATGGAGACTATTAACCATTTTAAAACTGATCATAAATAAGGATTTAACTAAAGCGGTTTGTGCCTGGACAAAATTGTATGACACCAAATCTTTCATACTGTTTCTCGGAATAGAGCTGTAAAAGAAAACGTCTAGAGAAAGATTTACAAGATTTACACCACTTCGTTATTTTGTCTAAATGCACGTCCTTAAACGTGCGCTACATGTCCAGTACGTGGACATGAACGTAGCGCTACTAAGACATATACCCTTTCTATGGCCAAGTCATTGTTTTTTGGGTAACAAAGCTCGTAAAACATTGATTAAACAATTTAGTGAGGATAGATCTAAAAAAGTCGTGGAGAGATGTGTTTTTTTTCCACTTCGTTTTGATATATCAAATAATGATGATAATTGGTTGAACACATTTGAGGGAAATTTAGTTTTTCCTGAAGTAGTTGCTGTGCCCTTTAGATATTAGTTGGACTATTTCAAACTACACGTGTAGTACTACTTGGACTCCCAAACAGCATGATGTGCTCTCCAACACAGTGGTTGGGCTGCTACTTTGTTTTGCACTTTGCCAAATCTAGCCTTAACCAATTGGTGAAAATCTACGAAACCAGTATCACCAACGTTTTACCAAACATTTTGAGATTTTAATGTTCAATGTATGCCTGTAAATGCATTTCCAGGGGGTTTTGATGTGATTATTGAGTGTTGCAGAAGATAAAAAGAAACAGTCATTTAGTGGTTGTTATACGTCTGAAAATAGGCATTTAAAGAGGCCGTATTGTGCTCTTCTCCAAGTGTTAAATAGATAGTTATATAGCTTGTTTTTTTGTTTCTGTCATCTTCTGTAGTTTTTTTTTTCCTCAGAAAGCCATTTTTTGAACCTTCTCAAAACCACCAGTTGCCTGCATGGATAACTTATAATCAATAGTGTTAAAATCTTTTCACTTGCTGTGGTGTCATGAGCTCAGCTGTTATTGTGGTGAAAAAGAGGCACATGGAATCAACAGAACAATAAATGTATTTTTTTAATCTTTCCTCTTGACTTTTTTTTAACGTTCTTTTGATTTTCTTGCTTTATATCAAAGGCAGCCTGTGTTGTGCTGCTCAAGCCATTTTTTGTTTGTTTGCTTTTATGATGTAAATCACTCCGGTCTTCTCTAATTTTGTCCTCAGGCTTTATGGAATGAGTTTAATTTAGCAGCTAGCCCCCTGTTTACAAAATAAATCCAACAGGTCCTGACTATGACCTTTCTCTTACAAGCTGATAATTTGCATTTTCCACTCTTTTTTTTAACAGCTCTGTGATATGGAGTCACAATGTGTGATCCATATTCAAATATTATTCAAATCAGTTGGATCACATTTGCATGTGAAATTAAGGTTTTTGAGCGAGGTAGCCTGCATGCTGATCTGAGAGGCAACCGTCATCGTAAATGGGGTTGGTGTTGCAAATATACTGAGGTCTGTCTAAGCTCCATACTGTGCTACGTTCAGAATCTATTTTATTTCAGCTTCAAAATTAATTTTGCAGTCTTCAGACAGAAATATAACACTTTCCATTTGCATAGGAGAATCTGACCAGTTATTTCCATGGTTTCATAGAGGTTTAAAAACATGCTGAGTCATGTTTAAACAGAAATACTTGCATTATTATTACTGTAATTTCCACACAGCAGGGTACACTGGATTACAAGGCAAACCATCAATGAATGCTCTATTTCTTTACTTAATATATAAGGCGCACCAAAAGATAAGGTGCAATAAGTGAGACAAAAGAGTCAGAATCCGAGTCAGTCAGTCAGACTTTTACTGCATTCACATTAACTCTAGAATTTGTTTGTAACACACTACTCGTTAGTAGTGGATATACAATACGTGTATCTCTCAATCTTGTTTGCAACATGTGAAACGCAAACTAATAAAGCTAAAACAAACGTTACAGTGACTCAGCTAACTACAAAGTTAGTTAGAAACATGTAAAAAAAAAAAAAAAAAAAAAGAAAGTCTGACACTGTTACATGTTAGATGCTGTAGCTAATTAACATATTAACACCCAATCAAACATTTTGACAGACCTCTCAAAATCACTTCGACATCAGAAAGAACAACCAGAATTATTCCACTCATAAAATGCTCCTGATTATAAGGCGCACTATAGTTTTTAACACAAAAATATGGTTGCTATTTAGTATGGAAAATACACATAAATACATGTCATATCTTTTTAGGGGAGAGCTGATGCAAACCCAACAATGCTGCAACATTAAAGAATGTTTTAATATACTATATGCCATAGATAATAGTGTTTTTGCTTTGAGGTATTTCAACCTAAAGAAATTGCTGAAGTTTGATGACACACCTTTTGAATAAACTGCAGCTGATATCTTGTAAAATTCCTTGTAAAATAAGTAGATCAAAAACTGTTTGTCACACTGGGAGCTCTTCCACAATGACCCTCCTTTTTTATATGACATTTCATCATGGCCTGAGGGGAGGGGTCGGTGCATGGCACACCTTTGGGCTTAAGCTACTTGGCAGTTAAATGTACCTACAAGGTTGCGCATTAGACATACAGGGCTCTTTGGTGGGTGGGCCACTGTCTAAAAATATGAACTGTCCAACCAATCCATTATCCACTGATTTTGAAGCACACCTTTTCGTACATCCACTCTCAGTACCATTACACAAAACACTTGAATGTACACGCCACACTAGGAGGGTGATCAATGGTGATCCTCTGCCCTCTCTCCCAATCCTTATGGCATGGCTTAAAGGCTGGAGGTGGGGTTCTGACTGTGTATCCATAGTGTATTGGCTCCTTTGGTTTAGTGCCCCCCCTGGCCCACTTAACCCAATGTGATATTTGTGATTCATGAATTTGGAATTATATTACATATGAGCTAGAGGGAAATTTGAGCCCCAGGTGGCCAATTTTGGGTTCCTACCATCATGTTCTCTTGACCACATCTGGGTTCAGTGGTTTAGGATGTTTAGGACTTTTAGGCCTTTAATCCAGGGATGTTGAGGTCTTTGGGAATGCGGGGCTTATACTGGAAACCAGGCGTCCGAAGGGCCGGCTTTGGTTTGTGCTGATGCTTATGTTGTATCAAGTTGTTTGTGGAGTGGAGGTTTTCAGACTACTTCTTGATGAAGTTTCCAGAGGACCCTGGTTGCGTGTGCCGCCCAGCGTTAGGCCAATGCAACCACGTCCAACACCTTTCTTTCTACATTCAACAACCTTTGCATTTTAGTAAACACACTCTGAACACACCTGCTTGCTCGCCACTGCACAAGCAAAGATGTTTTTAATGCAGGCAGTTAGGACTGATATATGAAGTGTGCATTTGTGTGTGGAGTATGTTTGTATAAGTTTGTATGATTATCTTGTGGATCTGTACTTTTCTTTGTGGAGTTTGCACCTTCTCCCTGTACAGGGTTTTCTCAGACATTCTTTTAATGTCATTGTTATTTATTTTATTTTGAAAGGGTAAATGATGGAAATAAAACCTATTTTTTGACATATTAAAAGAATGTCTCATCTGTAAACTGATGTCTTTAGAAGATGTTTCAATTTTTCCTTGAGTTCTTTATACACAATATATACAAAATATAACATTTTACCTGGGGTGCCCAAACTTTTGATCCCCACTGTGTTTCTCAGCAGTGAGCTAATGTTTAATGAATGTTTTTTTTCTTGTTCTAAATTCACATTTTAAAATTTAATAAAGGTTCTATTTTTTTAAATATTTTTTGTAAGTTCCTAAATGCAGGTAAAAAGGAGAGGTATCACTTGAATCATTTTCTTTGCAGTTATAATCAAATTGCTGTTGCAGTGAGAGCTGTCAGAGGGATTTAACAGTCAACACTATCTGAGTGTCTCGCTGTCGCTGGTTTCCTCCTCTTTGCCTTGACATAACGGCTGAGACCTGCTCTTTATTGGAAGGTCTGTTTTTATTCCGCCAGCTGAAGCTGTGGTAAGGAGGGATAGAATCGATTGTTGGAGGCCAAATTGAACGTTTGTTGAGCTGCAGCCTGAAAAGATAAAAACCTCTGACTCTGCCTGCTTTGTTTATCATCAGGTGGCCTTTTCTATGTGTGCTATGCTGTGATTTTGATGTGTTAAGTCATAATGGGGGAGCCACTATTCTTTGGAGAGGCTGCCAATAAAAATCACAGACAGAGGGGATTATGCTTCATGTCATCCCATGTTTTGGTTTTTTCAGCCTCTAGTGTGTTCATTGTTTTGTTTTTTTTTACCAGAAATCTCGTTGTGTTATTTACCTCTTGCTTAAAATGCTATTTTTCTCCATTTGTCTTGATTCATTTTTGTTTTATAAATAGAAACATCTAACGCAGTGCACTTAAGAGAGTTTACATGCCAATGTTGGGCTCCATTCATTCAGTCTCTCTACAGAATATTGACTAGTTTGGTTTAAATGTTTGTAAGCAGGCTCATCTGCTCACTTATTGGGTCTGACTTCTACACACCCTGCAGCAGAGTGAAGCAATTACACAAGTGAGCAGTTGGCACAGGGGAAAATCAAGATGTTGTCAATCTTTTTTTTTAGAATGGTTTATTCTGTTTGAACGGTGGGAGACTGGAATAGTTCTCTAAAACACCAGATATCATGTGTTCATAAAGGCTGATTGAGAACACAACAGAAGGAAAACATGATTTATTACAAACTGAAAAAAGCTGCCATGACCACCTCTTTTGCTCTCTGTCCATTATAGACATTCCTATGTGAGCCTTTGAAACAATATTTTAGTCTAAATGAAATAATCTAGTTCATACCTTATACTCATTTTCTTAAAACTAATCTTTGAAGTCCCACTTCAATAAGCTTTTATTGGATTTTAGATCGATTTTTAAAGTGTTTCCAGAGGTCTTTTAATTATGGTTATGTATTTTTTTCAGAAAGTAAAAAAAAAAAAAAACGAACCTTTTCTAGGAGCAGCAGTAGTTCTTTAGAAATTTGCCTCTGAGGTGTGAGCAGAGTGAGTCTTCCTTCATTTTCCATCATCCCCCTTTCTTTGCACTATCTCACATCAGTCCAGCCGTACTGGTGCAACAGATGTGGCGAGCAATATTGAAGCTATCCAGCTGAATAGTTCTGAGTCAGAGTCCAGGTCAGACGACAAAAACAAAGGCGTACGTGGATCTATTTGTCTCCAAGTGCATGTATCAGAAGTGAGCTTGTGGCCTGTAGATTGTAGCTTTTTCGTTGTCTGCTTTTGATTCACAGTGATTTGAATAAAGAAATACTCAGAAACACAGTTTTAATCCTAAATAATGTCATACATGCCCTCCATCATGGGAAAAAGGCTTCAAAGAACATGCTAAAAAACAAACAAAATACAACTTTCATTGGAATGGGTCTTATAAATAACAAAAATAAATAACATGTACATTCTTCCTATATTTTTTTCAACAATGGAGCTTTTATTAATATTCGTTTTTATGCAAAAAAAAAAAATGTACATAGTTCATGCTTAATGAGATTCTTGATAAACGTGTTTCAGATGACAGAGATAATAATCCACAATGTTTGATGGCGACTGCCTCATAAATCAGGAGAAAATATATAATAGAAAATGAAATACGTGCTTATTACTCACCCGTTTTCCCCTCTGACCATAGTTAGGTGTCCTCACCCAAGCCTGGCTTGCAGCAGAATATATATCTTTAGCAAGCGTCCGAAAATATCTGCAGTAACAAGGAGAGACAGACCGACATTTTGCTTATTACTTTTTTTTTCTAATATACTGATAAGACGAGTACAGAATGTGTTTAATTTGGCTTGTTTAATTATGAGTAATCCAGTTGCATCTGTCAGAATGTGTTTAACAGCTGCATTGATATTCTGCTCTACAGCATACCCCTGGGTTATCCAATAAAACACCAGCCATTACTCACTCTCTCTACTTTCCCACAGATTACCAGATTACCCACAGGGCCATCTTCTCAAAGGGAAAGGATTGGCTCTTAATGGTACATGTTTTATGGAGCATAACTATGTTTAAAGATTTGATTAGAATTTAAGCAAATTGGTATATAAAATGCATCACTGATTATAATGATCACAGTTGTATTGTGATTTATCCCCAAATTTAAATTTAAAAATATATGCATTTATTTTTTTACTTTTTACAGTTTTCGAGGGAAATTTATGAAAATACAAAAGTCATTTGAAATAAGTCTGTTGTTGAAGAATGGTGGTTTTTAAAATATGTTATCTCACGTGTGGGAGAAAAAAATACTTGCAGGTTCACAAGAGATTTAGAATAAATGTTGCCTTTTTTTAAATGTTGTTTTTAATATAAAATTGTCCTTCAGTTCTGTCCCATTCAGTGTATTATTTACAGGATGCTGCCATTTAGTTTAACCATCAAAATACTTTCGCCTTGAACTGTCATTTTGCTAGCTGTATTTGCACTTTTGAATATGCTGACATCCCAAATGTACTATTCTTCAGTTCAAATCTATCTTTTTTCCCCTTTTTTTTCAAATTTATTTGACATAAAAGCCGCTGTAATGGAAGTAAATCTTTGTAAATATGTGCTAAACTTGAGGATATTTTAACATGATTTCTCTGTAGTGCCCTTTTCCAAAGTTCATACATTTTTTGTTGTGCTTCAAACGTGGTGAATGTAGATCAAACAAAATAAAAATGTAATCTTAAACTAGCCTTTTTAGAAAATATTTGAAAAAACATTGAAAAGAATATTTTCATCAGAACATGCAATGCAGACCCTATCCATCATGACTCCAACTTCTGGTCCACATGAATGAAGAACAAACAGCTTTAAGCTGTGCTAAAAGCTGTTTGTCCATTCAGTAGGTTGACTGGCTCAGAGCTACAACTTCCCTCTTAGTAAGGACTGAATGTCAAGCTGCCAGGGGATATATGGTAGTAGTACAAGCAAACTGGCGCTATTCTGGTTTTATATTTTTAACAAGTCATCATCTGCGTTGTTGAGATTATTTTTTTAAACAAAGTAATGAAATCTAAACAGCTTATCTACCGAGTCGTAATTTCTTTGAGTTTAATGGTTTTTTGCATGTTTTTGTGGTAGAGTAATGGATGCATTAAAAATAGTGTTGTCAACGTTAACGAGTTAATGCACGTGATTAATTCAGAATATTAATGGGTTAAAATTCATTATGCAAATAAATTACATGTCAGAAGCGACCGGCTTCCACTTCCCGTCAACACAAGACATTGTAACATGCAAATTTGAACGATATAAATCACTGACTTGTTTTGTTTTTGTTTGTTTTTATTTATGCCTTCACGTACTTGTAATGTCGCCTAATCCTAGTAAATCACATATCAACGATTGATGTAACACATATATTCTTGTATACACCAACAAACACCTTTTTAACTACGTTAGAGTGTTTCAGAATTTTGACTTTGAACTTGGCATTTAAATATGTAAGTTCCACTTTCATAAGGCCTTAGTATGTGTCAGGACACGTCATAGCCACTGGAGGTGTCCTTTGCGTGTCACACGTTGTTTTCAACTGCTGTCAGTATTCGGTGAAAGGTGGTAAAAGAACTAGACTTTTTTATGTATTTATTTTTTAACACTTTGTAAGACAGAGAATACTGACATAGAATGTAATGACTTTGTAGATTTTTACCTTGAAATGCACCTAGCTTTAATTCATATGGCACTGCCATTTTTAAAGCACTGTAAAAGCTTTTTTAAAAAAAAAAAACAACAACATTGTGCTTTATAATCTGTAGCACCTCATACATGGATTAATTCTGCTTCTGCTTATCAATGTTAAAGTAATTTTGACAGGTGCTATGAAAATTCTTGGCTAGCTAACTTAGATCAGTGTTGGTCTATGTTTTATGGTGTTACTCACAGTAACGTTTGTTTTAATGACATCAATCTTTTTTTCTTTTTTTGTGTGCGTGTGTTGCAAACAAGGTTGGGAGTTACAGGCATTGTCGACATGCTAAAAATGATGACTTGGCTAATGTTCAGCATAATACAAAAAAGTTCTAGAGTTACCGTGAACGCAGTAAATAGAGTCTGACTGACTGACAGATTAATCTCTGACTCTTTTGTCTCACTCAAATAACTTTTATTTCGTCTAATCTGTGACATAAGTTCACAAATAAAAAATGCTGAATAAACTGTAATTATCTTTAGCTGACTGTATTATCTGACTGTATCATCTTTAGTATTTTTCATTGAAAAGCATTAACAAGGTTGACATATCATATAGTTTAATGGTATAGTGACATTGCCATTTTCTACAACACAAGGAAAAATACAAACATGTGGCAATTTCAGCATCAATATCATGGGGCTAAAAAAAGGTCTACCCTGTCCAGTCCAGATGAAGTGCATGCAGATAATCTCTGCACTGAGTGCAGGTATTGATTTGATATTTTATTATAATATAATTGCTTCCTTTCTTTTTGTTTATATTTGTTTGTGTGCGTGCTTTCCTTACATAATACATTTCACTGCAGAGGTGACTCTCAAATTGCTTTTTCCCTTCCATTGATTAAAGTCAGAACCTTACTGCCTTATTCCGTTCCAACTAAAGCTAATCAATTTTCTCCATCTATGCTATGTTTCTATGTGTGCTGGTCACACCTCACGCATCGCAGTCCTGGACTGCTCCCAATGCAATAGAAAACTACCCTGTGAGGGTGCGTGGGGGAGGGATTGGGATTGATATGGGGGAGCTCAGCAAGTTAATTCATCTCTCCACTTAAAAGCCTCATTAAGGTTTGCCTGGGGTGGAAGGGGTTGTGTTTTGAAAGAGGTTGTGTTTATGACTTGGCAATCTTGCATACCAAGTATTTGTGTGGCAAACAAAAGACACACAAGCTCTCCAACCAGATCTATACTGAACACTTCCATACTTAAACGCTTCTTGATTGAATACTTTTTTTCAAGTGGATCTTTCTCTGGAAAGCAAAGATATCTACTTTTTGAGATTGATACTAAATGAAGACATATGGGGTGTTAAAAAACGGAACTGCTTTTGACTTCTTCTTCACTAGTGAGATATAGGAACAAAATTATTTCTAACTTGCATAGTTATATATGAGACAAGCAGAACTGGAAGAAGTAAAAAAATAAAAAAAACTTCTCCTCTGTGGTTTTGTTATGTACTTCACATATTTGGAGTCAAACATATTCAATATTATGCAGTTTTGGGACTGTGCATAAACTTAAAGGATTACCCCCCACCCCCAGCCCCTATTTCTTTTTTCTTAAACAAACAAATTAACCCTGACCTCATCCTCCAGAAATTTGAATAACTTTTTGTATCTCATTTACTTTATTACATTTTTTTTCTCACTACAAGCCACACCTTTTTTTTTTTGTCTTGCTTAATAAACCTTAAAGTGCTGTGCATCCGATATATAGCACAACTTTGAAAATAGACCATTCATTGACAGTGGACCTCATCATCCACTACATCCTAGTGCTGAAAATATGGTATATATTTTGAATTCTAATATTTTTTGTTTATTTTTTTTCTGATGAACCTTGTTGACACACAGTTGTGAACTTAATTAATTATAACACTTAATTGAAAACTGTTGAGTTTGAGTATTTAAGTTTGTTGTAATTTGCTACCTAAAAATGAATTTGAGTTGGATACTGAAAAGTTTGACAGATCTCTTGAAATGAATGGAATACAAGATTTCTTACAGGAAAAGATGCACTTACTGTCCTTACTCACTTACTTATTTGTAAATGGTTTTGAAACACTTTCTCTCAACAAAAAAGTAACCAATTTAGAGGCACATGCTGCAATGTGTTGTGGGAGTTGATAATCAACTTAGTAGACCCAGAAAAATTGAATGTTTTGTTGTTTTTCATCTCGTCTTTTTTGGCTGCACTTATTTTTAAGATAAACTCTGTTGGTTTTTTTAGCTTCTTCTCGTCAACTGTCTGTCACGCTGAATTTCTTTTTGTTTTTCTTGTTGGTTTTTTTTGACCCGACCACTATTAAATCACAAGAGCACTCATGCTGGCACAGTCATATATTGAATTACTTTCATCACATCTGCTTAAAAGTTTCCTTTTCTCCTTGAAGTCTGTGAATATTTCTGATTTCTTACTTTCTTTGGTGTTGACAGAAGAAAAGGAACATCCAAAGCGTCGTGCACTCTAAAAAAGCGATTTTTACCGTCAGCGGTGCTTCAGAGGTAAAAAATGAACATCTTTATCCAGATGTATTTCTGATACATCAGTGACAAACGCTGAGTAATATCTATACAAGGCTTTTCCCATCACAGGAATAGACATTGTTGTTGTAGTCTGAGTAAAAAATGATCAGAAACAGATGTGATAGAAGAAAGTTGTTCGTCATGTTACTTTATCAACAACACTTTTCGTGTCTGAAGCATCTCCCACCCTCACACTCCTCACGTGTATCATAAATCACCACATATGTGAAGAGCCTGGCTGCTGTATTGAACTCCTTTTTTTTTTTAATCACTCTTTGTGAAGTATTTGTGTTCAGTTTCTGTGCGTCTTCTGTGGTGAAACAAATCAGTTTCAGTTAATCTGTTGACATTTGCCTGTGAACTTTTGTGGGGTTATTGTCAATGCAAATATGAGAGTTTTTTTCACTCACAGTGGGAGCTCTTGTGCTTCAACCGGAAATATAAGAGTAAGCAAAACAACAGGACGAAGAGGTTGGAGTGGGTAGATATGAGAGGTCGGAGTCACTCAGACATGAGGTGAGCTAATGACAATAAAACTTACCAAGTTCTTTGGAAACCAAAGTGCAACAAGGTAAAGCTAAGTTCCAAGTTTTACAGACGGTCAACAAAGTGCCAAACCGCACAGTGAGGTAACTTTCCTTGAAACTGCTGTTAATAAAAAACCACTATCACTGTCCTTTAAGTTAATTCTTAATCGTTTTAGTCAGACTGACAAGACATTGACCTAAAAACTGGAATTCTCTGCAGTTAAGGTTGCTTTTTATAGTTTCTGCAAAAAGTAGCTTAAACCATTAAATATTTTGCATTTTTTCCCTTTTTTATTTCTAATGTAAATGAAGTGTAATACGGAAGCCTTACCATCAATCATATTCAAGATTATTTTAAAGTTCTGTTAGTGTAGGATATGTATTTTCCTTTGGTTATAAACAAGTTTACCAAAACCTTATCTTGATGTTGCTTCATGGAAACTTGGACGTGAAATCTTCTTCCTTGAAGAAAATCCAAGTGGCTTTATTAGTCTGAGTGGTGCAGGGTTCAATCCACATTTGTATAATTCAGGTGGGATTCCAACATTCCTGCAGTCGGATGGCTCATTAAAGGGACGTAAAGAAAATCTACCAGAGTATACTCCTTTTGTCATGTAATTCCCCCTAGCCCCATCACATGGTCATTGGGTGTGATCACGCTCGTCGTCTTTGGACTTTTCAAATGACAACATGGTAAAATGGAGATAAATTGTGTCTGAGGAATTCCTTTCTGTTGGTGTCCCACCTGGAGGATACAATTGTGGACTAGATTCTGCACCACTCAGACTAATGAAGCCACTTGGATAAGCGGTGACACATTTTAAGAAAGAAGATTTTCAAGTCCACTTGCCATGACTCAACTTAAGATATCACCTGGATAAATGAGAACTTTCACTGTTTTAACGGAACCTTTAAAAATGCATTCTTTCTTTAAATTTGGACTAACATTACAACTACAAAAGCTAATTATGTTGATGGCAGATGAACATGTTTTCCCTAATATTATCATGATCATTAGCCCCCTCTGTCTGGCTTAAATATCTTCTACATACAGATTGCCTGCAGTTTTGTTTTTCACAATCCTCAAATTTAAGTAACTCGGATTTTAAGGTGTTGTGATTAGGGTGTTTCATGTCTAAAATTTTCAACAGTTTTACTGTATAATACATTTGAGCCATACGTTTTGATAATATTCATGTTTTTCCACCTTGATGTAATTAAAATGTTTTTGTAAAACAAACGTTTTATAGTTTATTTCCCATATTTGGGGGGAACTATTTCATTGTAGGGACTTACCTTTCTGGAAACTCTTATCTATTATGTACACCATTGTCAAATGCTAATTTTACCAAAGGCAGATCTCCACAGTAATTGAAAGTCAAATATTTGAAAAATGTCTCCTAAAACTTTTAACAGTTGAATAAAAAAGATTTAATAGATGTAATGCTTTCTAACATTGGGAGTAATGTTGAGACCAAATACCTTCTCATTTCAAACTGAGCTCATACTGATGGATTCACTTCACATATAAGTCTTTTGCTACATCCTTATTACTTTCCACACATCAAAAATTGCTTTTGATAATAAACCTTCTGCCAGTCCAAAATTACTCTTTTAGTGTAGATTAATGGCTCCAGACGTGATTGAAAGTTTTTAATTGATCACAACCTTTTTTTTTCAGTTCAATGTTAATAATTTGCTTACAAAGTTCTTATATGATCTCCGGTAATATAACACTAAAACAGAATTGTATTAAATATGAAGGTCCTACTTGAAGCATCCAGACTTAACCACACCCACAAATACAATGTAACGCCTTCTACAAGCTCACAGCTACTAGACCTCTTGACCAGCGATGCTGTTTACAAAGTCCACTGCGACAAATTAATTCTTATGCCTTCCGTTTCTTGTATTCACACCGTCAAAACCTTTGCTGTAAAATGGAAGATATTTGTACAGACCATTGATTTTTCAAATGCATTTGATTGCCAATGGATGTATTTATTGGGGAGTAATATTTTGTTTTACACTAATTCTGCTTATTCCTGTTTTTTAACCGCTTGATGCCTGAATTTATTTCAAGCTATAAAAAGCAAAATCACGTTTTTGGTTTTAAGTAGATGCTAAATGGAGGTAAGTTTGGAGAAGTGTTTTGATGCATCAATAGACGTCAAACTGTTAAACGATAACTGCCAAAAATGTCCTTTAAAAATGTTTTGTTTTTTTATCACATACGTAAGTTTGAACGATACGTACTTGTGTTTGTGTTTGACAAAATGCACACAAAAGTACCCTTTTTTACATTTGGGATGTGTTTTTCTGATCTCAGAGCAGTCACTAAGTCAAGTAAGGTGGTGAGTTTCTTGGATGTAGAAATGTCAAGTGAAGTGTGAACCTTTGAGATGTCAGGTGAAATAGCTTCAGCTGTGTGATAAAGTCCAACTTTGAAGCTATAAATGAGGTTAGAGGCACAAGTCAACCACTGCAGGCTAATATGACTGCCACGCCCCCATCGCTTTCTACCGCACAGACATGCTTCTTTTTATTCAGAATTATTCTTCATCTGGGGCTTAGGCTATTACATTTTAACATTCAGAATATCAATTTGCATTTTTTTTCTGAGCAGTAAGATGAAGTAAAGCAATCAAAAAGATTTTATTTTTGAGCTACGTAGGAGCCATTAGCACACTTAAGTAAATCATCAGCTTTGTTTGCACGGTTGTCTTCAGGATACTTGACACCAGGTATCTTCTGTATATGTTCATTTCAGGACCAAATTAACAACTTGATCAACATTAACAACAAGCATGAATCAAAAAATACTTTTGTTTTTGTTTTGTTTCAGTCTGTTGTCATTTATCTCTTACAACAGTTTGTCTGCCAAAACAGGAACTGCACTCAAACTGTATTACCATTCACATGACACCAGAAACATCGCCAAATTTACAAGAAAATATGCTGTAGCAAAGAGCAGTGGCAGCACAGTGCATGACAGGCATTCAGGTGAGTGACTGTCAATAGATCGGAGTGAAACCATTCTGCCCAGGTGATTCCTGGCTCTTCTTTATTGCTGAGGACAAACACCACCAGCCGCCCTGACTGATATCCTCAGCACTTCCTGGGGAATTGTCATCACCCCAGGTCAATGTCTAAAGTCTCCCATGCATCAAAATATATTGTAATTGACTCTATTTGTAATTCCTCCAGAGATCTGCTTCTAGGCTGTAGCTCTGATTGCTGCCAAAAGCAATAAAGTCTCACAGACATGACCCCCATTGTAAACAAGCCCTCACTCCAGAGGGCAAAACGCACAAAAGTTTTTGGTGGGTGTGCATTTTGCAATTTTTATTTTATTTTTTATTTGCTAGTTTAGTTATCCTTATTGCTCTGTTTTGTTTTTGTTTGTTTTTTTTTTTGCCCTTAAGGACGATGTTGCCATTGATGGCTTATAATGTAAAAAAGAAAGTATTTGCATATTTTTTTAGAGACACTGATCCTTGGGGAAAATGATACAAAAATGTTGTCATTGTATTAACTGCAGCAAAATGAGTGACATTTTTTTCTAGACTGACATATGCATTCCATACATTTATGTCAGCAAAAGAAGGCTTTACGATAAACCCTGTGGATAGTCAAATCCTATGGAGCATAAAGGGTTTTAGCTAAACCAAAAATTAAAATGGAAAATAGAGCAAAACCAACAATGGTTTAGTCGTTTGTGTACATGCAGTACTTCACAGGTAAAGAGAGATAATTGTTTTTTTAATTAATTATGTTTAAAATATGCATGTTATCATGTACGATTTAGAAGTTTAGAGGTTCTACATACTTAAAAATGGACCGAAATTTCAGACTTTTTTCTGTGCAGTTCTTTGTGCTGAGAGGTTCAGATAATTTGTGGATGTTGTTCTGTTAAGCTTAAAAAAACAAAAGTTGTGGGTTAAATGCCTCATTCTCTTGCCGACTGCTTTTAAAACCACATATGTAAGATAATCAGAGAGAAATGTGTGACTGCTGTGTCACAGTAACAGCATCATTGCTGCTTTTGCAAGTTGAGATGCTTTGATTAGTCCTCAAAGGAGAACAGAAAAATATGTGTTTTTTTATACCCTTGGTTATAGTTTCCACTTTTTCTACATTTTGGTTCCTTCTCATTCCCTTTTTGTTTTTATAACAATTGAGAATAAAGAGCAATTTATGCAAAATGCATAATACATAAAATAGCCATTGTAAAGTGGTGTCTTTATTCAAAATAGATATTTAATGCAACAAGTATTATTTTTGGTACCCACATTTTATTATTTACATCAGTTAAATTGCTTTTGACACATTCCCACCACTTTGTACTTGTATTAGTCATGGACCTACACATACTCTTTGCTTAAGCTGTGTGACGGATGTGACAGATAAAGACACAGTGTTTTTTTCAGCAGACTCCTGGACATTAAAAAAAAACGAGATTTTGAGGCTGATTATATCCAGCTTTAATTTGAGTTTTCTTCATTACACTATCCCCGTGAAGAAAACTTAAGAAACAAAATCTGTTCTACCTGGCCTTTTTAGACCTTTCACAGTTTAAAATCTGCTGATATTATGGGTTTTAGGAAGCTTTTAGAAGAAACATGCCTCATCAAAGCAAGAACATTTCAGGAATAGTCAATGAGTCAAACTGTTAGGTCAAACATTTACATTTGCTTTGCAGAAACCTTACAAACTGGAAATTTAATAAATTCTGAGTGTGAAAATACAATATTAAAACAAATCAGTATGAAATGTTTAAGACCCACTCCAACAAAAATCAAGTGTTTTGTGCTTGAATTAACATGTTCTTGTGGCATTTTTCTTGTGGTGGAGGACACACACACACACACACACGCACACACACACACACACACACACACACACACACACACATATATATATATAATTAATCTTAAAATTGTGTGACTGAGTCTTTTTTTTTTCAGACAAAAAATGCAGTTGGGAAACTTTTAAGTGGTACAAGTCAAAACAACAATCCACAGGCTTCCTGTTCTGCTTTATTCTGATCCATCCACTTGTAAACGACTAGTTCCATGTATGTCTTTGTTTTCCTCATCCGGGCTAGGCATCTGTCCCAAAACTGTAAGTCTGGATAGCTCCAACTTTTGCTTTCCATTTTGTTGCACCAGTAATGTTAGTCGGAGTTGTGATGCGCTGTAAACTAGAGGGAGAGGGTGTAAACAAAGGGATTATGCGAAGGGGCCTGGGTTACAAATTTGTTTGTAATTATATATATATAAATATGAATATGGCAATTCTTTCATTCTGTAAATGACCCCATAAAAAGATTAGACATAACAGCAGTTGATTAAAATCTATACAGATTTTATTTCCTCCAAACTGTTTATTAGAATTACAAAGAATACACTTTTAAAATATCTCCCATCATTTATTGCATTTTATCCTGTTTGATTTTATTGTAATAAGCCGCCAGATATTAGCTGTTAGCTTTTTTCTAACAACCTCTGTGTCCACCATAGTCCCTTGTGCTCCACATGCACAACCCCATCTTTACAGTTATTTCTGTCCGATAATATGAATTATGTCTTTCAGAGACAGATACAGGTCGTTTTCAGAGCTATCATGAGAGTATGCAATCCCCCCACCCACCCACCCACACACATACAGCTTCTTCCCCTCTGTTTCACTTGGAATGCCTCCAGTAGACGTTCATATTGCCTTATTTTGTCCCTTGGAAATTACTGTGTTATTTTTGGGGTAATTTTACTAATGATATCCCATGATGTTTGTTGGCTCTTTATTATTCAGAGAAAGAAGCTGATGATTAAGTGTATGCATGCAAGCTATAAAAAGAATAAATACATGAGTTTGCTGTCACCACAGTTCAGACAGTGGTGTGGCAGTTTGCACAATCCTGGCTGGCTTCTCTTTGTGTGACGTTTGTGTAATCTGTCTGTGAGGGTTTTCTCTTTGTGTTATTGCCATCTTTTTTTGAAAAACGTGCAGTTTGGTTTGTTATTTCAAATTATGTGCTGCTGTAAAAGTGTATACAGTGGGGATCGAAAGTTTGGGCACCCCAGGTAAAATGTTATATTATTGTGCATAGGGAACCCAAGGAAAAATTGAAAAACTTGCTAAAAGCATCAGTTTACAGATGCGACATAATTTCTATATGTTTAAAAAAGCGTTTATTCCCATCATTTACCCTTTCAAACATAGCAGAAAACAAAACAATGGTGTGTGCAAAAGTTTGGGCACCCTGCAGAATGTGTAGTATGCACCGGACCTTTTGGAAAAGCTGAGACCTGACAGTGTCATAGATTGTGAACAATCATTTGCAAAGACCAGGTGATTTGAATCTCAAAGATTTTAAATGATCTGAGTCATCTGACCTTGCACCAACAATCAGCATCAGCAGTTGTCCAGAACAATGAAAGTGAAAAAGGTTGATGCTACCAAAGCAGGAGAAGGCTAGAAGAAGATGGCAAAGCATTTTCAGGCACTAAATCCTCTGTTTGGAATGTCATTAAGAAACTGCAGTCAACAGGAACAGTGGAAGTTAAAGCAAGATCTGGAAGACCAAGAAAAATCTCAGACAGAGCAGCTCGCAGGATTGTGAGAAAAGCAAATCAAAATTCATGTTTGACTGCAGCATCCCTCCAGAAAGATCTGCAGACTCTGGAGTTGTGCTGCACTGTTCTACTGTCAACAGATACTTGTACAAATATGGTCTTCATGGAAGAGTCATCAGAAGAAAACCTCTACATCCTCACACCAAATCAACCTTGAAGTCACAAATGAACATAGAAAGAACTGATGCATTTAGAAACAATTCTGTGACCACAGGTTCTAACTGAACTTTGCTGCAATGAACAAAGTACGTTGGAGCAGAAAGGTCAGAGTAATGGAAAGAACCTGTCAACTGTCAAGCATGGGGTGGATCAATCATGCTTTGGCTTGTATTGCAGTCAGCAGCACAGGAAATATTTCACCAGTAGAAGGAAGAATGGATTCCACAAAATTTCAGCTAATTTTAGACACTAACTTGATGCCATCTGTGATAAAGTTAAAGAGAGGATGGCTTCTACAAACAGATAATGATCCTTAACACTCCTCCAAATCTATGCTGTCTTACATTAAAAGGCAGAAACTGGAGGTTTTGCAGTGACCTTCACCTGACCTCATTATCATTGAAAATCTATGGATAGACCTGAAAAGAGCAGTGAGTAACAGACATCCTAGAAATCTCAAAAAACTGGAAGACTTTTGTAAAGAAGAATGGATGAGGAAACCTCAAACAAGAATTGAGACACTCTTGGCTGGATACAAAAGGTGTTTACAAGCTGTGATACTTGTCAAGGGGGTAGAACAAGGTACAAACTCTGCAGACTCTGCAAACTTTGCACACACCATTATTTTGTTTTCTGATATTTTGAAAGGTTAAATGATGGAAATCTTTTTTGACAAATGAAAACATGTCTCATCTGTAAACTGCTGCCTTTAGAAGATGTTTCAATCTTTCCTTGGGTTTTTATGCACAATGCTATAACATTTTACCTGGGGTGCCCAAACTTTCGATCCCCACTGTAGATACGTGTCTCTGTGTGGCTCCAAAATAAACTAAAGAACTGCATCCATGCTTGGGTTTTTAACCTCCCTTTGCCCAGTGCTAACAGAGACATCCCACAGCCCCCATTTGAGCATTTGCTGGATGAAACAGGATAGAACACGTTCGGATGAATTAATAGTGTAAATAGTTGAGCCAGCATGTGTGTGTCCGTGTGTTTCCACAGTGAGCTGTTCCCATATAGTCTTTTTTGAAGTCCCATGTCTTTCGCTGATCCTGTTAACAGCTCCCCTGAAACACTGTTTCAGTCAGCTTGAGCCCCCATATCTTGGCTACTGTAGTTACTATAATCAGTGCCAAACCATTACCCAGTACTATCAGTCAGGCCTCAAGCAACTACAATACTTTTGTCAGAAACAACAATGGCTGACAAAGACCTCCCAGTGGCTTGATGTGAATGTAATTGTCTCTTGTCTGGCATCATTCGCCCACCTCCCTCACTGTTCACTCTCCTTTTCCACCATCAGTGAAGCTAAGATCACAGTGACAGAAGCATATGACTCCCAGAAGCCCCATCAGTGGAGAAACAATTTAAGTGTATGTGAATACGTGCTTTTTGTCATACCCAGATATCAGCTGTAGACGAATTGGGAAGAAAGGATTATGAATGTGCGGCAGTCTATTCACCCAAACTGTTAGCCGTGAAGTTTTATGACAGAACCCAGCCCCCGCACACCTACTGATTTAAGTCGGACTAAAAAGCTTCTTGACTCACCGTGGTTTGGAATTTTATGGACCTATTCATTTCCTGCTCAGGAATATGTATTTTTGTGTGTTAAAAATTGTTCTACAGCTTTTCTTATCTGAGTACAAGGATGAAAGTTTTGTTAGACACAGTTTTACAAGTTTCCAACAGTTTGAATACGATTTGTGTCTGTTGGTCATTCAGTGGCGTTTTGGAATAATTATAATAATTATTGCTTTTGATCCTTTGACTTTAAATTAAACTTCAAATAATAAGTGTAAATGATGCTGCTCTTGGACTTTAAAGGTTAGTCCTGTTTAAAATAGTTCTTCTATTTTATGCTCTCGACCTCATATATGTTCTCACCCTCCTATCTGAAACACATGCAGTGGCAGAAGATCATTAAATGGCTAAAGTAACTACATTGCGTACAACCACGATTATGGATCAGAGAAAAAAAATGTCGAAAGAAATGGTTTTAAAAATGAAAAACTTTAAAAATGCTTTGAAATGATAATTATAAAGTTTTTCGAGCAAAGCTAAGAACAAAAAGTTCAAGATTTTGTTTGTTTAATTAATTAGTGATTTTTACGTTGTTTACTTTGAAGGAGACAAAAAAACACCTGCTGGGTTACCAGTATAAAGCAAGACAGAGCTATTTTTAAAATCCCCAAATCTGGACCTTCTGACAGAACCCACTTTGTTGATAATATTGACTTGCATTAGCTGTCCAGGACTTCTTGCTCTTCATACCCTAATGAAAAACTAGATTGACTGTCTCTGGTCGTAGTTGCATGCCTTGGTTGGTCATAGGCTGTACAACGATATCTGATCTAATGTTAGACAAGATTTGGATCAGTTACCCCAACTTTATTATTTTATGCCTTGGTCACAACTGTACTTACTGGTAAATCCAGGCTGTCTGCAGGTAAAAAATTGGCAAGCAGATGATATGCACAAAATATCAAGGTCATAGACCCCTCAGTGATCTCGTAGAGGCATACTGCAGGCGGCAGGTTGTAATGAAAAGTTAAGCAACCAATTTGGGTAAGTAAGGTGAAGTATGTGAGACACAGGTGTACAGGTTTTTCAGGTTTTTCATTTTTTCACCACTTTTTTCACCCAAATCCTGAGCACTGCTCAATGGGCCCGTTAGTGCTGTTCTAGTGATAAGGCTTCTAGAGCCTAAAACATCTGTGTATTTTGATAACATAAAGGCTTCGATGTTTGTAACCAACTTTGTCAAGAGTGAAATGTCAAGAGTTCTCTGTAAAATGTTTTTTTTGTATCCAATATATAACGTTGCTGAGAAAACACAATTGTAAAATTTTTTATTACCTGCATTTTTTTCCTTTGAGTCAATGTGCCTTTTTCTGAATTACATTAAGTGGCATCCACATGGTTATGTGCATTGATGAATCTAAATCTCTTTGAAGCAACCTTAACATGGCACTGTATCCCGTCTGATCCCGTAAGACGTTGCTTTGTGTTTGAAGTTTGTACTTGAAGGACCTGATTTGAATACTGTGGATTCCACAATAACTCTGCAAACAGTGATTACGGACTGATTAATAAGCGCACACACAAACACAATTACGTGCAAAACTGTGCTTACACATGCAGGATTTCAGGATGCACACATGTCGAGTGTCTCTGTCTGTATGTATGTATAACTATAACAAATATTTTGAAGAGGTTCATGTTTATTAAATGATTAATTCTCATTTATCTGTTATAACCCTGTAAAGCCTGAACCATTAAATAACTGACAGAGAATTCCAATTCTTTGGATTTGGAGCCTTCACAGGTCCCTCTGAACAAACTAGCAGATTTTTTTTTTACATGTAAATTTCATTTTGTATCATATCTGAAATGATATAATTTCACACAACTCAAATATATATATATATATATATATATATATATATATATATATATATATATTTTTTTTTTTTTTCCTGAGCTAACAAAAATATTCTAAGAAAAAAGAAAAATCAAATCAATTTTTATTTCCATTCCATTGCTCTTGCGGAGGGCTGACAGACTCACGGATCAAATATGATATGTTTGGCTTTGAAGGGATAATAAAGTTTTTTTTGCTTCTTTTTTTATTTTTCCTGCAGTGTCTGCTGAGATCTTGAAGGGAAGTTTGACCTCCATGGAACGCCACATCCAGAGACTGGAGAACGACATAGAAAACTTCCCAAAAACAGATGACGAGCAAGATAAGTTTGTGCAAAAGATGTCCATATCCTTTTTGCCCCGGTCATGTCCAAAGTTTACTCAGCTTTTGCTTTATTAGTTTTGCCACACTGATGCGTTAAAGCTCCATCCTTTGTTGTCAACAGCAATGGCAAACGTGTGCTGTTTGTGTTTTGCCTGGCAGTGGTAAGCAGTTGCAGTCACATGGTACAATAGGTGGCACCCTGGGGAACTCAGGGAATGGATCTTGCTGCCTTGCTGTGAAATGTTGATCAGATCTCCCTCTTCACTCCTGCCTGTGTCCCAAGAGCAAAATCATGCTCTTGGCTATTTTTTACTGCATTGTAGCTTGGCTGACTGTCCCCTTGGGGGACTCTAATAGGGGCTCCAGCCCCTCACACCATTTTATCGCCTAGCCCTGATTTTATCTCCTGACTGGTCACACAAGTAGGCATCTTTTCTCCTGGCACTTCTCCTGTTTTGATAACAGAGGGCTTCACTTAAACCCAGGATCTCTGCTCCAAAATTGAATTAGTCATGTCCCTTCCTGTTTCTTTAATGTAATCTTGGAGAGAGGTCAACTCTGACTCTATAAGTGGCATTGGTGTTGAGAATTGGGTTAACTGTCAACACCCTAAGGTTCAAATGGAATTTGAGAAAAAGCGCAAAGAGAATGGTTCTGTCATTTTTGTGTTCTTAGAAAATGGCTTCAATTGACAAGAAAATGTAAAACAAGCTTTCATCTTTAATTTTGTGTTTTTCTTGGCTATTCGTTCACAAACTCTATGTTCAAACCCCCAAATATTACATTTGCATAAAGAAAACCACCATCCTGCTGCCGGTTTGGAAGCAGAGCAGGTGGTGAAGCTGCTTCTCTCCCCAAAGCAGGTATTGATCCTCTGGCTCTTTGAAGAACTAGAGACTTGGGTAAAATGAAATGAAGCAATGTAGATAATCTGCTATCCTACACCCTTTCACTTTATTTATTTATTTACTATGTTAATGTTAGCTTGTGTTTGTGAGGTGCTTGCTATGAACTCGCAGGAGAGATTGTAAGCAAAGGTTGATGGGAAATTAGCTGAGGCTAACTTCAACGCCAACAGTCCCGTCCACAACTCAGTGCCAAATTTTTAATGACCTCCTGCTGCGCTGCAGAAACCATGTCTTAAATAATGACAAGTTTTATGATTTTGACTAAAAACTGCTTAATCATAGTTAAAAGCCCACTGGTAAGGATTTTACAATAGAAAAAACTATATAGTTGGAGTGGGACTTTAATGACTGGATGGATGCATACACTGACTTCAGTAGATTTCTGTTGGCTCATGTTTTGTCATCTATATATCTTTATCAATCTGGATTGTGTTTAAAAAATACATTCTCAGCTTTTTTTTTTTTTTCAAGCCAGGGTTGCGCAATAATCTGAGGGCTGGTGGAAAAAAAAAGAGCCACATAAAGTTGTTATCTTACATGGTGTTGAAATAGCTTACTGTTTAGCTAAAAGAGTAGTAATGCCTGTTGAATTTTCGGTGGTGGTGATGCCCATTTTTTGGTCATTTCATCCATCAACGTTTTTTGGGTACATACAGATTATATGAGACATTTAAATTGAATTTAAATTACCATTTACAGGAAAAAAATGAAGGACTCTTTGGCAAAACAATTGGACATTACTGGTAAATAAGTGTGTGTATCCATGAAAGTGATTTTCTTTTTCCTTTAGCCCACTTGTATAAAATTTGTCACTCAAAACATTTTTCCACCACTTTAAACCTCCAAAGACATCAGATGTTTAGCTTCTCTTGTGCATCATGATGAAACAGATTTACATTCATATGGAGTAAACACAGAGATTGGAAGAAAAGAAAAGCACAAACTGCTTGGTTTACTTGGCTTTCTGCTACAAACGTTTGCAGTGAGCTTTGGTGATTGGCTTCCTAGTGTTGAAACAATGACAGCGTCAAATATGGTGCTGTATTTTTGGGTTGACAGTTTCATTGCTACACGCAAGATAGAAGAGTTAAGGCAACCCTTCCTTTCTTAAACCTTATCCTGGGATTAAAGGAGGTAGAAACAATGTTGGCTCTTTGAAGCATGACAGATGGGAGAACAAGCACAGCTAAAAGTCATGCATTTGATGCTTGAGCAACCCTGAAAAAGTTAAATGGAGCTCTGTTGTCTTGACTGTCGTTTCCTGTGATGAATGAGTCAGTCTTCTCTTGAAAGTGTGTGGGGGGGGGTGCAATTCGGAGAAATAGAGGGAGGATTCATAACTTGAAGTTCAACTATACTGTTCATGAACGAGTCATGTCAGATTTCTTTTGCTTAGTTTCAGTCACTTTCCTTTACTGCAATTCTCAAAATATTTTCCCAAGCTCCACTTTTATTTTGCCATTTAACAAAGTGTTTCCCCCATATCAGTATTTTTTATTTTATTATTTAACTTATTACATATTTTCAAATGTTGAGAAAGTCTTCATCATCTAACTGTAGTTCTGCAAATGTGCTTTAGATGAAAACATTTAATGACAAACAGAGGAAAGACTTTGCAGAAGTGCTTCATTTGACTTTATTTAGCCATCTTTTTTCTCTTCCATTACTGTAATATATGCAAATTACTGAATGGGGGGTTAGCACATCAGTTTAGTTGGCTCTATCTGTCACAAATAATGGGGGCCCACAAAGGCTGTAGAGTTGAGGCACAGGCCCCCAGAGAGCCTTATTTCACCAAAGAGGCTATTTGCTATCACTTTCACAATCACTAACTGTGCCTCCCTCACACACATGAAAACACACACACACTAGAATGCTCACTTACAGACAGAATTATAGAACTGCTGCAGGAAATGATGAAACGGAACAGAGTGAGACTCTGCATACTGGAATACTGATGTATTGAGGTGGCTTAATAAGGACCCCTCCCTGAGCATTGTCATTGTATTAGGTTAATGACCCAAACAAAATAGAAAAGTTCTGCTTAGCCCTTTATTTTTTTTTTATGCTTGAAAAAAAAAACATGTGTTTTCCCCCTAATACTCACACTGATTCAGAATGAAACTGTATGGTGCTGCTATGCAACAGGTTATTCTAGTTTCATTCTGGGTTTAAAATGAATTATATTTGAATATTTTAATGTAATACAAAATATAATACAAATGCATAATTTTTAGGAGTTGGTTTGTTTTGGGAGATCTGAAACCAGGTAAAAAACTCAATTTATTCTAATCTATCTGTAGAATTTCTGTTGACTCTACTGATAATCACAGACTAACTTAAGACTTCTGACTCAAAATGAACTGTTATTTCTCCTATATTCTATGTTAAACATCACCATGTGTGACCAGCTCAGTGACATTGTGGTAGTGTCCACCCTGAGACTGTAAGGTAAGACTGCAAGTTCAAATCCAGGCCAAATCATACCAAAGACTCTAGAAATAGGACCCAACTCTGCTTGATACTCAGCATTAAGGGGTTGGATTGGAAGGTTAAACCACCAAAGGGTTCCTGAGCACAGATGTGACTGCAGCTCACCACTGAAGCTTGAAAGACACAGGAGATGAACAAATGTCACTGATGAGACTTTAACTTTAACTTCAATGTAGCTTTAAATCCTTAAAATGTCTTAGTTTCACTTGCTCTTCTTGATGACAATACTCTCAGCAGTATTTACTTAGCAATACTTCAGTCCAGGAAATGTATTCACTTTTTGAAATGCATTACATTTTAATAATACAGAAGAGTGTTTAAAAATATTTCCCATATTTTCTGCGCTATAAGACACACTTAAAAGCCTTCATTCTTTTTCATAGACAGTGCATCTTATAAGCTGGACGTTTTATGCATCATTTAAATTTGGTTGTTTACTGATATCAAAGCAAAGCAATTTTGAGAAGAACATGGCAGTCTGTCAAAATCGTCCTTGCACTCTTGCTTATTTTTAGGAGTTGAAAACAAGGTTGGGCATAAATAATTATATACATACAGTACATTCATCTTTGCCAGTACTGAACTTGAAAAGGTAAAAAGTCACAAAGGAAAAAAAGATCTTTAAATTATCGCCATATTTATTGGGAACAAAAGTCAACATCCTACAAAATGGCTCATGGCAAATAACATTAACACCACACATGTTAACTCAATGACACTTCATGCGTCGCTGACGTCCAAACCTGCGCCTCACAAAGAACATTACATCACATTTGGCAATGATACACACAACACATATTTAGCTTAGTGTATTAGATAAAGTAACTCAAAGATATATACAAGGATGAAGGCGAATATATGGGAAGTAAAGGAGAAGTCTACATGTTCCAGTCTGATATTTTTATTGGATGACTGCCATTATCAAATGAAGGAGTTTTAATTCTGTCTTCATGTTACTTCAACAATTCGATAACTTAAGCAATCAAATATTGATCGAATATTTGGTCTGCATGGAAATGATCTCATTTACTCCCCGTAGTAGGAAGCATTCACACTGAAGAGAACTGCATGAAAATAAATGTGCCAATGACTGAAGACTCAATTTTGTTTGTTTGGTAAGACCTCCAGTAAGACCTCCTAATGTTAATGAGGCATCTGACCAGTCAGATTATACCCTGAATAACTTGCGCTACAGCAAAAAAGTATCATGAAAAAAAAAAGAATTAGCAAGAACATGTTAAAAAAAGGTATCACAGAAAGAATGCTGATTCTGAATAACTGAGTAATAGCTTTTTATTTCTTAAGACGTCTATGAAATTTTGAATTTTTGGGACCAGCGGGTACTTCCTATTTAGAATTCGAAGGGGGAGGGGTCACTCAGTCCAGTTTTTCATTTTCAGTCAATGGGATTCATTTAATATTTTTGGGATCTTAACTTATTAAGACATTTCTTTAGAATTCCTTGCCATAAACCCACATTTTAAGGGTCACTACATTATTTATTCATTTACTTTGGAAACTATATATATTTTTTTTTTGTATTGAGCTTCATTTCCTTTGGTTTCACAGAACTTTTTCCCCACACTGTCAGTTTTGAGCACCAGCTCCTCCCACCCACACAGGGTTAGGTCACATTTATTTTTACTTGCTCCAGGGACATCTTTTAATGCCCCCTTCATGGCTTAGAAATTGGCAGAGACATTTACACAGGTACTACCTTTTTGTTGTTCCAGATTCTTCACCCTGATTTAGCTTGCTCTTCAAAGAAAGAAGTTCACAGCAGAGTGTTTATAGATGGCCCTTGTCAAACAGCTAGAGTGTAGACCGCTGGCTTCAGGGGATGTTTGTGTACAGCACTAGCAATCTTTTGTGTCAGCACGAAGCACTTCGGGTCAAATAAAAAGACCCTTAGTGAAGCAAGTGTAGAAGCCTCCCAAGTTATTCATTTATGCATTCATTTCTTTAAGCTGTGATACGGAGATACTTACTGCCCCTTGATCCATGTACGTTTTCTATTCAATTGCCATCTTCCTGCAATCTTCAAACTCCCACCTCTCTAGCACCAACTTCTACCAAGTGTGTTTTCTTGATAAATGATTCACTTTAAACTGTTTACCCAGCAAACTAAACAGAAAAAATAGATTTTCCTTTTAAATTGTATGCAGATTTAATTTTAAAATGTTATACTTTATACTATACAATTCAAAAGGTAAACCTCTTGGAGAAGGGGTAAAACATCCTCAATTTTACCTTTAAAACCATGTCCATTTGACTGCTTTTTTACCTACTACCTCATTAAAAATACATTTTTTTGTGACATTTTTGTAGTAGTTTATGACAAAACTAAAATATATGATTGCATTTCATGGTGCCATGTTGATGTAAAGCTGGTAATATTATTAAACCACTTCCAGTTGTACTTGGAGCTAAATCAAATCCACATGAGAGACAGCTCAGCAATAAGTTCATTTCCCAAATATTCCAGTTTACTGCTTTTGTCAGGAGAAGAACTATGTTGCCATTGTCCTGCATTTCCCAACATCTTGCTGTCAGACAGTCCATTTCTGTGCCCCCAGGTCATGTGAGAGATTGTCCTAGAAGTTTGCCGGTCAATATCTTGTTAGGCTGTGACACTTGGCCCCATGTGGGAGTTCTGTTAACCAGTAGAGCGAGCTTGCAGGCTGCAAGGACCGAATCCTCCAGAGGCCTGGCACAGGGGCAGAGGAGGTTCATCCAGGATGTACTCTAGATGCCTTTGCTTCTGGTTGAACAAAAGTTGGACTTGACTGATAAGCCCTGTGTGACCTACCAGTCATGTAGTGCATCCTCTGGGATCTTCCATGTCCAGTGTGACTACACGTGTAAGTTTAACCCTACACTTTAAGACATTTGCTTTTCCCCTCTCTGTCTTCAATGCATAGAAACATTGGTGCTGCTCAAAATTTCTCTCTCTCTCTCTCTCTCTTAGGTTTTGAAGAATTCAGCTAGATGTCAAATTTGTTGGCCCTAAAGTCCTTGTTTTAATTAACATAAAATGTTTGATTGTTATGGCTTGCATCATGTCTTGAAGGGAGCACATATTGCCTTTATATTTAGCACACGTTATTTATCAGTTAATCTGTTTTATTGTGGTGTTTCCCTGTGTAGTTTAGCAGCTGAAAAGCTTTTCCACTATTGACCCAGGTCTCTGCTGATTATTTCTGCTCTGCTGAAAGTCAGGCTAAGGTCCCAGTGGCAGAGGTTCCAATCTGCACCTCATTACTTTCCCAAAAGGCCCAGGCTTAGTGCAGGGTAATAGACAGAGGCCCAGCTGCCCTCATTTGTCATGGGCTCCTGGGTCTGATGCAAAGCCCCCCTAGAGCACTTGTTGCTGGGCTCTAATCCTGCAGTAGACACCAGCCATGCTTCTCTGCTTAGCCGTTCCCAGTCTGTGGCGTCATGGCTCATGATTTCACTTTCATTTGATGTTTAAATGAAAGCCCTCTGACTCAGGTGAACAGTGTGCCCATTGTTGGCAAATTATTCTGTCAAATTCAGACGGGGAGGGAACGTGACTGGAGTTACTTCACAAGTAAATAGGAGCAGCAGAGATTTCACTCTTTGAATTCACGTTGAATGATGGTTAAAGGGAGTCTGCTTTAATGAAAAGCACACACTGAGGCAACTTCGATTATATAGTTTGTTTTATATTGTTGTGGAAGAACATTTTTATAGTATTCTTAATTTCTTGTCAGAAATATATAGATATTATTGTATAAATACATAGATAAACTTTGCTTCTATAGCACAAAGATGTATCAAAATTGTTTCTTTAAAATGGATGTCTTAACTTTTGGTTTCTAAAGGTCAAATGTCACACGGATCCCGAGGAAGCCTTGTTCTGGTGGCTGGCATCAGAAAACTCTCAGTTAATGAAACGTTTACAGTTTAACAAATAAAATACAGATTTGCTGTGAATATTTAGAATATGACCTATTTTGACCAATACGTTAGATGGAATATAGGCTTTCTTCTATACTCTGACATACAGACATCTTAAATGATTTCTTTAATTCATGTAATTGTCTTAGCCCAGTGGTTTCCTAACAAGCATTGTCACAAGAATTCTAGAAAAAACAACATGTTTTAATAAAAGCAACATTTTCTGGAGAAATGGCAGCTCTTGTTCTATGAGAGGTTATTTTGCCAAACACATCTATTTTAAAGGGGGTTGGGGGGAGTGTAACCATCAATTGGTATTTATTGAAAAATGTTTTCATTAGGTTAAGGACAGTCCTTATATTATTTCATGAATTATGCTCTGATCCACTCACCGTTCTATATCCTTAAAGCTGCTGCTTTTAGAACCACTATAGGCTCTTCCATCTGTTACGGCAGTCAGGCAATCGAATTTACAGCAGACAAATGGGCCACATTTGATTGTGAGGTGTGCAAATTATCATTTATCATTTTGTAAGAGAAAGACAGCCAACCCCACATTGCCCCTAATTGCTTGAAAAAATAAATATTTAAGTTTGACAAATGTTATTCAACCTGCAGACCAGGTTTGTCCCAAGCAAGTACACTTCATTCCACACTATTGTACATGAGAGATTTGCAACTCTTACCACCTTGCCATGGACACCATGAATAGAAATATTTTAATGGCCGTTTACGTCAAGCAGATGCTGTAGATGGAGCAATGTTGGGGGCATCAACACTTTGTTAGCAGTATGCTAACAGCCAGCACACTAGACCTTGTAAGCACTTGAGGTTCTGCCTTTAATCACATGACTCATTAGCCGTTGCATGAGGTTCATTAGGTTACACGATAGGTTAAACTTATATGCATTATTTATCTGATGTCTCCTCCACCACATTAAGTGCCTTTTGTAGGCTCTGTCTTAATCAAAAGGCTAACAGTTTATCAGAAACACTAAATAGGATGCAATCAGTAACATTAAACTGGCTAGACATGTGCCGTTATGACCTCAAAGTCCATCTTTTGATCATAATTTAATCTATTGTAAAGGGTTCCCAGTGGTCTTTTAAAAATGCGTATGCATTTTTTTCCAAAAAAAAACTTTGTTTTCTTGGACATAGTTTCTGCAGAGCTGCAGAAGTTAGCCCAACACTACTCACCTCAATTTATGAAAGTATTATTGAAAAATTAAATTTAAGCTTTTTTTTTTTTTTTTACATATGTCCTCTTTCATGCGAAAAATGCAAATAGAAAATGTTAAAAACACCAAAAAGGTGATTTTCATCAGAGTGGGTCTTTAAATTCACACAAAAGACAATACTAGACAAAGGATAAAGTAAGGAAACATCAACAACTTATCTAATGTAAAGTCCTTATGACTGAAGAAACAGAAACAAAGTGCATTGTGAAAGTTTCACTGTTCACACCACCTACTGAATGCCCACAGTGGGCGGGGCCATTGCAATAAACTATATATATATATACTATTTTGTCCTGGTCATAAAAAAAGGTCTGGAACCTTTTTTTTTTAAAGCTGCACAGTTTTTGCATTATTTATTAATTAATTTAAAATAAGCCGGATGTTAGATTCAAAATTTAGAATTTGCCAAAAAAAAGTAGGTATTGTTTTTCCTTTCATTATACTATTCTGGTACAGTTGGTGGCATCACTCAATCGTTTGCTTGTGAGCTGCATGGTCACGTCTAAGCTCACTCCTCTGTAACTGTCCTTCCTCAGCTTTGACAGAAACCACACATCATAGTGTGTACATGACTCCAGGCGATCTGCAGGCTGCCCTATCCAGAGCCTGACAAGTGATTACCCAAACCTGTTGACTGAATTTGCCTGCTTTAGTGCAATTAAGTACTTCATTATGCAAGTAACGTTCACTAACTGTTTCACATTTACAAATTGCTTTTACGATACTTCTAATGGTTGACATTAGCACTGGCTTAAAAAAAGGTGGTTTGGCCCCAAGGAATTGAGTCTATACATTTTTTTTAATTGAATGTGTGCCAATGTTTCCAGTATGTCTGTGCTTTCTGTTCTGCAACATGTTTGACATCATAGGACATTCAATGGCATGAGAGATCTCTAATTAAAAGGAATCTATGACGGTCAGAAACACTAACAGTTACAAACGGCAATCTGATGGTAGTCAAAAGAGGATTCTCCATTAATTGGTAAAATGAGGCTCATCAATCACGCAGAGGGGGAGTGCTGCAAAGACAGCATCCTTTCAGAGTCACCCACTGAGGGTGGTTGTTGTTGGGAGGGGAGCGTGTTGTTTGTCTGAGGGACACAGTTGAGCAGAGGAGTAACAGTTTCTCCTGCAAACCCCCACCCACCCCCTTGACTGTTTTCACCGCATGTGGCTCTCAGTAGAAAGCTCTCCAAATCATTCTGACAGACTTTGTTTTTCCTTGTTGCATTTCAAATCGGGATTGGCTGTCATTCTCTGCCAGTCAAGGTAGAGAAAATTGTCAAAACATCCTTAAATTCCACCTTTCAGTGGATATTCTTCACTGACGACATGTGCAGAGAGGGTTGTAAATCTATACAGCTTCAGCACGGCTAATGTTCATTCTCTGCCTACAAGCATTGATCATCTTTGCATTCAGAATGACCTTTTTTTCACCTGACACTGGAAGCCCAGCTTCATTTTAGCTGGGACATTACTTTTTTTTTTTTGTTTGTTTTATTTTATTTACCTTTATTTTTTTTTTCAATAATACATAGATTTTGCACAATCTTGACAAGAACATGTGGCATGCATGTCTTTCATACCCACCATCCAGGCTGATATGTCTGTAATGTGGGGGAACATGACGTGTCTGCCTACAGGTCATTACATGACTGAATGCTTCGTCAATTGAACCAATCAATGGGCTTCTTCTAGGCTCTATTTCACTGGCAAGACTTCAAATCATTATTGCTCTATGTTGCATTTCTGCTTCATTTGTGCATCAATTTTTTTTCGTTATAGCTCCAAGGCACGGGCTGCCATTGCCACCGGGGCTATTTTCTCAAATAATGTGTGCTGGTATTGCATGTTGATATCCTCATTACTTTTTTTTCCACTGCATTAAATCAGTAATGTGACAGGCTTGTCACAGAAAACAAAGTAATCACATCTGTCTTTACATCTTTTATCAGCAGGGAAAAATGTCTGCAAGTCGAAACAAAAGTCATGCTTTTGGGAGTTTTTATTAACTTCTAATTAGCAGCATGGATAGGCATTGATGACCCCAGGATGTGAAACTGCTTTTCTTGGTCATGTCTCATCGGTGAGTCACATTACAATGGATGGGCCGGTTTCTGTGAAGGAGACCCGTTTGCTAGTGCAGAGTGGCATTATGTGACACAGAGAAGCATTTTAAGTGTTGGTTTGTGTGGCTGTAACAGGGGCATAAGGATTACAATAGATCAGTCGCATAAGTGGGTCACCACCACCCCCACACCTCTTTGTTGACTTTGTTCACTGTCACGCACACACAGCATTCTGCTGGTGGGTCCAAAGCTTTGCCATTTAACAGCAACTGGGAGATGTAAAACCTGAATCGCCATCTGACCTTGAACTCACGTCCTTTGATGGAGACTTAGGGTTGATCCCCAGGCTTTTTACTTTGAAATCTCGAAGCTTTCCTACCTAACTTTTGCACATGTGTGGGAAATGTATGCAGCTGTAATAGCCTTTTGGTTTCTGCCTTTCTTTTTGCACAATTGTATTGTAGGGATACAAGGTAACCTGGTAAAATACATACATGAAAATTGTTCTTTACAAGGTTGTTCAGATGAGAACACCACTAGACATCAAAATAAGCCTAGTTTTTTCAATATCGAAACATAAATCCATAGAAAATTTGCACTTTTTTCTTTAAATTTTCCAAAATGTAATTTTTATAGCTCATGGATGTTAATTTCATAAGTACTCCATTAATCCCTAAAGAGAACTTTACCTAAAAAAATCCTTCTATCTGAAAAGGATCCAGGCTACGTGCCCGAGTTGTCCTTTTATGATACGTAAACACCGGGCATGTGAGGCGCGTTCAAGAACAAGCTGAACGCAGGTTTTTCAACGCTTTTTTAGCAGACAGTGTTGCTTGATGCTAGTTCATATACTCAAAGTTGGAAGATTCTTGTGCGAAATGTCACAGCGATACAAATCTGGTGAATCTCCAGGCTTTTTCTTTCACAGCTTCATTCCGATATATGAAAGACTTGGTGTTATGTAATTCTATTCGGGCACAAACTGCAATTATTAATTTCTCCTTCATTATCAGTTGTCAGGTTGCAGGTTCAGTTCCCTCTGTGCCTGCCCACAGGCCAAAGTCTACTTGGGCCACCTCACATTGCACCAGATGGAACAAGTTGGTGCTTTGCATGGCTGCAGAGTTGCCGTCAGCGTTTGAATGTGTGTGTACATGGGCAAATTGGGACTCTAAAACAAATTAGAAAAGTGCAATAGATTACAGTACATTACGTATATACAATTTACCATTTAGAAGAACAAAAACGAAGTATAAAAAATGAAGAGAGATAATAATTATCCCTTGTTCTGCCTCTGATACTGAAGTGTTTTTTTCCCCTTTTCTCAACCAGATATACAAAGGAAATGCCCCTTTTCACAGTCTTCTGCGGGCATTTACAAAATGAGCTTCTTCATTCTCAGGATTCTGAAATGAGTTACTTTTCCTCACAGACTGGCCATTGAAGGGAAGATTCCTGCTGTCCTTTCATGTTCAGAGTTCAGAGCTTCTTGTTTGTACAAGGTCAATTTCTAAAGTATTACAGGCAAATTGTATGTTAGCAATTTCAGGAAGTTGACAGCCTTACATTCTGAGTTAGCTATTAGATAAACTTTCAAAGAGGGCAGGTAAACCTAGGCCTAGAGGGGAGTGAGTTGGGATGGGTTAGAATCTTAACATAATGTGGTTGATCGATTTTTCTCTTTCTCTTCAGAAAGACACCTCGTCCACCTTTTAGCCAATCATAGCCAAACCAGTTCCTCTAGATCTCAAAGGTCTGTATGGCACCATTTATTGACGCTCAGCCGATGGAAGCGTCTGACTGAAAGAAAAGCACTTAGAAAAGAACCTGTACAAGTTAAGAGTATTGCTGCTGCCTTGAGCAGAGTGTTCATAACCTGAGACCTTCATTCCTCAATAACGTTTAGCTGCAGTAAAAAATCCAACATGTCCAAAAGCTCTCCAACTGTCAGAAAATCTTTACCGTCACCTGTTGGTCACTTATGTTAAAGGAAAGCTAAGAACATGTGGTCTTGGACTGAACAAACCATTACTGGAAGATGCTGGTTTTAAATGAATTGGATTGAAATACTCAGTTTTTTAAACACTTTTAGTTTGAGTTTCTTTTATTTGCCTTTTAAGCTAAGACCTGGTTTGTTGTAAAATACACTAAATTGAATTGCTAATAGATCCTATTGCTAGTACTTCTTCTTGTCCTGTTTAGCGATTGTTCAAGAAACCAAAAATCTGACACACTAAAGAGCAGCTTCTATTCAACTGACTCCAAGAGAGGAGAAAGTGTGTGATATACACATTTAGTGTTAGCAAGACTAGGCGTTAACTGGGTGCATGTGTTGATTCGGCCTCCACAGCTCAATAGTGACGAGGTGTTGCTGCTCATCACCACTGCATGTTTGCCATTATCGAACCATCAACCAGCTGGAGATGTTCCTTTTTTTGTGTGTGAAAATGCAGTCAGTGGAGATTTGCAGCTCAGTGGAGCAGATCGTGGCACGCATAATTGTGATTGAAATCTAGCTGGAAAGGGTTCCATATTGTTTCTGGAGGCAAGATGAAACATGATGTAGCAAATAGAGAATAATGGAGCCATTTAAATGACTGACTACAGTTTCATTTGCTCTGGTGGTGGAATCTGCACAAATGCAGGCTCATTTGTGATAGATGGTGCATTAGGAGTTATCATCCTTCGTGCTCATGTAGTGGCCGTACACTTAAGGCTTTGTGAGCAAGGTCGTGATGCTCCATCTGAGATATATTTTTGTCTGCATGCTCAATTGACCCGCTTTTGCAATTTGGATGGTGACATATAATTTATTAAAACTATTCTATATACATTTCTGTGTAATGCAAGTGCGTTTTTATATTGTGCATCTCTATAGTCCCTAATGTGCCTCCTCCTAACTGTTTAATAATTGCTTTATACTTATTCTACAACCTAGCTCTGTTGTTTTATTAAGTTTAAAAATGATGCCTAAGACTAAAATCATTTTTTATTTCTGAAAAATTTACATCAGTGTTTAAGGTTTACTTTAAAAGTTTTGTTTCTACTTAGTAAAAACTCATAAATAAAGATTAAATGAAGGATGCTGCACTTTAGAGGCATTGCAAACTATTTCAAAGTAGATTTTTCCTCTTTTAGAAGTTGTCATCATTTTGATTATTTAAAATATTATTTAATTAAGTAAAATTGGGGAACATTAAAATAAAAGAGAAGATTTGCTTAAAAAACTGTCAGATTGCACTGCTGCTATGCTAACCACATGCAACAAAAGTAGCATCCATTTGGAAGTGTGCTCATGGGATCCAGAAAAGCTGCTGATACTTTTAAATAATGTTGAAATTAGGTTAGTTCAGCATTTTATATATATATTATTTTACTCTTGGATTCTAATATTTTTTCTCTTCTCTTCTCCTTTCTATCTTTTTTGTCTATCATCTGCTAATTTTAACACCAAATGTGAGTTTTAGGTTAGAGCAACTTTTTTTATTTTAGTTGATTGGACGTAAAACCCATCACAGTTTTGTATGATGACCCTATTCATTTATGTAGTGAATCAAACACCCCCATTAAGCCTTTTATATAAGATTTTTATATATTTTCGTGGTCGAAGAAAACCTCTCATGACCCCTAAAATCTTTAGAAAAAGTTCATGCTCAACACTTGTAAATGTAATACAAGTAAGACAAAATATGTTTTGTTGCCATACATCAATTGTCTTATTGTAATTTTCTTAATGTATCAAAGTGTTTTTACATTCAGTCTCGTTACTATAGTAACAGTTTCCTTTCTCAGGTGCATTTGCTGGCAGTTTCTAAATATTTTGCTCTCAAACAGCAGCCAGAGATCTTCTCCATTTTTTTTGCAGTTTGTGATCCAGTTAAAGGGATATTTATCACGTGTTTGACAGCTTAGCAATCTAAAAAATAAAAAAAATAAAAAAGTTAGAAACAGCTTCTTTTTAAGAAGACAGTCTTCTTCCAAGAAAGTGATAAATACCACTTAACAATACATCTCCATTTGTAACAGTCAATTGTCCTGTCTTGTTTTCTTAAATGCAAGCAAAAATAACATGTCTTTTTTTCTTTACAAGTGTACTATTGTGGGAAAAGAAAAGTAAATATACGATCTTGTATTCTAACTTTAGCTCTGTCATGGCATGGATTACGATGGCTACAAGTAAAGATTATGTGCTTTGAAACAATGAGGTCAACCCTTTTCAAGCCGTACTCCAGCATTACTATCATTAGCATCACTTGACTTTTCTATTTTAAAATAAAAAAAAAAACCTGCCAAGTGTACAGTAGTTTATTTGTGCCTATTATTAGACTTTGATGCTGTTTTATAGGAATCAGTTGTTGTTTTTTGTCAACAGAACTTTAGATAAACATAATTATTGACATGGTGATCTGCCAATAATGGCTGTCAATTGGCATGTCTGGTTTTGGTTAAAAGGCTTAATAGCCTATACTTTTAAAATTCTAATTTGCAATTTTTCTGCAGATGGAGCAAAATCTGATGGCAACCATTTGTGTTTGATCTTCTGTAAGAAAAGAATGCATAAAAGAAAAGCTTTTGGGTTTTTAGTGTTAACCAGCTGGAAGATACAAGATTTTACACTTTTTAAAAAAATATATTTTTACAATTGTGTATCAATTTTAGTTCTCTATCCTATAATTGCATAGCTGTTTTGACATTTGACATTTTTAAACATTTTTTTTTGCATTCCTACATTCAGTCATTGAGCAAACTGGATTACATTTAAGCTTTTAGATCTATTTGCTTGTTTTAGTAATTTATTTTAGACCTTCAATTTAAAGAGCTCTTTGAAAACATTCTTGCATTTTAAAATATCAATATTATGCAAAACCAACTGAGATTGAGATTGAATCCACTGATTTATTTGGGGCCAATTCTTTGCACTTTATTTTCTGAGCTCTCTAATTTGCAAATTGTGTCTTGTTGATATATATTGTAAATAGTTATTAGTTACTATTTTAATATAGTGCTGTTTTAAGTGTTTTAAAGCCATTTCTCAAATTTACAGACATTCCGGTTTTGTTGGCCTTTACATAAAGCACAGTTTCAGTATTTTTGACAGTGAAACATTTCTCATCAGCTGTGGAGAACTTTAGACCCAAACTACTCAAACAAAAAAAATATTTGTTCTTGAAGCTTTATCTTGTTATCAAAGCAAAGTAGTTTGAAAGTGTCTCCCTGCAAAGCTTTTCATAAAACTGAGTTTACCTGCATTAGGAAAACATTACACTGACAGAAGTATTGATCTGTCACGGTGGAAGAAAATCTCTGCACAGTATAGTATTTTTAAGTGTGTGTTTATGTGTGTCTTAAAGGTGAACAATAAATGTGGAGTTCTGATTGTTGTTATGAGATGTGCAACTTTTTCTTTATTATTATTACTGTACAAGCAAGTGTGTATATGTTTGAGGTGGGAGTGCAAAGGTTTTTTAATGTTTTACCTTTTTTTTTTGCCCTAAACTTGTAGAGAACTTTATGTTGTACATGTTGAATAAAAGTTGTACCATCAGAGAATGGGAGTCTTTATGAGACAGGAGTTAGGGGGACAGCAGGAATGTGCGCCCGTGAGATAGCTACAAGGCAGAGCAGAACGATAGCAGGAATGAGGCGTTTTCCATTCAAGTGATTAAAATGATTTAGGACAGCAGCAAACTCATTCATCTTTGAGCAAGGTGATGGGGGACAATGAGTGTGAGCGAGTCTGAGAGAAAGAGCCCCTGTGGTTTCATGTATTTGTGAGGGTGCATAACACATACAGGACCAGTTGTGATCTTGGACTGGCATAGAACTGTCCTGAGGGACATAGGGTGAAGCCCACAGGATAAACATTTCTATTCATCTGGTATAATCTCCCCCACCAACAGTCTGTAATTGTGTTTCTATTTGACCTCTATCACATAAAGTAAACAATACCTGAGTATATGTTCCGTATTTCTTTCAGTGAAGAGCTCCATATGAAAGCTTTAAATTAAAGCTTTGTAATTTTTTTTATGGCAGTAGATAATCTAAACTTAAATCATTGTTTTTTGTTCAGCAGATGTAGTTTAATTAGTTTTGACAGCAAGGTTGTGTGTGTGCATTCTGCTGGTTTGTGTGTCTCCTTTTTCTATTTCATCTCACAGTATCAGATAGGCGGGAAGAGTTGTCATTTTTGACACTTCCAACATTTGCATTAACTTTATTCTCTAAGCAAAGGTTAAAACACTCTCATTGTCTTTATTGTAAACCATGTCATGGTGGGATCTCATACTACATTCATACCAGGCTCAGAAGCGCATGTTCAAGCGGCCACTTTCAATGAAAAGTCGATGTAAATGTGTATATATGCGTGTTTTGGACTTTCTCGCTCATGCGCTGCTACCCAAGTTTTTAAGTCACTTTTTGGGATCTCCATACAAAGTGCCAAGGAATTGAATGCATGCTGAAAGTTAAACCCGATGAACTTTGACCAGTCAGGGACTTGGATTTGGTTGTGATATTTGAGTGGCGTCCTTTTCAATTCCTAAAAGTGCCAACAGTTTAAAAATTGGTTATGAAGGAGGAATTAATAATTGAGGTTTGTTCCTGGTCGGAATCATATTTGACCAAGGCCAAACCCATATTGCCTCCCTACCCCTATGGTGTCTCCATACCGCTCCTTACCCCTCCAAGCAGAGAGATGTGGAAAAATTGTGTCTTCAGCTAACGCTCGATGACGCCGGTCATCTATGTTAGCGCATCGCTACCAGCACTCAGAATAAACATACCAATATTGGTTTTATAAATTTCAAAAGTCGTGCAAAAACAAAAAGTCAATACTTCATTTAAATGTAAACTTCTGTGTGTGCATTCTTGAGTCCTCATCAAAAATTAGTGTATTCGTAGCATGCAGTTTTCTTTAAACCCAAGTACTTGGCATTTGCACTTTAAAGCATTCCCTTCTCTTTTCCTTCTGTTTGATTCGACTTTTTCCAAGAGCTGTATTAGTCCCGTGAATGGCTTTCACACCCCCTGATCACCCTGGTATCTGCTAGAATGGTGTCAGACACTGATTCCCTCACTGACCACACTCACTTACTGACCAGCAATAACTCGCCAATTAACCTCCAAAGCTGACCTGAAATATCTCAGGCTTTCTCCGCTCTGCATCATTATTGGCCTCTAATAGATTTCTAATAGACAAGAAAAAAGAGAAGGATTGGATTGCAGCTGTCGAATTGTCAGGACCCATGCAGGCAGGTGTGTTTCATGACTTCGTCACCAGACAATGCTGAGACTGACTGTAAAAACTAATCCAACATAGCACCAATGTGTTAATAATGGCATTAGACCTGGTGGCATCAGGCCAGAAAGCTTTCGGCTGCGGTCGGTTTGTCTGAAGCTGTTTTTGCCAGGAAGATGATTGACACCTGTGTTATTTAATGTCACATTGGCCTTTATAAGAAAACTGACGCAGCATCTGTTTCTTACCTTTCTGGTTATCATCCCACACAGGGAAATAGATATGTCCTGCAGCGCTGTGGACACCAGCCTGTAACCCACTGCTTCTCCATCTCTTTATCCTTCTTCCTCAAACTCAGTGAATCCCTAAGTGGCCGCATTGGCAGTACTCCATGCTGCGATTCATAGCAGGGTTTTGAAAATGCATCTACCTCCACTTCTGATTGCTTTTTTTCTTTTTTTTTCTTCTTTATCATACCATACAAATGTGTGCTTGAATTCTGAGCACACCGGTTGGTAGTTGAGTTAGTACATGTACCAAAGATAATGCAGTAACTAGGAAGATAATGGTTTGTAAGAAAGTCAGTAGGCCTTATCCACTAATGGATCTCCTGGGAGATATTTTAATCCCCTAACAATATCTTCTTATCATATTACAAGTGAACTATGCACAGAACAGGCTTTCCTATCCACAAATGAATACTAAGCCTTATACTTACCTTTAAGCTTATTAGATTTGATCTAAAACAGAACAGTATCAGGTATACTCCCTGATGGTAGACAGATCAAAGACAATAACCCCTTTTTAATTACCTAGTCTGCAGATTGCCATAATTTTGCATGACATATTCTGTGATTGTTGAATCCTTTTTGTCAACATTTGCATTTATATGAATTCATGATGATGCAGATGAAGTTTGTTTCAATCCTTATGGATTTTTTTGAAGGGATTTAACACTCAGAATACTTGGAGACGCTAAATACACCATAATCGGTTCTTTGAGTGCTTTTGTCACTTTCAAAGTTCACAAAAGGAAAAACTCCAAGTGGCAAATGTAAGTCTGACATCTCTTGGTGTTGCTGGTCGGATTAGTTTGTCATCCTGTCTACCTTCATAGAGAGATCAAATGATTTGCAAATGGTGTATTCTCCTCTTTTCATTCCAAGCTGGTCTCCTCTTTTGTTTCCTTGAGCTTATTCTCCCATGTTATCTCTTTCTTCTGTAACTCCTTTCCACTCAGACTGGCTAAGCTCTAACACTGGTTGCTGGCTCTTTCAGGAGATGATTGCAGGAGATCGTTTCACAAAGCTTCCAAAAAAATCCATGTAGATCTTAATTTAAATATGAAAAGTTGGAGACACAGTATTTCCTTTTTTTAACAGAATGAATTCCAAGTTAAGTATAAGGATTTTATCTATTATAAATGAAAGCTCTTCATGAATTTGATAACTTGTTCAGGTATCTATAAAATTTCAAATCCCTGTCTTAAGAAAATCTCCTCTACACAAGACATGACTTTTCTTGTTCATTGAACCTTATGACAAAGAAGACTAAATGAAACTAGTTTAAATTCACAAATGAAATCCAGCTGGGCAAGAGTGAATTAAAAGAATATTCTCTGAATTGTACTTAGTTGTCACATTAGTAAACCAGTGCTTGACTTGACACACTCAGGATGTCATTTCAAGGAGTTTATTCAGCTGCACTGGATTTACAATGTCTGGACAGGTTCCTTGCTTTTATCCCTGTTTACTTTCAAAGTGCAACAGCCTGTTATATGCATCTCATCTGAGTCTCTTCCTTAATTTGGAGCGCAGGATTGAGCTTTTCATTTGAAATGCAGCTTTGGACTCATGCCAGCTTAATTTCGTGCTGCTCAATTCTCTGTTTCAGGTTCTTAGATAAGGACAGGGTTTTGTGTTGACGATTGAAACTGCTCCTATTTCAGCTCTTGTTTCATTACGTTGCCATGGTGTGTGTTCAATAGGTCGCCATGCAAGTTTGATTCACAATTGTTCAACACTTCTTGTTATTATTGTTGCATCAAAGCTAGACTTGGTAAACACATTTGCATTTTAATGACTGATATAGATTGTTCTCCTGCTCAATAACACCAGCTACCCACATCCACCCCTGCTTCCTTTGATGGGAGCTGAGCTGCAAGCAGTCCAGTTAAAGCCACCTACATGGCAACCCAGCCTTGCACAGAAAACCAGAAGTGACAATTAAAATGCAGTTGTAGCCTGATCATAGAAGACTGATTAGATTTTAAGATGGAGCATCGTGGCCTGTCATCTTCCGTGACAGTCCTAATATGGTAATTAGCCTAATAACTGGGTTAATATATTCACATTGTGGAATTGTGCAGTTAATGTTTATGGAGAGAGATTGAGCAAATGAAAGTATTTCAGCGCACAAATGAATGTCATCAGAGCGGCAATCAGCCTCTGACAAGTGATCGTTCAAGCAGACGCATGGTTGCTGTGTCCCCAACCCACGATTCCTTCCCTGCCACCTGCAGAGAATGATGCCTCCCATTAAGGAGAGTTGGAGAGTTTGCCTCTGTAGGCATGTAATCTGATGCAAATTAGAGCAACACACTACCAAACGAGTGCAGTGATGCTGCTATGGAGCTCTGTTAGCAGGTAAGCCAGGGCTCCACTCAGACCTCACTCAAACTTATCGATGTTTGACGTAAACAGAATAAATAAAGGTCAACTTTTATGGTCTCAAAGTTTATTCTATGTTTTAAAAACTATTAATTTTCAGCGACTACTATTGGTTTTGATTTGTTAGGTATACCAATATTTTATTGCTTTTTTTACACAGTTTTTCAGGAAAATAATGTGGTTCCATGGTCCTATAGCTTCTTAGTCCTAAATTGGATGTATACAAAGCCTATAAATCAGTTTTGCTTTTTAAACCATCAACAGATTATTACTTCAATAAAGTTTTTTTTTCTTGTTTTCTGTAGAAACAATATCTTTGGGTTTTGACAGTTATGTTTAAATGCAGGGAATTCTTCTTTCAAAGCAAGCCCTTTTTGTGTATGAATGTTGCTTTCTGTATTGTTGACAATACCAGGAAGAATGGAGGAACGAGACAGGCAATCGCAGCGACTGTAATTTATCTGTTTGCCTGCCCCCCAAACACTAGAAGGGCAAAGATGCCTTTGTAGAGCCCAGCTCGACAACTGAGTGTTGTGTTCAGGGCTGACATTGATTTTATAAAAAGTTGCTCAGTGGGGAGGCTGCATAGGCCTGTCAACCTTAGCTCTTACCAGAGTGCGTCACACCGTCAAACTAATTGCTCCTTCTTTGTAGTCCCAAAACCAAAAGAAGCACACAATATGCAAACACATGCTGCGCTTTCTGCTGCATAAATCTATGACTACTTAGGGTTGAGAAAGAAAGACTTTACAAAATACTTGTTAGAACTTGATCATCTTTAAGTTTGTGTTTTGTACTTTTATGAGTGAGAGGATGGGCTATATTTGAGGATCATCTATGACTTACTGAAAAAACTGAATTATTAATAGTTTAGAATTACATAATTTTTACTTTTATTTTATCATGATGTGCTGAATTGTCCGTTTTTTACTTTAATTATCAAGGAGTGCTGTTGTTCCACTAGTTTGTTTTTTAAAGCAAAGTTGTGGCAGGGCTGCCATAGAAACAGAAATGAAGCTTAACTACTCTTGCAGCTTCTCATTAAAAGAGCAAACCCAAGTACTGAATAGGACCCTTTTGAATTCTAGTAAAATGAATTTCTGGGAAATTCAGCTAGTTTCTATTATGTTTACAACACCAGTATAACACAAATACTTGCCAACAGGTTAAGGTGGATTTGCTGCCCTTGTGTGTTGTTGAAGGTCAAGGTTTTCAAGATCTGATTAGCTCAATGGGATCAGCCTACAATTGCATGTTATTGGGTACTATCACTAGGCTTTTAGAAACAAGGCATCAAGTGATCTTAAGAATTGTACGAGATGCCGTTAGTGTTTTTGCCTGCCAAACTGACTGTTAGAAAGCTCCAATTTTGTCCACAACTGAACATATTGACATGCTTATTAATTTATTTTTATATACATGTATTTTGCAGTTAAACTACATGAAATTGCATATACGGAAGCCTAGGTCAGATCTTAAAAAATGATACATTATGTGATTTTTTTTTTTTTTCATTTTCCAAACCGCTTTATCATTTTCGGGGTCACTGGGCTGCCAGAGCCTAACCCAGCTACACATGGGTGAAGGCAGGGGACACCCCTGGACAGGTCGGCAGTCTGTCGCAGGGGCCACAGTCACACAACCATACACACTCACACCTAGGGACAATTTAGAGTGACCAATTAACCTATGAAGCATGTTTTTGGATGGTGGGAGGAAGCCGGAGTCCCCGGAGAAAACCCATGCATGCACGGAGAGAACATGCAAACTCCACACAGAAAGGTCTCCCTATTGGTGACACTGTTTCAAGTCCCCCAGCCGGGACTTGAACCGGGAACCTTCTTGCTGTGAGACAAAAGTGCTAACCACTGCACCACCATGCAGCCCTATCACATTATGTGATATGAATATTTTTTTTTCCATGCTAACATAACGGCCCATAGATCTTAATGCCTGCATCTTTGAGCCTCCTTCTGCTTCATTGCAGATCAGTTGGCAGTTAATTTTTGTTTCCAAAGCACAGTGGAAGTGATGTCTTCTCCAAAATAACATGTAAACAAAAGCTCCCATAATAACTGACTCGAGCTATGTGAAAGTGCAGTCGTAGAAGTTTTAGCTGAACCTCAGTGAAATGACACAAATGTAGGATAACTTTTTCTGAGGTCCATTTATTAAGCCAATCTCTAAATTCTCTTTTGGACTTCATAACACTAGCTTTAGACAGTACCCCTTTAAAAAAATGTGTCAATGACTTTGCACCTTCACTGTGGCAACCATGTTAACTCCTAAGGTCATTCAAAAGTCAAATCACTGCCATTCAACTACATTATGCAAATGTAGAATAGTTGCAATACGCTCGTGATTTGTATGGAAATATTCTACCTGAACTGCTTGTTAGCTCATATGGATGGTCAAAGAGGGGTTACTCTTCCAGTGCTCTCTGGGTGTCAGTACAGCAAAGAGTGGCTGAAATTTGTGTTGCAAAATGCTACCCTGGGCTGCTCGTCTGTTTCATGGGAAGAGTAGAAGAGTGGGTGGGGTACTTTTGTGATTGGTACATTTCAAACCTGCATTATTTTTGAACCTTCAACAAGGCCCACAGCGCTTTTTAAAGTCTTATTCAACCATGCAAACTCACATTTACTGTCTCATGGTGAAAGAGCTTCCATCCAATTAGCCGGCCAGACAACCAGGAGCAATGTGAGGTTCAGTTTTAAGGACAATACTGAACCCAACCTACGACCTTCCAATCCAAGGTCAAGCACTCTACCTCTGCACCACAGTAGTCTTATTTCATGGTGGCTCTCATTGATAGTGTTGTGGTGGGAGGAGCCAGAGATGGGACGTGAGTACAGGGGAGAGATGCAGAACATAAAAGACTGTTGCACAAAAATATAGAATTGGCTGAATAGGCTGGCCAGGGGTGAGGCCAGGACATCAGGCTGTGAGAGCAATATAATGCAGATTGCAATATTAAATTATTCTTATACTTGACCTTGAAGTTGGGTTCAAACAAGATTATGATCTAAATTAACATGTGATCATTCTTTTTTTTATTTCCTCACTAGGCTTGCTAGGTGTTTTCCAACATTTGTCAGGCTTGTTTGTTAACCAAAATCACAGAGACCAGCGTTTTTATGACCCCATTTCCAATCAAGACAGAGAGAACACCATCACTATACATCACTCATCATCTCTTGGGAACCTCTACAGAAGCCACACCCACCACCCTTCTTCGGTTAAGCATTCGAGGTTTTGCACCATCATCACCTCAATAAACGAAAGCATGCATACCACTGCACTTTAAAGTCATTGTTCTTTATTTTAGCTGTGAGGAATATTTGTAAATGCTTTGTGTTTCATTTATTTGGTATTGACTATGTGTTAGTAATTCATAAGTGAGGTTATTTACATATTAATTTACTCATCTTAGTGGGTATGAAGAGAAAAGTGAAAGCTCTTGGAAGACAGCTGGTTAACATCTCTATTATTCCCCAAACAAATACATTTCAAGAGCCAGTTTCCTGGCACTCATTAGACACTAATCATTGACAAATTCACTTGCTATCCAATATGCAGAGTATAGTGTTCCTTGTCATTTTTTTTCATTGTGACAGTATTTTTTTTTCTTGTTCTCTGACTGCAGACTAAAACAAAGCTCCTTAGGCCTCCTGCTGAGGCACATGACATTAAAACTCCTGGGAAGATCATTTTATCTTACTCTTGATTGCCAGATAATTATCAGTTAATTATTTAGAGCCTTAAATTAATTTGCTAAAAATAGGTCTGGTGCCTCTGTGTTGCCAATGGAGACTGGAGACTTCATTATTTTATTTTTTCTGTCTCTTTTTTTCTTTTTCTCCAGCTCCATGCGCTTGACAGCTACTTATGCCACTCATAACTGACTGTAATTTAATAAAGGGCTCTGTGGTCACAGTGTGGACCCAATAATTCTCCAGACTTTCAACGATTTTCTGAATGTCTTGTTGTGTTTGTCATCATCTGTCTGACAATTGGGAGCAATTCGCAATGTGTCACTCACAAAGCACTTACACGCTTGTTTGAAGAAGGAAAGTGAAATTGCACAACTTTTGACATCTAAACAGTAATATGTGTCTGTTATTATCCATGTTAACGTATTTGACTCTTAACTATAGCAGCATCACTGCATGCTGTAGTATGTTTGCTGCATCCTCATGACTTTATGGGATCTTTTTTTTTTTTTTATTTTATTTTTTTAGATTTGTGTCTGACAAGACTCTGCACAAAGACAAGCTTAAAATACAGTTATGGTAAAACTCATTGGCCTACAAAACTTACATTTACCCCACTTTCCTGTGTTCTCCTCATCTCCGCATGCACACTAACGTACAGAGTGACATAGGGCTCAAACAGGCTGACCTGCTGAATGTGTTTGTGCTGCGGTAATGATAAGGCTATTGAATAAAGATGTACTCTGTCACGCTGGCTGCTGGGTTGGTGATTTGACCAAAGAAATATGATCATTAGTCTCTTTTTCCATCTTTTTTTTTCTTCTGTTGCCTTAACTGCCATCCATTCACTCAAAAAGAAAAATACAAACCAAAAAGACACAATCCTGACAGTGTAAACACATTTGGACTGATTTGGATATTTATTGATCAATGATTAACTGGTACAAGTGGGCACTGCTGAATGATACATTCCCTGTTTTTTCATGTTTAGTTTGTATAAGGTTGAAAATAGGGGTTGATCGTCACCGATAGAGGCTATTTTGACACCTATCGGTATCGACCTTTTTATTAATCCGATGGCCAATATTGAACCTGTTGTTTTTGGCTCAGAGGCAGTCGCATCTCTGTCTTCAGCATTGTCCTGCCCACTGCACTATCTGATTGGTTAACAACACACAGGCGGAGCCAATCAGTTTCCGGTGAGGAGGTTGGGGCAGATTAAACCACGGAGAGAAAAGTTTATTTGTGGTGAAGCTCTGGAGCGTGTACACCTGCACGAATATGTCAAAGGTAGTAAACACAGAAAATTCCCCACAGAAATGTTTTTTTAAATAGCGGCAGCGTGCAAGCCTGCTGACCCATGGCCCAATCTACACAGCAGCTAGTGGCCATTTGCATGCACGTGCTCGATGCCCTTACTCCAAATGTTTGATATAAAAATAAGAAAAAAATAATCCCAACTTCCAAAAATTGCTCTTACATCCCTTTTTAACACAATCGGCACTCGTTACCAGTGAACTCCGTGCCGTGGTGAGTTCAGGGACATTATATATATATATATATATATATATATATATATATATATATATATATATTACATGTCCAGAAGTTGTCTTGGTTGGTTTGATTAAAATAATAAAAATATGAACTAGAAGAATTTCTACCACCTGACAGAATGTTTGTAGTTTTTTTTTTTTTTTTTTTTTTTTTTTTCTTTAGGATCAGGAAGACATGCAGAGGAAATATTATGCTGCAGCAAAAGCACTTGGGATGATAAAGAATATGTATTAGGTAATTCCATGTACTGTAAAACATGAATAACTATTATAAGTAAAGACAGCAGGCTGTTTATTGTTGTGTTTAGTCTCCTCTTCTCTGCTGCCAGAAGAGTGGTGGGATTCTTGGAAAATCAGAGCCATAAATATGCAACACTAGACTCCACAGAGATCCTCCACCAAAAAAAAAAAAAAAAAAAAAAAAAAAAAATCAAACTAAAAACTATGCTCCAAACTTAATATACATCTTATAAATGTTACCTCATTTGATTTTTCTGTAGGAGTTACTGTGAAAGGTTCTGTACAAGCTCACTTGATGTATTCCTATCTACACTACCCTCTTCACAGTGTGTCTCATGAGTTGTTGTAACTGTAGGTTCAGATTGATGTTTACCGATTAGATCAAATATAACAGGAGACTTGACCTTTTTACAAATTGACAAGTGCAAGCGTTGTAAACACAATGAATTTGCATTGTCCTGTTGCTGCAGTGTTAGAATTTCACAAAGGCTTTGGTTTGACGTACCATCACTTTCAACGGCTACAACAGAACAATGAACCTTATGAAACATAATATTTTGCATGTGTGTGTTTGATTGTGTGCACAGATACTGTGTTGTGTTCACATTTACTCATCGTCAACATTGGAGCAAATCATTTCTTCCTCCAGTCATTCCTGCACTCTTGTTGATAGCCTATTCATGATTCAACAGGTCATTTCCAAGGACCTAATCCTCTCATTTCTAATTGATGTACCTTCTTTGCCTTTTATCAGATTTAGTCATTACATCCTTCGGTCCCCCTTCACTAAGTTGCTATAACACCAGCTGGGTGCTGTCGTGAAGAGCTTTGAATGCCTAAGCAGAAGCAACCTTCCTCTCTACACGTATAAATATTTCAGGGACAGATGGGCTGAATAAATTGGCAGTAAAATTGACATTAAATCTAGCTTTTAATTTCCAGAGCATGAGGAAGTAAAAGCTGTAGGTGAGATGATGGAGGAGACTATCGTTAGAGTAAAGGTCAGGACTCCCGTTTCACAGTGGAAATATGACTTACTAAATTTCTGACGCTTGGAAAATCCATTCCACACGGATGGAACTGAGTGTGTTGGGTACTGATCTGATTCTACAGACAGTTATTTAACTTTAACAAAACTAAAAACAGTCACATTGGAATGTTTTCTATTTCTCAACATGACAACAACACCTACTTTAAGTCAATGTTGGCATGCCAGGTGGTGCTTACGTAGAACCATCTGGGAAGATTTTTGCTGAAACTTTTTGGTAAAGAACTTTCAAAGGGTTGGCAAGTTAACTTGTCAGTCACTATCTAGCATGAGTAAACCTTCGGTAAAGCATTACCAACAGCGGTATTGATGCATTCTTGTGTATTTCAGGCATAAATGATTATACTGAAGCCTAGATTAATGATGAAAAAAATCCACCTGCTTTGCAAGGTGAGCACATAGCCTGCGTAGTGAAGAATTACCTGCAGTGATGAAAAGGAGAAGAAGCTCAGAAGCAAACCACCCAGAGAGCTTCCGTCTTTGTAATACTGAGAAGGTTCAAGTTTGTTTTTTTTTATTACTTTATTTAGAGCTATGGATTGTAAAACATTTTTTTCCGTAAATCTGCTGATTTATTGCAGCAATAGCTATTAATATATTGTTGAATGCCACATTGTTTTTTCTATTTTCCTTATGTGTTTCCATACTAAAAAGTTTAGTGCATCAACAACCTAGAAATAAAGGTCTCTATGATTCAAAAACCTGTGACCAGTCTGTGCTGTCCCTTTGTTAAGGGATATAATGTCTGTTTCTGTTTGGGAGACAACATACGATATTCGATTGAGCCATCAACCGAATGTTTGGGCCCGATTTCTGATCATGTGACCCACTTTTAAGTGCGCCTTATAGTGCAAAAAATGCAGTCGTTTTAGTTGTTTAAAAGTGTTTTAAAAAATATTAGCTGCTCTTGTTTTAAATCAAAAAACTTTTGTCTCCTAAAAGTAATGCCTTCATTGACTTGAAAAAGGCAAAATAACTTTTCTTATCTAACATGCAGGGCTCTTTCCATGCTCTGACTCTGCACTGTGTTCTTCCTCTCTCTCTGTCAACATGGTGGGTTATGTCCAGTCAGTGGGCAGCCTTGGTGTAATTTGGCCTGCAGGGGCTTCTGGCAGTTGGTATGGGGATAAACGGAGCAGGAATGGTGGGGTCTGGAGAAAAGCAGGCTTAGTGATGGGCCCCGGACGGAGAGGCAAGCCAGCGCATAGGAGTAGCATTAAATAAACATTAATGGATCTGGGTTACAGGAGATTTATTAGGGAAGCTTTTTGGACACCCACTGTAGGGTTTTAAGCAGTATTTTAACAACCCTCTCATGCACACAGGTAAATAAACCAGGTAATTGATTGCCATCCTCAGAGGTGGCCATTGTAAAGTCTGCTTTATTTATTTATTTTTTACAATAAATGTTTTTAATTTCACATTTACATCAGTGATTGAAGTGTATGCTAAAAAGTCTGTAAATCTGACTTGGATGTGATTTTCATGTCACTTTTCCATGTTATAAATGAGTGACCTTAATCTCAGCTTAAATGTAGCCTTTCTGGCATATCAAACAGGAAAAAAGTGACTGATTAAACACAGTAATCAGGGCGGTGGGATAAGACAAAGATTTAAATCGAGCAGCACCAGAAATTTTCACTGACATGTCTACTCATCTCAAATAGTCTAAACCACCACTTTGAGTACAGCCATCGTCAGATGGTTAAGTAAACCGCAAACGACTCAATGACACAAAGTAGATAAAAAAGTGACTGCTTTTGACAATGTTGGGTTTTTTTTTCTATGAAAAAAGTTATGCCCTTCAAAAATGTCTTCAGTAGCATCAAGGTTTGCAATGCTAAGCCCTTTAGCTCAGCTCGGAGGCTTTCGTCTTGCTCTGTGTTGGTAAGGTTTAGTGCACAGGGAGTGTCGGCTCCACTGTGAAGACAAGCAGATGAGAAAAGAACAGACTGCCAATCAGGGTTGGGGGTGACCACAGTCTGCCAGATCTGTTACAGGGAGACTCATTGCATCCACTCCTGCTCTGCTGAAATCCCAGATGATATTTCCAGGCAAAAAGAACTTTTCTCTGAGTAAAGCATGAAGACGCTGCTGGAGGGAAGGAATTTTATGGAAGCAAAATAAAGTGACCACGTAGAAGAAAACGTCAGTGAAAGAAATTTAAAAAAAGCCAACAAAAGCTTCAATGTTGGAGAATTACTAAGCAGAAAACCTGACAGTTAAAGAGTAAAAGAAGGACCCTTCTTTTTTAGAAAATATGTCTGTAAGAATATCCGGCTTTTTCCTTCTACTTAGGTATGCATATGGGATGAAGGCTCTGCCACACAGGTCGTACTGCAGGATAGTGTCCGTCAGGCTCCATCAATATGACACGTCTTTGATGTGGAAATACAAGGAGCAAAAGCCCAGCCGCTTTCAGTCTGTTCCCCAGCGGGAAACGTATACCACAGTGCTTCTGTGGGTTTTTCAGTGGGTGAGAAAAAGAGATTGAAGTTCAGACAGCAAAAACTACAACAAGGACCGGAAGTAACCACAGCCTCCGTGTGGTGTTGGTTGTGTGTTTTTTTTTTTTCTGCAAGGGCTGTAAGATCAGCATTTCTAAAGGCCTGATCAGCACTGCAGAGTCAACACTGTATGTAAATGTTATTAGCAATGGCGGAGCCCGTACTGGAATAAATCAACATGTTTTTGTGCCTGAGTTAACACACAGTTTTGCCTGCTCTCTGAAATAATCTTGCTGATGATACTTGCTTTTAGGTTTGTAGGTTAAATTTCCATAATTCTAAAGCAATTTCATACTTTGGAGTATTATTTGCATCATGACTAATTAGGCTTTGTTGAAATGAGAAATTGAAAATGAATTCAAGACGTAGCTTTAAAATATTACAAGGACAACTTTTTTTCCTTTCTTTTTTTCACAGAGGGGGAGGGGTCTGCAGAGTGTCTGTAATTTTTTATTGAAATGTCCTACATTTCACATCGGATCAGAGTGGAAGCTACTAGACTGACTTTAGAGAGGCCATTTAATAGTTCTACAAGCTAAATAGAACTTGAGGACAGCACGGCCTCTTTAAGAGTTTGGGTTTTTATGTTGCCTTGGCAAAGGTTCACTTCCACGCCTGTCTGCTGGGACCTTTAAGTTTTCACATGGAAGAAAGGGCTCTTCAAGCAATAACAGCAACCTGACAGAATCAGAAGGAGTAAATCCGATTCAAGGAGTCAAGGATGTAGAAACAAGGGAGGCGAAGGACAGAAGGATGAAGCCACCGTCTGTCCTTTGTGCACAATGTCCAACCAAGCTTCCTCACTTCCTACTTCCTCACTCTAAGACAAAAGAACACTCAGACTTTTTGGGAAAAACACTGATGTTGAAAAGTGTATTTGTGTGCAACAACAGCACACGTGTGTGAACTATAACCTCATTTGTGAATTAATAGCCTCCTTAGCGACAGATAATAATCTATGTGCCTCTGCATGGATGTCTAAATGGGGAAAGAGAAACTTACACAATATTCTAGAAAAAAGGTTTACATCTAAAAAAAAATTCCGATTCGTAAGAGGAAAGAAAATATAAGTTCATCTTGAACTGGGCAGAGCGCTTACGCTGCTCATACATTATAAAAACAAGATTTAAAGATCTTAACCAAATTTGAAATAATAGAAAGAACCATCATTGGTCGTTTGAAAAAAGGAATATAACAGTTTTGATTTATTTATGAAAGTCTATGATAGTATGTGAGACTATTTTAGTAAAAAAAGTTTTCTATTCTTGTGGTCCGTCTCTCAAGGCCAGCACAAGGGATTCCTACAACGCAAAGACCACAGCAAGTTTTGTGTTAAACTATCTATATAAGTTAACTTTGTTTAATTTTATTCAAATTTCTGTTAAAAAATCTATATCAGACTGACTAAAAGTGGTCATTTTTAAAAACAAACAGGAAGCTTAAAGCAGTCTAACAGAGGAGTGAACACCTCTTGGAGGGGCGGCATCAGCGTTCCTTTCAGGAATGTATATGATATGTATTTGACTGCCACGTTGCAGCGGTAGAGCGATTAACCACCAATCAGAAGATTGCAAGTCCGGTTCCTGTCTTGCCCAGCCATGTGTTGAAGTGTCCTTGGTCAAGACGCTGAACCCCACTTTGATCCAGGGGGGTTTAGGTTGGTGCCAGTGTTCTTCAAATGTGTGTGAATAAGAGACTGTGATTTCAAAGCGCTTTGGGCCTTCTAAAAAGGTTTTAAAGTGATTTATAAGTATATGCCATTTAGCTTATGAAGGTAACACTGACACCACTATGCCTAAGTAGTTTGGATCCCAAATTGAGAAGTGTTTGAGCACAATTAAACAGTGTTGTGACTGGCTTGTCGAGGTTAGCAACAACCTGGTTTAGTGGGCTCGATTACAGTAACATGGCATCCTATAGCATGATTCACTAAAGCAATTATGCCAATTCCATGTCACTGTTCTCTTTTTATCTTAAACGTTTGACCACATTGCAGACCAATCTGCATTGCCGTCTTTTGGACAGGTCTTAGAAAATAAACATAAAGATTTAGCCAGTATGACTTTTTTCAAGTTCATGCCTTTGGGTCTTTCTTTTCCATTTGATGGTGGACTGTAAACCCACCAAAAATATGTGTATAAATACCTGTGTTGCATAAAACAGTGGTATCCATGCCTTGAATCATAAAAGGAAATGTGACTGCTGGCTAAGGACAAGTTGGAGTATGTGAACACTTGTGCTCTGTTTTGATGTAGATTAAGTACTCTTTAGGAATAAAGTCATGTCATCCAAATGACATCTTATTTTCCTCACAATAGCTGATATCTTCCACTACAGATGTTTCTGTTTTAGCTATGAGCTTAGTTTGCATGTGAACTTTGCTGGTGTACGGCTTTTACAACACCAAAGCTGCTCCTCTGTCTTTTCTTTTCTTCTGTAACTTCACAAACACGTTCAGGTGTCTTTACATGGTGATATGTAGATTCCAATAGAACCGTGCTCTTCCCACCCACAGTGTGAGCTTTGTAGTGCCAAGCGCAGTTTCTATAAGGTCAATGGCTGCTGTGATAATGCTTAACTGATGTCTGCTGTCAATAGTCATTGACCAGGAGAAAAGTGCTCCGCCTGTTCAGTAAATTACAGAGTGCGATGTGAGCTGCAAGGTTCAAAACAACCTGACCCCACCGTTGTTGTGTGAAACAATAGAACAATGACTGTAATCAGCTTTTGCAGCAACCAACTGTGTCATACTGATGACTACAAAGCACCTTTCCATTACTCCAGAACCAAAACTATTAGTTCTCTATGCTATTGACTCCATACTAGGATTCAGAGGTTATTGTAATGTCACATTATATTTTCTCAAACCTTTTTTAGGCATTTGTTCCATTTTGTCGGCCTTGACGTTCATAGGCCTTTTAAACGATGTCAATGACTTTCTTTTTCCGCAGCCACATTTATGTTCTAAGTCTTACTGCATTGCTTGGTAAATGCTTCCTGAATGTATGCCATTTGTGTCTGGAGCCTCACTTCTTTGCTTTCCTTGACTGCTCTCCTCTCACGGCTTCAGTAAGCATGCTCGGGAGCAGTATGAAAAACTGTCCACCATGCACAAGAACATGCAGAAGCTCTACGAGAGCATAGGCAGTTACTTTGCCTTCGACCCCCACTCCGTCAGTGTGGAAGATTTCTTCGGAGAGCTGGCCAACTTCCGGATGCTCTTTATGGTAAGTGTGAATTTATTGTTTATGCATCTGGCTGGTTCACGTTTTTGCTTTTTTTTTTTAAAGCAGATGTACAATACACTCCAGAGGGTACCACCTTTACACAAGCGCATTGACACTCTCGCAAACAAGGTGTTAGTGAAAGTTTTTAAGTTACACATAAACACATTGAAGTCAATATGTTTTGATGGATAACGACAACATGTGATAATTAACTCTTCTTAGGAAAAACTCAGTAATAATATAAAAGGGCACATTCAAAGATAAAAATAAAAACTGAGCCAGAAGAGGTGGGATTAACTGAATTTCTCTTTTGTTTTCAAAAGCAGCTTTACTTTTTTACAATATATTTCAATCCAAAAATAAACGTTTTATTTATTTATTTGTTTGTTTTTGCTTCCTCTTTTAAACTCACTATGATTGAATTGGATTATCTTATTTTATTTTTCATATTTCTTTGTAAAATAGCAATATATATATATATCAAATAAATTCATGACATTGCACAGTGTAGGTACTACATTTTAACTAATCAATCATCCATTTTCAGAACCCACTGAATCCTATTCTGGGTCTCAGGGTTGCTGGAGCCAACCCAGCTACTGTTGTGCAAAGGAGAACCACACACTCACACACAAAGGAGAACCACACACTCACACACAAAGGAGAACCACACACTCACACACAAAGGAGAACCACACACTCACACACAAAGGAGAACCACACACTCACACACAAAGGAGAACCACACACTCACACACAAAGGAGAACCACACACTCACACACAAAGGAGAACCACACACTCACACACAAAGGAGAACGACGCACATCTAGGAACAATGTAGAAATAAAAATCAACCTGTGAAGCTTATTTTTGAACTGTGGGAAGAAGTTAGAGTTCCCAGGAAAAAGCTGCGCATACAAGAGGAAAACATGCAAACTCCACACAGAAAGGTCTCAACTGGGATTTGAACCACGGCCTTCTCCAAGTGAAGTGAAAGTGCTAACAACTACACACTGTGCTGCCCCGTAGAATAAATACAATTGTACTAAAATGAAAACATTAATTTTCAACTTATTTTATGTAATAATAATTCATTCATTTTCTGAACCGCTTTATCCCTTTCGGGGTCACGGGGCTGCCAGAGCCTAACCCGGCTACTCATGGGCGAAGGCAGGGGACGCCCCTGGACTGGTCGCCAGTCTGTCGCAGAGGCCACAGTCACACACACACACACACTCACATCCACTCCTAGGGACAATTTAGAGTGACCAGTTAACCTATGAATCAGGTTTTTGGACGGTGGGAGGAAGCCGGAGTCCCCGGAGAAAACCCACGCATACACGGGGGGAACATGCAAACTCCACACAGAAAGTTGGTGACACTGTTTCAAATCCCCCAGCCAGGAACCTTCTTGCTGTGAGGCAAGAGCGCTAACCACTGCACCACCATGCAGCCTATATGTGGGCTGTAATAATAATATTAGCATAAATATGTATTTTGCAAACCTGGAAAATATATTGATAGCTTAAAAGAGTTTGGACAATACAAAAACCTGTGAATTCGAGCTTATCTCAAGGAAAATGACTTTTAGCAGTGACACAGTGTAGATAAATAAGTCTTGGACAACCTGTTAAAAGCCATTTAGTACAATTTAGTCAGCTTCGTGCTTGTCTTGTCGCTTTTGCTCGAGTTGATTATTCTACAATATCAGGGATTTTAGTGAAGAGTTCTATGTTGGGATATTTTGTAAAACTTCATTTACAAATAATAACAATTTTTTTTTGTTCTGGTAAAAAAAGTTTTCTGTATACCAAGCAGAAAATGAAAACTCCTTGGCAGTTTCACAGTTTTTAAAAAGTGTTATTGAAGAGGATATTAAAAAATGAACCAAACATGGCAGTTTTTACCACTTTGCTTTTAAGAGTTCTTTTAAGAGTTTTACTTCATAAAGGGAATATTCAATTAGAAATTACAAAAGCAAATAAACGCCAAGGTAAACAGCACATCTTGCTGGAGGTTGATTTATTGCTGAACAGTTTCTTAATCATTTTTCCAAGTGTCTTTTACTCCTTCGCTTCCTTTCAACCTCGCCTGGCGCTGCCCCAAAACCTTGCGGTGTTGAGATGATGACACAGTGCCCAGGCAACATAGTCTCACTCTTTACAACCCATTAATGTAAATAGCAAGGTCCCCTTGTCTAAATCTTTCTCTCTTCACTGTGATCCCCGAATGAAACCAACTTTGCATTGCCACTGATCAAAGTGCACGAGTACATAACACAACATTCCCTCAGGGATGCCAGAATTGCGTATCTCTAAAAGAGGCATCCACCCAAGAAAATAAATTATTCTCTCAAGCAAATAGCTGCATATGAATATTTTATTACCTATTTAAACTTTCCTGCTTTGGTTAAGGGGAGGGAAGTAAGGGGGAATATAGTGTTGCTAATATATTCATGCAAAAACAATCCTTTAATCACCATATTCCTCAGATATTATTTATAGTTTTTGGATGGTAGGTTTGCTGACAGAAAGGCTAATCCTTCTGCTTGCAGAGCACAAAGAATCAATGGTGCTCTCTTTTTGAATGTTGCTTTTTTTGTCATACCCAGTGAAACAAATGAGCTAGCTGCTATGCGACACAATGGAAAAAAAAAACAAAAAACTTGTACTTAGCTTTTTCTGAAAGTGATGGGAACTTTGTGGACAGGTTTGATGCGTTTTTATCTTTGACACAGTTGACCTACATCAGCTATCGCTGATATCTCCAAATGGCAAATCAAATAAATGCAATGACTTATGGTCAGGTGACAGTTTAACCAAATTTAGCCTCTGTAATTCAGTTTCTTGGCTCGGCTTTGTCTTCTTCAGACTTTTTTTTTTATTTTGTCATTAGTAAAACATTGAGCTGTATGACATGAACCAAACATCCTCATTAACTTCCATCTCTGTTGCAGTGCCCTGTGTAATGCATTTACAGCACGAGGCATCTGTAGCATTAAATAATCCCATAGCAATACAGTCACCGATAAATTGCTTTTACTAAAAAGCTGGAGCTTAATGCACCCAGCCGACATAAGACATTTAAGGAAATCCATTGACGGCAGTACTCACAGAACTGAATGTAACTGATAAGAGAATCCATTAACTCTTATTTTCCTTCTGCTTCATTCTGTCTCTCTCCCTCGCCTATGTCCTTCTCTCTTGCTGTAAGTTCTTTCCTTCTGGCCAATGAAATATTATATGATTTCAGTACATAGAGTCATTACTTAAAAACCCCAAGAATTTGTTAATTTAATTCTTCAACCGTATTCTGTAACATAATACGAGTGAAAATTTAGTCACACTGTTTGTAAGCCTGACCAGGAGCATATTGATGAGGATTTTGAGGCCTTTTTTTCACTAATGAGTTATCAAAGCTCAGCAGATGGGCTCAAATGAGCCAACAGTCCTCCTTGTTAATTAAGTGATTTTCCAATACCACCAAAAGACTCATACTGAGTCAACAAAGTAGCAAGATTGATCCTCATTGAGATTAGACCAATATGTCTGCTTCTGTTAGTAAGCTTCCTTCCTCTTCTGTGGCCATTTGATATTATTAAAGATCACTAATAACGGTGCAATTTAAAGAATAATAATTCTAATTTTGACAACAGCAGGGTTCTAGCAAAGACTGCTAAAGTTCCACTTTGATCATTTTGAGTCACATTAGTTGTCACATGGCTAGGTGTGTGAAATTTTTCCTATGCATTTGACTCATCCACTGGGGGGAGGGACGAGCCGCAGACACATCCGTGCTCTGGAACCATTTGGTGGTCCCCCCCCCCCCCCCCCCCCCCCCCCCAATCCAACCCCTTAATGCTGTGCCAAGCAGGGAGGCATTGGGTCCCACTCTTAGAGCCTTTGGGATGATTTGGTCATGAATTTAAACTCGTGAGCTTCCAGTCTCAGGGCGGGCACCCTACTACAAGGCCACTGAGTTGACCTATTTTGAAAAGCGTTCCCAGTGGTCTTTTAAATATGATTCTGTTCTTTTTTAGCCAATATTTAAAAAAATGTAGTTTTGCAAAAGATAGTTTCTATAGAGCGGCAGGAATTCCTTGGAAGTTTGCCATGACATACATGGATCTATTTGTCTGCCAGTGGATGCATCAGGATGGAGTGGAGCCAGGAGCTTGTGACCCTCTGATTTTAGCACCTGCATCACTGCTATAAGCTTTTACCGATGGCATTTTTTTGTCTTCCCAATATTTGAGTAAAGAAATGCTCAGAAAAGTACATTTATGCTTAATTGTCTTTATATATGTCCTTAATCATACGAAAAAATGGACATGAGCATGTTAAAAACACCAGAAGTCTATAAAGAACTCCTTTACTGAATTAAAAAAAAAAAAAACACACACACACATTTATCATTACACTTGAGTTGCCAGGGCCCCTTCAAGTTGTGAATTCTTGTACACAGCCAAGTTGTCCCAGTCTGTAGCCTATGACTTCTTTAAGCTATTTTCCTTACATTCTGGCACCCAGTGTAACAGATGGCTTATAAACACATTCCCAGCTTAAAGCCAAGTCGTTGAGTGTTTGTAAAATTCAAATGAGACATAGCAATAACGCTCTCTGTGTGAAATTACTGATGCAACTAAGCAGTCAGAAATATATATTGCTCTCTCATCGGACCAGCACACTCCAGTGCACAAGAGCAGAGCTGAGTGGTGAGAAGTGTCTTGTGCAGGGTCAGGGAAGAACAGTAAAACATTTCATGAATAATTGAAAGAACGCACCTAGAAAGGGAAACATCACCCAGGTCCGTCTTAGGAGATTAAACCCGTGGGTTACACAAAATTCAACTATCCAGTAAGGTATGGATGCAGGAGAACTCATAATCTCCAGCTTAGTCACACTGCATGCCATGAGTGTAGCATCCGCCTGTTTCATCTTCTATTTGAGCCCAAAAATTATCTGACACTTCAGCAGTCTCACTGGCATGGCTAGCTACCACTTAGGTCTATTTTATAAAACATAAACATGTTGTTAAGACTTAGATTGAAATCTAAATAAATATACAAAATAAATGTACTTTCAGCGATTCTTTCATTACATAGACTGTCCTCATACTAAATTGGATTACACTTGGAGCTTTCTTAATTATTCATGACATACATTTAGCAAAATGTTTGAAATATTTCTCAGAGATTTGGGTCCACTTTAATGTGATAGTGTGACAGAACTGGAGACGGCAGAGTTGATCCAAAACGTTTTTGAAAAGATGGACGGATCAGGAATAATCAAGCAATATATATAAAAAAAATACAAAAAAAAAGCACGTCTCATACTTGTGCAGCTCAAAGCGCTTTACATTTAAAAGCAATAAGAGAAATAAAGATAGAAAAACCCAACCCGACCTTGACCCTCTGCTAGTCCTCCATTAACAAAAGCAACCCATGACCCCCACACACAATGAGTTCTTACAAAAGTAACTTGTAAAATACACTTAAGGCTTGGCCTTGCAGTGAGGAAACAATACATTGACAATATCTTCATCCCAGGAGCCAGCTCAGCCACAGGAGCATTGCCACAGTGCCCACCTAGACAGTCACTGCAACCTGTGCTGTCCTTTAACCAAGGAACAGCACAGGTAGGATGTCTGAAAGATAAGGTGAGGGATTCAAGACTTTGATGGTTTGCCATCCTTCCCAAATCAATACTGGCCTTGTCCTTTGTAGAGTCATGGGGGGCGCTGAAGCCTCTCTGGTACACCCTACCAGTCCATTGCAGTCCATAGCAGGGTCACATACAGCTATGGAACGGTTGCACTGACCCCTAAGGAGTAGTTTTGACTGCACGTTAAAGCAGGTTTTTTTTGAGGTGTGGAAGGAAGCCGGGCTTAGAGGAAGGCCACACGTGTACAGAGAGAACATGAACACAACAGAGAAAGGACCCAGTCGAGTTTACACCAAGGGCTTTTTGTCATCAGACACTAGAGCTTAGTACATCATGGTTTAGCCATGAACAAAGAAGAGACACAGCAACACAAGACAAGGACTAGCAAAAAAGAAGAAAAGACGATGTTTTGTGGATTCAGTAAGAGACAACAAGGCATTTGAGAGGGGGATTCAAAGAACAGACGGAGATGGAGAAAAATAATGGGATTATCACTAATAAGAGAATCTGTGAGAATACACCAATATATTGGTTTTGTTACTCCAGATTTGTCAATTGCATATCCATAATGTGAAATACTCTTTCTACCACATTACCAGGAGGACATTAAACACATTTTCAACTGTAATATATTTCCATTTCCTTATAATAGTTGGGGCTTTTTGTGCAACAAACTTAGATTGTTTTTAAACTTCTACCAAAAGATTTTGCTTGTGAAGTTTAGTTTAGATTTCTAAAACCTTCTAAAAAATGTTCAGGTTCAACATAAATCACATGAGGATTGTTTTTATTGATTTCTTTATTATCCTTTTCCTCAAAAAAATGGTTAATGGACAAATAATAATGCAGCTATAAATGTATACATGCGGCTTTGATTACTAATTATGCTGTTTCATCAGAGCATTATAATTAAGTTGTTTATTCATGTTTACAGTCAAAATAAGTTGTTTGTTTAAAGTACGTTTTGCCGACAGGATTTTATTTGTAATCTGCATAATTTATCATTCCATTTATGCTGCAGTCGTAGAACGCCGCACTAGAATGAACTGAATGGTGTCAGCGGACATGAACAGAAAATTCCGTGCTGTCAGAGCTGCCCATCACTCAAACAAAATGCGCAGGTTAACCGTTTCACAGCCGAATACATGGCACTGCTCTCATCCCGTCTAATTCAAAGTGCTTGTAATCAATATCTCTTGCAGAGGCAGCTGTATCATTTACACAAGCTTGATGTGGTGAAATGCAGGTGGTTTTGTAAGTGTTCAGTCACTTGAAGCTGCCAGAGAAACCAAACACCATTTGCTTTTCTTTTCCACAAAGCACTTCAAAAATTGATCCTTTTTATATTTTACATAAATTGTTCAAAGAGTATTTCGGCATTATTAGTTGGCCCCTCCCTCCTGTCCGCCTCTGCTGCCCCTCCCGCTCGACAAGAAGTCAGTGACAATTAGGTCTGGTGTCCTTGCACATGTAGAAAGGCTCCGCTATTGACAGGCATGATGAGCTGCTCTTTCCTTCTTCCTTCCCCACAATCCCCATCATCCATCTGTTTTAGCTGCCAACACGGCACATTCATCAGGACCGCAGGGGCATTTGTTAGGAGGGGCAGCCTTCTGTCACCACTTATCATATCAGTGCACACACAGGGCTACGCTTTCACTTACTGACGCACAAATATTCGCACAAGATCCTAATAGACTCCAGCACCCGGCACACGCAGTCACACCCATGTATGAACATGCGACATGACCTCTCACACATTTGTAGCTGACCTATGATGGACTCTTTCCAGGGCTACACGACAGGCCTGGGATGAGAGAACATTTTGTTGTCTCCAAAGGTCACACTGTTGCATCTTATTCTCTGTTGGCAGAAGAACAAACTGGCACATTTGTAGAAGCCTGAATACCTGCTGTTGAATCTTTCTCTTTCCCTGACTCCTTCCTGACATTTCAGCTGGTCACGAAGGAGGAGAGGGATGAGACCGTTCTCTCCATCCTCTGAGACAGGCACACTGCTGTTGCACTTTTCACATATAATTGCTACCCCATGTTGTCAAAGAAAATACTGTATACCAGCATATATGCGATACACATCTAACCCTTCTGAGTAGGACACATATACATACCAAATCTTTGTGTGATGAAAAACAGTCTAGAAAGCCTTAAAGAAAGCTAGATTTCTTTAAAGAAAAACGTAGACAAAGTGTGGTATATTTTTTTTTATTTGATAGCTTATCTATGTCTTGCTAAATAAGAATGTATTGATAACATTCTGCCGCTCCTGTACGCTGCAGAACAGCAACAATGATAAAGGAGGGGCAGGGTGACAGGTGCCATATTCTGATTCTATCTGTACATGTGTGCCTCATCAGGAAGCTGTGAAGGAGAACCACAAGAAGAGGGAGGTGGAGGAGAAGATCAAGAGAGCCAAGCTGGCGAAAGAGAAAGCAGAGCGCGAGAAGCAGGAGCGCCAGCAGAAGAAGAAGCAGCTGATTGACATGAACAAAGGTATGTCATTTGTTCCAGTGCCACCACGGAGATGGAGATGGGTAGGCAGGTGGGGGTGGGATGGAAACAACTCTGCAGAGGAGAGTTTTTATGGCATTTGATTTCAGCAGGATTTGAACTTGGAGGGATCAGAAAGGGAGTGGAGAGAATCATGTCTTTACAGACCACTCAAAGCTGGTCAACTTCAAGCAAAAACAACAACAAAAAAATGTTAATTGGAAAAATGTTGTTTTTAAAGCTTGATTATGAAAGGGGGGATGGGGAGAGAAGAGATTAAATATCTGCTGATTAAATATCCCTGATTCTGATGTCATCATTAGCTTTTCGTAGTTTTGTTTTCTTTTTTTTTCCAGCAGCACAAGTCGGTTTCCAGGCAGCATGTTAGATTTATTGTTCTAAACTGCTGCAGTGACTCCATTGTCCTCCAGCAATGCCAGTAAGTCTGGTATTGATCTGTGTAAGTTGTAGTTGTTCACACATGGAAAAATTAGGGTGACAGAGCTGAATGCCTGCTTCTAGTTTTGCCAATGACATTGAGAAGGAATGTCAAGCCTCAAAAGGCTTTGCAAGCAATCAGACGGCTCTTTTGTCATTATTTATTTATATTTCGGACAAACAGACTGGGATTTCCACATTTCACGAGTTTCTAAATGTCAGCGCCAGCCAAGGACCCCTTTGTAGCCCAGCCACATTGGGAAATTGACAAGACAGATTCCAGTACACCCAAATTCTCTAAAATAATTGATGCATTCCACAGTTCCCTGTTTTTGTTCCTGACCTCTCCGAAATCTTTACTTTTAAAAACCCAACACACCTGGGCTAATGGAGGCCTCTCTCTTATTCTACCTAACCAGATGGAGACGGATAGAAAAGTAGGAATGATATTAAATATTTCTGCCAGAGCAGATTTTGATCTTGGCTTTTTTGAATACCGTAATATGACTTTCAGTATGAATAAAACATGAGGATGACACAGGCAACATTGCCTGCAGCCTTGGAGATAGAGGGGATCGTCCAATACCTGGATTGCTGGACTGTCGCAGCGCCATTGACCTTGGAAGTTACAAAATAAAAGCTTCTAAAGCCAAGATGTTCAAAGTCTTGGCTGATTTTTCTTCTTGCTTTGCTTTTTACTAAGCCGTGAACCACTTATTTTTGTTCTAACTTGTTTCTTGGTGAAATTGATTTAGATGAAGAAGGGAATGCCCTGAGAATTAGAAGACAACCCAAAAGCAGGTTCAGATTCATGTTAGAGTTTAAGATGCTTGGTTGAGGCACAAGTGAAAAGGTTTTCTTGTTGCGCCTGCACTTCTCTTCGCTTGGCAGCTTTGGCTTTAGAATCTTGGCTCTTGTTTCTTGGTCTGATCTAAAATTCTACATGTGCTTCACGCATTTTATGAGTTGGTTATTTGAGGAGATTCTCATATCAACATTTTATACTAAGCTTCAGCACAGTTTTCTGCGAAGGTTGGTGAAAATATGCTAGCTTGCAACACAAAGAGACTTGTCTAATTCCTCTAACCATTAATAAATCATGTCTAAACATTTTCTGCATGAATTTTGAATTAAAAGGGTTCAGAGGCTAAATGAAACATTGAAATAGATAGCTTGACATACCTGCTCTCATCAGATGGGCTGATCACAAACCAGAACCTCATAAGCAAATGCGTCTTCTTTGCAGATGCATTAGCTGAGCAGATGGGGCAAACATATGCCTTTTGTATTTTCAGAATTATGCACAGGTCAGTGTCATCTTTTTTAGGGATTTAGTGATTTACTCATTTTAATGCTTGAAAGACTGCTTGATGGATCGTAGGAGTGTTTAATGCAATTTCAAGAGTCTATTTTTGAAAGCGGATAGATTTTATGCCATTTCACAAATTGCAACCTAATCCTCGTCACTTGCGAATGATTAACAATGAAATGCATGTTTAATGAGAGTTTAGTTCATCTGGCTTTTGCCTGCATGGGAGGAAGAGGCGAGGGACTCTTTTAGAAATCTGATTTAAACAAACAACAACAAAAAAAAGAATTGCTTTTTTTGCTGTTAACTGAAGCATGAATCACGGATGCAACAACCAAAGCATCATAAACTCAATCAAAGTATGTGAAATGTTAATGACAACAATCATTACACATTCCTGTTAATTAGCTCTATTTGGGATTTTGCTGTTCTTTTGAACTGACCAGCTGTTCCACGTTTCTAAAACCATCAGAAAAACCACTAAAGAGATGGCTTAACATTTTTTTAGATTCACTTTTGGATACTAAACAGTAACTTGAGTCACTTGCTGGGTATAAAAGGAACCAAAATGTAATGGATTTTTCTTTTTTGAGGTTTGGTGAATCAGTTAGTCTGGGATCACAAGGGTCAGCACCCCTTGTTCTGTTTATACAACATGTCAAATCTCCATTTTTCCTTGAATGTGTATATACACATATGAGAATCAGAAGGCGTTTTGTGTTCATGAGTATAATGCATTCGAGTTTTATACTTTTTTTTTTTTTTATCCGCATCTATGTCAACCAAAAGTTTGCCTTGTCAGGTGATCGATGACCTTAACCTGACGAAACATTTTGGTGTTATTGATCTAACGTTTTAAAACAAAACGAACTGATAGTTAAACCAATCATCTATAAAAGTTTCACTAAAACATTAGGAAAAAAATCAGGCATCCTTTTGTTGTGTGTGTGAAGTTGTCCTCGGATTGTTTTTCACAGAGTGAATCGGATCCCCACCCAGCTGCCTCAATCTATTGCAACAGCTTGCAGACACCAACAGCATGAACATCCCTCTTTGTGAGAGTGTAATTTGTGATAAACAGGATTTGGCAGCGCATGTGAGGCAATGTATGTGTGGTAATATAGCTTTTTATCACATATTATAGACATTTTTCTAACAATATTTTTACTCTCACAACAGCTGAAGGAAGCACCACTGTGTTCAGCAATAAAAATATAAAAATGGATAAAAGTCTCAAAGTTGACATATAGTAACAGCATATATTGAAATAATTTGACTATTTCAGAGTGGGGTATTACTTATTTCTTATTAAAAGGTCAAGAAAAAGTGGTGCCCCTCGCTATATTGTTTTTGCACAACTAAAATGTAGTGTGTTGTTTTTCCACCACAAGGCCCATGTGAGACAGTGATTGCTTATGGGCATTCTTCTTTTCAATAAGGCCAGCTAGAATGAGGTCTCCATGTCTCTGTGGTTCTCTTCAGAGAGTATTTGGCATGTTGACAGCCACGGGCCAGCAGCCTTTATTTATGCATCCTTCTTGTCAGCCTTTTACTTGTTGCCGATGAAATGCTGTTTACATAAACAAACTGTCTGATGCTCAAAAAAGCGTTACAATTGCTAAAAATAAGTGAAACAAAGTCAGCAAGGCTGTGTAGTCTTTGTTCTGCTGGACATGTTAGTGCAAAATAATAAATCTAAGCAAGTTTCTAAAAACACGTGTAGAAAGTTTTACTCTAACATGGTTTATTTTTATTTACGGTATTTTCTGCACTATATGGCACACTTAAAAGCTTTGTTTTTATTTTTTTAAACGACAGGGTGCCTTATAATCTTTAGAACCTTTTATATGAATTAATTCTAGTCATGCTTACTGATGTTGAAGTGATTTTAAGAGGTACATGACGTTGTTAAAATCTAGCACTGTTTGGTGTCATTTTAAAAATGCTAATGCAGCTAAAGTGGATCAGTCTTGTACTTACAAATACATTTGGGAGTTATAGGTAATGAAAATATGCTAACATGCGTAGCTAACATGTTGCATGTTAGAAGCACCACAGAAGAGTTACTGTAATGGAAGCTGATTGTCTGATATGCTTATCACTGATACGTCTGTCTCTTGTAATACACCTTATAGTTTGGTGTGCTTCATACAGGACATAGGTTGGAAAATAGGCCATTTATTGATGGTGTGCCTTATAATCCAGTGTCTCTTATAGTGCGTAAACTACTGTAACTTTAAGTTAAAATTTACTAGTTTTCAAAATATGTTCATGTATATAGCTGCATATATATATGTATTTGCATCAACATATTTTGAAAAAATAAAGTATATATACAAATATTTTATTATAGAGTTCATGTGTCCATCAATGTGATCGGCTCGACTTAAAGGACATATTCTTGTGCAGCTGGCTGATTGTTCATGGCAGGCAGAGTCCTGTCAAGACTGACAGTGGTGAGGCTGTGGAGTGATGGCTTTGTGTGACACTGACAGCTGCCAGTAGGCCAGCGCATACCAGCATCGCTGCCATGCCATCTGGGTGATCATAGACGAGTGCTGACATGCAGCGGTGGTGTGGACAGGTTGGCTCTCCAAGTTTGCATAATGTCTCCAAAGCCCAGCAGACATGGAAAACAACATTACCTGGGGAGATTGCTGTACAGATGTGAAGGTCAGAGACCTGTGCAGACAAAAAAAAACAGCTCTGAAGAAGATCCTCAACATTTCTCAGTTGAACTTGGAAAATGAACCACAGATCATAGCTAAATCTAACCTTTTAGTTTGATATGAAAGTTATGAAACAAGGAGACACTTTCACAACAATGTACACCGCAATGTTTCTGTATTTGCCAGCAGTTTATTCTCTAAAATGTAATTTCTGCTTCAATGGGGCCCTTCACGCCTGCTTATATGCTTTATTTGAAAGGTTACGAAAAAGATATTTCATTCCCCGACAGTTTAATGCCAAACTTTCAGCAAAGTTTCCTTTGCCCTTGTATCTAAACTGTCTCGATCCCTGGCGAAGAAAATGCTAGGTGTGCGTTGTAAGTGCTGGGTATGGATTGGTGAATTCCATAATTACCCTGAAAGACAGGAACAAGGGCACCAGCATTATCTGCTGTCATACTCTCACACTAATAAATACCAGCATATTAGAATGCACTGTATCTGGATGCTGAATCTGAATCAGCCCTAAGGCAGCAGATTCTGTAGACGGATGTCTCTTAGCTTAGTCCTTTAAGACAAAGCACTGTGACCTGAGAGTTGTTGAAAAAAATGTTTTGATAAAAACAGAGGATAACATATTACAACACATTATTGACTGCAGAGTATAATTATTTTACTAGAATTTATATAGCTATCCACTGATTTCCAAGAAAATAATATGCCCAGCCTCAGCCACCTTCTGCTACATGGGTTCAAGCAACCAATTTTGATGAAAAGTCGATGTATTGACACGTAAATGCCCCTTTTAAATTCATGTTTTCACGCAGAGCTTGTCACATTTTTAAGACTGTTTAGGGACAAAACACGCAGCCTTTGAATGTGCATTGAGAGTTAGACCAGATCAAACTTTGACCAATCAAGGAGTCATTAACATTTAGTATGTATGGTGTCCCTTTCTGGGCACCATCTTGTTGTCTGCAGCCAAGTCCTCTTGGAATTAAAGGCACCAAGTCTTTCATATGTCAGAAAAGATCTTTGTAAGCAAAAATCTGGAGCAAGATTCACAAAATTTGCACCACTTTCAAATTTCACAATTCCCACCAAGCCTCTTCAACTGTAGGTAGTGCTCATGTGCTATTATCAGGTATAGCGACAACCCAGTGGGAACACCATAAGATGAATGCTCATTCAAGAATGCACATTTAGTACATTGGTGTGAACGTAGCTTTAGTCTACGAGTTAAAGTTTTTCTACCTGAGTTAGGGAAGTGAGACAGGATTCAGACACCCCTGCCCTTTCCATCATGGCTCCTTTAATGCACAGTTCTAGCTTTCAGTTTCTAGCAGGATGTTCATCTGTCCTCATTCCTTTCGTTCTGTCATTTCTTTCATGACTGTGCTGCCTCTTTTCCCTGCTAAAATCAGCTTAGGCACAGCTGAATTTCATTCATTTGTGGGTGGTTCAAGTATCTCATCATTTCCTCTCCTAGATCTGGACCACACGAGTCACTTTACAGTCAATCAAACCTAATTACCCTCACTACAAAGACCATCACGTCCCATTGTCAAATCCATTTAGTTTCCGAAGACAGCTCCACCTCTCACTGATGCAAACAGCCCATGTGGGGTTTAGTTCAGAGGTTTCCTTGATCTGGATTCACAAATTCTGTGCCGTCTGTCCAAATGTGGTCCTCGTTAAAATATAAAAAGCTCAAACTTTACATGAGTCCTTTTATTTTTAGTGTTCAAATCTGTTGCAAATACCTGGATGCGTTTAATTTCCTTAGAAAGGTAAAGTAATTAGCAGTGTCATTTAGTTCATTTCATGCCTATGTTATCATCACACCACTGTGATACTGAACACCCATCTGCTGACTGCACTGAGGATTCTTTTGCAATTGCTGCTAGCGATGAAGATATTTTTCTCCTCAATAATAAAAACCAGTTAGTTGTTTGCACATAAATGTATTTTAATGCAAAGCCGAAACAGAAAGGATGAGGATTACATTAAACCAATTAAAGATGTAGGATTTAGCAACTCCCAGTGCCCACATTAAGAAAAAATAATGCAAAGCAGAAGAAGACAGTTCCCAGTAACGTGTTGGTTTTGAAAGATTTAGATACAAGGCACAGAAAAGCAGGTTGGAATCAACAACTAGACTGCAGAAGCTGTTAAATTGAATACAAATATTAGCAGACAAAGAGCGTGTTCAATGACATTGACAATACACTTTTTACAGTCAATTCTAAGCAGCTTTCACCACTTTTCTAAAGACACAGTTGAGAGGAACACACCAGAGGAACTGACTTCTTTTTTTTTTTTTTTTACACATAACTGAACATTACAAAGTGACCCCTGCTTATATGTGAATAACAAAAACTCTTTGAAAGTCCCTCCCTAATCATCAATAGACATTCCTAGAGGTATTTTTATTATGATTATGCCGTTTGATTACAGCCTAAACTGAAAACCAATGATTTCTTTATGATATTGTTTCTGCAGAGTGACTGTAATTTATTAGAAATTCATGTCTGTGTTGTGGTCAGGACCAGTGGCGTGGAGTGAGTCTGCCTCTACTTCCCATCATCCATCTGTTTACACACTCACTAACTATCTTACAGCCCCTCACAACCTCCATCTAACATTAACGGTGCAACAAAAATGGCCAGCAATAATGGAACTATCAGCCGTACAGTTTTGAGCCAGATAGCAAGGAAAGGGAACAGATTTATTTTTCCACAAGTGGATGGATCAGAAAGGAGCAGTGCAGGATGCACATGGCTTACCATTGTAGGTTCTACTAAGCTTTTTTAAACGAAGGTTTTCTTCTGATTCACAATAATTTCAATAAATACTTAAAAATGCATTTTTTAGCTTAATTTTTTAAGAGTATCCTGTATTATCAGAAAAATGCTGCAAAACCCCACTGTTTTCATCAGAGTGGCTCTTTAAACTTGCTTTTTAAAATTAAAATAGAGAACACTTTTTATCTGTGTCAAAGACCACAAAGTTAAATCCATTCATCATATCAGTTTGGTTAAAATCAAACACCATTAAAGTTTATTCTTGGTTGGGTAAGAGGGTTGGAGTGGAGGGGGTGTCAGCAGATCTAAATATAGGTCAGGATATGTCGTTACCAATTTTAGCGGCACCTTATTTACAAAAAAGGGGGAAGTTGAGCTCCTCTGTGGTGTGAGGACAGCATCCCATGGACCGTCTGGCATCCTGACTCTGACCCCATGTGGCATGAGGAAAGTGTGTCAACTTTAACATCTGCCTGTGCTGGGTTGGAACTCTCCCATGTGTGTTGGTGGTGTTACTGGGCAAACTAACCAACAGCAGTGTATGAATGGATAGTATGGGAAATGAGGGAGCCTGCAGGCAGAAGAGGTAAATGATGGCAGCGGAAAGAGTAAAGCGTTGTATTTCTCTTCTTCCTCGTCTTTCTGTCTCCCAGCATCCCAACCCTCCTCTGTTTCTCACTTGGGGCCTGGTAGCATCCATCCAGATGGAGGGTTTATTTTTGTTTTTGTTTGTTTACTTATTCATGCATCCAGCTATTCGGGGCATCGCAGGGGCTTTTGCTCCACCACAGAATGCAAATCGCCACGGCGGCTAATCCACTTTCATCTCTCCCTTGTGGACATCCAGCTTCTCTGCACGTTCTTCCCGGTCTCTTGCAGTCAAGACATCTCCTTGTTTGTGTGTGCGAGGTGAAGCCCGCAGTGACCAGGCCGGCCAAGCCTCCTCCGCTCGCATCTACTTCATGCATGGGAAATGCGACATACCTTTCACCTTCCACCCACCCTCAACCCTTCTCGAAACCTTCTTCCCACTCCCCACACCCTCACTCCATACCCAGACGTTTTTCCTTTCTGACCCTGGTGCCAAAAAAGGAAAAAGCATTAGCTACACCTCCATTCACCCTGGAATGAAGTCTGGTGGCTGCATTCATAATTGAGTTTGGAAGGACATGAGTTGGCTAGCTCATAGTGACTTTTTTATTTTCCAATGGTTACCCTTCCTTCCCCTTCCTTTCTATTTTAATGGAAGAAAACTGGCACCTGTGTACAGGTATACTATTAAAATGACCGAATGGGGAATTACTGGAAAGTTACAGAGGCTGATGTTTCAAAGCTTCTGCTCGGATCGAGTTGTTGGACAACAGGGAGATGGTAAAAGAGAGGAGAGAAGGGAAAAACAAAGGCAACATATCTAACAGGTGCATGACTGCTGTGCTTCGGGCACTTGTGTTCTCTCTGCTCTCTGTGACAGTAATGGTGTCTGTCTGACTGGATCTTAGGAGCTGCTGGGGCAGCTGGGAAGGAGGGAGAGTGGAAGGTTTTTATGCTCAAAAGCCTAGACAGTTAGGGACCAGGAAACAGAGCAGTAAGAGGAAGTGGTGTTGAGTAATGCAGGTGGTTGTGTATATCTGGGTCGTCGAGGTTGAATTCAGGTGCGAAAATAACACAGAACCAGGTGCACACAAGAGAGAGCAGAGATAAGGGCTGAGATTAAAAGAAAGTGCAGTTGCTGCCTCTCCACCTGGTCATAAAACAGCACACACACACACACACACACACACACACCCTCCTTCCACTCAGGCCTTTGTTTCACGGCTAATGGTCCAGGTTAATTGCACAGGTGACTGTCTGTGGGGGAACAGATGGGCTCAAATGTGTTCAAAAACAATCTGCAGCAACAACACCCAGCGCAACTCCTTTTCTTTCTCATTCCCTCATGGAAGTCACGGAGGGTGGATGCTCGCTGTTCAAGTCCCACTGCCATCATATTTTGATCTATTTAAAAGTATTCCCAGTGGTCTTTTAATTACGTTTGCTACCCAAAATCATAAAACCTGTTGTTTTCTAGGACATAATTTCTGCTGAGCGGCTGTGGCTCATTAGAAATGTTCCTCCGAGTTGAACTTTAGAAGTGCAACAAAAATGGCGAGCAATATTTGAAGCATCCAGGCGTACAGTTTGAGCCAGGTGCAGACAAGAAAAAATAAAGATGTACACGGATCTATTTTTCTGCAACTGTTTTGCTTGTAGTGCATTTTGAGGAAAATGGGGTTTATTAAAAGGCATCAACAATATAAATATAGGTTATTTCAGATAAGCAGCCATTGATGTCACTCTTGGCATAGGGAATGTCAGGGATTGCAATGTTATCGGAGCGCTATGTTTTGCAGGCTGGAGCTTTCTCACTCTTTTCCCCGATGAATCGCGATGGCTGATGAGCTGTGGGTTCTCTGTGGATCTGCTGGGTTTTCATGCATTACAGCAACACATCCAGAAGATGACAGACAACACCAAATCGAATTAATGAACAGGCTTTGTAGACACTTCGATAATTATACAAATGCTGTGCCTTTGGTGCCCAGGATTCGACATTTAGGCTTTTTGGTGCTCTGTTGGATTAAATGAAAACTTTAAAATGTCAGCTGTTCTTTGTTTAGTGCTTTGCATGAACCAACTGGAAGGAATAGAAGGACTTTTTTTCTTGAATTTCCAATTAGTGTTGAGAGTTCATATGAAAATCATGTTCAATCATTTTTCACTTGGTTTAAACTACAGACCTTCACAGGTAAAGGTCACCATGCTAACATGACCAAAGTTCACTTACTACCTTCCCTTTTCTAATCGCATTTTTTTTTTATATTTATATATTATTTTTATATATATATAATGCTGTTTTTGAACATTTTATAGCTGGTCCTATTAAAAACCTTTTTTTCAACCTGCACGTTAAGTTTCATTCAAATAAGTCAATTACTTTTGGAGATAGAAGAGGGAATAAATAGGAATAGAATGTAGCGCAACCTATTGGAGTATCTGTACTAAACTTGATGAGCTAATTTATAGAAAAGAGTGTAAGCAGTCTTTAAAACCTGGTAAGGTTTTGTTGTTTTTTTAAGGAGCTGCAGGGTTGCAAATTTTACAACCACAACTATCTAATTGGCATTACTTGTTTGATGGAAACAGTATAGAATTATGCAAAATGGGTGGTACCATGGAATTTGCGGTTTTCCAAATAGGGTATGTGCAGAAAAACGCAAAGAATTTTGTGGCTGCAGACCAGTCAATCCATGAGGATTTTACCACTGCCCAGTGGGGGTTGGGTTGTGCAATGAAAAAAGAAACAGTTTATTTGAATAAGAACATGTGCTTTAAATGAATAACAGTTCTGACAAAAGATTTGATCATTTCACTCAGTCATCTGGCATGTGCATTTTGAAGGATTGATAAAAAACATAAACATACAAACAAAAAAAAACGAAATAAAATTATTAAAGTCTTTTAAATTAGTGTAATGTCAGGACTGGTTAAAAAAAGAGTTTATTTTGCTATAAAAAGATCATCTCATTAAAAAAATCTTAAAAAGCCAACCCTAATCCTAATCCTAATTGTAACGCTAACCTTAACCTTTCATTTATAAATCCTTAACAAACTGTTATTTAAAAAAGTCATTTATAACTCAATAACTATGAGTTTAATCATGATTTGTTCGGATAGTTATTATAAAGTGTTGCTGCAATTCTTGTTTCCATATTTTGTTAAATAATTTTCTCCCAAACGTGCAACATGCATTATTTTTCCCCTTTTTTATTGTGCATTTTATTCATTTATTCATTCATTTATTTATTCATCTTTTGCATCTGTGACCTCTACTTATCTAAATACTTATAAATCCTTATATTATAGGTGTATAAGATAAATTATACTTTTAATTATGTCTGAAAAAACAGAATTATTGTAGAATCTTTGTCCTCACTAGATTCTGTGGTACACGCTATAGAATGAATTAAAATCAAGCGAAGTTGACTTAACATTACAGCAACACAAACATTCATATCGCTTAATATATCTGTACTTTTCTCCTCCTACCTATTTTTTTCTTTACAGTTTTCCTCCCTGATGGTGACACTTAAAGTGTCTGTCCCCAGTCGTTATCCCTCTCTTCCCTTCCTTTTTTTCTGTTGGATTTTGACTTGTGCTCTGCTCCTGGGATCAGTGAGCAGGACGTCACAGCAACCTTTTCTCCTTTTTTTTCTATGCTTGGCATATTTTCATTTTTCTCTGTGAAAAACTAATATGAGGTGTGAAGTTTCTTTGTCAATCCTGCAGAGAGCAGATTGCTCATGTTACCCCTGCTAATTAAAAAATGTGTTAGTGAGCTCGTAAATATACTGCAGGCGGAGCCTATCACTAGGTCTCACTGTTACACTTGACACAGGCTTTGGGTCCAAGCGATACTAGTTCTCCATGTAAAAGATGGAGAAGTTGAGGAAGATTTGTAGAGAAAAGGGATCAGAGGAAAGTTCTGAACTTGGTAAACCTTTTTTTCTGGGAGAGTTCAATGAGCTTTTTCTTGTTCCTGAAACGACTTAAAAAACAAAACCTGCAATCATGTTCAAAACTTGCTTTAATCATTAAAGGATCCATCAGTAAAGGATGCCCACTTAGGTGTTTCATCACTGAGAGGGTTTTCAGTTTCTCAGGTTTTAACCCATCTTAACCCACAGACAGTAAAAAGCAATTTGCAGTAAGCAGAAGAGATCTTTCCTCTTGAGAAGGATCTTTGTGTATTAAAGGTTAACTTTTCTGTAATTCTTCACCATGCAGTGTGCCATGGCTGCTAATGAGAAGCAGATGAATATTTGGCTAAGGTTTAATAGCTCAAAAAAAAAAACGACATGTGAATTATAGGAACAAGGCAGAAATGTCAGCTAAAGTGGGCAGAAGTAGCTGAGAAAGTTTGCACAAGGATTTCAAGAATAAGTACAGTCAAATAACGTGGTTTTTTAATATTTTCTGACTAAGTTCTTACCATCAGCAGATTTATTGAACAAATATACAGATTGCACGGTTTTGTTAAGTTTATGCACGGAAAGCCTATTTGTTAGACTTTTCTACTGCCCGACTTTAAGCTCTAGACAGCTCAGGACATAGTTAATTGAGTACCGTGAAGTGACTTGGGAGTATGCTTCCCATTTTAGTCATTTTGGCTTTTTGTGTCTGCTGTCTTGAACCCCCATGCACCAGGGCTCCCAAGTTCTGGTCGTTACAAATGATGAATTGTGCCACAGTTAAGGTAGAAGTAGGACAAATTGAGCTAAGTGTCAGGCGCCCCAGTCATGTTCAGGTCTGGTTGAAAAGGTAGCAAAAAAGGAGCTGTCAAAAAGTTGTAAAGTGTTTGTGCATAAATGTTTACCTGGCACTTAGCACATTCTGCTGTCTTTCAGACTTGTCCTTTTTAGCCTACATAAAAAAAGAGTGTCTCAAGATCTTCAGTTAGAGAAGTGCAAGTTAATCACGATATTGTTCCTCATTTCCACAGAAGACGAAACCCATGTGCTCCCCTTTTAAACCAATAAGCTTGCCATCTGAGGTGTAGTGCTGCAATTTGAGATAAGCACTACTTGGCTCAGCTTTGGTTTTGTTCAGATAAAGCTGGTCTAATTAAGCTTGATTTAATCAGAATTGCTTTTAAACACAGCACACAGTCGGAACAGTTGCTTTGATTTCAAAGTAGCCCTTGGGAAGAACTTGAAGAAGAAAGAAAACCACTAAGATAAGATGTAGAATTAGTGAATGCAACTTAATAGTTAGTTTTCCATTTTTTTCTACATTTGCATAAGACATTCTTTCTATTCTTAGTTGTTCTGTCTTTTGTGTGTGAGTGATTGCAGGTGGGCTTTTTCTGAAGCGAACATATGCAGAGTATCCTACTTTGTCAAAGTGTTTTATTTGTAGATTAAATTCACCTGACTTTTGTCACTTTGAGCACACCCAAGTAACAAAAGATTGATCACCCCAGGACTTGTTTAAGTAAGCAGTGTGCGGAGGGTTGTCTGGAGCTACGTTTGAAAGTTTCCTCTGTAAACACATCATAACACAACGGTAGATGTATAGGAAGAGCTAATTCACTCATATGTGCAGAAGAATTGATGGCACGTCTCTTGCACCACAATAACTCACTCTAATGATCCCGGTTTAAAATAATGCGGGCTCCAGACCAGAATGATAAAAAGGTTGCCCCTCTGACTCATTAGTATTAGAGCACAAAGATAGATGACCTAGATATAGAGCCTAAATTTTTTTTTTTTTTTATGGACCCTGTCGCCGCCGAGCAGCACGCTTCATGTGCACATGTAGGAGCTACTGCACCAGTCATGTTGTTGCCCTTAGAGCACTTAAACGGCGTCTGCCTCCATCTATGTGGTATCGTGTATTTGCAGGACAGTTGGAGAAGTGGGCAGGGGCGGAGCGTTTTTGAAGGCTGGTCCCAGCATCATTGACGGAGCAGTGATGGAGAGCTTTGGTATTGAGCGGCTCCACACTAAATCTTTGTAAAGAGCACTTAGCTCCCCTACTTTAGCCCCAGAAAAGATTCTGTCTGTCTCCACTAAACTGAAATCCAAACTAAGTTAAGTGTATTTTACTCCACCCCATCTGATTACTGAAGAAAATGGGCAGTCTTGATTGACAGGGCTGTCTCAACATGTGTGTGCTTCCAAGGACTGGTTGGAGCTCTTTGGATTCACAGGTCTTCTGCTGTAAAATGATTGGTAATGCAGTTGAAGTAAAAAGCTGCTGTTTTTTTTTTTTTGTTTTGTTTTTTTTTACATTGGATCTAAAAGTCTTAAAGGTGGTGTTTATCTGTACATGTGTAATTATGTCCTTTAAACATATTGTCGTCATTGTGGCTTCTCTTGCAGAAGGAGTTGAAACCGGTGTGATGGACTGCCTGATGGAGGCTCTACAGTCCGGAGCGGCGTTCCGTGATAGGAGGAAACGTACACCTCGCAATGGTAGGGCCATTGAAATCATGCTGTCCCAGTGTCTATTTCCTTCCTTTTTGGAGGAGTTCTCAAAAGTTTGTTGTAACAGTCATAAGAAGGAGATACTGTCTATTCTGTTCTACATTCAGCACGTATAAATAAAAAGCAGACCCCGCGTGTTTAGATCACTGCATATCCACAGAAGCAATCACCAGGTGCCGCAGTTGAAGGTTGGAAAAATGCATTGTCTATTTGTCATTAATGAAGCTCCGAGCAATGGGATCAACGATGGTTAAGAGTAATCCATGTGTTAACATCTTCCATTCTACCATGATGAATGGGTCATGCCCACGGGAGTACCACCTAGCAGGAGTGCCAGAGTCAATTGATATGCAAGTGAGAGTTCTGCAGAGGAGCCACAGGTGCTGTCATTCCCATAGTGAGAATTGATATTTAAAAGCAGGCTGCATTGAACGTCGCAGACATGTTAAATACAGGATAACAAGGTCTCGTCTTTGCACAGGACTCAAATATTTTGGCAAGGGAAATTCCAGCCCATCAGGGGACACTTCCTATCACTACACACTAAAACCATTTGAATCCTAAAAGAGAAACTTGGTTTATTGTTCCCATAATACAAAAATTAGATTTTTTTTCATATTTACTATTCAGTACAACCCTGCTTTTTACCTCTACATTCAGGCCTTAAATAAAGAGTTAGAGGAAGGAGCAGAGTTGCAACAGCACTAGAACTACTTTAACTTTACCTGAACAGCTATTCAGTGTTTAGGTCTGAACTATATCAGTCATCATTCTGTCTGGCATCTCTGGTTGATACATAGCATATGGGATGTTGAAAGCCTTTTTTTAATCACATTAGGATACGATTAAAGAGCGAGAGATTCAACAGTCTGAACGTGCCAGACTGCTATGCAAGACAGTAGTAGCAGCAGTCGAACAGTCTTTTAAAAAGTTTACAGGAGTGGACAGCTCCAAATTCACAATAGAAAGAAAACAATAACCGAAGATTCCAAAAACAAATGTTGGTCAAGGTTTTTAAATCCTACCTTATGAGGAAAATATTACATATGTCTTGCCCTTTTTGTTCTTTATAGTCCTATGTTTTAAGGGATAATCAGTGTTCCCGTGTTTATCACAGGAGTTACTTTCTAAAAATGACCTGCGGTTGTTGAAATTAGCAAAGTAGGAATTACAGATGTTTTGTACACTCTTGATACACTTTTCACAGAAAGACGTGAACATTTTTACACTATTTTAAACTCTCAAAGTCCAAACCTTTATAGAAAAACAAGTCCAGGATTATAGAATGAAAGCAAAGATCTGATTGTGATTAAATATTTATGTAGAGAAACAACACATAGCAGATTGATTGACAAGGTTTCCAGCCAATCAGGACACAGAACACGGTAAGTTGTTTCAAAACAAAAAAAAAACTGCATGCAAAATTTCACTGAAAAAATCTGTGAAACAAAACTAAGGTGACCTGCAGTATAGCAAGGGATCACTGTATGACCTTTTTATGTACGCCCCCACTTCAAGAGAATTGAGACAATCCTGCACATTAAAGCACAAATTAAGGGATAAAGCCATGAGATGGAATTCAGTTTAAACAAAAAGAAAGTATTCTTTTTGGTAAATTTGAGTGTAAGATTGCTTTGCTGTATGTCTGTATTTATAACGTACAAGGTTAAAAACACATAAATCAACAATAACACTCACGTCCTTTTTCTTATTTACATTCCATGCTGCTCATCATTGACATGCTCAATAATCTCATTTGCCTTTCCTCTGATCCTTTTGTGTTTAACGTTTTGTTCATATGGGACAGTATATCCAAAGATTTTCCTCAACTGGTTTCATTAGGACTTTAAATATGTTACCTCTGATGTATTTTCTCTTGTCCTGTTCTTCCTTCCCTTCTTTCCTTCCACGGTTTCCCCTTTTACCTTCATCGTTGTTACAGGAGATCAAAGCCCTTCCAGTCCAGCTTCTCGGTGGCCGGGTGCTAACTATGGTAACAGAACTCTAGGTGTGTGTGAGTTTTTTAACCTAACTGCCTTTTTAACCCAACTGTTATTTCACAACACTTTCTTTTTGGATGCTTCACCCACACTTACCTGTCTGAACACTCACTGACTTTGTGCTGACCTTAAGGATGGAAAAATCCTGTGTTGAGTTACTAAATGTTATAGGCAATTTAATATTTTTTAAGGTTGTCCATTATTTTTTTATTTTTATTTATGCACAAATAAAGTACTGTAAACTGTAGAACAATAAATTTAAAGGAAAAGGAATTACATTGTTACAAAACGTTAGATCACCATCATTCTCGATTGAAACCTACACTTTCCAAAGGCCTGGTTGCCAAAATGCATAACAAGTTTCATATAGATTGAAATGACCAGTAGCTTTTAGTTGGCAATGAAGTCTGTCTTAATTACTGTGTTAGCTAATACGTCTCTTTTTTGTATGTACTGAACTTATGAATGAAAAATGAAAGATGTTATTACTGATGCTGGCCAATACACAAGATCTAAAGCACAGTCCTTACACAAGCTGTGCTTTCAGATACTAGCATTAACCCTCTCAGGGCCTAAATCTAATATTAAGGGGAAAATAGGCTTAAATGAATGGGCTAAAATAATATAATGCTACTACAAATTAGCTGTTGCAGATTTGCTCAAATATATTTAGAGAGGGTTAAGGACTGATGTTCTCAAAATACATCAGTATACTTTCCTGTGTATACTACAAGTAGCCATTAGAGCTAATGTCATAACCAGGTATACTCTCAAGTTGTAGCAACAGCAGTATCAAACGTCTTTCAAAAAGACAAAACTTCATTAGCTGAACAATGAAATTGGATCACATTTTCATTTCTCTTTCATTTGATCATGATATTACAGTAAAACCTTCAGGGATAAAGCAGAAAACTCAACTAGAAACATCATAATGGACATGAGTGCTTCAGCCAGAGTGCAATGGTCTAAATGTTCTACTGAATACCTTTGAAATCCAATATTCTGAATCATATCATTGTGGAAAGTAAGTTGCCCTTGAGTTTAGACCATTCCGAGTGTTACCTTCTTTTCTTTTTTTTACATTTATGTTATCTGTACAATGGGCATGAAAAGAGAAAAATTCACTCAGCACACTTCATGTAATGTAAGACAGCTGCTTACTTGACTTCCGTATTCTGTCTGTTAGTTTACACCTTGACAGCATGATGCGACTTCCTGTCTTGTAGCAATGTTTGGCGAAAATCCTGCTGGACATGCCTGAGGTCCTCAGTGATTTGGCCGCTCACACTGTCTTTCTGTGTTATTCTACTTTCCCCATGTGTTAGTGGTAAATGTCAAACTGATATGAAACGGCACACTAGATGTCTTTTTCTAGAGTATGGTTGGCACTGAGATATGCACTGTAGATGTTCTTCCTGTTGTGTGTTTTTCCTTTTTTTGTGACCGCATGTCCATTACCTGTCATTTTCTACTCATTTATTTGTGTATGAACTTATATGTCATCAAAATGCATATTGTGAAATGAACAAAAAATCCACAAATCACTGGTAACTTCAAACTTTTTAAAAAACAATCAACAAGCAATTTCATCTACCAAAATCTTGTAAATTGATGATTAAATCCAGGGAGATGTTTTTGTCCAGGTGTTTCTGGTTACAACAACTACATTTTAGGAGGCAAACTTTATTACACATGTGCGATGGTACAAATACTTTGGAGTTGGGGTGTTGTGAATGTAGATGCTACGTTCTCTCTGCACGCATGGGCATGTGATGCGCATTCAAGAATACACTAACAACTTGTTCTTGAATATGCATTGAGCATATGGTTTTTACACTGGACTGTCGACCAGCACATGTACCTGCGGTTGGAAGAGGTTTGGTGCCAAATGTTGAACTGGTGCAAATCTCATTAATCTTGCTTCAGGCTTTTTTTTTGCAGCTCTATTCAGTTATACAGTATGATAGACTCTGTGTCATAGAAGACTTGGTGTCGGCTGGGCACAAACCACAATTATTAACTTCTACTTCTTGATCAATTATCAAATAGTTGGCATTTCTGTGAATTAAATAGGGCCGCTAATAAAGTTCACTACCAAATCCAAGAGCCTGATTGGTCAAAGTTCAACTTGTTTAGCTTCAATGCACGTTTAATTGCCGTGTGTTTTGAGAGTTTTTAAGCCCTCAATGCACATTTACATGTGTTTTACATAGACGTTTCTGCATGTTGCAGAAACTGACAGAAACATAGCTTAATGTCCAAGAGCAGAAGTTTTCATCATGCCAATTACTTCCTGTTTTGTTGTATTGCACATTCAAAAGCACAAGTGCTGATTTACAATTGCTGTTACTTTTAGACATTTTTTTGTTTTGTAACTAAAGCTCCAATAGGGTAAATAATTCAGTATATATAATAAGTAAGACTGTAGGCTATACATGGCCAGTTTTAGCACCCCAAAAGATCTGTGTTCTTTCTTTAGTCAAGGCCCTCTTGAAAATACTGTAATTCTTGTGTAAACGGAAGCAAGTTGTTGTTCCAGGTGATGGATTGTCTTTTCTATGACAGCGAGTGAAATACAGGTCAAGGTCTTTGCCTTGTAGCTTCTGCAGTGCAGCAAAATATTCTACTTTTAAATGGCCACTACAAAAAAAAAACAAGTCTAAAAGCCAGAAACCAGAATTCCAACTGGATCTTTTTTTTAAATACAAGTTTTTAAAGAACAAGTTCTTAGACTAAATCAAAGTGGAGTCATCCATATATTTCTGTTGAGCAAAATTCCTACATAAAAACATCCACAGTTTGAATTCTTAGCAGTGGAAAATCAGGTCAAATGTACAGTGGCTCTACAGGCCTTCCTGTAAAATTACACAACATATGCTGTATATAGATGTGTTTCGACTGTTCTGAAAGGGTCAGTTACATGTTCGGTATGCCATGTTTCTGAAGCTCTAAGTTAGAGACCTTCTCAAGTTGTGAAGATGAAGCAGAAGTGACTTTTTTGTTCACAAGTTGGTTCAAGCATCAAAATATGTTTGGTCTTACCGTGTAAGTGTAAGATATAGTATTTTGCTATAATCTAAAAAAGCTTTTTACACTTCACACTTTGTATCTAAAGGATGTAAACTTGGTAAGATGACGAGTGCTCTTTAAAAGTCAAGTTCTACTGCTACTATTAGGATGGAAATGTATTTTAGCCACCCATTTGTTAACATATCAACATATAATTTAAAAAAAAGCATTTAATGAAACACACTGACAAGTGATGCATTTGCTTTTAGACTGCAATGGTATAATGGTATCTCCAAAGCATTGTGAATTCTTATCAGCACTCTTTTACTTCGCCTTGTGAGCATCTGACACCTCCTTGTTTATTGATGTAGAGCCCAGCAATGGCTTGATCAACAGCTGCATGAATTGGACATTCTGTGTTGATGAGAGGAGTCAAATTCTTCTGACATGCCTGCTCTATGGATTTGTTTTGTTCTAAATGGAATCTAGAAATAAGTTTAGCTATGGAAATAGGAAAAATGTATTTGTCTGATTTTTATTAAGACATATACTTACAGCTTTTGTGTCTACTTGTACTAGAACTACTGAAAGGAATATTGAGTGAGTTGATACCCATATGTGTTTGGAAAAATGGCATGTTTTCATAAAATGTTGACGAATGACAGCATAGTCCATAATCTATTCAGACGCAACAGCATTTCTTGATTATTTTTTGGCATATTATGGGTTTTCCCTCTGTCTCGTGGAAACTGACACCGCTTCACTCCATGAATTTACTGGTTCAAAAAGGGAATCTTGTCGCAGTTTTACCAGACAGTGTGCCAAATCTGTTCAATCCCGCTTGTCATGTCACTTGTAATCTTGTGCTTTAAAGCTTGATTAACTTCCTGTCATCCTTAAACGAGCAGCATTCACCAGAGAGAGTCTGCCAGTCACACAAGATTCTCCACTACCGTCAAAGTAAGTGCATTTAAATCTAAGATGGCATTCTTTTTCATCCTTTGGGCTAAACTGTTCTTTACCAGACTACCTCAATGTCAGACAGAGTCCAATTTGAGGTGCTGCTGGTGGAAATTACACTCAGTTCCAAAAGGATTTTCTTTGTTACTTGTTTCTAATTTCCTTGAAAAGAAACTTCGTTTTCAGCAGCAGTGGTCATGTTTGACATATTTACACAAGTCATTTCTAATCAAACATAGTGTTTTACAGAGAAGCCGTGATTTGCACTGACGCTAAGGTCAGAAAAAGATCTAAGACTCACCATGGTAATGGTCTGGGATCCAAATGCTGTGTACCATGCGTACGTCTTATTTACAAGTTCTTCATTTTATTTTTGTTCTGTGCTTTTCAGTCTTTTCCATTTTTCAAGTTTCAAAAAACCCTCAGTTTTCCAGCATGACTTACTCACTCCACTTGACAGTACTTGAATCAGATACTGCAAACCTAGAACCTTTATTCACCTTTTTTTTTTTTTTGTGGCTACACAATGAAAAAACTCTAACCAGACTTCTTACAACCTGTTTTTTGGCGTTGAAACAATGTCAGTGATTCTTCTGATCTTCAAGTAGGAAGACTAAAGTTTAGTCACAAAAAAAAGCTGTCATTGTGAAATATTTGTACTGATTTTGTTTACATCACACAATCTAGTTTATTAATTTAATCAAAAATAAACCAACACAATCTTTTAAAATGAAAATTCCAAAGGGCAATAGAGTTAGATAGCATACCTATTTGTTAAGAGTATTATTACGCCAGATTATAGCGTTTTGTTCTACTAAGGCTTTAAAATAACAGTAAAGTCATCTCTGGACAAATTTTTGTGTAGGCTGCAAACTCAAAACAATGTGTTTGGAAAAAAAGCTCAAAATGGAAAAGTATAGAAAAAATAGAAGTCGGCATGCTTCCCAACTGCTTTATCTTGTATTCCCTTTCTTGTGAGACAGTTACCTGGGAATCTGTCAGGAGATTGGTGGGTAGAGGGCAGGAATCTCTCATACATCCTGGCTTATCGATTTTCGGTCAGGGATGAAAGCCACAGGCTCAGTAGGTTTTTCATACTGGGGGGCATCCCAAAAGACACATCAATCAGATTTCAAAGAGAACCAAGCCAATCTTATTTATTTACTGTCTTGTCAATGTCATTACGAACCAGAACTTCTCCCTCCACCAATCCTCTGCTTCACCTTAATAATTTGGTACAGGAGAAGTTCCTCTTAATGCTCCATTTAGAAGATATTATGGTAGAAGACATGAAGTGGTTTCCGCTTTATTTTGCTGAGTTTGTCTAGTAGACGTCTGACTTTTTTGGAAAGAATGGTGCATTCACAATAAGATACCATCAATTTGTTGTTTTTCATAAAGGTAATTACATTTTCTACATTGTATGGTTCTACAATATCTAAATGACTTCCCAAATTATCTGACAGCGCACATTCCTCCTTAAATCTACAAACGAGTGTAATTGTAACTTTTAGTTACATTTAACTAGAACAAGATGAACTGAAAACTTATGGCACAGCGCGGCAGAAAGCCATCAGCAGAATCTTTAAGATTTCATGCCTCCACACGATTTTTTTTTTTAAATCTGCGTGGTCACAAATGCAAATGGCAGCAGTCAGGCAGCCGCCAGGTGTGAAGAATGAATTGCTTTTTATACAACCCTAAGATACCGGGCGGCTGGTGGCACTTAATATGGCTGATAAGCTGTTGCCAGCCAGTGATCTGCCCTGTTGGTGCCCAGCTGTTGCCCGATTTTGTAATGGTGTCATCCCCCGACCTGGAAATGTGCCCGGGCGGCCCCTGACCGATGTCAACTTTAAGAGAAAAATTGCCCGGTCGCCTCAAAATTGTATCTATTTCATAAAACTTCTGCGGCCGCTCTGTGGCAGGTAAAAATACAATTGCCAGCTTCCGACCATAAATGCAGCAGCGCAGCCACCTGCCAAGTTTGCTGAAAAACTTTCATTTAGGTCACTGCGTGGTGGCATTTTGGAGTTTGTGACCGTAGTCTTAAAGATATACAGTACAAAGCAAAGTTAAATGCCCAATATTTATAGTTTGCGTTTTTATTTATAGTCTTTTGCTGTGAACAAGCAAGTTTTAAAAATGTACAGAGCTCCCCTTCTCAACAGACTTCTGCAAAATAATTATTATGAAGCCTTTTGACTGTGGAGATGCATGAAAGAGCTTCCCTTTAACATGAATCTGTTTCTTTCAGCCTGCAGGGGCTCTAGAGGAAGACTAAAACACAAACACCAGCCAGTTACATGCTATTTTTTTTAGAATTCTGAAGCAAAGGTTTAGTCTGTAAATAATCTAAATGCTTATTTTGTCAGACACATTTCACATTAAATGGACGATATTGCATTTCTCAGAGCTAGACAGTTTCAAGCTTAGCTAATCCTTAGAAACCCTGCAGATATTTTAGCTCGTCACACAAAAAAATAAAAGTCTAGAGAAACTTGAAAGAAAAGTAAGGAACTTTAAAAAAGGCCATATCTGTTAGGTATCTCTGCTTTTGTTTAGAATTGTAAAACCCTTTTCTTCTGAACTCAACACTTTTGACCATTTTTCTTACAGACTGTTTTATGCTTAGCCTGGCAAAGATGTTGTTGTCTTCCTCCTGTCATAAGAAAAGTCAGGAGATTGCTGGTGAAATGACATCAGAGGAAGGAATGGTGACTGTAATTCCCCAAGCAATTAATTTACTCAAACATATGTTAGACCCATCACTGCTTTGCAGTTTGTTCTGCAGTTTCTTATGCAAACAGATTTAAAATGGTGTAACATGTCAGACATAGACTGTGGCTGCAGGGTGCCTCGGAGTTGATGACTTTTTCTCCTTAGGCTTTTGGCCTCTACTCCAGGGTGTTGATAGATGTTATTCATTAGACTATGCTTGAGGCATACCTACAGGAAATGGTGCTAACATGATTAGGAGCAAAGAGACCCAGAGGGTCTCAAACTACAGCTCAGATGGCTTAGTAGATGTGAGATATCAATATAGTAAATGAGAAGAGAGTTCTGTAGAGAGATGTGGCCTAGAGTCTCTCACCTGTTCCTCTTAAATGAGGATCTTTATCAGAAACCAAAGTGAAAGGTAAATGTGAAAGACCTGGACATCAAAAAACAAAACAAATTAAAAACAAAAAAAACAGCATTACAGTTTAGAGATCAAACAAGAACCCAGAAACCAAAACACAATTCTGAAAAAACTGTCAAAAAAAAAAAAAAACTTTTCAGAAAACAAAAAAAATTCTAGAAATCAAACTGAAATGTTAACAACATGAAACAAGAAGAACATGGAAAAAGTAGGTACTATGGAACATTTCTGATTGGATGATAACATTAGATTTTTGACCTTTGAATTTTTCAAATTTGAGTTTTTCAGTTGAAATGATGGACAAACATTATCCAATCAGCAAAGTCCAGAAGTACCTACCAATTCCAGTTTCCGTAAAGAAAAAAATGTTTTGGAAAACAAAAGTAATTTCCAGAAATTAAAATAAAATGTTAAAAATGAAAAAAAATAAGATAAACGGAAAAGGTAGGTACTATGGGACATTACTGATCCAGAGTACAGGGCATCCACAAGAGTCTCCGTTATTACAACTCGCAATCTTTTATTCAGATTTGGAATGTCCGTTGTTTCAGAACGAGTCCACTTAATTTGGCTTAGATCGAGTCCTAAAAATTGCATTTGGTCTGTATTCAGACTGGCGTCTACAGGAGATTTCTGTTTTGGACCAAAGCTTGTAAGCAAAACCACATGACTAAAGATCTCTTCAGTCATTGGCTGGTCAAAACAAGAAGAGAAAGTCGGAGGCGCTGTGCTTTAAATTCTTCTTTCCAATGGTTAACTTGTTAAAACTTTATTTTTCAATTACCAGACGTGAATATCAGGAACAACACGTTTTACTTGTTACTTTGGTATGGCAGAGACATGCTGCAAGATGGTTACTAGCAAGAAGACTGTTAAAAGTGTGTGCTTTTAACTCAGAGGATGTTAGCGGCTGCAGTACGGAGGAAACGGATATGAAGGTACGCTGGTAACTGTTTATGACATATAGATTGTTGGGGAAAACACTGAAAAGCAATCAGTATCAGATTACAAGTTGCTTTAACCAGCCTGCGATTCCCCTGACCACACTTCAATGAGTTGCTGTGTCTAATCGTTGATCTACAAGCTACAAGCTAGCTTTTAGGATGACGTTACAGCAGCAAGTGCCAGGCCATGAGGCACGGAAAAGTATGTCAGAAGCGTTTTCAGCTGTGTTAAAACAACATTCTAACAAGTAAACACTTGGACCAGTTATTTCCTCTTTGATAACACAACAATCAGTGCTTCACATTTGTTCCTGGCTCACTTGTCGCTTTATTCCTAATCATTTTAAATCACGTGACTTTCAGCTAAAGTGGCCGTTTGGTCAGTTACTCCACTCCCAGAGCGTTTTGTATTCAGACTGAGAAGGGTTTGTTTGGGCGTATTCAGACTGAAAGTTTGTTCCAGATTATCAGGGGAAACGAACTCTGGTTTACTTTAAACAGTCCAAATGTGTCCAGTCTGAATCCTTAGATCCCCAATTGTGTTCTTTGTTGTTTTTTTCTTTTTAAAAAGGCAATGACCTCGATCTTTGTTGGAGAATTAAAAATATGTCCAGTATGCCTAACTGTATGAAAGATCCTTCCACTTGGTAGATGATAAATGAATAACTGCAAACAAAATTGTCTGTTAACCTAAACTATTCACTATATTCAGTATTTCATAGAACCATGCGTTTTTCTTGTTCCCTCCCCAAACAATGTTGGCTTTCAAGTATGTTGGGCAGTTAAGAAAGGTCACCCCAAGTGTAAACTGCCAATACCAGATCAATTTTGCTGGGCAAATGTGCTTTGGAAGCCCCATAATGGAGGGTTTTATCTTATTTTAACCCAGGACACATTCACACAATAAGATTGATGTCACTCATTGTGTGATGTATTCCTAATAGACCTATAAACTTGCAGAGCTTAAAGACGAGTGTGCCAGTGAAAGCCAAATAGAAGAAAGGCAATCGGACCATCCCACCAGCTGAAAAATTACCCTCATATAATTCCAATGGAATGTCGCCTTAGCTATCATGGTTACTGATGAGGAATGGGAAACTTGTGTCGGTTGAATGAAATCTTATTTTTTACTCATTATACAAACAGCAGGACCGAGCGATGATCACTTACAGAACAAAAGATGTGGGGTGGAATAGCATCGCATCTTAGTTATTGTACTCTGACAACATGATACATTGATGAAATCAAATGCTGTGAATACAAATAAATTCTTCTGTAGCACCTTATTTATGTATAGCTCTCTTGTATGTTGTCCTTTATATTAACTTTTAATGTCCAAGTGTGCATCTAAAGTACCAACAATTACTTCAACTTGTCATGGTAGAACTTTGTCTTTCCTTAGTCGATGGATGTTTCGTGATTCTTTTTATCAGTCTTTCGTATCATTGTGAATGACTTTTTTTAACAAATCTTTTGTTAGCATAATTTATTTTAAAGTCTCCATGTATTTCTATCAACACAGCTTTTTATACCACAGCAACTAAATAAGTTTAAGTTTTTAAGTTTATTTCTTTGATAGAGACGATGTACATTAATAGAGATCTATTCAGAGAGTCATAGATGTAAATGTACCGGATTATAGAAATGATACTAATTTGCATCCATGGTGCCATATACTCTGACCACAGCAATTAAAAAGACTGTTTGATGTTGATCCTGTTTATTTATTTACTAACTTACTTACTAGGACATGGGTCGTTTTGTTTTTTTTATTTTTGACAGAAAAATGTAATTTACCAGAAGAATGCTTTGGGAGGTGACTGCCATATTTTAGAAAACACTTCTATTTGAACATCCTCGATGATGCAACAAATAAGCAAAAGTTGTCTAGTGTAGCTAATGCACTTTAGAATAAATTGCATTAGCCACTGGTGGCCACAAAATACTCAGTTGAAAGCAGCTAACTGAAAATTTTAGTTGGATGTATTTTTGTTGGATGAGCCGAAGATTCGAAGGGCAACTTTGTAAAAAGAGCTTTATCTTCCTAGAAGCTCAATGTTCTGCCCCAAGAGTGGTAATAGTTTTGTAACTTTCTTGTTCAACATCAATAACAGGTTAGTGGTTTGCTTCAGGGCTGAATGCAGACTGAAAGTAGGAGCTGTGTTTATATAAGGAAACGCCTTAACAAGATATAACAATAAATGTTTTGGAGTATATTTATTACTGTAAATGTTCCTTTTGATTGATTCAGTTTTTGCCAAGTTTGATTTCTCAAAAAAATAAATTTACTCCCAACTGTCAAATCATCTACTGTCTAACCTATTTTAGATCGAAAGCCAAAAAGCCCAAGCCACAGCCACAGCAAGATGTTTACTCCATCTGCATCATTACTATAATAAAAAAAAAAAACACAGTTTTAACATATTTAACATTTATTTACATAAAAGCCCAACTGCATTTAAAAGAAATACATAACAAACCAAAAGAAAAACACGCAGAAACAGTAGGCTATGGAACATGCAAGAATATAACATGTGAAAGTACATAAATAAAAATATATAATTCAAAAAATATTCTGCCTCTGAACATCAAACAGCCGCTCATCAGTAGAAAACCCCCAAGCTGAGTAACACCAAAACATCCTCTGGTAGAAAACAGGTTCCAGCACAGTTTATGTACGCACAATCAAACCCATAACTATTAACTATTTGAAAGGAAAAAAAAAACGTTTGACTCTTAGCTATAAACGTTGGATCTATGTCTAACAATATCAGTTGGTTTTGTGGAGGCGCAGCCAAGCTGCAAGAATCCTTAGTAAAGTTGAGATTTACTTCTAGAAACACAGGCACTTAAACCAGGATGACCTGACAGGCTGATCTGGTTATAGCCGGTGAGCAAGGCAGAAATGTACTCAGAAGCTGAAGTGCTTGATGGTCTATTGGGAGGATCTGGAAGATTTGTGCATAATCTGTCTCACAAGGAATAATAGACTCCCAACTGTTTGAAAAAGGCTGGATAAGCAATGCTGGCCTGATCTGCTGGAACAATAGTGTCTCAAAGATCTTTGTTGCTTTTCTGTTTGCTTTTGTGTTGCTGTATTGTTAGTGTTCTGAAAGGCTCCTGACCAACATACTACTTCAAAACATTTTGTTTTTAATGCTCTGCATGTGTTTATTTGGTATATGATTTACAGAATGTTTCTACCTCAGAATTTGTAAAGACCCACTCCAATGAAAATCTTGTTTTTACTGTTTTTAACGTGTTCTTTTTTTCTATTTTTCCCATTACATATATAAAAGAAATAGGCAGCTTTGCACCGACATGAAACACTTTCTGAACACAAACTGTTGCGTAATGACACAAAGCTGCTTTTTTCTGAAACACAATCAGCTGACTTACATTCATTGCATCAGCACTGCACTACTGTATATTGTTACATTTCAGCTCAAGGCTGCTGTTCTCCGCTTCAGAATTGGAATTGCATCAATTGCGAAAACGGTTCAAGAGTTACTGTAGTTGAAAGAATGTAAACTAAAGCTCAGGTGCTAAAGGGTTAATTATCGTTTCAAACATTGTACATTCTTATGGGTACAACCTTATAGATTGTTTTAATTTCAATTTTTTATTTTAAATATTGCCACTTAATGTTTGATATTGATTATTCCTATATTAGGAAAAAGTAAAAAAGAAATTTCATATTTCATATCATAATTTTCTTTTTTTTTTTGCAGTGTTTTTTTTTGTCTGGAGGTAAAAAAAAAAGAATTGATCCACTGATTTTTTTTACATTTTTTTCCATGCTTGTATAAGTTCTAATCTGCTGATGTATTGTAATTTCTTAGACTTAAATGACCATATTCTAAAAACCAAGTTCTAACATCTTATTCGTGTTCTCCATCCAACAGTTTAAATTGCTGTTTACAATAGACCTTGATTAGAGTAAATGAAACCGAAGCTATGTTGCTTTAAGCATTAACCGACAGCATACTTATTGTTGTACACCTTTTTTATGTTTGTTTTGTTCCGTTTTGACATTTTCTTTTCTGAGATGCTTTTGATCAGATCAAAGTAGCATCTAAATTTCTAAAATAACTAGTGATACACTGCTAGATGTTTTATATGACTGTTTATATTAGTAACTGACATGGAAGCCATTGAGGGACATATCTACCAGATATGTCCTCAGTCTAAATGAAAACACAATAAGCATTTAGTCACAAACAAATAACTTCCAGACTATAATAAAAAATGCACCTTACAGACTAAATAGACACATTGCCATAAACAAAATCATCAGTTACCTTAATCACAACATGTGTTGAGCAGTAAATGCAGTCATCAAGATGAGTGAGCACAGTAAATGAAAAGTTAGTTTTGAGACAATTGTATGTTCACATGAAAAAAGCTACACAAGTAAGAGAGAGAAAATAAAACAAGAATCAATCAGTAAAAGAAGTGTGACCATATGTTGTGCAGTGATGGGAAGATGTATCAGGAGTGACAGTGATAAAGATTTAAGAAACCAACAAAGCCTGTGAGGGTTAAGTGAAGGCACACCGCCAAAAACCCCTGTGACGTCCCCTCAATCCCACTCATACACACAAATGCACAAAAACAAATACACACTCACACTGAGTGTGCAATCAGCAAGAATGTGGCCTGCACTCAGGCACTTCCCCCTCCAGTCAAGCATGGTTTTGCTTGACATAGTTCCCTCACTAATGCTGACTGATGCCCATTTGCAAGGCTCTTCGCATTTATTTATTTACCTGTTTATTTGTGCCAACTTTATTTATTGATGGGCCTAAAGGATACTGTGAGGCATCTCATCTCCATTTGTCCAAATAGAGCAGTGCAGAACTATGTTGGCTAAACATCATTTGGCTCTTTATTTAGATTCAAGCTATTTAAAAAGCTTCGTCTTCCTCATAATATAAATGTAAAGTGTCTGTTTTGTCATTAATTACTAATCCCACAGGTTTAGCTCTGACTCGTGTTTTTCTTAGATTTTTTGTAGTGACATTGAACCGATTTCAATGTTTGCCATAGAATTCTATGGGATATGTTTTGCATAATGAACACCTCACATAACAAATTCACTGCTGAAAGAACTTTCATGTATTATGCTAAGCATCACTAAAAAAAATCATTCCGGTGTGGGGAACTTGCTTCAAAATTAATTGTATTAATATTTAATTTATTAGCCATCACATTATGTGATAAAAATACATTTTTCAAAAGTAAATATTCTCACAGAGAGGTTTCTGTTCTCAGTTTTCCAATGTCTAAGAGTAAAATCTAATACATTTAATAAAGATGTAATTTAAAGAAAATGATGTAGTTCTCCTTTTTATTTGTCGTACAGCATCATTTTCTAGCCTCCTACAAACAGGTTAAATGGGAATTTTAAAACACTTTTTTTTTATCTGCAAGACAAAATGGGCCATTTTTAAGGTAAAAAATAATGCTGCGAAACCAGGGCTAAGCATTAAGTGTATTTATAATTCGACCAGCCTTGAATGACCCTTATCTCCACCAATCTCTTTTGCCAAATATGCACATTGCCCACTTCAGCCCACACCAGGAACTCCCAGCAAGGCGGATGAGTAAACCTCTCTTTGGTAGAAAGACAAAAACCGTCAATCAGACGCTCACTTTTTGACAAAATGTCAACCAAGCCATATGGATTGTGTTATAATGTTGTTTCTTGTTTAAGTTGCACGGTTATGGCTACATTAATGCGATGGAACATAAACAGTCACAAATCCCAAAATGCTTCTGCACAGTGACCTAAATAAAAGTTTTTCACCAATTTCATCAGGTAGCTGCACAGCGGCTTTGTAATCAGAAGGTGGCAGTCGCTTCGTTACATGCCGTATGGCGACTGCTAGATTTTAAGAAAAAAATTACGATTTTTCGGAGACTGGACAATTTTTCTCTAAAAGTTGAGTCGCATTTCAAGGTTACGGGGTGGCAGTCCAAAGACATATGGGGATGACGCCATTACGAAATCAAACAACAGTTGGGCGGCCACATGGCAGATCGGCTGGCACCAGCTCTGACTGGATGATGTGTAAGTGTTTCCGAACGGCTGCCATACATTATCAAGCGCCACCAGCCGCCCGGTAGTCCGAGGGTATCTCAAAAGCCGGCCATTCTGCATGTCTTACTCAGTTCAGCATGCAACACAAAACCAAATCCATCTGTGTGCTCATTGGACTTTTTGACTGGACCAATTGGGATAAAAGAGCTTACTTTTTAATATAGCCATAATCAAGATTTGAATTAGTGACTTGCCACCTGGTAGTCCATTTTGCAAACCACTAATCCACCACTTCCTCATGTCCTTGTGTGACCAACACCTGTTCCGATTTTAATGACTTTATATGAACCTCAGATTTTTTGTTTGAGTTTTTTGTGATTACTATGGCAACAATATTATATGGACGGTGTCACAAGCCTTGTAAGTCCTTCATAACAGGAAAAGGAATTAAACTGAATGATTGGTAAGCAGAGTTTTAAGTTTTAGAGTGAAGATAAAGTGTGATCCATCATCTTCTGTTAGTTATTTTAACACTTTTGAAATCTTGTCATGTCAATTTATTTCTGTATAAAGATGAACTCAGCACAAGTCTGTAGGTGTAATCTTCTGAGTTAGGATGGTGGGGTGTAGCATTCACAAGTTAGAGGTCATCATCAGCGAGAGTTTTTTTCTATCTTGATGCAAACATGTCCACAGATTTTTATGACTTTATATGAAAGTTACATTTTGCTTTATCATTTAACCTGACCTTTCTGTAGTTGCCATGGTAACTATATCTGAGGGCTTGTGACACAAAGCGTAGTATACATGTTAAGGACACCAGTTTTTAGAATTTGACGAGATTAACATTTCTGAAAGTAGTAAAGGGGAAAAATTGTGGAAAATAATGAGCAATAGATTGTTTTTGATTACAGGAATACTTTGGCCTTAGTAATAAATCATTTTGTTCTTCATGCAATGGAATTGCAATAGAAGTGTCTTGAAGTAGGAAAGATGTTTGTTCCCTAGTTGGCTGATACACCTATACAAGAATAAGTGGTTTCCATTTCATCAATGAAGTTTTTATTGAAGCCTGCAGCACAATAAATTGGCAATGTCTACATTCTATTTTTGAAACAGCATTCATTTTAGCCAAAATGTTAACATGAGGACAGGATCTAATGACACCAAGCAGATTCTTGTTTTGATAATGCACTTGATATTGTGGCTTTGCATTATAGCTTCTTTTTCAGAACCTTACATTGTAGCCAGGGAGAAAAATGTCTCAGAAAAAAAGTGGAAAACAAAAGTAGAGTTTAGTATGTTTATCTTAAAGACCCACCCTGATGAAAACTGTGTTTTTAACATGCTTTTGTGGCATTTTTCTGATTATGAAGGACATATATAAAGAAAATTAAACTGTTAATTACATTTCTGAACATTTGTTTATTCAAATCTTTGTTAACCAGAAGCAGTTGAAAAAATGCTGTTTGAAAAACCTTGCAGGTTTGATGCAGAATTTACTATTTTTAACTAAAAGCCACAAGCTCCCTGCTCCGCTCCATTGTGACGTATTCACTTGCAGACAAATAGATCCATGTATGTCAGATGTGCATTTCTAATGATCTACTGCAGAAACTATGTCCTAGAAAACTGTTTCTTTTTTGGTTAAAGACGGCATAATTGTGAATAAAAGACGACTGGGAATAATCTTACAAAAGATTATATGATTGGGGTGGGACTTTAAAAACAGGAAGATGGTTTTTGGTTTTCTAGTAGGTGTTATGACTGGATTGCATTGATTGTATTGATTGATTTTAATAAATCAATGATTGGACATTTTCATATTTAGTTTTAGATGACCAATATTAATATGAGAACACATAGGGTAATGGGGTTCCATAAATGACGATCTCTCTGCCATAAGCCCCTTTGATCTATACCTGGGAATTTTGAGTTTTGTAATTATAATTGAAAATGTATATTCTCACTGTTAGATTTTCTTCATGTCCTGCATATTTCTAAGTAAAATTGAAAAAAAATAAGATAAAAAAATAAAAACATCTTGACCATAATCAACTGAGTCAACAGACTAAACTAAATACTGTCATGTTTTAATGGCCATTCTGAGTATTCTTAATATTCAAGGATGCTCAGATTGAAGATGGAGGAAAAAAGAAATTAAGAAGAAGAAAACACAACATTTTGGTATTCATGAATTCCACAAATTACTATGTTAATCTCTCAGGAGATGACTAATATGTCAAGTTAAAAATAGACTGTTTGCCAGAGTACAGCCCCCTGCCTGTAGTGGATTAACATGAAACAAACAGTATGTGATAGAGATTTGAGATTTATTTTGTGTTGAGGAATAGGATGATTGTATGTATTGTCATTTCAAAGTTGATGCAGTTACGCAGCTTATGAACAAGTTTGCATATTACAACCATAGCAAGAGCATGTGGTTTGTTTGTCCATGCAGTCAAGATCATGGCTCCATGAGGCGGTGCAATAGGAAATCTGTCCTTTTTGCCATTTTTCATGCAGAGGGAAATGGATTTATTGGTCAAGGAATCATAATCGTCATCACTTTTATTGACTGACACCAAGTGGAAAATACAAAAACAAGTATAATATAAATCTGCAACAACAACATGTCAGCAGTTTTTGGAATGACCTTTTATAACTCACGATAAAAACATTTGCGAAGATCCATACTCCTATCGTGTCAAGCAGTGAATCTGAAGCAATTTCTCCTCTTTAAAACGTGTCTGTCCTGTACATTTTCATTTTAATGACTCTGAAATTACCAGCTAATTGCTGTTCCTATGCTCACTAATGAATTGAAAACAGATAAGATCTTGGGCACAAGCAGAAGAAATGAATTTTGTTGGCAGGGTGGCTTGAATTTACCTTTAGAGTTAGGGTGAGAAGCTCAACCATCTGGGAAGACCTCAGAGTGGAGTTACTACCTGTCCATCTGGAGAGGAGCCAACTGAGATGGTTTGGACACCTGGCAAGAAAGCCAGGTGTCAGATGTATTCTTCCCCACCATCCTGGTAAGGTATTATTGGCATATCCAACCAGTGTAAAGGCTCCAGGCAGATTCAGAGATACCAAAAGATTCTAATTCCAAAGCGCTTTACAGTCAGAGTCCTATTCACACACACATTCACACATTGATGGCAGCTCGGCAGCCGCACACTGGCACCAACCTTCCACCAGAAACAATGCGAGGTTCAGTATCTTGTCCAAAGTCACTTCAGCACATGGGCTGGTAGGAACCAGCAATTTTCCGATCAGAAGTTGACTGCCCTACCATTGCACCACAGCCGCCCCTCAGTGGTCAAAGTTCAACTGGTTTAACTTTCAAAGTGCGTTCAGTGACTGCGCGTTTTGTATGTAAATCCCAAAAACGAACTTAAAAACTTGCGTAGCCACACCTGAAATGGGCATTTATGCATGTTTACGTCGACTTTTCATTGGAAGTGGTCGCTTGCCAAGGGCTGTGTGAACGTATCTTTAAGTCTAAAGCATTAGAATTCCCCATTGACCAAACTAAATTTCTATTTCCCTTTCCACTCCTGTTATCTTAGTGTGTTTAGAGCTATTTTAGTGAGACTGTTACGTTTTTCTTTACTCTGAAATCCAGGCTTTCAGCAGACTAACTTAACATTGCTGTTCTCCTTCACGATATGTAAAATAACCAAGTGACAGAAGAGAATGAGAGTCATGCTTCAGTTTAAAACCAACTGAGGATGCTGTTTTTGTGACATCTCCACCCAGAGGGCATTTCAGGCTAAGTAAAGGATAGAGCTGCACATTGCATTACTTCAACAATTATTATTTCCCCTTCTACTCTGGAGAAGTTTCTTTCTGATTCTCAGGTCACTGTTGCCTGAGGGCAGATTACAGCAAATGGGAGTAGGAATGCTATTTAAAATTTTCAGCAAGTAAAGGAAGGAGTGCGTGTCCTGGGTGTTTTTCCATGGGACTTTTCTTTGGACATGCACAAATAATAGGCGTTTGTGAGTGTTAGGTTGTGTTGTATTTGTCTGGGGAAGTCAATCTTTATTGAGCCAGTGGTAGATCATATTTTCATCACACAAACATCTAAAAAAAGGAATGAAAAGGAAAGAAAAATACTGTTTTTTTTTACACACATTAGCACACGCACACAAAACACATGCATATAAATATTTTGTGCTATCTCAATGTAAAATTCCATCTTAATAAGTATTCAGTCGCAATACCTAATGTTTAAAGAGAGAACATGTAAGTGGTTTATGATCTCCATTTTTTAACATGTTTAGGCTCTTCCTTTTTGTCCTGATGGCGCCATTAGTATGTTTACTGTGCCGGTAAAAGTCTACCAAAGAAATTGACTTTTCTTTTGTCAGTTGTAAAACTTTTAATGACAGTCGGTGTGATGGAAGAAGCAGCCCTGCCCTTATTTTGCTGGCTCCTCTGTTGTCAAAGAGATGGCTTTTGCTTATAAACCTTGAATAATTGAAGAGGGGAATCAGTCAATGAGAGAGGGAGAGGCGCAAGGACTTGATGACTTGATGGGCTAGATGACAGCCTGTGGAAGAGAAAGACAGCAGACTGATTAGCCACGGTGTCATATTGCTGCCTGTATACCGCACCCCACTTTTTTGCCATGGTCCTTATTGTTCTTTTTATCTCCCTTTTTCTTTGTGTTTCTTCATTGCTCACTCTTTACTCTTCTAAAGATGCAGTTGCCGTCCCATCGCTTTGCCACATTCCTTGTTGTATTATTCCTTAGTTTTACACCCTGTTTTGTAAGATACTATTTTTCTGGCATCCTGTCCCATCTATCCCATTGGCTTCATGTCACTCCAGGCAGAGTTATTGCTCTTGGACTGCACATCAGCTCAGTGGCGCCATGCGCTGCTCATTCCATCGGCATTATCCGTTTATGTAGCATCCCTTTTTGTGGCAAGCCATTTTCCTATAGCCCTGTAATGAAAGGACTCTTGGCGACCCCGTGCATTTGCACTGTAATATAAGACACTCTCATTAGCCCAAAGATTGTGCTCTCTCATGTCCATTACATTAATTGCTACACATCATTGCCTGCCATGCCTCTTAGTATTTTGTTACATGGCCTGCATTCTCTGCTGCATCGCCAAACTGTGCTACTCAATCACTTTGGCCTGAAAGGTGAAAAAGATAATTATAAAAAAGGTCACAAAGAAAATAATGTAAGATCATATTGGACAAAAAGATTCAGAGATAATCTGAAGAGTTTGCTTGTGTTTTGTTGCTCGGGCAAATGAGAAAAACAGTTTTCAGATCAAACAAATTGAAGCAAAGTGCCCTCCACCCCCACACCATCCTTCTGTTGTCAGTCATCTCCCTTCATAATAGGGAGGCAGGCCGCTTTCATAATTGCTTTGATGGTCCAGCCTGAACAAATCACTTCTGGGCATAAAGAGAGCCCTTAGAGATGGCAGTCAGAGAGAAAAGGTGCGAATGAATTAAAGCACTTTGAGTTCCTGTGGGCATGTGGCCCAGTTTTTGCTTCAAAAGAAAAAGAGGGAAATACAAGGAAAGAAGAAGGTGGTGGTGGGTGTGTGTGTGTGTGTGGGGGGTGCTCTTTCCTCATAGAATAAAATGTAGGAAAAGCAATAATGCACATCCAGCCTCCATTATGCCAAACTGGAGAGCTTTATCAAGGAGGACACAATGGCATTGACATAGTTAACTGGCAGGTGGAGAATGGAGGATTTCACTGGAAATAATCTGATTTTGTACGGCACTCTATTCTATGGGAGAACCTCTGGTCTGACCTTTTGTGAGGGAACAAAAGTTTAGTTCTTTGGAGGCAAAGCTTTGAATGTTTCAGCAGAGATGGGTGAATGGGTCATGCGGATGTCCCAAGGCCGTTGGTCTTGAAGATTCCAACAAGGAGTCATCATACAGGGCCTTGTGCCTCACTGCTGTGCTTCCATTGAGCTCCACAATGTCAGAGCAAAGTCCTCTCATATTGCTCTTCTCTTTTAATGTCCTTAAACTTTGAACCAAACACCAAGGCTTTACTTTTTTCATATATGTCACTTTTGCTTTTAGAATTTCTGTCAGACTCCAGCTGGAAATAGAAGAAAGTGAGACACCGAGTGAATGATCCAGGGCAGGCTTCGATCAGCACGTCACAACATCTTATCTGTAGTAATCTGTTCACATGACAAACCTGCAATTTTATAAATATCTAGACTTTTTAGTTTGATCTTTGAAACAGCAGAGGTGGGAGACAGTTACAGATGTAGCTTGAAGGCATATATTGAGTGAGCACTGTTCTTACAAAAATAAATAAACATATAAATCTGTGACATTCTTGGGAAACTTCGTGTCACTGTTAAACGGAAAGTCTTGCAGATGTCAGACAAAACTTTCTGGGGCAGGACCGCTGTTTTATTAAAAGTTTGGTCGCCACTACAAGCTGCATAGGATGAGGAGCCAAGACTAAAGCACTGCAAATAACTCGAAGGCGTAACTCGAAGGCGTAACTCGAAGGCGTAACTCGAAGGCGTAACTCGAAGGCGTAACTCGAAGGCGTAACTCGAAGGCGTAACTCGAAGGCGTAACTCGAAGGCGTAACTCGAAGGCGTAACTCGAAGGCGTAACTCGAAGGCGTAACTCGAAGGCGTAACTCGAGGCGCTTTACATTTACATAAAAAAACCCACAATAAAAACCGTACCCACCCTTTACCCTCCCCTCAACCAACCAATAACACAAACAACCCATGGCCCCAAACACAATGAAGAGGCTACTAATAAAATAATTCCTAAGAGAAACTTAAGGCTTGGCTCTACTGTAAGGAAAAGGCATTTGGGAATCTATTCATGCCAGGAGCAGTTCAGTCACAGGAACATCGCCACAGCGCCCATCCTGACTCCGCCCCAGCAAGACAACAACAGCGACAACTACGGCAATGACCCCAGACCAAGCCAGCAAACCCCCACAGAAACACTGCAGCCATTTGACTAATGCCTCAGCACCTCCTGCAAACATGCAGGGGTCACTGGCTCCCACTGCAACGGCCGTCTGGGATCCCATTCTTCCCAAATGATTGTCTTTTTTCCTATCCAAGTCCAGCAGCCCCCCATGTTAGTTCCACCCCCGATTCCTTTGCCTTTCTTTAGCCTTGGCACCAACTCAGTCTGCATCCCATGGTCTCTTGCTATCAAAACGAATCTTTGACCCCCTTTTTAAATAAGATCACTGGCTTTGTTTGTGCCTGACAGCCTATCACAGCCATTCAGAGCTACAGGTGCAACTTCCAGGCTAAATATTTTACTTCATTGTCTAAAATAGATGTAACAATTCAAGACATATAAAAAAACACAATTATCAAACCTGTCAAGTATCTTTCTGTTAATAGCATTAAAGACAAAAGATACTGAAAGTGGTACATTTTAAAGAATGTTTTGACAGAAGCAATCATCAATGCTTAAGTCTTTTTTTCTGGATTTCTTTCGTCTGTCTTCTTTATCCTCATCATCCTACAAGGAGCGAGTGCTGCATATAATTGCCTTTCTTGTCCTAATTCTGCAGCTTTATTGTCAATGAGAGAACACTTTCCCTTGTCATCTTGACTTAAGCATGTCCATCTCACAATCATTTCAAGCATATTCTCCAACAAAAATGAAGCTGAATGCGTTCACACACAACAAGGACCATCAATTATAAGCACTGACTAATAAATTAGGGAGTCTCTGTGACTTGATACATGCCAAGAGGTGCACAGTTGGTCCACATCCACGAAACCAATCATGTGTTACAGGGAAATGTCTAAGGCATTATTTTTGCCCTCCTTCCATGCATAATTAACCTTCCCCCATTCATAATTCAGATGCGTTCTTCACACATTATCTGTAATATGACATTAGTGCGGTGGCTAAACAGGCATTGTGGTGCCACTAGTGCATAGGGAATGTGTGTGTGTGTGTAATGACATACTTTTGACTGGCAGCACTCCATTTAAGCCACAAGAGCAACAAGGAAAGCAGCTGCTACTGATTTCTTGCTTACTTTAACTTTTTAAAGTTAAATATATTTTGGTAAACTAGGTTTACTTGTACAGATGAATATCTTACTAAGCAGTTCAAGTGTTTGTAGAAAGAGTGTAATGATTAATTTTAGCAATTTGATTCACATCATAATTTGTGGTTGTCAATCTGATTGATTGTTGATTTTGGTTCCTTTTTAACGATCGGATTTGATTTGATTCACTGACCGAAAATCAATCCAATACACGTTTAGCCAAAACTTCAACCAGTGAGACAAATTTTCTTGCAAAATAATCAAATGTAAAATACATGTGTGTACAAATAAACAAATAACAAGATCTAATAAAAAAGCGATTCAAATTTTAATTTCCTAAGGTTCAGCCCACTATTGTTTTTCCACATCAAAATAATACAAATAGAACATTATTAAATCATTAACGATTAAAACATTCGACCTTTTTTTGCTGCGTCACATGTGCGTTGTCCGCAGTGATGACACTTGGTTGTTTTCACAATATAGTGGAAAAAAATAAACGTGCTTCAATCAAAATGATATTTTCCAATTATAGTTGATTTATTTTCTTTTGAGACGATTTTATAACGGTGTAGGTCGATTCGATTAAGAACTTGCCTCAGACAGATCGATCTGGGTGGATCTTAGGAGAATACATCTATTCATTGATTAAATCGAATCATCGTTACACCTCTAATTTGTAAAATGGAGCAGTTTCTTGACTTATATATTTAAATATATTTTCCCATGTAATCTGCCACAATAGTACATAAAATTGTGCAATTTTAGAGAAATGGTTGAAAGAAATGTATTGCCCTTGCTTGCACAATAAAATATAAAGAATTCTTGCATCCACTAAATTTCTATTTGGATTTTTTAAACACCCCTTCCAAATGATTGTTTTTTCTAGAAGAGTTCAAATATGTGTAAACAAAAAGCGCCATGCTAGCTGTAAGCCAGGAGCACATTACTAATGCATAGTTTTAATCAATACGAACGCTTGGTGAATAGAACAAACAAAAAAACATGAATGAACTCGTAACAGGCTTTTTATAGCCCATCGCAAATAATGTGTTTGCCTCCAAGGACATAGAGAAGGGAAGCCAAAGCATTACGAATGGAAGAGGAAGTGATACAGACTGGAATGAGAGGGATGTTTGATACCATCAGGTGATGCAGAAAGGACAGGAGAGAGAAGAGCAGCAACTTTGATAGAAAAGGACAGAGAAGGAGTAGCTTACTGATGCCAAAGCAGCACTCAATATTGTGTCCAGTTCTGACCAATGCAACATATTTTTCCAGTCTTTGTTGGCCGTTTTAATCTGCTTACATATGTCCTGGGTAAAAATTGAATTTGTCTGGAAAAGGGGAAGATATTATTGGCTCAACCACTGCCTCTTTATTTTAGTGTGTGTGTTTCTAAGCACTCGCTCATGATGGCCTTTGAGTCTTTTTGCACGCATCTGTGCATGCACATGTGAGTCAACATTGTCTGCCCCAGAGCCAACCAATTCATAATAGCAATGCATTGTATTTCTGCCATACATCATTGTCAGTGCAGCTCACCTCTGCAGTGCCAGCTTATTTAATGGCTACGGCCTGAACTCTGGGTGCACAAAGGACCCTCACACCTTTTGTATCCATTTGCCCTCTGGCATTTCGTGGAGTGCTTGTGATGGTTCACGTGTAACAAACAGTTTACCTATTTTCTCTTTAATGGGCCTTTCCTTGTCTGTTTGTTTTTTGTCATTTTTGAAGTCTTTAAATGCAGGAACCGGTTTTCGAACTGATGTTATTTACTGTCCCTATACTTCATGTAATTCAGCATAGAAACCTTCACACCGGTGTTGACAGCTGAGGATTGTACCCTGATTTATTCAGGGTACCCCTAAAACGAAGGCTTAGTTTATTATTCCGTCCATCTCTTGAGAATTTGAACAGCCTGTCTGGCACAGGTAAACTTTCCCCCAAGGAGTTGATCCCTCCAAAGATCACCTTTTTATGGATTGCATCTTTTCTGTGATTATCAGTCAAGACACGTATTTTTTTTTCTGCGATGATATTTTAATTGCGACAATTGATCTCAAATCTCAAAGAGTGTGTTCCTGACTAGCAGGATTTTCTTTAAAAAAAAAAGGTCTTTTATATTTTGAGCCGCAGCCTGTATCGGAGTGAGTCGCCCAATGTCTGGAAAGCAAAGCCTGGATATAGGCAGTATTCCATCATGTTTGTTTTTCCTGTCTTTTGTCCAGGGAAGTAAAAAAATGTCCAGGAAGAAAACATGCATCATGAATGTCCCTTAAATACAAACAAAAACAGATAAACTTCTTCACATTAGACTTTGTTTGTTTGCAATAAAATCTGTGATAACTGAAAATAATCTTTTACAAGTGGCTTGATACCTGTACCTAAAAGGAGTTTCTCTTTTTAGGTAATGTCAAAATAATAGTGATTGAGTTTATTTTGTTTGTGTGTGTGGGGTCCTAAAGAAATTCTTGATTCAGATGCAAATAAGACAGTTATCAGCCATTCAGACCTGATAAATAATGGAAAGAATAAAATGCACGGCCCCAAATAACAAAATGAAAGAGTGCCTTTTTTCTGCACCACTGATTTCATTATAGACACTACTATTGGCTTAGAATGGCAACATCTATTATCTAGAGTTGGAGAGTCCCCGCCCATCTCCTTTTGATGCAGACAGTCTTTTACCACTGTCAGCTCTCATCAAATATAACTGCCCCAGATAGGGCAACAGGCAAAAAAGTGTGGAGTGACTGCCTTCAGGCAGCGGTCAGATGTAAGAGCTGCTAATGTTCTCTTTGCCTTAAGATGAAGCTGTGCTCTCATGATGCCAGTTATCTTTCTTCTAACTTTCTAGTTTCTTATTTCTCATTTCTATTTGGTTTGTTCATTTAACACATAATGAGCAAGATAGCAGTACTTCTCTGTGTCCAATAATAAAATAAATAAATGCTGTATGTATTCAAGTAGTGAGCAAAATTGACTATTGCCTGCTGCAGGAAATACTCTTTACTCAACAGAACATCATTAAAAAATATTCAGATAAAAAAATAAAATGGAATAAAATGATTCCTTTAAAATCTAGTCAAAGCAGCAACTGCAATCGTGGCTACAATTGTCTTGGAAATGTTTGATACTTGAGCTGCAAACTTAAGCATGAAACAGAGATGGGACATTTTAGATGGAATGAACTAATATTTACCCAATTAATATAACATATTAAAATTATCAGAGTTTTTCCTTGTTTGGAAAAAAGCCAAACAAATGGCTTTGAGACTTATTTGAGGAATCTTTGAGCCATCACACCATTAATGTACAGCACAAGAAGATTCACTCAGAACATAAAATATCGGCAAGATTTATTTATTCTAACACAATCTTCTGTATTGGGATGTTGTGTTGTTTTGTGTCATTGCTGTTATGAATACAACTGAGTTTATACATATTTGCCTTTGGATACAAGAATAAATTATTATTAATTATCATATCATTTCTAATATTTTTACTTTGAGAAAAACTCCTACACATAAGATGAAACAAGAACAGACAGTATTTGTACACGAGAAAAAAACAAAGAAGAGTGGAATGAAGCACAACATTTTAATTTTAGCTAAATGTGAAAAAAAAAGGTGAAGTCCCCCAGTTTAAAACATTAAAAGTCCTGGAGCTTGCATCATTTGTATGGTTTGAAAGCTGTGCCCCACCCTTATTTTACATTAATTTTGGAAGAAATGGCGTAAACGTACATACTTTACGTACTATACTATACATACTTTTTTAACTTTAACATAAACCTTTCAAAAACAGACGGTGACTCCACTGCCTTACTATCGCACCAACCTCAACCACCGGGAGCAATGTAGAAACACTTTTACACATGGCAAGGTGGGAATTGAACCTGCGATCATTCAATCATTGGTCTACTGCTCTATCTCTACTTTGTTATTTGAGGCCAAATTCCTACTGGTGTTGTAAAACCACTTTTTTATAAGCTCAATCATATAAATATTTCTTTAAATCCTGTTTGTTTAAGTCTTGGAGACTCTTCTTTTGTAAGAAAATATTTCATTGCAACACGCCTTCAGTGTAATCCATAAATGTTTCCCATATGTTTTTCAAAAGGGTCTAAGTCGAACCAAAGTGCTGAAAAAAAAGTGGATAACAACATCTTTGCACAGCCACAGCAGAGGACAGACAGTTTTATCAGCTGGCCCCCGCATGCTACAAAGTTAAGCAAATTGGTTCTGCTTTCTGTGAAACGCAGGGTAGTTTAAGGTGTCTCATAAAAAGGTTTATTGACGCCTCTTGCCAGGCAGATAGAAACATACCTTCTTCGCACAAATATTTGGCTTTGGTTAGATTATGTCTGTTTCTATTCCTGTGCTTTTTGGGGCTTGATTTGCCAGGCCCTTCACCTCACAGAGCTCCGCTCTAATCTGCATTTTATGTAGGCCCAGAAAAGACATGAGAGAATATCAACAGTTTTATATGCAGAGGAGCATTTATTTAATAATTTGTTCCAAAACGTTTTTTTTTCTTCTTCCAGGTTTTTTTTCTCTGTAAAAGGATAAACAACAAATCTAATTGACCGGAGACAACTGCTAATTTAAATATTTTGGTTTGGCATTTTATCTTGTGTGGTACTTGTGTGTACCACATAAAAACATATGTACATATTCCAGTTTAAAAAGTAAAAATAGCTTATTTGGTTACCAAGAATTTGTTGTGAAGAATTTACCAACATTGTGATGTGAATAGATAAGAAAAAAGAAACAAACTACTAGAGGAGAAAGCTTGCATTTTTTTTTGTCTTAAAGTCCCGCTCTGATCATCTTTTGATCAATTGTAAAAGTGTTACTAGTGGTCTTTCTATCTATTCCATCTAACTAACCCTGTTGTGTTCTAGTATATAGTTTCTGCAGAGCGGCAAGCAAGAGTTCTTCAGAAATTCACCTTTTTCATTGTGGGTGACCCCACCCCCATTTCCCATTATCCAATTGTTTCCCGCTAGCTTTCAGCCCCTCACACCCCAACTGCGCATTACCATGCAACGATGCAACGAAAATGGTGATCATTGAACCATCCAGCCAAACAGTTTGGAGCCAGATGACAGGTCAGACAAGGTAAATAAAGAGATACATGGATCTTGTGGGCTGCAAGTGGATGCATAGGAATGGAGCAGAGTCGGGAGCTTGTGGTCTGCCGATGTATTTTCTATGTCACATTTACAAGCTTTACTAAACAGCGATTATTCGTCTGCTCCTGATTCATAACAATTTGAACAAAAAAGTACTCCGAAGTTCAATTTTGATCTTAATTTTCTTTAAACATGTCCTCCATCATGAGAAAAAGGCTACAAGAACATGTTAAAAACACCCAAAACACTATTTTCATTGGAATCGGTCTTTAGGAGATAAGTTTTAAACTTTCTAAATATTTTTTTTGTTTTTGTCTCCTGAAACAGCTACTTCTGTTTACTCAAGATGACTTTACAGTTGATTAATTAGAACTGTGCTGTAGCCTCCTCCTCTTCACCAATACTTTCATTTTCTGTCACATTCAGACAGCGTTTCCTCCTCACGGAGCAGACACACACCATCCCTTTCCTCTTCTCTTCTTGTGTGTAGTCCAAGTGATTGGATGAATAAGTTGTGCCATCCCATATGGTGGGCTGTCCTGCTGGATCTGATCACAGAGGTGAATGAAGGAGCTCATGAGTCACCGCCGGTTTGTTCTGCTGCACTTGCCACACTCTGCTGTCGCATACCTCCCTCACTCCCTGCGTCCATCCTGCCAGCCAACAGACACCATGCCTTTTAAGCTCTCTCGCCCTGTCGCTCACTGTCTCCCGTCTTCATGCACATCCTAACTGCAGTCTCGCTTCTCTCATGTCTCCCTCTCCACCTCCCACATGAAGTCAAGACTGTGCCCTGTTCCCTGACAGTGTGTTCCCTAAGCTCTGCACTTTCAAAAGAGTCAGTGCCAACATCCTTGTCATTTATAAACATTTTATGCCTGCTCCGTCGGGTAATGGCTAATTTCTCCAATCATGCCGCATTTCACTTTAAGTTTATTTTGTGTCAAAATGTATCCCAATCAAATTAGGTGCAGTTAGCTTGAAAACTGCCGTATTTTATTGCACAAAGCTCAGATTGACAGAATTATGCTTTTATTTCCAAACAGTAAGTCATTGCATGCAGAATTGCTCACAAATCAACAAAATGGTGATTTTCAAACAACGTTTTTCCACATTTAAGTTTTCTCCACTGACTTCATTATTTTTTTTTCTACATCAGAAGTCATTATTATGACTAATGTTATACCTCTGCCACTTATCAGACAGCATAATACAGCTTGATGGCATCATCAGCCTCAGTGCTGCCCACAAAGACTCTGTTGAATAGACCGTTGATGAGGGCAACATGAGAGCGCAGAGTTTTCAGACAGATTTAACAAACTGGAAGTCAGTTTAGATAAAAGAATGTGACTATTCCTCCCCAACCTTTGCCTCCAGCTTTTCAGCATTCATCAGTATGTTCTTTTTGTCTGCTGCGTCACGTGTGTTGAAACAACAACCTTCCATTATGATAGAAACTATTATTTTCATCATATTTATATACGTCTGTGCCTACTAAAATGTAGATTTGATTACCATTTTGTCCGTACTAAAGCGCTCACTCTAAGGGTGCATTCAAAGTGGCACAGTCAAAGAATGCTCTTTTTTCAAAATTATGTCATAAGTAAGGAACACCGGTTTAAAAAGTGCATTAACAAAGACGACTCACAGTTTAATAACTGTGTCCACTGTAGCTCTCGAACTTGTTTGGAAGATGCAACCTGTTCGCCATGCTTTTTTGAGCCTTACGCTGTGGAAAATATGCTAGGCATTTGAAGCTGTCTAAACTTAAAAATCCAAGAAAACATAGAGGGGTGCTAAAGTCTGACATAATCTTCTTTTCATTATATTTCTGTTTTAACATTAACAATTGTTATACTGAAACAACATTCTTATTTTAACTTTTTTATGCCAGCTGTGATGATAAGAATGCTAAATTGCTTTTCTTGTAATTATTAGGTTTTCTTTTAATGCTTTTGACTCAGGATTCACATTTGAAAGAGCGCTTGTTCAGATATCAGTATGGCATAGTTCCAAAACAAAAGAAAGATAAACGCTTTTTCTTTTTCCACACCCACATCTTAACACTGTAACCCATTGCTCCCACAGATGTGTTGTAGTCCAGCTACACTGTCGTGTTTTTTTTTTTTTTTTTCATTCCTCATCTCTATCTCAGGATAGTTAGTAAAGTGATTTAATTCTCAACACTCCTTTTTGGATACGGATTTGGTTTATGGAGGTATTTTAGATGAGAAGAGGGGCGGCACAAGGTCACATGGTCTGTAGGTCTTCTTCATTTTTCAAACTTAACGGTTTTTTTTGTATATTGTTAAAACTACATCCAAGACCATCTGGGTGGTTAGCCTGTGGCCTTACGCCACTTAAATGAAGTTATGTCGGTGCAGTGATGTTTACTACAATAGTGCTTTATTCAGAAAGCTGCTGTGTTGATTTTCTGCCTGATCTGCTCTGTGCAAATTTCCTAAATCATGGCTGCTTCTGGGACGCACTGCTTCTGGTGTTTCCACTGCCTGACTAGTGATTTACAACAGCTTGCAGAGAAAGGGGGTTGGAACTGTCACCGCACTGCAGTTATCTTTTCAAAGGTCCTTACAAATGTCTTTTTCTCTTTTTTTGATGACATGTAAGATCATAGTCGATGAATAGACCTGTTCTTCTTCTCAATCCCAACTAAAATGTTTTTTTTTTAATGACTGTTAATGATTGTTTTTGCAGCATGTTTAAGGGAAAAGGCTCAGCTGAAAGAAATACAGTACTTTTTTGATCAAACGTGGGCAAAATACTTTTTTTTATGACAAATTGGTGTTTAAAACTGGTTAAATTCAAGTAGCCAAGCAAGTTTGTGTGTATTTTTGTTGAACTTGACACTCATTTTTGCACTTATACTCACACTTCCTCATGGTAATGGGGAATGACAGATGGACATGAGCATGGAGGCCTGGTGAGATTGATCAGTTATTAAAATTGGGTGTTTGTGATGTCAGCCACAGGAGTTCACAATCCAGTGTTTCTTACTTGATACCCTTGTTGCTCAATATTCAGGAAATCAATGCATATCCAGGAGCTTCTCCACTCAGTGCTTCCTTACAGCATGCTGAGTGTAAAATTGTTTGCTGCTGCTTTCCAATCACATTAACAGGCATTTCCTGTTTTGCAATATCGCCTCTTCTTCCACTCTCCTTCTGCCTCTTTATAGCATTGCTTTGTTTCTTTTTTTTCATTTTATTTGCGCCCCTTTCTTCAGTCGAACTTCCCTGAGAAGAAAAAAATCAATATACTCACTTTCTCCGCCGTGAGAAGCAGTTGGGAAAGAAAACATTTAGAAGGATATTTTATGTTCTGATTCAATCTATTTTTCCATCTAACTTCCTGGAGGTGTGTGGATGCTCTTATTTTACACCTTTTTTACACTGCTTTCAAAACAGAGAAGAGCACCAGGATTTGGGGGAATAATGAAAGGTGCATATCAGCACCATGGAATGACCACTCTGGCAAATAGTGTTAGTCGTGTCTAAATGACTGTTCTCTGAGGTACTGGCTGCTTTACCATCATTAGCACTTCCATTACATAGATTGGTAAAGGAAAGAGGCTGAGGCGCTGGCATGAGACCAGCACAGAGTTGCTCAGTCTGGCGGAGTCATGCAAATACTGCAGCCTTGCTTCTTCCACATTCAACCTCCTCGTACTGTGTTTGCAGCAAAATCAGACTGGAGTTTTCAGGCAGGCTGCTGATCTATCAGCCTCTGTGTGTTCTTGTGCACTTTTTCTCATCATTAAGGCCAAAAATAATTACATTGTTCTATCGAATGTTGCTGTTCACCTTTAGTGGTCTCACTGTTTTGTGGATACGTTTTCTGTGCAATTTTGCTTGTTTTTTTTTGTGTTTTTTTATACAAGTTTACTTTTAGATGTAAGTATTTTATTAATCAATGTAACTCTTATAAGTTGTTTTTTTTGCATTTAAAAGCTTTAAAACCTATGTTGTGTTTTTTTGCGGAGCGTTGGCAGCTACGCGCTAATGTGGATGACCGTCGAATATTGCTGATGTCATCAAGCGGTAGTATCGTCCAAAGTTGAAGACACTATTTTTCCCATATCTCTGCTCTTGGAGGGATAAATGTAGTGATCAGGAGAAGCCGTTGGGGTAGGGAAGCAATTCAGATTCAACTATGATTTGTTGAAATCCCCTCTCTGTTTTTTCTACAGACTCAATGGAAATGCCACTTTCACCTCTAACATCACTCATTTAACAAGGAAGGGCAATATATTAGTTCGGGTTTTATCCAAAGCAATGTTGACAGCATGAGTGTAACTAATCAAATGTGTGTTTGTGTGTGTGTGAATGACAGAAAAATAGAGACAAAATATGGTAGGTCTCTGTATTTAGTCGATTACAGGGTGGATATGGGAGAGAGCCAGCACAAATCCATGCATGGCTATATCAAGAGCAGAATTGGAGTGGAGAAGGTTCACCTTGCCAATAACATGACATTTTCCACAAGCGATAATGCAGGATTAATTCTGCTCTGAGGAGCATCTGGTGCAAATTGGACATAGTTGCTCTTCAACAGCATTACATGAATGATAGACCTTCTATTTATACCCTTTTCCACTGAGATAACCATTTGTAATGATTTGAAAGGTGCTGTCATAAAAAAGATTTATTTACACGTGATGAGCAAAATTAGGGCTTTAGTGCTAGTGTTGGATATAGCCATGAAAGGAGATATTTTCACATGTACAGGTGCTTTGATTGTGTTCAGATTTATGTGTAACGGTGTGCACATGGTACCTTGGTGCGTGTCATCAGGGGCAGCTAAAGAGGAGCATGTTAACCAGAGGAGCAGCCGGTCCACCAGATGTTCCTATTCCCTTCAGGCTTGTCGGACGTGGACCTTTACTTCTCTCCCTGCAGCACATACACATTTACAGGATTTCATCTGCAGACTATCCATAGTGTTGCACATGCTAGCTCAAGCTGCTGTTACTGTAGACTTGAATTGATACATCATTCAACAGAGGAAAAATGAAGAACATGTTGACCCACTTGCCGTCAATAATACGCTTTTCTTGCTACCAGTAGCTTTTAGAGATATTTCTTTATTTCAAATATTTTCTTACAAAGCTCAAGCACATGCGTGTTCTTTCTGCCTGTTAAAAGCATTCCTTAAATAGTGCTAATGTGTAACGCATGTTGTCATTGAGCAACACTTTCTATGAAACTGCTCAGGGAACACCACTTGCAGCAATCAATGCCGTTTCCCAATGCCACCGCTTCGTTCTGTGTGGTTCTCATCTTCATATACCATGGTCGGGTGCTTTTCATGGTGCCGTGATCCTAGGTGGAGGATGTGGCCATTTGGAAATGTCATAAGAAAGGTCGACACAATCATCCCAGCCAAGTTCAACAGGCTGATTTATGGGGTTCGAGCAAATGAAATATAGAAGGAGGCTAGTGGAACAATCAGGTCCCGATAGGCACCTCAAAGGTCATCCAACTTAATTTCAATTAGGCATTTGGGAGGACTGGTAACATATGTCAGGGGTGAAAAGAGTGCTGTTAAAATGGATTTGCTTGTAAGGGCATTGTGTTTCATGAGGATTAAAATATGTTCAGTCTGTCAAACATAAGCGGTGCAGCAGTGCTGTTGATTTAACTTTAAAAAATACATTTACTTGTTTATTTCTTTCAACTCACATTGTTTTTTTTTCACTGCTGCAAGGTTAAAGGTCAAAAAGTGGAGGTAAAACATAGCAGAAAAAGATTTCCTTTCTACTAAATTCCAAACAGTGCTACAAACACTGTATGTTCTTTTTTTATTTACTGTGGGAGGGAAAGAAATAATAAATGCAAGTCTCAATGCTTCCTCTGCTCTCTATCAATCACACTGAACTGCACTGGCTATGAATCCCATCAATTACTCCCCACTGTTTGACACATGGACCAAGAATTCTGATTAGGCAACAGTTCCCTGGAAATTGCAACACTGTAAAGAACACATTTTTTGACATTTTCCAATATATAAGTAGGATTTTACCACTGAAACTAGCTGCCTTCACTCCCCCTTCTCCTCACTTTGTCTTTGATGAAGAACCTGCCCCCCCACACATACACACAAACACAAATATATAACAAAGTGCACACACAAAACCACAAATGCCTGAAAATGAGTCACCAATTGTCAGCAAATGATTTCCTGCTCGGATGGAATAACAGGGTCCCTGTTCTGTCTTTGATTTGGTCTTTTTTTCTTTTTCTTATGGCTTCTTTGTTTACCCATCTTGTTTAGCAGACGCTCTGCTGGATTCCCTATTGATAGCTCTCCGACAGGGGGTCTGGGTGGCTAAGTTACCCAGAAGGGGTTAGGTGGCGTGCCGTGTGTATTTGTGCATAATCCAGATCGTTTAAAACAAGTGCTATTTTGTTTAGACCTTTGTCTTGCGTGTGCAGTAGCAGTTTTTTATTTTTTTTTATTTCTTAGATGGTTCTATAATCACTATACATGCAAAGTATTATCAGGAGTGTGTATAGATCAGTCTGTGCTGGTGTGTTTGTGAGGCTGATGTGGCATGGAGGTCAGCTCTGTCAGATCCCATATCCAGGCCCATGCTGTGATGTGAAGGGCACTGTCAAGAGACGACCACGAGGCAACGCAGGTACACCTGCCCTCAGTGCTCTTTTTCTTCCACGACACACATACACTCCCATTCATAGAGGGGAATGGAAAGCCCAAACACATTATTGCTGCCTATAAATTGACACGCTGTGGAGTTGGAGGTGGTGATAACCCCCTACCCCACACTCCTTTTCATATAGCGAAAGCCCCAGGATTGAGGAGTCCCTTCAAAACAAACACCACCGCCAACATGTTGACTGTCTGCTCGAGATGAGCCGTGTGATGCTTTATTTAAATGGAAACATGGAAGCTATGGCAGATTGTGGCTGACAGGGACTCGAGCACAACGTGAAGAGAGAGGTTACATAAATGACTTATGAGAAGTTAGTGTCTTATCTGCGGCAGGCAGCGGTCAGGTGCTTTCAGTTTGAAGAATCAAAGAGGAATTTTGATTGTAAGTAAAGCTAACAGCTGCCAAGAGTAGGGCTTGCAAAGATACGCAAATTTGTTACCATGTCAGCAGTGTCAAACATTCAAAATTTCACAGAGGCTCAACTGAATGCTACATTGTGGATATTTACCTTCTTTTAGACAGAAATGTTGAAGTAGGGATTCTCCCCTGATGCACTAATTGCTCTAAATGGAATGACACAGATTAGCTCAGCCACCCCAAATGAATCTTTTTGACTTCAATACCAGTTGCCAGATACAAAAAAATACTAATCACATGCTCATATTACTTGAACAGCAACTAGATAGTTTTAAAAGGGATGTTTTAAAATGAGAAAGTAATGTCAGCACCCTGAACTGAAACCAGGTGTTGGCTTGTCCTACTTTTATTAATCTTCAATGGCTTGTCAAGGTTGTCGAAGTGTGTTGTGAGAAGTTGCTTGCGCTGCCAGTTTTTAGAAGTTTAGTTCCAGCAGGCCACATTTGTCACCAGTTATATTTGTGTCCACATATGTCTCTTTTCGCATCTCTGCCACCCTCTTTTTTTTTTCTTTGTTTGTCGCTGTTCTTAAGCTGTACCCCTCAAGCGTACACTATGTCCACACTGCGGGAGAGCAGCTTTGAAACTTTAATGCTAATTGATCCCAGAGAAGTAGTGTGGACACAGGTGTGCTGCCGCAGGCCTTGGCTCTGACATGGATGCCAAGGGATTTTGGGTAACTGTGGGGCTTGCTGAGCCAGAGCAGGAAGTGCGACTAGCCAGGACACTTGTGACCCAGTTTTTTTAATTAGCACATGTCTGATGTGCCCTGTGTGTGTTTGGTTGTGCACAGACATTATCAGTCAGACAGGGAACATGTATTATAGGCCAAAAAGTCCCAGAAAGTAAAGACCTACATAGTTAAATATTAAAAGTCATGTTCAGAAAGAGACTTAAAACTAAGAATATTGTTGTTAATGCTCAAAAGGGGGGTAGAGCCATTGAAAGGAAGGAAAAGGCCATTGGAAAAATGTCAACTCAACACAGTATATAACAGAGTCTATTTAGGAGTTAAACAAGCAACCTTTTTGGATTTGGAATTAACAACTGCCACTCTTCAATCCAAAAGTATTGTATTTTTCAGAATAAAAGTTGTGTTTTTTTACATAATTTAGCCAGACGTACGACTTATTCTCAGGAGCGACTTACATGTATTTAAAAAAATAAATATTGGCTCACATTCATTATTTTCCCACTAACAACAGGTTGTCCTTCAGTACTTGTATCCCGCTAACTGTAGGGGTGTAAATCAGTATTTGCTTTTGACAGCAACACAGAAGAAGAACCTCCACCCAGAGCAATCATGAAGGAGAACCTGACCGTTTTTCTCCTAAACTTCATCTATCTATATATATATATATATATATATATATATATATATATATATATATGCATAGAGACGTTATTATTCTTGGTTTTGCTATTTTCCTCCTTTGACCATTGTGAGACAGCAAGTCATCAACCAGGGTCACAGAGACTTGGAAGTACCGCTGAAAGCGGCTATCATTCAGACGCAGCTCTTGCGATAGGTAATGAACATCACCGTAATCTCTGAATGATTTTATGAACCCAGATATAGAGATCTCACTGATCTCACAACTTCATGCGTGTCTTCTGTGCATTGCTTCTTTTGACACGTGGCAAAAAAGGCAGCGGATGCAAATTTGATGAGTGAATCGCGATTGGGGGGCAATGCAGCATTATGTCAGGCGTGGCGGTTTTGTTCAGAGGTATTGCACTTTTCTCTCGCAAGTGCAATTTACTCTCGACCAACTTGTATGTTTTTTTTTCTTCTGTATTATGCATTTTTTGGCTTCTGCGACTTATACTCCAGAAAATACTGTAGTTATATCAAGCAAAAGCAAATTTTACAAACACAGATTCTTTACAAGTGTAAAGATAGAAAAAATGCAACTTTATGTGATAAAACTCGATCTCTCAGTTTTTCATATTTTAAAAGTGAACTGTGTTTTTTTTCTTTTTTTTTTCTTTACAAGTATGGTAATTATGATCCTTTGAGCCCCAGGAAAACATGCATCTAAATCAGACCCAAGCGGATGTTTAAGTTTCTTTTTTTTGATTGTGTGGGTGTGTGTAGGCAGCTCTTTTGTGTTTGTCTGCTGGCCTGGCTGGAAAAAACACAGTGCACTGCCAAGACACAGGTGCACAGATTAGGAGTGATGCCTTCTTATATTCTTGATAGTATATCTTATTGGATGTTTTTTCTGCCACGTTAATCTCATCAAAAACTAACTAACAATAGCACTATGTTGACAGGCACCAAAGAATCTGGCAAGCTGCAGCACTTGAGTTTAAACTGCAGTGATCAACCTGTCTTCAGAAGGAGAGACACAACTAATAAAGAGTTTGTGCCGACTTGTTTGCATAGGAGAGGTGTGAGAGGAACAGTGGAAGGGTGGAACATACTGATAGCCTAATAAATCATGAAACGTGCTGTTCTTTATCTGAACCAGGTGATGGCATGAAGAAGATGTGAACACACCTCTGGCTCTGCAGCCTCTGACTTTGTTCCTACAAATACTGAAAGAAGGATTGAGGGGGGATTAAGAGAGAAATAACTCTGGCCAGTGCAGATTCCCATTAAAGTGTGATGAGTGGCCTCAGAGAGGGAGGTTTGTGTACAGCACTTTATTCAGGAATGATCACTTATTTATAGGTGTTGGAATTGTGTTGTTTGCTTGTTTTATTGAAAACCTTGTGGGCAGAGTGGCGACGGGCCGCCTGACATGTGAGTGCCGCGTCTCTGGAGGGCGTCCCTGCAGAAAAATCTTCCTCCTTGATGAATAAGTGAACGGGACGGATGAATTTTTCATCCACGCAGAATCCATTGTCGCCTGCGATGTCTGGTCTGGGAGTATGTGAAGTCAACCTGCAGCTTCGAGCTCAGACACATATAGGGAGTGTGGATACTCACACATGGCCCGTTTTTCATTCAAGTGGTTGATGTTGACTGAGAGAGCCGAGGAATTTGAATGAAGTAGTCCTTTAACCAACCTCAACATTGCAACTCAAAGCCTGACTCAGACAAATCTACAAAGTGAATGAATGAGAACTTTCTTCTGGGTGTTTGGTGACTCCGAACACTTAAAAAATAAAAACAACTTGGTTATTTTTTCAAGAAAAATTTAACTGAAAACAGATGTACGGCTGCATCTTCAACCTGCCTGCTTTCAAGTTCATCATCCGTCACCTCACCTGTGGTTTTGCGCCCTAAAACCCACAGTGACACAGACATGGGTGATGCACAAGCGAAAACATGAAGGTAGCAAAGTGTAGTCCATCATAGGAAGGGTTGTGGTGTTTTGTGTACATGAGGGAGCATCTCCCTGAATGAATGATTTATATTAAAAGAGAAAGTGAAAAGTGTTTCTGGAAGTAGAGAAACCTGCGTCCCAAAGGGAAACAAAGGGAGCATCTCCAGCGCGGCCAAATGGGTCTGATGGTGATCGCACGGAGAAAGGAGCAACGCCGCTCACTTCCAAAGACTTCTGTGATCTCCATAGCCAGTCTCACTGCGAGTTGGGACACATCAAAAGGGAGATTAATAAATAAATAACCCAACACCATGTTTTATTGAGGTGGAAAGGCAACAGTGATGGGGAGATGTACAGAGTTCTGAGAGTACACGGCTGTTTGAGTTGCTAGTGGAAAACTCCAGAGTGGTCAGCCAGTCGCAGTTCTCTATTTTGCAGACTTTGACAGAAATGTGACTTTGTGTTTAGTAGTTTCCAGCAAAAAAGTGACAGTTGCATCTTTGGCTTTGTAAATTCCTAATTGCTCACTGTAAAATCTCTTTTTACACAACTTTTTTAGCTCCCGGTTTCTTCCTCTTGTTTTTTTTTTCTCTGAGAATGACTATATACCAAAGTAATTTGGAAAATATAAAAAGTCAGATCCTTAGTTTAAAAAAGTAGAACCAAATATTTGTTTTGTGCGAATCTAAAAAGACTCTTGTCACCAGATGTTAAAGGGCTAAGATCTGTGGAGTAATTTCAATATAAAGGAAGTCTAGATCTCTCTTAATGAGCTCATATGTTCTTAAACTGCCATTTTAACTGGATAAGAAGTTGTTTATCTACACCTATAATGAGAATGGAGATTCATTGCTGCAGAGCGAGTTGTCATTTGTTGTGCAAATGGTCCAGTGACCATGCTGCTCTCTGTTGGACAATAAAAGCACCAATAGCTGCTTCCTTTCCTCTCCTGCTGCCATGTTCTGACAGAAATTCATGACTTCCCCCTAGAAATGGGGCTTTAGCTGTATTTTTGTTTACAGTGAGAGCTGCATTGCATCCTTGGCATGCCATAAGCAGATGTTTGTTTCCAGCAGCCCATTCTTGTAGTGAATGCTGGATGTTTTTACAGCCCGGCTTGTTTTATATGTATTATTACTGCCAACACCATGCAGAATTTCTACTCGTCAGGTATTATCTCTGAATGGCAAATGGATTAAAGTGAGAGTGTGAGCGCAGGCACGTGCCCGCTCCTGCACTGTGCGCTTGTGTGTCGAACTTATTTGTGTTTCTGAGACTTTTCCGTACCTGTGAGCATGTGTGTTTGTGTGTCATCCGGAGTGCACTGTGAAGGTGTCATTGTGAAGCCTCGAGCCTGTAAGCTGTCAGATAGTGAGAGATGCTGCACCTCTAAAGGGCATGCTTTCTAGGCCTTTCCTGTCTATTATAAGCCCTGGAGCACTCATCAATGTTGTTGCACTGCACCCCCATGTCCCTCAAGCAGCCGCAGAAAGAAGCCACCTTTCTAACTAGGAGAGCCCTTGCTTCTAAACTTTGCACATCCTTGTCTTCCTTCCTGACACGATAAACGTAAGCCGCAGTAATGAGGCGTTGGGTTGTCAAGGCATCCATTTTGTTTTCCTTCCCCTTTCAGGAGCCACAAAGTCTTTGTTCTGTCCTTCAGCTGCTTTACTTTTTGATGCACGGTCATTGTTGAAACCGCCAATGATAGGAAATCCCGCCTATAAGCTCAGAGCTCATCGAACTGAGTTTTAAACTGCAAAATAAGTGACGATACAATGCTAGGTCTCCATCTAAGATAGACTGCAGTGAGGCTAGCCAAAGATTGAGACTTGTCACTATCTCGCCATCTGTAACAGTCACGGCTGGCATGGCTAGAAACAGATCGTCTTGATGCCAGCCACATCAAATCTCCAGTTTGCCAAGCAAATAGAATAAAACAATCTATCGATCTTGCCCCACCTCCCTGTGTATCAACACAATCCATCTGTGTTTATCAGGCTATCTGGCTTCCTATCTATTGTTGTCTGCAGGCGAGCATTCTTCTCCTTTCTTCTTTTTTTTATTTTCTTCCTTCCTCCTTCCACATTTGTTTGGTGATCCATCAGCCTATTTACCTTATCATGCTGCCAAACCATCCATTTACGCTCCCATCTGTCTGTCAAACTATATCTTAGCCTCCATTTGTCTAACTATCTCTCTGTCTACTCATTCACCTGTCAGTCATGCAGCCTGCCTTGGCGGCTGCTGGTTCCTGCAGCGCGTCAGCCTGATGTAATCTCTGACCTGGACTGCTCATCAGACAGTCGCATAAAGTAATTACATTCCTATCACTTCATCTCAAGTTTTACACGGTATCATTTCATTACAGCTACAGTTACATGCCTGTGTCAAGGCAATGAATTAAACACGGTTTATGAATTATTTATGGAGGGATGACGTGTTTTTAGTTTTTTTGTTGAACTGCTGTAGTTAGATGGTAAAAGTTAATCTTATTTACTAAAGTCCAACATCTTCAGCACAGACTGTTCTCTTTGATCTACATACAGCCACTAAAGAGTCCAAATGGAAGCAGGTCACCGATTTGGCTCCATCCCGTTCAGATCAAGCCTCAGTGGAGCGAGTTGGGCACTGATGTCCACTCTGTCAGGGGGTCTGGACCCCCCACAGAGACCCAGCCAGTCTTATAGTATCAGTGACTGAAGGCCCTGGGCATCACAGTGCTTTGGCCTGATGGATTACTTTCTCTCCTGGCTCAGGCTTGTGAAACCCAGGCCTCTGCCACAGGCCCCATCTGTGCTCTCCATGGCTCCCACACGCCCTATGGTCACAGACACAGGCTGCCGCTGAAGCCCAAAATCAAAAGCTTTACTTCACTGTGCATATTTGACAATGATGATAGCCTTCACACATTGTGTCCGAAAACAGGTTTATGTCAGTAAACTTCCACACATGAGCAGAATCTGTTTTTTTTTTAAATCAAGCAAATAGAATCTTTAATGATAAAGACTTATTAAAGACCCACTCCTATGAAAAATGTGTTGTGTTTTTAACATGCTCTAGAAGCATTTTTCTCATGATGGTGGACATAGATAAAGAAAATTAGGCTAAAACTTCCATTTCTGAGTTCTTCTGTATTCAAATTGTGGGTCAGCAGCAGACAAAGAAAATCTTGTAGCTGTGACTTATGTGATACAATCGGCAACGAGCTCCTCCGCTCCATTGCACTGTATCCACTTGTATGCAGCTAGATCCATATACGTCTTTGTTTTCCTCTTCTGAGCTGGCATCTGGCTTAAAATTGTATGACTAGATAGCTCCAATATTGCTCGCCATTTTTGTTGCGCCGGTAAGGTTGCGGATGTGGGGGGCTGTAAGTTAGTGGAAAACGAATCACAGGAAGTGTGGCAGGCTTATTTCATGACAACGGTCCCTCCTACAACTCAGAGGTGAGTATCTAAAGAAATACTGCCGCTCTGCAGAAACTATGCTGTGGAAAATAACAGGTTTTTTTACACTTAGACTAAAAACAGCATCATTGTAATTCATTTTTGTGTCGAGGCGAAGCAGAGCAATTATTAAAAAGTGTTAACTAAATAGTAACATTAGACAAACAGGTGGAAAATGCTCAGCTCTCAAGCATATTTGTTGTCTTTCATGGTTATACTTGCTTCCTGAAACTCGACTGCTGGGAGGACAATCATGAATGAGAGTTCTGCCTCGGGTGCTGATCGATTGAAAAAGTGTTTTCATATAACTGTTCATTTGGGCTGCGTGCTCCTGTGCTGGAACTCAGAATGCCAGGAGGCATTGTTCCGTGACTGAGGAATAAAGTCCAGCAGAGATATTTTAAGAAGATTTCATAACCCGAGGGGCCAAATGAGAAGTCTGTGCTACCTGTGGTCTGTCAGGTTTTGCTGTTTTCTATCAGAAAATATTGCACATATTAACCAAGCTCCAGGAGGAACACGGGGGATTTTCTTTGAGACTGGCACGCACACAAACACGAAGAACAAGTGCATGTGGTGAAGACACGTTTTATGTCGTGCTGTTTTGTCCCCGGTGAGACCTGTCAAAGTGTCACCACTGAGTAGGCAGAGTAGTAGTTTTCATCACTCTGGAAAAATAAGCATTTGTGTAGGAGCGTGTGCAGCGATTCCTCACTATCCTGGAACAGATTTTGTGCCAAGCAGTCAGGAGGCATTACTCTCTGCCCAAGCTCTTTTCACTTGGTATTAAAGAAGCAGTGTGGGGTAGTAAGTCAATGGAGGGGCATTAAATGCTGTGTTCGTGTGACATAGTGACAGTGTAAAGTAGGGATGTCTCTATCAGGTTTTTTTTTTTTTTCAGCCCAAATCCGATCTCGAGTCATTTGATTTTGAGTATCTGCTGATACAGAGTCACGATCCGATACTTTTGTAACATATTTAAAAAAAAAAAGAACAAATTTAATGACAGATCCTGGTTATCCCTGATTCTTGTTTTAATAAATCTTAAACAGTGCACCTCTGTGAAGTACAAATAGTGTAACTATTATCTATTAAAAATAGATGAAAATAGTTTGCTGACGCTAGCTTTAGCTTCAGCACTATTGAACGTTTTTGATCAAATGTAATTGATATCTCCTTTAAAAATTCTTAGAAATTAGTGATAACTTTTAAATTGTTGTTTAGCATGAATATGATGATGAGTGTACATGTGTTGCTCATATCAATGTAACACATTTTTGTTTTGCTTCTTTTCGAGAGGTAATGGATTTTTCTTTTTATTGATCACGTTTTCTCAGAGCTTGCACTTCGTTGACGGTCCCTTTGCAGCTGTCTCACTACCGCCTCTCTGTGGAGAACACAAAGACGGCAATTCGCATTAAAAAGAATCAAAAGCATGATCTTTTTGAAACAAATATCTGACCCCTGATTAAGATACAACATCCGATTCCGATCAAGTCTGACAACGCGATTAAGCCCAATTTCTGATCACTTTATCGGATCAGAACATCCCTAGTATAAACAGTTGCTCTCGTGCAGTTTGCCTCACACAAGATGACGGTTTAAGTAACAAGAAAGAAGGGTTTTTTTTTTAATCTAACACTTACTTCCTAATAAAGTTGCCACGCCCAGATTCTGTTTCTGGCATTCCCGAAACTCAACTGGAACATTGGGAATGGGAGGAACGTGAATCCAAATGGGGGAGATCACTGCAGACTGTCATGCACATTTCAGTACCTACAGCGATGGAGCGCCGATTGAATCATGGAAAGATTAACCCCATCCCTGTGCTGTCAAAACTAATTGTAGGTGTTATGACCGCTTGCTCTCTACTAAGCATCTCCCAGTTACCATTTATCTCAACTAAATGTCAGTTTAAGTGATGTTGTCTCTGAATTCTGTACACAAGCTGTCAACCCAAGAATGTAGGTTTGTGAACCTGCTTGCAAAATCAAAATCCTGTGGTACACAATGTCCATTTCAAGCTGAAACGTAATGTTTAACGTGTTCCCGTTGCTCCATGAGTGTGGAAATGCCACAAGTGGCCAGTTCTTTGCTGTAAACATTGGAGTTAATGTCAGTAATAGCGTGGATTAGAGAAGCAGAGAGAAACACAGGAAAAGAAGAGAATTTCAGTCTCTTGCCTAAGCGTGTTTATCCAGGCCTGTCTCAGGCATTTCCCTCTGTCAGCCTGATCACCTCAGCCTGCTATGACATGCTGGGTATGAAAACACCAAAACATGGGAATTGCAGCCCCCTCACTTTCAGATCCCCTGACATTCATGCAGCCCACTCATTTACTGTAGCTTCCACTTTTCCACAGGCCGCAGGTGCTTTCTTTACGCTTAACTCAAACACATTTCAGGTTAGCGTTGGGCTTCACTTGAAAGGAGTCTGTGAAATACATACTCATAAGAACATGTTAAGAGGGTTTTTTTCTTTTAATTTAGAGTTGCTCTTTAAGGTCTACTTGAGGTTCCTTTGCTTTCTAATTCAATTTTGACTAAAGATGGATTCTTGGACCTACTTGTGGATTTGTTTTTTTCTTTTTTTGCCTCCTTTGATATTTGAATTTGGAGTTATAACAGATATTGGGTGTGATTAACGATTGCTTTCATAAGATTCTTTCCCAAAAGTATTCTTAAATGTTCCCATGAAACATAGTATTTCAGTAGAAATGTTCACAGCTTTGCCTGTAAGGTCAATGAGTCTGGGGTGGCCTTATTTCAAAGCTTGTACTTGTTGTTCTCAATTAACATCAAAATTCCATAAAACACCCCTGCTGATTCCCATATAGACATAGGGCATAGGTTGTACAGCAATGCAACAACATGCCAAAAAAATGAAGAAAAAAAAAACTTGACATTTTTAAAAGCAGGATAGAAACATTGCAGCAGGAGTCACTACCTTGATGTTTCATAATGACCACAAATTAAGCAGTCATCCGCTGGACAAGACACAAACATAAATGCGCATTGGAATGACTCAATATGGCTTCATTTATTTTATGATCATAGTTTTTTTTGGCTCCCTAAAAAAGGTTTCCTTGGTTTTCTCACCTAAACACATAGCTGGAACTTATTTGTTTTGCAAAATAAAAGCAGGAGACTAAAAGAGCTCACAGTTGATTGTGGTAATTGTTCACAGAGAACCCATCAGCAAACTGACATTGTATTATTTTTTTTATTATTTTATTTTTTTTAATTAAAAATAAACACAGCAAAGTATTTTTAAAAGGTTGTTTCAAAAAGTCATCACAGATGGAGCACATTAAATAATTCCTGCTGTTAATGTTTCTAAAGCAAAGTGTGATCCACAATGCTCTTAGGTGAGAACTGATTCCATTTGGATGGATTTTGTAAATAAATAACAGTAGAAACAAAGTTTGTTGTCTACAAGAATGGTTCATGAATGTGGCCCATTCTCATGTTGTCAAAGGATGTTGCTTTCCTCTTCACCTTGCACTTCAGATGTTTTGAAAACAGCGACAATTTACTTGAATATTGCCCGTCACTCTTTTCGGTGCTGCATGCAGCATTATCAGTTCGAACACAAAGCTTGAACTGTTGAAGTCTTTTTATTTCCCTGTTTTTTTTTTCAAATACATCTTTGACAATTGCAGAAAAGAGCTCACACTTTAAAACTCATATATTAAAAACAACCTTGGGCCTAATTAGTGTTCCTACTCAAACATCCGACCCTGAACTTTGTAGTGACTGCACAAATAGGCACCTTATCCGCCTGATTTGTTCATTTGTTCATTAGCAATGTGTTTGTGGTTTGATAATGTTCCCAATGCATTTTCCAATGTAAGCAAATGTTTGAATAGATTATTTTTCTCATGGACAAGTAGACATTTCCTGGTCCTTCAAAATCCCACTGCCTACATCGTCTTCTTGCAATCTAATTGGGAGAAAACACCCACTTTAAACACAAATCTTCATAGTCTCCCTCACCATTAGTTATTTTAATTTCCAGAGTTTTCATTGGCTTTTTGGATGAGCCCCTGGCCACTGGTTACTGGGATAAGGTGGTTTGGAGTGAAAGTATTTAAAAAATGTTAATTTGCATCTTCCTGTCTATCCTAATGATGGCTGTGAGCAAACCAGCCCTAATTAATATGAAACTTTGGTGGCTTAGAGTTTTTTCTTTTTCTTTCTTTAACTCCACTGTTTGACATGAAAAAAAAATAAAACACGTTCATATTCATTCACCTATTTGTACATCTTTTAGGCAATTTTAACAACTAAGAGTTTAAAATGTGCCCAAAGGTCCAAAAACATTAGAAACAATGTCTTAGCAAGAAAAAATATTATTTTTGGTTGAGAGAAGTTGTAGACCAGGAAACAAAACAGCTTGTTCATCCCTTCATTTTGGTTCTTTGGCTGCAGGTAATTATGCAAATAATTTGAATAAACAATGGGTTTTGGTTAGTTTGTTTTAGTTAATGAAGTTTCTTTTCATTTATGTTTAGATTTTCCACATGTCAGATGCCTGAGCAAAATGATGGTAAAATGTTTTATCTGGTGTCAGGGTGGTTCATTTTTAGAATCAACCTAAAGCACATATTCTTGTCTTATGCTATACAACAGTGTCTGGTTACTGTTTTTAGTGTATAGTGTTGCATGTACATGTATAGATACAAACATTGGATTCTACACCAATGCTGTCACATTTGTATTTGACAGTAAAAAGAAAAAAAAAAAGATGAAGGCGTACCAATATAACTAATGTCACTAACAGAAAACAATGTGTAGTCGGCAGTGTCAAATCGCCCTATCGAGAGTGCATTGTGGTATTTCCACAAGGATCCATACTCGGACCAGTCTTGTTCTCTTTATACATCACTGGTCCATCAGAGGTATGCGAAAACATCCATTTACAAATGTATGCTGACGATGCAGTAACACTTACGCCGGCAAAAACTCATGTTCTTACCTCAAAGTCCTGTCTCCTTCTAAACATCGCCAAACAACAGAACCAGTTCACAAACTCAAATGTATTTCTGGGTAACGAGGAGCTTGAACTAGTTCTAGAATTTACATATCTTTGAATGGTTCTGGACTCTTCCCTTACATTCAAAAACCACATCCAGAAAAGGAAAAAAACAATTAAACTTAGTTTGCACAACTTCAGACACATCAGACCATCTATGACAATAACAGTAGCAAGGATATTTTGCATACCATGGTGTTCTCATACATTGATTATTGTTTTACAATCTGGACACTCACTAGTGAAACAACTCTTAAACAGATTGAATTTTTTTGCAAAACGGCATTAAAAATATTTACCACTGTTTTATTTTTGAAACAATTTTTTGGAAATATATGAAAATTATATATTATTATATTATTATATTGCATGCACAATATATAATATCCTTCATGGGTTTTTACCTTCTCCATTGAGAGACTATATCAAGTTGACATCTAGAGCTGTTGCACCCACAACGTCTGTAGCCAAAGGCGACTGTATGGTGGCCTGCAGACATACCAATTTTGGACAAACTGTTCTCTCGGTTAAGGGCTGTAACATCTTGGACAGAGCCCCTCCAAACCTAAGAAAGTTCCCAACTTTTAACAAGTAACTGAAAATGTGGCTTAACTCCAAGCAACAATGCACTCACTCTTGAATGAACTCATGTCAAACAACTGCATGACCTTGTAAATGTAACCACTGTATGTTAATCTTGGGTACATATAACATTCTGACTATTAAATGGTTCCATTATAATAATTTATCAAACGACGTGCACATTTTTTTTTATTAACTGTTGAACGACTACACTATTTTTATCTTCAAACTCTTACTGTATTTTGTATTATTGCCATTCATATTTTCGATGTTATGTTATGTTTGTTGTTGGTAAAGCTACAACTTGTCCATGGACTTAGCTAACACTGGCACATTTACAGAAATGTCCATGTCCCTGTTCAAATAAATCTGAAATAAATAAATGTAATAATGATAGAGAATGCCGTGTTTAACATGGCTTTCTTACACTGTTATTTAATTAAATCTCCTGTAGGAGAATTACACTGTGTATTTTATTTTTAAATGAACTTGAATGTTCTGCTGTTAGTAGTAAAAGAAGTTCAAGATTTTACAAAAAGAAAAATATAACATTATTAACATTTAATTATTGTCAATATTTAAAGCTAGATTGCACAAATCTGGCATGTCCCAAGTCTGGCTTATGAACCAAATGTGTAACATGTTTAAATTTCTCACAGCCCGCAGTCTCTAAGAATTGTGTGTACAACTTCCTGATTGAGATTTGCTAAACTACATTATTAGCTTTCGTAAACTTGTGGCTAATTGACCTACAGAGAGCCAATTGAGAGGAACAGATGATCCTGATGTGTGTTATTTTCCTGTTCATGTCATTTGAATTCAGAAGTTCACAAAGAGTATGTATTAGTTCATAATATGTATTATTTTATATTAATTCAGGTTTTGGGTGTTTTTTTCCCCCCAGACATGCTTTTTTTAAATTTTATTTTCGGTCTTCAAATATGAAATTTAATGTAATTTTGGTAAAAATGTATTATGACATATTTCTGTTTACAACAAAGAAGTGAAAAGTATCCCAAATGAACATAATCTTTCATTAACTAGTTGATTTGCACTAAGTCTCTAAATAATATTATTATAAGGGTTGAATCAATGCAGGCTGATTGGTTGGCCTTCACACATTTTCATCTCACTAAATCTGGCCCTCTTTCCAAAAATCATAAATTAAAGTGTATTTTTTTTAACTGGACCAAATGGCCCTTTTGGCGTTAAATGTTGTAGACCCCTGGTTAAAATCCTGGCCTTAACAAGCCACGTCTTTGCACCCACGAGTAACACATTTAACCCCAGTTTGATACATTTTGAAACATTTATTCTGAAACATTTTCTTCAACTGCACTTTTCCTCGTGTGCGCATAAACTGAATGACTGCAGCTCATAACTTTCCCCGAGAAGAAAAAGCTGTGCTCCCTCTGCATCAATTTCCACGCCATATCTTGTTTCTGTGTGGGGAGCTCCATTAGTCAGTGGCCTAGAGGCTGGTGGGGAGGGAAGTGGGTGAGATGAAAACGGGTGATAGAGGTTCCTGTCTCTGCTGCTGCTCCTGCAGACGCTTCTCTCATCTCTGTGGAAGAAAACACAACATGTTGATGTGCAGAAAGCTGAGATTTAATCACCTTTATTATGCTGAAGCTCGTTGCAAAAATGAATCGCAGAGTGACTCAGGCGGCGAGGATTACACAAAGGCGACAACACATCCGAGACATTGTGTCACAGCTCAAAACAAGAACACAAAGGAGAATCAATGTTCTCCACAAAAGCTGCTCCACTCTGCTTGTCTTCCGAAGCCATTTAGACTTGCGATTATGTGAAGCAGACCTAGATCAACATGGGCGCGATGTTTAGACATCGGTATAGAGTCTGATTTTCCCCATACGATATTCAACTAGCAGAGCATAATCGCCCCCCGCCCACCCCAAAGTCTTCCTGTGAAGACCAGCCACTGAGATGTACAGTAAATACTCAAACCATCTCATGCTGAAAGTGTTTGATGAGTGGCTGGATTTCCCCCTTTTGCAGATCACAGCACGCTATGATCGTGTAATTCTTGTGCAATTAGCCAAAGATGATGTGAACACAAAGGATGTAATGATATGTAATCTCTTTTGAGGAATTTCATAACAGTGGATGACATCTCAGAGGAGGCCCTGCGAAGTCAGACAAATGTTCTGCTCCGGCTTTTGCTTCAGTTGCTTAGTAATCTGAGCGTCCTCTTCTCCTATTATCCCATTCAGAGCTTCTCCCTGGTGACCAGGATCATCACGATATACATGCACTGATTTGCTTCTATGTGTGAACAGCAGCGGAGGAGATGTGCGATTTCCTCAAAGCGGCGCACTGAGCCATTTATCTGTAAAGTTAACCTGAGGAACAATGTGTTTTCCTGTGTGTGCATGTGATGTATATGTCTGCATATCAGCGCGCCTTCACTGAAACCCTCAGTGCGTTTAACAGCGTTTTGAGAAACAGTGCCAGCCTGCACTTAATTAAGTACTGGGACGCCAACATCTCCCTGCTGTAACATAGAATACCTGCTCTTCTTTGTCACTTTTTTTATAACCTGTTCTTGTGCTCTTCTGCGTCGCTGCCACTGTAACTCGAAAAGATGTCGCCTGTGGGAGAAGCAGGTAAAGAAGCCATCAAAACCGATGCGGGTAGAAAGAGTTGCAATTAGTGCACAAAAACCCTGTAGTATGTCTTTTGTGTGGATCTCTCCTCCTCTCCCCTCATCTCACCTCTTCGACTTTTTGTGAGAGTGAGTGTGCACTTGAAGCTTTCAGTTCAGTACAGGCTGGCAGTAATGTTTGTCTCCCAGTAGAAATGGCTGCTGTTTGTTCAATTGTTGTGATAAATTGATGCGGGGTGAGAAAAGATGGGCTTGCATGCACCTGAAGGAAGAACAGAAAAGTCTTTTTGAGAACCTAAAAGCTCTGCATTCACTCAGCGTCAGATGGGATATGCAATTTGCTTTAAATTTCCCTTTCCCGTTAGCAACATCTTTGACGAAAGCTTTCCAATATATTTGGACCATTAGGCTGGAGACCAAAATCCCTCAGAGGGCACTTGTCACTTGTCAAACACTACTTAGTAACAGACAGTGCCTCTGAAGAGATTCAACAAGTGGCCACGCTAATAGCCTTTTTTAAAACATTTTCAAGCAATTGCCCCTTTTATTAACCAAGGCTAGATATGCTCATTTTTCTCTGCAATCACTGTTAACTAAGCTGTACTTTACGGAGTGTGTAACAACATTAAAAGGGACTGTTGACAAACTATCAAGAAAATTGAAATTTTTGCTGACTTGATGTGATAAAAACTTGCAGAAGCTGATTTTTTTTTATTTTTCAGTGTTTTGACACATTCGTGATTCACAGTTCTCTCATTTATTGTGGGAGTTGCATTCTAAAACTAACTCGTAAAAGGTGAAATCTGCAAAGTATAATTATAGATGTTTAAAGACTGGAAAACTCCTCACTAGCCACTTCATGCACTTTTTTTCAGACAGACATGAACATTTTCACACGTTTGTCTCTTGTTCAGTCCCTCAAAGTTCAAACCTTTGTAGAATAAGTCCACTATTATTAAATTAAAAAAAACAGACCTGATCACGATTTTTAAAATTTTTTATTCCTTCACCCTTTTACTAAACAAGTGTTTAAGCTTTTTTTGTGACCCCACTTTTTCATATTTTAACTTTGGCCTGTTGCTAGTTCTTTACTTCTTTTCCCATGAAGCTCAAACACTTGCTTACTCTGTCCTCGTCAGTCCTCTGGGAAGTTTTTGTGCATTCACACTGAACGACTACAGGGACGGAATCAGAGTTAGTTTGCAAAATAAACCAAGTGCCTTATTCTCAGGGAGACCAGCCTTTACTTGTTTAGTCCACACTAGTCTTAAAGTGAGCTTTCATACCTGCTAAAAAGCAGACAATGAGAAAATCAATTCTGATGAGGGTCAAACAGGCAAGTGTGAATGCACTTTCAAAGTCAAATAAAAAAAAAATGGTTGTATTTCATCAAAACATGTCTTAGTCAAACATGCATGCCCATGTTTTTTCATCAAAAAAGATATCAACTAGTAATAATAAATATTCGGTTTATGTTTGTGGTTATTTGTTGTTGATTGTTCCAGTTAGTGTTTTTCCTTTCTTGTCCTGAATGCAAATGTGGCATTTCTATGTCCTTTTGATGATTTCCACCAGACTTCCTAGCCCCGCCTCTTTCCTGTGGTAGATAGAGCCCGAAGTGACCAGACGCCGTAGATGAAGGCTCTGCATCCTCTCAGCTCTGTTTTTCTGGTTCCTCTGAGAGGTTAAAGGCAGCCCAGAAATGAGGTTGAAGCAGTTGGGATTTTTTTGGGGGGATTGGCAGTGATAGATTGTGGATGATCTACTTTTTCTTGAAAAAAAAAATAGATCATGTTTTTTTTTTTTTTCCTTCATAATTTCTGTTTCTTTGTGGAAGCTGAAAGGCTGTATAAGCTGTACTTACTGCGAAGCACAACCTGTGGACAGAGAAATGAGTGCGTGGATAAGTAGTCATGATGTGTTTGGATTCCCTGCCAGAACACGTTAGCCTTCACGCTCACATGCATCACATAAACGTGTGTTTGGCTGTAAGAAGCAGAGAATACATAACCTTTTTTTTTCTTTTTTTTTTGCATTTTCCTTGAACAAATCTTGATCTGATTTCCTGTTGCTCCTTCTGTTCCCTCCTTTCTCCTCCCTCCTCCTGTTCACCATCTGCATGATGCTTTGTATCCAATCTGAGGAGGGAGCCTTTTCTTTTCTCTCCATTCCAATGTCTTGTATGTGTGCATATGTTTGTGTATTTCTCAAAGCCATCACTTTCCACCTCTCAGCTCATTACCTGGCATGATGGATGGAACGAGTGCCATTAAACAACACCCAGCCCCGAACGCCTGGCACCCCGCAGCAGCCACTGAGTGATGGGTGCACTGGCATCCGCACACAAACACCAGGAGTTCTGTGTGGGTGCGCCTGCAGTCATCTCTGTGGCTGCACTTCCTGGTTCCGTCCAGCTCCACCTGCCACCTGGCTGACCGGAGGATGTCATGGGCATTTCTGGGCAGCCATGAATAAACAGCTTATGATGAAAAATTAAAATGCGGAATTTGTAACAACAAGATGTTTTTTATGGCAGTTTTTTGGTTGCTGGGCTTATGGGACTTGCTTTGGATTATCTTTTTGGCACATGGGTTTTGACAAACAAATTCTCGCTGCTGATCGGCTCAATATGTTCTTCCTCACAACAAAAGCATCCCGTTGGTTGACGAGAGGCTTTTTGAAGTGAAAAAGCAACAGTCTAGTTCACTTTAAACAGCTCCTAAGAAAACTGTCAGAACTTTGGTGTAAAGTAAGTCTTTTTTTTAAATTTATACTGACAAACTTCGAGATAAAAACCATCAATATTGCTAAGATCTAGAAGTACTTTGACTGTTTAAAATATGACAATACACTGTTTTGAGTTGACTGCTGGATACTACCTCTCAGAAGTGATGCCTCTTAAATACACAGGTTTCCTGTTGTTTGACTTAATTTGTTTGTCTTCCACCTTTGGTTTTCTTGTCATTTTTTTCTGCTTCTGGTGTTTAACCTTTATTATGGTATTTTCCGCACTATAGGGCGCACTGGATTAAATATTACAGTGACAACAAATGGTCTATTTTCAAACGTATGCGATGAGCCAAACCAAACTTTAAGATACATTTACGAGAGTCAGAGATATGTCTGACTTTATTTTCTGCATTCACAGTACCTCTAACTTTTTGTAGCACGCTACATGTTGGCCATGTTAGAAGTGTTAGCCTCGTTAGCATATTCACAATACATGTAACTTCCAACCTTGATTGCAACGCTTAAAAAAACGGACTGATACAGCTAAAACAAATGTCACTATGACTACGCGAACTCTCAAGCTTGATAGTGACGTTAAATAGTCAGACGCCGCTACCTTTAGCCGTGTTAGCGTATTTACAAAAACATTTGACCCTGTTTGTAACACAGAAAGACAGAGTTATACCACTAAAACAAACTTTACTTTGACTAGGATAACTACCAACCTTGGTAGTAACGTAAAAGGAAGAAAAACAATCCGACATTACTACATGCTGGCCGCTTTACAATAATTATTACAGTAAAATAATAATTAGTACAGTAAAAAAAATAACAGGCCTAACATTTTGAAAGAGTGCCGTGTACCTCTCAAAGGTAAGCGCAACCAGAATTAATCCATAGATAAGGCGCTCTGGACTATAAAGCGCACTTTCCTTTTTTTTTTTAAATTGGTGATTTTTAGTGCGCTTTATGTGCGGAAAATGCAATTTGTGTCACCAACAACTGACTCAATTTACAGACACTTTGAAACAGCGCTGTTTGATTCAGTTTGTTTTCAAAATAAAGTTCTTTTTTTCTTGTGCCTTTTTTCTCTTCTTCTCTGAACATTCAGCTGTTAAAACTTTGTCAGATTCAATGATTGTAAAAATTCGTGTTTTTCTTTGCACAAACTGATCCAAGTCCTCCAGACGACCCTGGTGTAAATGCAGCCTAAACGAAGCATCTTAAACTGCAGGAAGAATCACAACATGCCTTGTGTCTTCTCCCTCCAGGCTTGGTTTTTAGTAGCCTGTGAATTCCTCCATGTTCGCGTTTGCTTTGTCTGCTGGGCTCGTGATGTGAGAATAGACGAGAATCTCTTAAGTGGAAGCTAGGATCAGAAGCTAAATAGAGTTACTATGACACCAGACACAAGCCCCTCCACTCCAGCAGCTTCCTCTGTTTCTCCATTGTCCCCTGCTGCTTCGCTCTCAATCAGCATGGATTTGCTTCACATTGCTGCTCCTCTCCCTCTATGCTTCTTTTAGTCTGTTTTTTTTCCATACAGTCTTTCAGTTAGCACTTCTTTGCCAGAGGAGATCAATACAGCACTTTTCCTGCTCTTTCTCAGTCGAAAGCTGTTTCTTATTATTTCATCTAGTTTTTTTGTTCTTTTCTGTCAAACAGACAACCGGCGTGCAGTCCTGGAAAGGTCCCGTTCCCGCCACAACGCAAACTACCAAGCTCGATGATAACCCGCGCCTACCACAAGACGCTAGACAAGTGCCAAAGAGGCCTGCGAAGAGGAGACCAGGAGGAGATCTAACAGACCTCCTTCACTGTGGCACACACAAACACTCAAAGGACTCACACACAGGCACCAAGTATGGAACGAAACTGCCTATAGAGGACACGCTGAAGTGACGACATACAGTGTTTATTCACAGCCTTACATATTTATTTCTCATTTGTGCTATTGATTTACAGACGCAAACCTTTAACATTTCTCTTTTTAATTGCATGAAAATCAATTTTATCTTAATGACTTAATCTTGCTTTAAGGATAACACCGCACTCAGCGCACAGTTTTAACATGAATCATTCTACGTGACATTGGACTGAAAATAGAATTTTGCAACCAGGGACTGTTAATTAAAGGACAGCAGTCGTCTCTTAATTGGGAGATGTGTCGACAGGCCTTCAACCTGCTGACGTCTTCCAGGAAACCTGAATTCTTCGCTGAAGAGGAAGCACTAGTTTCATTGTGGGTTTTTACCAGTTCTCTATTCAAGACGCTTTTCAGCAGTAATTATTTTCCTGGTCTCATAGCGATGAACAAAATTGACTTTAACTTGGTGCATTTTAAGATGTTTAAGTTATATTTACTGTTAACACAAGAGAGTGAGGTGTTTAGGGTTTTTTTTAAACAATCCTTACATCATTGAGGATGTGATGAGGATGAGGAACAGGAATGTTTTAGTAGGGGGGGAAATCACTCCAGCCATAGTTCATCTGGTTATAATTTTGTGGAAGAAATCTCAACTCAGTTTTCCTCTTTTGGTCACTTTTTTTTCTTTGAAATTGAATCAAACAAGCTCACAGAGAAAAATGTGGAATTCATGGTGCTTTGCATACAATGTTCAAGAATGCGCTGAACGTTGGTTTTTAAACACACTTTCAGCACATAGTTTTTGACACTAGACTGTTGCTACCCGATACTAGTGCATGGACTCACAGCTGGTAGAGGCTTGGTGGGAAATGTCAAAGCGGCGCAAATCCAATGAATCATGCTTCAGCTTTTTGCTTTCACAGCTCTATTCTGAGATACTAAAGATTCGGTGTCATGGGATTTCAATGATTTATTTCTCCTAAAATGATCAACTTTCAAACAGTTGGCGCGTCCGTGAACTAAAAGCGTCGCCATCCACAGATCACTTCCGAATCCAAGTCCCTGATTGGTCACAGTTCAACTGGTTTAACTTTCAACGTGTTTTTAATTGTCACAGGTTTTATACATAAAACCCAAAAAACAAACATACGCAAGAGTTTTTAACACGGGAGTCCAAAACGTACATATGCACACGTTTACATTGAAAGCAGTCGTATGAACGTGCGTGTCTAAGCGAGCTGTGAATGTAGATGTACAAATATTCCAACACATCCATTTTTGTACCTTTTGATTAACTCCTGTAATAAAGGTGTTTAAAGATATGGGAAAAAAATCCCTACAACCATAAATTATCGAGGGGAAAGTTTACGGAAGAAATCTTAACTCAGTTTTCTTCTTCTTGTCTTCTTTTTTTCTTTGAAATTGAATCAAATAGGCTCAAAAAGAAAAATGCTGAACGTGTATTGTTTGACTGCATGTAAACTAACAAAACTTTCATCATACTAGATGTGGAACAGCAAGAAGGAAAATCCTAACTTGTTAAAAAAGGCTGCAATCTGACTGTTAAGGAGACGACAAACGTTTTTGTGAAAGACAGGAACTTCGTTAAAGGCTTTTCTCATGTGAAATAAGTATTCATATATTTCTGCTTACGGCAGGCCTGTCCCCTCACTGCCCTGAACTGTTAGCTGCCATTACATCAGCAAAAATAACCACCGCAGTTTCAGACAGCAGACGGGACGCTACTGCAAATGCCTTCCAATTACCCAGCACTGATAATATAAGTGACCCTTTTAACCAGAACACACGTTACTTAAGTTAAAACCAAAACGCTGCTCCAAGCTTTGTGTGTCTGTGTGTTCCTCTGTGGGCTGAGTGTTTGTGCGTGCTTCATGCCAGCTCAGTAATCGGAACAGAAACCCAGGAAAAATGGGATTCAGCGTGCTTGACTCCTGGGCTGAATAGATGGAGATTTTTCATTTAAACAATCTGCCAGTGCTGCTTGTGATGTGTCTGTCTCGCGAAGCCTCCACTCCAAGCCCGCGTGCTCCTAAAATGCAATTTTACACATCATCTCGGCTCAAGTTGCACCCACAATGCTCGGAGAAGTCTGCATATTTAAGGAGACAATAACTCCTCTCTGAATATGGGGTTCTGGCAGTCACAGAGAAAAAGCATTGAGAATGAGTTTTCTGCATAAGTGACTCTGCAGTGATGGGAGTTAGAAGAACTTGTTGTGTGCTGTTGAAACACAGACGTGCTGTCAAAGGAAGTGGTTCCTGTTTTTCCATTTGCCTTTATCCTTTTGATTCACTGCAACATCACACATGTACAATGTCAAACACTGACAAACCTTTGTTTTGTTTTCATCACTTTAATATTTCATCTCAAACCAAAAAAAAAAAAAGGACTTGTCGGATCATTTGACTATACCCGTTTTTTTTTTTTTTGCATGTGTCATCTTTTAGGATAAATCCTTTTTAGATCTTTTTTAGGCTGCTAAATGTTTGACGCGGTATACAGACTGTTTAATTTTGGCCAATGTTTGAAAAATATTCCAAGAAAGTAACAAGTGACATAAAAAAGTAGCAGATTTGATGTCATTTTAATAGTTGTGTGGTGTTTTTGTTTTTATTTCTTAATTTTGTGGTCAAAACTGTCCTTTGTGAGAAATCTTCATTCAAATGTAGAAATTCCATCTAAAAACCTCTACCTGACTGCAGAATTTCCTCTGCCGAAAAATACAATTAAAGCAAATGAAAAGTCTTATAAAGCTTCCTGGTGACATCAAGTTTTTTTTCAAAATAAAAGGAAGACTTCATCAATGAAAACATTCCTAGTTGTTTTTGTATGGGATTGTATTAAATCTCTGTCATTAGGGGATTATCTGATGAATCTGATAGGAAACAGTTAATCATCCCACCATGTTTGTGCTCGTTCCCATCAAACTTCAGATGATTGTGTTGTCTGTGCTCATAGTGAGGAGGTAGGGATGTGAAGGTAAAGATACAGTTTCTGTGGTGACAGGGGAGGGGGCAATTGATCCTGCACTTACTTTATCCCACCCTATTTTGACAGTAGCTCTAAAACTGTAAATGCATTATCCCCGCCAACAGATTGGGATATTTTCTGTGTTTTTTTTTCCTCTGCAGCCATCACTTTTAATTTAAGGAGGATTACTAGTGACTGAACTAACCAGCAATGTTTTATTCTGTGGACAAACCTGTCTGACCATGAGCTGACATGTCCCTCCCCACCTTCCATGTTTTCATTGTTTAAACTGTATTGCTTAAAAAAATCATTTATATTTGTAACACTTTAAGTTTATTTGTATTCTTGGTAACAAAAAAAATGGTTATGCATACTCTCCTTCCATAATATATATGTCATGTAATATGGTACTGAGTAATAGCCTCTTTGTTATATAAACTGATTCTGAAAAATATGTCGTTTCTTTGTCATTTTATGAAATATTTACACACTGCTGGGAAACACACAGGATGTCATTGACACACACACACATATATATATATATATATATATATTGCTGATTATTAACCCTGGAGAACCCACAGGGTCAAATTCAGCCCTTGCTTTTTATTTATTTATTTTGGCTGCTGTTAATTGTTGTTTCCCAAAATGAACAAAAACTAAATTTTTTTAACAAACTTTAAAAGCTCTACAAAATGGCAAGTGTCCTCTATAGTGCACTATGTATTGAAGGAATTCAGACACAATCAGTCTCTGAGTAGCAGAGTAGATGAAGCACATGAAGGTTGGTGGGGATTCTTCTTGAATCAAAGATGCTGCAGGAAGAGTTTTGTCCCTTATTGGGTCACTGGGCTGCCAGAGCTGTCCAGGGTGCACCCTGGACCGGTCGCCAGTCTGTTGCAGGGCCACAATCACACACCTATATTCACACCTAGGGACGATTTAGAGTAACCAATTAACCACATAAATATACATATGTGTGTATAAACTATATAAATTTATTCACCGTCTAGGAGTTCTACTTCTTAAAAAAAGTGTAATTTTTACTCTAACCTGAGCCTGAGCTGAAATGTATATTCATGTTTCATTCCAACTTGTGAAATAATAGTGGATCTGTTTCAGTGTGTTCCTCCCCACCTTTGTGTGCGCTCCCGTCTGCTTATCTGAGCCACAGCGCCGAGTGTCAAGTTGCAGGGCAGAGCTGCTGCTGTCCGAGCCCCTTAGCGTGACAGCAACCCCCAGCATCACCACCTTGCATTCTCAAATCCACTGGCATGTTCTCCCTGCATGTGCCATGTCCCACTTTCCCACTGCAGCATGACATCATAAAATAAGAAGTGACACAGGGAAGTAACCCCCTGGCCAGTCGGGCCTCCTGCCCCCTCCCATCTCATACACACAACTCTATTCTGGGAATCATGGGCATCTTCTTTGAGTCCCTCCTCCCCACGTGCAGCAAGACAGATGGAGGTTCATCTCTCAACAAGCTGTGATCTGTGTTTAGAGATGTCTGCTGCAGAACACAACTCTAATTAGGTTTATTGTTGATCTTGGAAGGTTCATTTGTTTTTGGCTGCAAGTAAACATGCAAAAGAGGTTAACCTAGTTCCTTGGAAGATCCCCGTGCTGCAGCTGTAAAGTAGATCTTTTGCTTTTTGTAAATCTTTCCTGGTGATTCAGAAAGATTATTCCTGCTCAATGTATTTGTCTGGTTGGCTGCAATTGTGGTTTGTAGCAAAGCAGGAGATCTTTCTTGGCTGCGATGGAATGTGGTTCTCCTACTGAGTTTGGACTGTGGATGTGTGCATGGCCTTTTGTTTGAACACATTCTTTAAGTAGAGAACATGCTAACAACATGGCGGACAACATGGCGGACAGAGCTACAGCAGCGGCTGATCTGGACTCACGTGTTTTCGGTAAAACTGCTGCAATCATTATTGACCTCAAGGAAGACACCCGTCGTTTAAGAGCTGAACTGGAAGTGAAAGACGCTCTACTTTCCACGTTCATGGATGTCTCCTTCAGTCTAAGCGGCTAACCTCGCTCTCCATGACACAGCTCCATGGATCCTTCCACCTGCCCTCGGCCTTCTTCATTCTCGACTCCCAAACAAAGGTCCCTGGATGAAGAAGTGGTTGTCCGAATGCCCAGAAAGACTTCTGATGAGACTCAAAAGCCTACGCTGAGTCTCTCAAACCGCTTCGGAGGTCTGGCTGCGGATTCTCCGGCTCCTTCGGCCACAGCGGCACGGACTCCACCAGACCTGGGCTCCATCGTCGAGTTTCCCGCTCTTCGGCGAGACGCCACAGACACTCCGATGGAACCCGCAGGCACCGCGGCGGGCAGCGATCCGGCTCGACCTTCGAGGATCACTGCGAAAGCCTCATTCGGTCCCGACGAGCGTCGCCGGCTGGAGCTCCCCGCTTCCTCTCGGTCGGCAACCTCTTCCTCCCGCCGTCGGATCCTGAAGGAGGCTGTCCGTTTCCACTCCAGCGGTGCCCGCGCCTCGCCACCATCCCCAGACCGACAACAGGCTGCAAGGTGAGGCCGCCGCCGTCACACAGGGACGCTCCGCTGTCGCCTCACCGGTCTGCGCTTCACCTGCGCCCGCGTCTCCTCCTCCACTGTTTGCCCCGACGACAGCAATCATCGGTGACTCCATAATAAGGAAGGTCAGCTTCTTTAACGCGGTAACTCACTGTTTTCCTGGAGCCACAGTTCTGGACATCATGGAGAAACTCCCAGAACTGTTGCGCTCTTTCCCTTCCACTGTTAGGAGACTGGTTTTACACGTCGGTTTTAACTAAACATCTTATAGAGAGTCTGAAACGACTAAAAAGCTTTTAACAAACTTTTTAATTTTTTAAAGTCCTGTCCATTGACTGTTTTTATTTCTGGGCCCCTTCCCTCCCTCTCCCGCGGCCAGGGCCGGTTCAGCAGGCTGCTGAGTCTGAGCTCCTGGCTCCATTCTGCTTCCAGTCAGAACGGATTTGTTTTTATTGACAATTTTAATCTGTTCTGGAACAGAAACTCTTTTTACAAAACTGATGGAATCCACCATAGTCCACTGGGTAGTAATGTCTTAGCTGCCAACATCAGACACTCTGTCCAGACATCACCTGCCCCCATCATGACCACACCAGTCCAAACCACATCTTCATCTGCACAGACATACGTGTGTGGAAGTGACTGACTGGATTCTGTACATTCCTCCCACAATCTCCAACACATAACTGCTCCAACCTTTCTCGGTGCTTCCTGTCAAAGACCTGCTGTCCCGTTGCTCTATACCATTGAGACCATTATTACAGACAGGTCCGCCATGAGAGGACGTGTTGGGAGGAAACCAAACATGCGCTGCCTTTACCCACTAAAGGAAGCACCAAAGCAGGAATAAGCAGTTTCAACAATAAACAATCCACCACCATCTTTTAACATGGCACTTTTTAACGCTCGGTCCTTGTCCAACAAGACTTTTATTATGAATGATTTTATTTTAGATTATGACATTGATGCTCTCTTTTTAACTGAAACATGGCTGAGCACAGACGCATCCACTGTTCTCACAGAGGCCTCCCCACCAAATTTTAGTTTTGTTTTTTCAACCAGGGAGGGAAAAAAGGGTGGTGGTATTGCATCTATTGTTTCCAACTCCTTTGCAGTAAAGCAAATTTCTTTAGATCAGTACCCCAGCTTTGAACATCATGCCTTTGTTTTATTCATCACCGTGTACAGACCACCGAAACCAAACACTGGTTTTATTGAAGAATTTTCTGAGTTCTTAGCATCTGTCCACACTTCTTTCAACATGATTTTAATAACTGGTGATTTTAATCTGTATGTAGATAAGGAGTCGGACTACTCTGCTACTCAGTTTCTGGACCTGCTTGCTTCTCTGGATTTTAAACAACATGTCATGCAGCCGACTCACAACAGGGGGCACACTCTTGACCTGGTCATCAGTCATGGTTTACCTATAAGTGTGTCCGCTGTTGTGGATCTGATCATTACTGTGTCCTTTTTAACATCACTGGTTTTATAAAACAGACCTCTGTGAGAACTGTGAAGAAATGCTACTTGATTCCTGAAGTGGTCGAAAAATTTATTTCAACTGTTCGCTCAAACTCTCCAATTGTCTTACCAGCCCCCTGCAACCTACTTGTGGAAAGTTTTAACAGTAAACTTAGATCCAGTCTCGACTCAGTTGCTCCACTAAAATCTAAAAAGATGAGAATCAAACCCACACCCCCTTGAAGAACCGAAGACATTAAACAACTGAAGAGATGAGCTAGGGCAGCGGAAAGATGTTGGAGAACACATAAGCTTGGAATAAACCATCAACTATACCAAAATCAACTAAAACTATACAACCAGACTGTAAAACAGACCAGGAACTCATACTTTGCGAACATCATCTCTGAAAATAAAAATAATCCCAGAGTCCTCTTCAGCACAATAGAATCCTTATTGAACTTGGACATGAATAAGACCACAATGCCAGCTTCTGCTACATTGTGTGAGGACTTTGCTGACCACTTCAGGAGCAAAATTGCTTCTGTACGATCTAGTATCTTGATGGAACAAAGACGAAATTGTAATAAAAATGAAGACTTGACCTTACCCGAGTAAGCACTGGACAGTTTTGACCTGGTTGAAGCGGCAACACTTGGTCGAGTTTTCTCCCAAGTTAAACCAACAACCTGTTTTTTAGATCCCATCCCCACATCACTTTTTAAATCATTTTATGGATCTTTTGAGAGCGAGATTTTAAACATCATAAACTCCTCTCTACAAACGGGTATTTTTCCCACTGCTTTTAAAACTGCAGTGGTGAAACCGTTACTAAAGAAAAGCAATGTAGATCCTATGGTTTTTAATAACTACAGACCAGTGTCCAACTTGCCATTTTCAAGCAAGATTCTGGAAAAAATTGTTTTTATTCAGCTGAATGAGTTTCTCTAACCCAATAACATATTTGAGGTGAACCAGTCTGGTTTTAGACCAAACCATAGCACTGAGACAGCCCTGTTAAAGATTGTTAATGATGTTAGATGTGCCTCGGATTCAGGTCAGATCACAGTATTAGTACTACTGGATCTAAGTGCTGCTTTTGACACTGTTGATCACCTGATCCTGTTAAAGTCTTGGCCTTTCAGGGACTGTTATCCAGTGGTTCACTTCCTATCTCATGGAGGGAAACTTTATGGTAAGCATGGACACTTACTTTTCTGGGGTCCACAAAATTGAATGTGGTGTGCCTCAAGGTTCCATCCTTGGCCCCTTGCTTTTTAACATCTACATGCTTCCTCTTGGGAATGTCATCAGGAAGCACAACATCAGCTTTCATAGCTATACTGATGATACCCAGCTGTACATAGCTATGTCTCCTGATGACACAAGACCAATAGAAGCACTTTTTAATTGTATTTTAGATGTAAAATCATGGATGGCAAATAATTTTCTGCAGTTCAACCAGAAGAAAACTGAAATTTTGGTTATTGGTGCTGAAGCCAAGAGAGAAAAACTTAAAGAGCTGTCATTCAATTTTTCTGAAACAGTGAGAAACCTGGGCATTATTTTTGACTCCAAGCTAACATTTATCCCACATATCAAGCAGGTGATTAAAAACATGTTTTTATCATCTTAGAAATTTGGCTAGGGTCCGCTCAATTCTCTCTCCTGCTAATATGGAGACGCTGATTCTTGCTTTTATAATCAGTAGAGTTGATTATTGTAACGCCCTTCTAGCAGGTCTTCCAAAAACTAGCATTAAGAAGCTTCAGCTTCTCCAAAATTCTGCTGCAAGAGTTCTCACCAAGACCAGAAGGCGAGCTCACATCACCCCGATTTTAAAATCCCTGCATTGGCTCCCCATCTGCTTCAGGATTGATTTTAAGATACTTTTAATGGTTTTTAAATGTCTTAACGGTCTTGCGCCTTCTTATTTATCTGATCTTTTAGTTAAATATGAACCCTCGTGGACCCTGAGATCATCGGGCAGTGGTCTATTGATCATTCCAACTGCGAAAACCAAAAATTATTGAGAGGCATCTTTTCAATACTATGGCCCCCGTCTATGGAACAGTCTGCCGGAGGACCTGTCAAAAACTAAGAGATGAGCCAAGCCCACACAAGTCCTGTTTTTCTCCATGCTGCATTGGGTCATGTTTTTTAATGCATCTGGGAACAGATTAGCATTTGAGTTGACTAAACCCTTTACTGTTACAAATAAAAAAGGACAACATAATAAGAAAAAATATTGAAGCAGGTTTACAGATGAAGGAGAAGGAGGGAGGGGGCAGGAGGTCAGACTGGTCAGGAGGTTACTTCTCTGGGTGAGCTGTCACCTTCACTACAATATAATTAGGCTTCATTCTACAGTCTTGCAAAAAATGCAAACAATATGGAAAGAAGACAGTTGCAGTTCACCGTCATGATTCAGTCAAAAGAGAAATTTTATTCAAATGGCACAGTGAAGTAAACACAGGAGTTTGATAACTGGATAACCGTATAATTACAGTTCTTATAGATAAAACCAAAAACTCCCCTCTCACCCTCTGCAGGTGGTACCTCACCCCAACCTCAGGTCCACTACCAGAAACCTGGGAGCTTGAGGGTTCTTCGCAGTATTTTAGCTCTTCCTAAATATTAACTTCAAACTGACATGCTAATAATATGCAATCGAAATTTTTTACTGCTTTTCTGGACTGAATTACAAAAATGATGCATGAGGTTAAAGGTTTTATGAGTTCATAATTGAATGTAAAATTTGACTTTTAACACGGGTAGTAATGGGAAATTACTCCCTTCAGACACCAACCTCCAGAGGACATTTGAAAAACAGCAACTTTTGACACTTCCATAGTGGGGGGTTTGTTGGTAAACAGACACAGACTTCCATATAACATCCATAGACATCCACACTACCTATATCCATATAGGTAGTTTTTAAATGTATGGATCCATTCAGCCATTATTTATTCCAGCTTTGTATTTACTAGGGTCAAAAGGGTTGCTGGTTCCAAGCTACCAAAGGGTGAAGGCAGAGTTTGACTTTTTTAGATAATGTTCAAGCTGAAATTTTATATTCAGATTTCTCCTAGCAGTTAGAAAGTCTGTTCATGTTTTAGCCAACATTCTTTTCTGAACCTCCTCATCAAGACAAAAACAAAGTAACTTTTCTCTCCCTCTGTGTTTTGATCAGGTTTTCCTGTCAGTCAAACACTCCGCACATCAATTATGAACAATCGCGAAAACAAACTTGTCCCATTTTGCAGCAAAGTTATGATTTAACTGAAAATCAAGGGACTTTTGTGGATCGTGTCAATAGAAAAAGCCATCATGCCGTGCAGAACAAACACAGAGGAGCTTTTTCATATTTCCATACACAGCCGTTAGACCCACTAACTCTTTTTGCCTTTTAAAACTACTTTATTTTTCCTTTTTAATAAAAATTGGAACAAAGCTGTCCTGTTCTTGAATGACTTTTCCTGTGAAGGATAGGCTCCCATTATGAATGACATGAAATGATTTTAATGTCCATCAATCTTTAGGGTTTTGAGGTGCTGCCTTTTTTTTTTTTTGAGCAGTCATCAGAAAAGGCACCCCCCCCCCAAAAAAAAAAAAAAAAAGAAAAAAAAGAAAAGAGACCCAAAAATCTTTGACATTAAAAATAATTTTGAGTAAACATTCTACATTTTTACAAACCATGTATTTTTGATAGGTAGATTTTTTGAAGCAGCTTAATTCTCTTTGTTTCAACTCGATTCATATCAACTATGAATCACATCGTCAACCAAAAATAAAAAAAAATGAAGAGTGACTTCACATGTTTGCAAAACTGAAATAAATGTTTGATATATCAGATTGTTGCAATGCCAAAGACCCTGCACCAAAATGTGGAAAATCCAAACTTTCAGAACAAAAAACGACAATTATTTTTGCTGTTCTGACCTTAAATGAATCCACTTTAAACTAATGATTATGCTGTTGAACTCCACACACTGACTTCTATCTATTCCCCAGTTTGCAGTGCTCGGCTGCATGCATCAATCTCTCTGCCTGACACATTTTTGTTCCTGCGTTGCAGCTCCTCTGGCATTCTCCCCAGACACTCAAACCCATGATCTGCCCTCTTTGTCCAGTTTTTCTCCCTCTGTCTTTTTCTCAGTCTTGCGATCACTGGAAATCACTTGTCACCATATTTGTCCAATCTGCTCGGCCAGTGTTACTACATCCAAATCGATACGTCCTTTCAGTGCAAAGAATTTCATTCATGCGTTTTCTTTGGTGCTACACTTCTGCTACATTAATCTAATGTTGGCCATTGAATAGAAACACACGACTGAGGGTTTAGCTGTGCAAAAGTCAGATTGATGCAAATTGTTTTTTATTGATTCTTATAGCAGCTGCTGCAATAAAGTCCCATTTTGATCATCCTTTGATACATTGTAAAAGCGTTCCCAGTGGTCTTTTAGATGATACCGTTTTTAGCCAAAATCAATGAATCTGTGTTGTTTTCTAGGACATAGTTTCTGCAGAGTGGTAGAAGTTCATTGGAAATTTGCCTCTGAGTTGTGGGTAGAACTGTTATCACTGAGAAAGTCCACCCCCATTTCCCATCATCCATATGTCTACACTTTCTCCCATTAGCTTACAGCCCCTCACAACAATACCAGTGCAACAAAAAATATGGGAGACATCCAGCTGTACAGTTTTGATCCAGATTCCAGCTCGGACAAAGAAAACTTAAGACGTACATTAATCTAGTTGTCTACAAGTGGATGTGGCTTGTAGCTCGCCGACTGTAGCCTCTACATCACTGATACAATTTTGTTCCAACAAATTTTCTGCTTCTGATTCACGATTTGAATAACGAAATACTCAGAAATGCATTTGAAGTCTCATTTTCTTTACATAGGACTTCCATCATTAGAAAATGCCACAACACCAACAAAAAAAAGCTTTTCATTGGAGTGGGTTTTAAGTTGAGCGTTTTTATCCCTCTTTTCCGTTTTACCTTCTCTCCTTTCTGACTCAGCCCACCCGTTTCCAGGAGACACGTCTCCCACCAGAGAGGGTCAGCTTGAGGAGGCTTCAACCTGTCAGGAAAATTTCACATCCAGCCCCTCCCCCTCCCTTTTTCCTTGCATTTCCTCCATCTCTCATGTCTCCCATGTTGGCACCCATCACTCTTTTCTCTTCCCCTCCGTCTCCCCTCTTCTCGCCATTGGATTCAGATCATTGGGCTAGCCTCCATCTCTTTTCAGGTGCCATCTTTTATGCCTGGCAGATGGAGAGATGATGGACGTACACTGCAAGGAGCGTTGCATATTTATGGTTGTTTATGAGACGGTGGAGAGAAAGAAAGACAGGAGAGTGGCTGAAACCTTTATTTGAGGTAAAATGTTGAACAGCTATGAAGTGAGGAGACTTTCATCTTTCAAACCTGCGTGAGGTCGTGCCTCTTAGGCTATCGAGTTGACAAGACTCTCTTTTAAATAGAGCTGAGATGTGAAAGTGAGGGCGACAGAATGAGATTACCTCTGATTTAGTTAACTTGTCATACAGTAGCAGCCTGAACTGTACATGCCACATTTTACCTCATTCACACTGTGATATCAAAAGGAAAATTAAAAAAAATAACATAAAAGTAAAAGCCTGGAAACTTTTGATTTAAAAATAGTCAAGATTAGTAAGACAATATGTTGTTTTATTTTCTGCCTCTGCTATCTTTGTTTTGATTTCCCAATACGACCAAAAACTAGAAAGGAGTGACTCAGTGCACATTCGTTGACATGCCCTACATTGCTTAAGCTCATGCTCTTTGCCCATAGCAGCGCCTACATGCACCAGCCTAAGAATAGAGGCGGGATTGATGGATGTAAAAAGAGAGGAAAGGAGTTTGGTAATTGAGTAAGTACCCTTCTGGATGTAGAAGCCGGAATAAAAAGATCTTTTTTGTTTCCTTATGAAAATCCTTTCTTTGGATCATTTCACTCAGAAGTATATAAAAGCTCTTTCAAAGTTTCTCTGTGTTCTTTGCCCCCAACCGAAACAGTCCCTGCGGAGAACGCCAAAGCACACAGACGCTCACGCACTCCGTCCTGAAAGAGCAGGATAAAAGGGTTGACCTCGCTGGCGTGAGCGTGCCGACGCGCACGCGTGTAAAATACAAACACTCATCAAAAATACAGACCGTTCCATTCAGACCCTTTGTTTTTTTTTCTGCTCTACATCCTAACCTGAGATTAATAGTGGAAACACAACAACCTCTGTTGCACCGAAAGCTTTAAAAATGTGCAAGCAAGCAAAGTGGACATTTCATCTTTGTGGCACCAGGCAGCAAATAATAGAACTAGAAGACTGGCCATCAACGATAAAGATTCGAGGAGGGGGGATGCATGACTTAACTCAGGACAGGCTTTTCTCCCACTCAGCCATGGAGGAGTGCGAGACTGACAGGATGGACAGGAGCTGCTGCAGCGTGGATCCACAGAACACAAAACTGCAGTGTCAGTGCTGAAGCCACACAAACAAGCAGAGAAGTTAAGAAAAAAAAGAAAAAAGCACCATTTACTGCACTGATGCAGGAAATGAGCAGTTAAAGCCTACAGGACACCCCCACACTAACATAATTGGTTTGCAGTGCTATCTTACTTACCTGCCAGACTCCGGATTTAAGTAAAAAAAAATACTTAAAAATTAGCACCTCATAGATTTTATGAAGCAGTTGCAGACCTCTGGGACGTTTACATGATGATAAAATATGAAAATGTGGGTCTGGGCATGTGCCTGAAGAAAATAAATCATGGTTATTGTTCACTTCCTCTCAAATGTATGAACTGCTCTTAGATATGTTTCTAAAGATTTCACTTAGTTTTGTTCTTGGCCAACTTTCAAGTTTTTAGGTTTAGATCTTTTTTTAATTATTTGTTAACTGTGGTTTCGATGTAAATGTAGATGTACAGTCGCTCAGACGCGGGGTCTTTGTGGTATTTGTGTGGTGATGGCTAAGAAACACTTATTCAATCTAGTGTTTAAAGTTTGTACGGTTGCATTCGCCAAAGAACTTTCTGGTTAGGAATCTGCACGACATTTTTGCGTTGTATCCTAAGCATATCCGAGAATGGTGCAAGGAGAAAAAGGAGCAACAAGAAAACAATTTCCTGGTGAAAGTGCAAAGAAAGTCTAGTTGGGGAAAAAAAGCTTCAAAGTTGGGGAAAAGTTCAAGTTGGTTGAAAATATAAGCAGAAAAGTATGTTGAATATCGATTATTTCATTTATTTGATTTAATTTGTAATACATTTTTGGCTTTAAACTTAATTTAACCTCTTTTACATCCCTGATTGGACTAATCAGCTGTTCTTCTATTACATATTTGCATTAGTACATGACAAAAACCTGCTTACAGATCGAAAGCAAAGCTTTACACCAAATGTTATAGCGTAGAAAAAAAGAAAGTGTGCAAATTATAGCTTACATTGGAAATGTAGACTGCATGCATTTGATTAAACCATAGATAGAAGTTACAAAACAGAGAGAAGAAGCGATCATTTGGATCATGTTTAAATGCTTAAAGAATCAGAAAAAAACTAGATAGGCATGTTGAAAGACAAAGAAGGAGAAATTATAAATGTATGGAATCTCATAGATGGCAAAAATATCAACAACTCTAATCTGGTTTTCACCTCTATATAGAAAATGAAATCTTTTTAAATTAAGGAAAAATTCAGGCAATTATAAGACGTGTTGTATTTCTGCAAATGAAGGTGCATTTTGTTGAACATTGATGCATGCCCATAGCCTTTTTTTTTTTACTTTTCTGAAAAAATAAAAATCTACACATCAAAACAAATGAAAACAGTCCTGTCCATTTCATTTCTCTCACTATTGTGTGCTTATTGTAGACATCATGTTTTAAATGTAATATTTTTATTTTATGTTGTTGCGATGTGAGCTTTGTCTAAATGCAAGGATATGGTCAATAAAAAGTTAAAAAAGTATTTTTCTTTTGTAACTATCCACAAACACAAACGTTGCATTTTAATGTATTTGTTTTTGTTTGGATTTCTGTGTTTCTACACTTTTTACACACAAAAAGAACCCATCAGACCCATAAGAGCCTGTGCAGCACCAGAAGTAAACGCAGCAGGTGGTGTATAGTTAGTCATTTCTAACCATTTAGGAGTTGGAATGTATAAACAGAAATGGCGTGGGTGGTAAGAAATGATAAGGTGTCTGCTTGTGTCAGAAAGTCGTTCTGTTTTCGGAGAAACTCTCCTTGAACTAGGTAAGCTTCTCTGGCCTTTAAAGTCAGGATTTTGCAAGCTTAATGTCCGATTGCGTTTTTCTGGAAATACCACAGCTGCTAACTGGTGCGTGTTTGTGTAAGGCTTTCTTCAGACAATGTTTTTGACATTATGTTGAAAGTTCTGCTCTTCGCTTATGTCAGCTACATGAATCTTTAACACCCAGGCTGCTGTCCAATGCAGCAGTGCCTCAAATCAGCACCATTTAAAGAGCTGAGAAATTCCGTTTACCATCAAGAGTAAGTCGCTAATTCTCCCAATGTGATGATTTCTAAGGAAGGATCTCGAGGTGACTCGTATTAACACACAACAATGGATGGAGTTCCAGACAATCCAGTCACGGTTTAATCTCCAATTGGGGTGAAAGAACATAACTAATGTTACTGAGTACAGCTGTTGATGCTGCTACAACATAAATCCATAATCTGACATGTTTCCTCCCATCTTGGAGCGAGCTCGTGGCAGTGACATGTGGCTGCTCATCTGCCTGTGCACACGTGCCAACACCACCGAGTGCTCATGCTCGTGATGTTCATACCCCAAGATGTGTCCTTCTGAGGAGCAGAGGAAGCAACACAAGGTGACTGTTGATATAAGGATGTAGCATTCGCTCCACTGGGGCGCCTCCCTCATTGGTATTTCATGTCGAGCGCCGCCGCATTTGTCACGTTTCATAAACTTCCTTATTATTCACTGGTGGGGAGTAATTTTGTTCTGCTGCTCACAGTGAAAGTGAGTTAACACCAAAGAAAGGCCGCTGACGCTCCGATGTCCATCCAGTAATCCTTTTTGCTATTCCTCATGCATGTATTTGCTTATGAGAGGGCCAGTTGGGTTAGTGCTGTTCACCAGTGGCACAATGCACGTTGGCTCCTGTGTATCTGAGAGGTGATCATCTGTGAATCCCCACCAGGCTGCAGTGCCTCCATGCAGCGTCTCAGGATAATCATGCCTTCTGGAGCTAGGCAAACAGAGTTGTCAGAGCTGACATGCACAGCCATGCCTAAGGGAAACTCCAACTTGAGGAGGAAACTAATTCATCAGTAGGTTTGTGAACCAAAAAGCCTCCCGCAGGTCCCGTGGAACTCTGGAGCAGAGGATTTTCTCCCACCGACGCTCATGGCACAGATGAATTGCTTAAGCGCTCACCATATGCAGCAGACAGCTCTCCCCACACACGTCCTTGTATATCTTTGTTTCAATGGAGAGGGAACCCATAAAGCTAGCATAGCAGTGAGGGTTTTTAATGTCAAGCAGGTGGCCATGTTCTACTCGGCCAGAAAGCATAAAAAACAGCCTGCCCCCAGCAGCTGCCTGGCCATAAAACACATTTATATTACAATGTCCATGCCCTAAGTTTGCTTCAGGCCACTGGGCCAAGAAAGTAGACCTTGATACATATGAGGAGAACATAAGTCAATGCTGAGCTACAAAACAAAATACATTTTCATCTCACTAGCAGAAAGCAAGTCCGTGTTCGTTCTGACTCTTAAACTACGGACACACCGGGCGTCTGGCGCACGTTCAACACCGCGCTATATGCAGCTTCTTGAGGTCATGTTTAGCCTATGGTGTTCACACTGGACCAGCAGAGAGGGGCTTCTTTTTCCTTTATCTTCTGTGTTACTAGTGAATGCCCGCCAGCTACAGTTGGAAGAGGTTTGGTGCCAAATGTCAGTGGGGTACAAATGTATCAATCTTGCTCCAGGTTTTTTTTTTCACAGCTCTGTTCTGATATATGAACCACTTGGTGTCATAGAAATCCAAACCACAATGAATTATTTCTCCTCCAGGATGAATTTTAAAGCAGTTGCCCCTTCCATGAATTTAACAGGATGCCATCCACACATCACTATAATCTGATTGGTCAAAGTTTAACTGGTTGAACGTTCAACGTGCTTTTAATGGCCATGCGTTTTGTACTTAAAAATGTTTGTAGATATTTATCTATCTATGTATTTATTATACGCACATTTTTGCTGTTAAATAGACTTTTCATTAGAATTGATTGCTTGAAAGCACATTTCTGAGGGCGGTGAATGTAGCTTCAAAGCTCTGGACAATAACAGGATAAGTAGGCAGCATGAAGAGATATTCCTCAAACTTCTTCTGTGACTTTTCTTTTACCCTTCTTCTATTTTCAGAAGATTTATATTTTTTTGTTCCCAGACCCCAGGCGTCCTTGCTCTCCTACTTTCTCCAGACTAAAGTGCAGGTGAAGTTGTCCCTAAGGTGGTGGATGCATTGGAGCGCAGACTGTGCCACAAGGTGGACTGGCGCATTAATGGAGTCCAGTTAGAACGGCTGACCTGTAAAGCAGTACGGTCAGATGCTCGGTGAGTGCACGGCTGCTGTAAATCCCAAACAAGCATACCCCCGTCTCGCTCTTTTTTCTTCTTTCGGTCACGCCTATCAAGCCGCGGCTCCCATCGTTCAGCAGCCCACGCACTGCTGCTAGGACAACGTCAAGGCTTGATTCCAGAAGGCTGACAGTGCGGTCAATAGAGTTGGAATGTTTAACTGTTTCAACCACTTTTTAGCCAATGATGACGAAAAAAGAATAATTCCACCTTTGAGGGATACATCTGTGTTCTAAGGCTGAGACAAGATTAAAGCAAGTTAGATTTATGACCAACACGAAGCTGGTGACCAAGGCTGAAGACCCCTGGGATACCATTATCTATGAAGTTTGGATTTGTGGCTCTGTGCGTTCTTAACCTTTAGCTCTGTGTTCATTTGGGATCAATATATTTCAGACCAGAGAAAAAAAAGCACTTTTGTGGACTCTGTTCTTTTCTTCTTTGGATTCAAACTATCAGGGTTACATATTAAAGCCCTCCTTTAACACATGAAAATGCCTCTGGGCTAAAAGCGCGAATAATGAATTCAATGATCACACAGAATATGGTCATAAACACGTCTTTGCAGTTCCGTCACGATTTTTTCCCTGACAGCCGGCCTCAGGTCACCTTTATACATGTTATGTATCCGTCCCTGTGCCCGTGTCTAACCCCACCTCCAGAATTTGCTTTCAATAATGTATAAAAGAGGGCACCGACTTTGCTTGTATCGTCAGCATGAAGAGACGATCCCTGACACCTGGAGGCTGCTCAGGGCTCACTCTGAATGATAATGGCCTCCTGCTTTTTGATGAATTATTAAATTCAAATTGTTCTGCAAACAAACATATTTGTTAACACAGTGGAGTCTTGGGTGAAATCCGGTGTTTATCAATAATTAATTCTCACTGTAGATAACAATAAAGGTTTTGGTCAGTTGCTACTTTATTATTAATAGAACTCCAACAACATGAAAGAACTACGCATATATATCTATATATTCATGTTTAGAAAAAATACATGTCTACCTCAAATTTAAGAGTGTCTGGAATCTCTGACTTAGCCCTGATAAATAAAATGACTAGGTGCATGTAAAAAGTAAAACTAGTTCTCACCCTTGCCTGCAATCATTTATCTCTACAAGGTTTAGGTCATCTGCCAGAAGTCTTGGAGCTTGAGGGACCTGACTGACAGAGCACAGAGATCAGATGTTGTTCCTGAAACCTGGTGGAAACACCTTTTGAGTGTAATCTTTGCACAGGCTGCACCAAAGATCGTGTCTGCGGTGGTCGATCCCAGCCTCCCTCGATCTTGTACTTAGGACCTGTTCCTGTGCTGCAGTTTTTGTTCTTCTCTAACTTAGTTTTCTTTCTTTGCTTGACTTGTTTTTTCTTCTGTTTGGGTTCTGTTTGTCTCTCTCTCACACAGGCATTATTGCAGCTTTTGTCATGATCAGCCGATAAATGTTACCATGTCAGGCATTTCTGTGTTTATCTCTTTGACCCTCAAAAGCCGCAGGTTTCAGAAGGTAACAGTTTCTTAATATTACATTCTTGTGAATTCAGACTTTACATCAAAAATAAATAAGCCTGATTTGAAAAATATGCTTGAATTTATTGCTTAATTTTCTACTCCTAACAACATTTTTTTTTTTCATTTTAGGAAAACATCAGATTTTACCATTTAAAATAGTTTGGTTTTCATTGGCAGGTTTGTGGACCTCTAGATTGGCTCAACAAAACCATTCCTTTACTTTGTTCAACTACTTTGTGGGAATTAAGGGAGATTTGCTCCCTTCTGCAACTGGAACTGCATCGTCTTGTGTTTTAGTTTGCATCATATTAAAGCACAATGTTTGGGGCTTGATCGCACCCTGTTGCCTATTTTATAACTCTTTAACCTGGAGCTTTAATGCCAATGTTTACATTCTTTGAACTACTGTAGCTCTTCAACCGTTTATGCAGCAGATTCCGAGGTGGAGAAAAGCAGCTTTGAGCTGATATGCAACACTCTAGAGTAGTGAAGTGCTAATTCTATTCTGCAAAAATGTGTTGCATGTCCATGCAAAGGCCATATGGAAATTTTCCTTATCAAATATCTTGCACTGAACCATTGTGTCAATATTGTTGCAGTTATACCAAAAATACAGCAGTATTTCTCTGTTGAGAAAGTGGGAACTGAACATCAACATATAAAACTTGTTTAAAAAGATTAAAGACTTGTGTAATAATGTTAGGAAAAAAAGGTCCCTGATTATTCATGGCTTGGATGTCATCATTCACTCTAAACTTTCTATTCTTCTATTGTCGTCCTCATTGTGATCTCTTCGTACTTAGGCTCTTTGATTGATTGAATATCAATGTCAGCCTGCAGTCCTGGTGACATGTCTGTGATTGGGTTGATTAATATTTGATTTTCCCTTTAACGCCCCATCCCGTCTTTTTTTTCCCTTCTTTCCTCTGCCCCCGGTGTCAGTGAGAGAACAGGAAGGCTGCACAGTGAATATCAAGTGGCTGATTGGGGCTGTCACTGTGGACCTTGGTGCACCTTAGTTGCCAGATGTGCTTGTCCATTGGTGTCAGCAGTGGGATTGGTCTCCGGGGTTCGGAAGGGTTTGTCGAGGTGGACAGACGAAGGAGATTGCCAGGAATAGTGTTGTCCTTCACCGTGGCCTGCCAGTCACTCTGTCTTTTTCTTTGTTCATCACTGCCAGTCGGCTGCTGACGCTTTAGTGTCTGATGACAATACCTTTCCCAATGGAGCCATCTCCCTGGGTGCACGGTTCACCTGAAATAAATATCCTGCAGTCTCCCACCCCTTTGATTGACAATCAATGAGTTATTTTGTAATGACGCTGCAAACATTAGATGTGCTTGCTATGGACAGCATTGTCCATCCCTGGTGAATTTATCCCAAAGGAGCACTCAGGTCGATAAAAGCCAACAGCTCAGGAATTAAAGACTTTTTTTCCCTCTTTTTTTGTGCTATTGATTGTGTCTGTTGCAGAGTGCTATTCAAATGGGATCCTGTGTGAAGGAAATAAATAACAAGGTATAAATGCAGAGCCATATGAAGGTTGGGGCCTTGAGGTTTTTTATCTTTACTTTGTCCTGTACCTCTGTTTTTCCTCAGGGTAATGAATATAGGCTCTTCAGTTTTGAAGCATGCTAAGGGCACCTTCTAAAATTTTTGTTGTACTCAGACCTTGGAGAGCTCATTTAGAAGCTACTTTTGTATCAATCATAAGCAGTAAGGTGGTGCTTGTTGCTATGGAGCAACTGACAGAGTATGGAGACCATGTGTGCATTGCTGAATGTGTCTTGGTGCTGATATATGCTGTATGCTCTATGTGTTAAATCATCCCAGCACCAAGGTTTGTGTGTGTTTGGAGGCAGCCAGCAGAGCCGGGGGAACATCTGCACACAGTGGCACAGGCCTTCTGCCTTTACACACGGCTCCTGCGGAGCAACGCTTCACGGCTTAGCAGGCTGTGACCTCCCAGAGGCTCTGGGGGAGCTCTTCCTCTTAAAAGCCAGCTGTGCCTCATACTTTCTGCCCGCCCAGTAGTCCACAGTCCAGCTGTTCACCTGAGAAGCTTGGTGCACAACCCTCTCATTCTTCCCATTTATATTTGTGGGAAACGCATTGTGTAGATTTAAAAAAAGCATGGAGCACAAAAAAAAAGTCCTCCCTGAATTCAAAGCTGTGCATAAGTAGTTCCTAATTAAATGCAATCATGCTTTGCACATTGTCTTTGATACGGTACAAAAGTAGAATGCGTTTATATTTCTTCTGTAGGTGTTGCTGCTGCGTGTGACCTCCAGTTTAATATTTGAATGTTTAATCACTACCTGTCTTCCAGACACCTGAGTCCACTTTTACTGCTTTTGATCTGGTTTCCTTTTTAAATGTCACAGTCTTTGAGATGCAAATAAAAATAGATTATCTCTAAAAAAGATGTCCCATTTTCTTAATTAGATAAGTGTGTTTGTGCATGTAATGAGGGGACTGAATAATGTGTGTGGTGGGGATCAGAGCACACCATGGCATCTTTGATTTACTTCAGAGCCTCACTCAAGGATGCACTCTGAGCTGTAATATGGTGAACTGGGTAACCCCAAAAACACGAGTGAAAGGTCACATTGAGCTGGAGGATATCCCAACTGCAGATGAAGCCAATACCTGGACATGTTGAGGCTTTGTCTTCTCAAATCAATCATCTTTTTTGGTGCTTCGATTTTTTTTTTTTTGAGCCTATGCAGTGGAACCAATTTTGAAAATTGATTTTATGTTTCAAGCAAAGGATTGCATGATATGGTCATTTGTGAGCATTTTCTGTGGCCTGGTGCTCAATCAGAGCTTTTAATTATGTTAGGAATGGTGATAATGTTAGTCAACATGATTAAGACAGTTGTCTGCCAATTAAGTGTGGTGCAAATCAACACAGTGTTAGAGAGAAACCACTAACTTTAAATAAGAACTTATTTTTTAGGGTTTTCTTTGGTAAACATATGGTGTACTATTTTATCCTAACAAAAAAATCTAGTTTATATTTCAATGGTGGAGAACTTGAGATTTCTAAAAAGTTAATTTGCAATCCTCTCACTCCTCTTAAAATCATTTTGTTTAGTTTCTTCTGGAGGAAAATTGTAACCCCTTGTTAAGATGATGTGCTGAAGTAGACCTCGAAGTACAAAAGCATCTATTCTGTCAAATAGCAAATACAAATTTCTTCCTCTGGGATGGTAGCTGGATTCTTCCAATGAGCTTTTGCATAAAAGCAGCTCCTCCCTCAGCTATCCCTCTGGACCAGGAATCACTCCACAGGTAAGAAACTAGAAAGGAAATAAAATTAAATAAATCCATAAGTAATACCTGAGATAACAGAACAAGAACACCATGTGTGTTCTTAGTAAGAGGTAATCAAATAATTAAACTGATTAAAACACATTTTGCATGTATATATGTGCTGTTGAGGTGTCTTGGCTATAACTGAAAACATAAAAATGTTAAAATGATGTGGGAGAATGTGTAGATTGTAGCCTTCTCTGTGTGACAGTGGACACTGCTGTTGCACTTTTTTTTGTTTTACAGTTTGGAGCATTCCTGGACTGCAAGGACCAGATTGTTTTAGTAATTCTTCTTTCCTTCTGTGCATTTGGGCAAATATGTCAACCCTGCCACATGCTCACAAACTTACCAAAATTATCATACACCTGGCATCTGATGAAAATGAATTTTAGGCATACTGTACACCCCCACCCCCAACCCCCCCAAAAAAGAAATTATGACTTCACAGCAAGAGAAACCGTCAGAAAAATGAATAGTGCCAAAATCTCTTAAGGAGCTAAGAAAAGTATTTCTAAATCAATCCTACCACCTTCTACAAATTCAATCTATCACCTTTTCTCTTTTAGCTTTAGTGGAAAGCTACTCGGGAAAAAGATGTAGATTTTGAGTTATGTTGATGTTGAATGGCATTGGCGTGGGAAGCTTGGAAAAGTGGGGTTCTCCTGTTGCTTGCACATTTTTTACCAGAATATATTGCAATTGGCCCAACTTGAATGAGACAATATGATTTGAAAACTTGTGTAACTTGAAGGGTCATTGAAATGTTCTTTTTGTTCTTTGATCAGTTCACTCAAGCAGCAGCTTTTCCAGCCAAAAAAAGTGGAGAGGCTAACCTTTATGATGGGAAGACAAAGAGTTCCACCCTTTTGTGACTCCATAATAAATGAAACTTGATATGATATATAAAGTGGTGCCATCACTGTCACATAATTTATGAGCAGCCTTGTTTAATTTGTTCATGGTTTAATGGGGTTCATATATGTGGAGTTCTCTACAATCAACAACCTGCAGCAGCAGCAGCTGACTGAATTCCACACATCATCAGACACCTTCCCTTTCATCTGTCTCATCTACATGACCCCACAATTAGACTTAAGAGTGAAAATGGCAGCTTCTCAATGCCATTGTAATAAGCACCATGTTGAGCAAGGGACTTTGTTCATGAATAATTGTTAATGGACTCCTGATCCCCTGAACACAGGGAGGAAAATTACTAAAACACACCTGAACTTCATAATTGGGTTCACAATAGTAAAAAGCTAAACTTTCACTTCAGTCATGTCTAGGTTTTGCAGATAAAATATGATGCTTTTCAGGCTTATGGATGTCACTCATTATATTTGTTCAAGTTTAAAACTGCACAGTGTGGTTGTCTTTGCAAAAACATAGTTCTTGTTATAAAACAGCCTCAAAACTGGAAACAACAAAATCACAACATGACTTTATCAACTATATTTTATTTACATTTTTTTTGCTGTATTTACTGAGGATTTTGGCCGAACACCTCCTACAAAATGAATGATGCGCCATGGAGTTAAGAAGCACCTTATATATAGCATAAATTCGAAAATTGACCTTTCATTGATGGTCGGAAAATACAGAATTCACAATCCATGGAAATGAAGCCATAACAGCTTGAACTATAATCTATAAACATACATGTTGATTTGGTCTAAATGAATTCAAACTCTAAGAACGTACTTTTCAAGTAAAGCAGGAAGAATACTAATTAAATAAATTAGAAAGTGTAGAATAACACTGGGAGTTGTCCTGCAGGGAATCCTGCAGATTAATTCTGCCCTTTACTAAAATGAAAAGTGTGAGACATGTAGTGACACATCTCAGGAAACATCATCCCTTCCAACATATGCGTGGCATCACTTAGCAGCATGTAGAAGGTCATCGTAGTAACAGCTACATGTGTGCTGCTTCTCTGAGTGGAAAGCAAAAACCAGAAATACAGATATATTTGCCAATATCTGAACTTCTTTCAAATAATGTTGAATTTTAGCACAAGACAGTTGTAATTTTCAGACAAAACATGACAAACTCCAGTATCTGTTTATGTGAATTCACTAAAAATGCGCTCTCATTTGCTGAAGGGACCCAGTTTTTAGTTGGACATTTGAGGATGTTTGTTTTTTTGCTGCAGATTTACATTAGATTCTGCTTTTTGTGTTTCCAGAAAACTGGTTCTGTTCTTCCTGCACTTTGGAGAAACCTGGAGACACGTAAAAGAGAGATCAAGTCAAAAGAACAACCCTGCTGCTGTTTAAGGGCAGGTCAAACCCAATGTTTTGTCCAGATCTTCTTCTAAAATTAGAGCATGTGACCCAAAGCCCAACTGTATGACACCACATTATCTTATCACATTATGTTTACTTGAAATTTGAAAACAGTTTAGTGGAAACAGGCAAAATGACACTCAACTGTATAAACTGCAAAGCTGAGGAATATGTTTGTACTCAATGGATCACAGACGTTAAACTTACTTTTAATAATAGTTAGAAAAGCAGTTTTTCTGTTTGAGTGCTTATTATCACTTTTTAATCATGACATGTTTTTCTTTTAATTTGGGAGCAAGGTTCTTCATTCTTCAGTTTATAAAAAGGATTATTTTGTCTCAAGGAAAGCCATCCACTTCAACTCACCAAAATAAAAAAAATAGAAAAAAGAGAAAACAATATCTCCTAGTTTGCATGTTATATTCCACAGCTACAGCCCAAACCAGCTTTTTTCTTATACTCCCTGACACTGCTTGAAACATTTCCTGTGTTATAGTTTGAGCATTTCTCTCCACATCTGACTTCTCCTGTGTGGTTGGCTTCTCAAAGATCCAGTCCAATAAATTGTATTTTTTTTGGTGTTTTTAACATGTCCTTGCAGCATTTTTCTCTTGAAAACTAAGCTTGAAATTGCATTTCGGAGAATTGCTTTATTCAAATTGAGAATCTGAATTGGGATCAGATGAAAAATGCAGTTTGAAAAGGCTTGTATTTGTGACGTAGGTGCCACAGTCAGCACGCCTCAAACTCAATGCTCCGATTAATTCCGATCCATCCACTTGCAGACAAATAGATTGATGTACGTCTTTGTTTTCCTCGTCTGAGCTGGCATCTGACTCAAAGCTGTACGGCTGGATGATTCTGATCTTGTTTGCCATTTTAGTTGCACCAGAAACATTAGGTTGAGCTTGTGAGGGGCTGTAAGCTAGCGGGAGAACATGTAAACAAAGGGATGACAGGAAGCGGAGGCAGGCTTATAGCAACACTCACTCCCACAACTCGGAGGCAAATTTCTAATGAACTCCGGCCGCTCTGCAACAACTCTGTCTTAGAAAAACAAGTTGCTTTTTCATTCACTAAAATCAGAATAATCATAATTAAAAGACCATTGGGAACACTTTTAAAATAGATCAAAACGTAATGCCTATACATCTAAAAAGTCAAAAAGTTCATGCTAGACAGTTAGAGACAATTGTGTGTAAAAGTGTTTAATGCCCACAGGAGTTAAAGAAACTTTCAAGTTTTTTTCAAATGTAAACTTTTTCCTATCAAGAACATTGAGATTTTAGCCTGATTATGTCTAATAGTTTAGGGAACATTTAAAAAAAAAAGTAATGAAAGTTTGTGATGCACAGACGAATCAGTTCGGCACCAGAATTGTCTGAGTTCACACATTGGTGTTGGTATATTTGTGGCCTGTCAGACCACACAGTCACTTGTCCTGAACAGCCAAAGAGTTTGGATGACCCTGACCTTAAGTTTGTATCATTCTCCTCTAAAAATAGTCATGGGGGGATGCTGCCCTTCTCTTTATCCTCTCACAGAGAAAGGTGAAGATCTTTACCATCTTTAAGCAGTCACACCAGGAGATGATCACTACTCCTCCTCGTGAATTTACGACTTCTCATGTGTGATACAACGCTGGACAGTCTCTGTACATTAGGATGTACATTAGGAGCAGTTTTTTTAAGGTGACCTAATAAATAAATAAAGAACCTAAAGGCAGAAGCTCAGGAATCATCAACAGCACATGATGATGTTTATTTCGTATGATGTTAAAAAACAAAAAAAAAAACGAAGCAAACAACAAAACACTTCAACTGAGAAATAATTTGTATTTCACCAAATTTTTACTTTTTCTGACAGTCATTTTCCTCTGTCCTTCAGTCTTCATTTATCTTAGAATCACTTTATTCTCAAAATATTTAATTAGAAGAAAATGGCAATGAGCTTTTAAAACTCTTTTTTGTGTGGATTTTTTACGAAAGTAAAATCTTGTGTTTGCATGATGGACATGTATTTTTATCTGTGCATTTTTACTAAAGGTATCCTTAAAAAAACAGCTGTCACTCATTACACTGTAAAAACAGGGCCCTTAAAAATTATTAAAAAAATGTTTACCCCATTTGGCAGATTAACTAAAAATACATCCGCCAATAGGGTAAAATAAATGTAAGTCACTAAGACATTTTTATCAAATTAAGAATATTTCACTATGAAAATACTTTCTTGATTAAACTATTTTTCTTGCAAAACAGAAATTGTTTTTTTTTTTCAAATTTTTTTTTTATTCTTAAGATTTACTTTTTGCAGTTTACAAGGAAAAGACATTCCTCGATTACAACCAAATTCAACAAATATATGTGTTTTCATGTTTTTTTCTGGATCAAAAATGGACAAAATGATCAGTCTGTCATACTTTGAAATAAGGTTTTTGTTGAGGAAAATAAAATCAAACTACATAGAGGTTACAGCTCAACCTTGTTGGTTTATACATCTTGTAGCTGTTCTTTGATTTTGTGCATCTTGTTTGGTGAAGGAAAGATGACTGGGTATGGAGTGTTGCAGTGCAAACTACTCATTTCGTTTTAAAATTGTATGGTGTCCTACTTAAAAGTAGATCATTTAGATTTTTTTTTTTTTGCAGCCAAACTTTGTGCTGACTTGACTTGAAGGTGGTCCATCCCAACATGGGAGTGAGCTGGATCTGCAGAAAGTAATCTGTTTTGCAGAAAAAACTCCAATATCCATGCCATAGTAAGCCAGTGGCTTTGAGTTGTTGCCTCACTTAAAAACTAGTGAGACATCCATTGCATGTAAAGGCGCACTAATAGACCCCAGTGGGGCATTGTTCCTATTCCACTCGTGATGAAGACATCCGCTCTCTCCTTCCCTGTCCCTCTTTCTCACATAGTGTCTTTCTCAGTCTTGATATTTTCCTCCAGGCTCTGCTCTGCCTGTGGGCCTGTGAAATGTCTCAGTCTGAGGCGAAGGCCCCCTTGTCCCTCTGGAAGCCATTAGAGAACCTTTATGAATATGTGCTGAAAGGACGCTTTTTTTAGGGTGGGGACTGAGTGGGAGGCTCATTCACTGAGGTTTATAGGGAATGCAATCATTTGCCTTGGATGCTCTTTCGAACCACCCATGACTGCTAAGATTTTGATGCAGTGCTTTAAAGTACTGTTTTATTTATTTCAAGGCAATCCTTTTTTTTTTGAGATGCTGGTGGTGACAACTGTGTTTTAGTAAAATACCTTTATAGATGTTTTTCTGTCTGCACATGCAAACCTAAATTGCCTTAAAATTGTCTTGAAATTGCTGGCCTTCACTGACATAGCTTTTCCCCTCCATCCATTTCCCAATACTTTCTGTTTTTATCCGTCTTTTTTTTTTCATTTTAGGGACAGAGAACTATATGTAACTAGAGGCACAAACTGGGTGAGTGCATTGTGTCATAAGTAGTGCCAGAAGTAAGTGGATTTCTGAAAGAAGGGAAGATGCAACAGGGTTCAATTACCGCAGCTTTTATGCATTCTGTCCCCATGAAAAAAATATCACGTATTTTAAAAGCATGCACGTAAAATTGAGCTGTGGTTAAATATTCAAGATGCTCTTGAAGAGATTGTAGCCTGAAGAACACCACTTTAGCTATGGCACCTGACCCCCAACTCTGAGTATGAACTCTGGCTAGTTACTATATAGACAGCAGTGCTTTTAGCACTGATCCTGCAGGGTTATTTTTACCTGTCGTCAGACTGATATCTTTGATAGTGAGAGTTGTTATTGAAATCGTAGTAGGAGGCAGCCTGAACCCTTTTTTTTAACTAATTAAATATGGAGAGCCAAATGTTTTCATTGCTACCTGATGGTTTGGACTGCAGGCCTGCCAGCATCAGAGGAGTACTCAGGAATCATGCTGCTGGGAACAGGAGTCCTTGCAGTACAAAGGAGGCGGGGGTCTCGCTTGTATCACTACAAAGGCTCATCCAGGCCACAGAGGTGCTTTAAAGGTTCTCCCGACTCAAACAATCAATCAGAGTTCACTGTAATTACAGGTGTAATTACACCCGGGGAGTCATGGCACTGAGCTGTTCACAAGCCCTTTCCCTCAATTTTACCTTCACCTCTTTTGCCAGGTCTGCCCCCCCCCCTCAATTCCTTCCAGCACCTCAATCATCCTCATCCGTCCTCACTTGCACCCATCCAACTTCTTCTTCTTCTTACCTTTGGGCGTGATCATCCATTTGGCCCCAATTTGAGTCTGTCAGTGTTTCCGGGCACCAACTTTGAACACTGGAATATTCACATACATCACACGCTGCTGCAGAGACGATGGATGGGAGGCGGCCAGAATTGTGTCTGTGGGGGCAAAGAGACTATGTAGAACACAGTATGTGGATAAAGTAATGATTTCTCCTTCACACATCCCTTGCTAATTAGTGCAGGCTGCCCGCTGCCTTGAAAGGGGGAAGTGTCCAAGGAGCCCCTGCCATTTGTCTTCCAGAATCACAGGCAAAGAATTCACACTGCTCCCAAATCCTGCAGATACTGGACAGAACTGAGCCTCTACCTGACAGCGGCCACCTGTCTGTTTGATTTACTGATTGCAATGATCATTTTTAGCCACACTCCTCGCTGGGGCCACTCAACAGGGATGTAGCACAAGCAGCAGCCCACTTCACATCCCATAGGAGCCTCTCACTGTACTCCTGTGTCTCCATCCACAACACAGATGTGCCCACCATCATTTCCCCATCATCTCTTCTTTTCTGTGACCTCCCCACTTCCTCATAAATGTTGTTTTTCCATCCCCCGTGCATTTGGAGGGCTGTCAGCACAGTGGTGACATCATTTTGCCTTTGGCAAGCTGTAGCTAATACAGAGTAAAAATGTGACGTTGCTTGTGAAAAAAAAGAGTCCATGTCCATTTACAACATGTAAAACTATAATCTGTTAAAGACCTACTCCAATGAAAATCGTGCTTTGGTGTTTTTTTTGACAAGTTCTTGTAACATTTGACTTATAATGAATCTTAAATTTGCATTTCTGAGAATTTCTTTACTCAAATCATTGTGAATTAGGAGCAAACGAAAAATGCAGTTGGAAAAAGCTTGTAGTCGTAACGTAGGGTGCTATATTCAGTCGGCTACAAGATTTTTACTTCTTTGTTTTCCTCGTCTGAACTGACAGCTTTTTGGCATAATCTTAATGGAAACACAACTGGGAGCAATTTTAAAATGGATCTTAAGATCGCAGTGGGACTTTAACAGATGTTGAAAGTTTGTAATTTTCTATTAATATTTTTGCAAGAAATCAGCTGAGCAAATCCTGAGATAAACTCAGAAACACAAGTAGTTTTAATGCCTTTCACAATAAAATGCAGCTGCTTGACTGTGTGAAGAACAAGCAGAGAGCACCTTCAATACATATGTAATACATGTTTTTGTCTGTGTGTGTGCATGTGTGTGTGAATCCTATTAACATTATTTAGCCTGGGGTACCTCTCATCACCATAGCAGCTCTATCTGACAAGTCTGCCACAGCATGACAAAGAAGCCAATCATTAATGTCAGCCAGAAAAGAAAAAAAAAAAAAAAACCAGAGCGCTTCGCTGAAAGTGCTCCTTAGTAATGATGTCCATTTTCTTGTGTAGCATTCTGTACTTTTCCCTACTGGGCTAATCAGATGAACTTCATTGATATCAGAAGGGTGCACTGCTTTATAGTTAAATGACGTGGCAAAAAAGGAACTTGAAAAAAAGTATGATTTAAATTTGAGATTGAGAGGTTCAAAAAACTTTTTATAACATATGTAACAATTGGACTCTTGCATTTGCATGCTGAGGACTTTTTGCTGGACAAGTCCATTCATCTTGTTCATAAATTGCTAAAGCAACAGGACACTGAGCAACTGAGGTACTCAAAAACCAGCATGGACAGGACCTGGGGGTGTTTGAGATTCACCCTGAGCTGCTAGAAGCTATCTCAGGGGGCCGTGGATGACAGGCGTGAACTACATACCATTGACCATTGGGGACTCTGGAAGGCTTGGGTGACGCTCCCTAGTTTTTCAGACAGGAGAGCTGAGCCTGTGTGCATATCATTGGGGTATCACAGTCCTCAGCCTGTCTGCTTAATTATATGCCAGAGTACTGGAGGGGGTTAGAAATGACACTCAAACACCAGTTCCAGGAGGAAGAACATGGCTGCTGTCCAGGCCGTAGTGCAACAGCACATCTTTTTACCCTCTCACAGAATACAGAGGATGCAATCCAGTCAACATGTTTTCCTCAGATTGGAGGAGATGCTGTGGGAGTACACGGCGCTGAGGCTGCTTCTGAGCACCGTCAGGTCCTTGAACACTTGAAGTAGAGAGCTGTTTGCATGATCATTGTGCACTAAGCCAAGGCTGCACCTTGTCTCTCCTTCTGTTAGAAATTTCATATCCACAGCCATTACAGGGAAGCCTCACTGTTGGGTTTAACTAATGCCTCTCTCCTGAGAGACTGTGGCATGTCGTCCGCAGATGAGGAGAGAAGGTCAGTGAGATGGGGAGGAGCTCAACCACGCCTGATGAGAAGCTCACGAAAAGAACATACACAGGTTGAGGGCACATTTACAAAAAATGTAAGCAAAACTGTTTGACTTGTGTCTGAGAAGTGCTTTCTAAATTACAGTGAGAAAGGCCTAGACTTCTTTGATTATTTTTTATGTTAAGGTGGTTCTTAAGCTACGTAGACATCGGGCATGGGATGCATGTTGAAAAACATGGCAAACAGGCATTCTTGGAGAAGCTTTTAGCATACGGTGTTCACACTATAATGTCGCTACCCAATACTAGCGCATGTACTTACAGTAGGAAGAGGTTTGGTGAGAAATGTTGAATCGGTGCAAATCTCATGAATCCTGCTCCAGGCTTTGGGCTTTTTCTTTCACTGCTCTATTCTGTCAAATGAAAGACTTGGTGTTTTTATAATTTTGGCTGGACATAAACCTTGATCATTAAATTATCTTACATAATCAATGTTCGAACTGTTGGTACTTCCGTGTTTTGAAAAGGACTCTACCAATTCATCACTAACCAGTTGCCGCTCCAAAGCCCATTTCTGAGCCAGGTGTGAACGTAGCTTCACACTTGGGTCTTTCTTTTCCATTTGTCATCATTACAAACCTCTTGGTGTCTACTATAACTGAATCGAGCTTGGTGTTACTGCCACATCAATTAGAGTTATGATTTACAAGTTCACATTTTGTTTGATTGTTTATTTATTATTTTGATTTGATTTATTTTATTTAAGAAAAACAGTTTTGACATAACTTAGATCTTAAACTTCTTTGTAAAAACATGAATTGGTACAATAAAAATGACAAGAGCTGTTTTTGGACTCAAAAAAAGGAAAAAAAAATAGTTTTAAAGATTTGAAGATTTAATGTAGCCTTTCTAATTAAAGATTGTTTGGGTTTGTTAAATCACACTTTTAAATCCAGCTTTTCCACTGTTTTAAACTCTTTGTCTGTTTAAGAGAACTTGTGTGAAAATCTTGATTTACTTGAAACAAAAAAAGGGAGTCACAAGGTGAGCGTTGAACATATGCCTCTTGGCAGAGCTGCCGTTTAAGTGGGTGCAGAGTATAAATACCTGTCTACAAGAGCTGTATCAAAGAGATCACACAGGCCACGTGCGAAGAAGCTTTTTCAAAGCAGTGGCTTATGCGTCTCCCAGGTGTCAATGCTCTCACTGTCTGTCACCCTCTCTGAGAAAAGGTGGGCAACTCACTCACTTTCAACAAGTTGGCGACTGGCACAAGAGTTACCACTCACAGCACTGTCAGTTGACGTGTGAGTTATTCCCATTCTGCCCAAAGAGGACAGCAAGATGGAACCCATACCTGTGTCATTTGTGTCATGAAAGACAAGTGTGCTGGTGTGCAATGACTTAGAAGAGTCATTTTGGTTGTAGTTTTTCTCTTTTGTGTTACTCTTTTAATAGGATGAAAAAGCAGACACTCTGTCCTTAGTTTGCTTCTTTCCTTCATCTTTCATTCTCATGCCCGTGGCAGCTTTACTTAGCGGTCTCGCCTCACAACAAGGAGACCCTGGTTGGAATCACGGCTGGGTTCGTTCTGTGTGGAGTTTGTATGTTTTTATGTTTGCGTGAATTTTCTCCAGGCTCTCTGGCTTCCTCGCAAAGTCCAATAACATACTTCTTAAATTAATTGGTTACTCTAACTTGTTCCTCGATGTGTGTGTGTGTGGGAGTGATTGTGTGGCTCTTTGACAGACAGGGGATCTGTCCAGGGTATACACTGTCTTCAGCAGGGATATAGAAGGGATATTGTGGATTAAAAAATGGATGGAAGGGAGCATGAATGTTCATGGCCATATTAACATAATTTATTTCTCTAAGGTCACCTCAAACAAAGTACATAGACCGTACGTAGGGGTTTCCCAATCCAATCACGTGACTGGAAAATGGGCCAGATCACGTAGTTTCAGACTCGATCCAAATCAAATGTTGTATCCCGATCAGAAATCTGCATTTTTATTTTATTCTCAACATCATGATTAGCCCTTAATATTTCAATCTTAATATTTTAGATAAATGTTCTACTAGCAGTCTGCATATCACAAAAAGGTGACAACATTTTATTGCTGTAAAGCACAGCAAAATAACCTCAGCAATTTGAACAGGAAGTCCACCAAAAAAGTTCAGCTAAGTTAGCAGGATATTTACAGATTCCATCTTCTGGGTCAATAACTTTTAATAACGTTTAAAACTGACAGCAAGTGTCTCTCTTGGTGCGTCTTAACACAAACAACGAGCTACACGGGTATTTCAAAATAAAAATTGATGTTTAACTTTTAAAAATATTTTAACGAAAATTACACAGACAGCAGTGCGGCTGCCATGGGAATGTCAATAAAGTGCAAGTTCTTCCAAAATGAATCCAAAAAGGAAGAAAATCAATAATCTCTCAAAAACGACCAAAACGAATAAGAAATGAATCACATTAGATCAAAATAGTTCTAAAAGTGCTGCTACAGTCACCAAACCTTCTCCATGACTAATTATCACCATTTTAACTAATTATCACCATTTTAACTCGAATTAAGACTATTTTTTCTAGCTAATAGTTGCACTATTTTTACTTGATTGTTCAATCAACTTCACAGAAGTGCTCTGTTTAAGTGTTAAACGATGAAGAAAGGTAAATGGGAAAAAAGTGTGAAAAACCTGATCTGTTTATTTAAATTGTTAATTTCTTTATGTTTTGCTAAAGTGTTGGATGGAGCAGATTCTGAAAATCAAATGACTGAATCGGATCAAGGTCAAAAATACCTGACCGTATCATCCCTACATAAAGTATATGTGGAATCCTTTTTCTTACAATATTCCTTGTTCAGAATGAAGCAGTTCGTCTTTGACTGTATCTTTTTTATGAGCGGCCATCATCCAATGCGCCCACACCACTCCCTGTCTTAGAGTGTATATTGCTTGTGGGCTTTTTCTTTATTGCTAAAAGATCCCTGTAAACACAATTCTCATGCCAGCATCCTGTGGGCCGTAGCTTGTCTCGTGCGCATTATTCCTTGTTTTGCGGGGAGATTGAAAGACTGTGGTCTAGCTGCACACAAAAGAAGATTTCAGGATGACAGAACAGAACAAAAATATGTTTTCTTTCCTAAGACGTTTGGAGATATTTTTTTTTACCTTGTACAGCAAAAAATCTTTGACTCATAGCCAAGGTGCAGGTTGTGTGGCATTGGAATGTTTTTCATACATTATCAAAAAAAGGAACAAAACATTTGCAAAAATGCTTACATCATAGGTAAGATAACACTAAATATTCCATTAGCATTTCACTCCATCGCAAAAAAAAGCTTCATAACTTTAAATATACAGTCAAACAGTAATCTTAGAACGGGTGATTAAGATCGTGTTTGATTTCCAGCAGTCCTCCTGCTAAAAAGAAAAAAAAGCACATTTAAAGCAAATTGAATTGCTTATGCTAATGCAGCTCAGTCTTTCTTTGCTGCCCATGGATACGAGGCTTAAAGTGCAAAAGAATGAAATCCCTCCTGTGTCTTTGAGAAAACGTGGGCCTGAACAGACCGAATTTCAGCTCAATCGAAGCTGTAATTAGTTGTAATTTACGGGGCAACTTCTACCCAGCGACCCTGCTGTGCTGAATCCCCCGGCCACTTGGAAAGATCATGTTTTCTCGCACAGTGCATGGCACTCAAATGAACCACAACATTGCTATAATGGCTTGCACCCCACTGATTTGCCCACCTTGTCTAAGGTAGCTGAAAGTCAGTTCCTGTAATGCTCAGTGGACCGTGCGCGCCACTGTTTCCCCTCTATCGAGATGTGAAGAAGTAAGGGTGCCAATAAACACATCCGTTAAAGACGCAGTTGGAATGACTGGCAAGTCTACGGTAATGTGAAGATGTTTGCTTGATGTGTCTGCATCATCAGCGGCTGCAGCTCACAGCGTGTTTTAGATCTAATGATGCATTTACATGTAATTCCGTCTACTTGTTTTTTTTTCCCTGAAATCAGTCCAGATGCAATCTGAGTGCACCAATTTAGAATCCAATGTTACCCAAGCCACTAATGGACTCTCAGACAAAATGAAAATTGCATCCTAATGATCTGACTAAGCTTGATGGGTGAATCTGAACTTATTAGTGTGCTAACATGAATGTAATATGGAATTAGCCTCTGAGAAGTGTGATCACATTTTTCAGGGACTCTCTGACCTTATTATAGTCCAGCCACCAAATATAGTGTACGTCATATCCATTCCTTTTTTCAAATCCCTTTCACTCCAGGGAGGTGGAGGCCTAAATAAAACAATAATCTCACTGTGAGACAACAGATGACATCCTTAAGATGATGTTCTGCGTGATCTCAGAGTTCTGCAAACAGTACCTTCAAATGTTCCTACCCTCATTAGAATGAGTCTTTATTGTGTTGTTAATTCGGTGAACGAAACACAATGTGCTTTATTGAATCAAAACAATAAAAGCAATGAAAACATCAGCAGCCCTCTCACCTCTGCCACCTACACTGATTCAAAGAGATCAATATAGGGATGGTGGAAAAATGAGAAACACTCTTCAGTCTTTCAAGAAACACGAAGTAAATTCTGCACATAATAGGCAAAAAAAAGGAAAGTTCAAAAGAAGGTGTTAAGAAATAACCTATGTATTACGAAAACTTTCTGTTATAAAACAATATTCCACCTACTTAGTTTCCTATTTTAATTGGTTTAAGGATCGTGATTAACACTTTAACACTCAGTCTACTGGATTTCCATAACAACTAGAAGGATGATGGCAGTCATGTTGACTGCTCAGATATTATTTGTATATAATTTGGATTATACTGAAAAGATCTAAGCGTATTTGGGAGAAGAGGTGAAACGGTTCAGGACACTGATCTGAAATGAAAACTATTACTTTGTGGTCCATCATCACCAACATAATAAATAAAAATAATTATTTTTATACCATGAAATATTCATCTTATCAGGCTTTTTCCAATTCATAGTTAGCTATTGTTTTTCTACTTGTCACTTTTGTTTCTCTTGAGCTAAGAATGAAGCTAAAACTTTGTATAGCTAAACAGGAAGAAGAATCAGGGAAATTTAGCAAATAGTGAAATATGAAAGCCCCTGTAATAAGCAAAGCTTATGTTTTAAAATTTTAATGACAAACAATGCTGTAGAATTCATAAAGGTGTATTCAAAATGTGGTACACCAGGGATTTTGTTTTTAGGTCAGCGTGCTGTCTTGGGTTCTGTGTCTGTGGGTTTCACATTACCTCAGTCCCAATGTTAACGTGTCTAGAACAGCCCAATTAAAGCGCAATGAACTATAAGGCTCTTTAAGCAAGACAAGAGTCAGTGACTTTAACTGCATTCACAGTGGAATCAGAATTCTTTCACTACACACTAAATGGTGCACTATATAGTACGTTCACCATTGGTAGAACTGTCCAAACAACAATTCCAAAATCCAGTGTCCAAAGGAGTCTCTGTGAAAAAAATGATGCTCACAATATTGGCAAATACAGACAATGATTTTTCTTGTGGAAAAAAAAGCTAGTTATCTTTATAAATAATCAAAATTTCCGTCATCAGAACACAGTGGATTCAAAAATAGTTTGAGTAAAATGTTCCTAGTTTTTAGTTTTTCATTTTGGAAAATCTGTGACATCATATTTGCTGTTAAAAAAAAAAAAAAAAGTTAGTTAGTGGGCATGGTGTCTGAATTGCTTTTAAAATCCAGGGCACGAGATAGTCCTGTACTATAGATTTTTAGTAGTTAGGGAGGAGGAAAGGAATATAGACATTGCCTAAAAATTTGTGCTACACGTTAGCCACTTAGCCGTGTTACGCACTATACTTGTAACTCCCAACCTTGTTATCAACATACAAAAAAAATGTACGGATACTGCAAAAACAGATGTTACTGTGACTATGTTAACTCCAAACCTTGTTAGTAACATTTAAAACACAAACAAACAAAAAAAACCTGACACTGCTACATGTTAGCCTTGTTACCGTATTTGCAAAAATACACAGCCAAACACCTTGACAGAGCACTGTGTACCTCTCAAAATTACTTCAACATCAATTGGCACAACAGGAATTAATCCAAGTATAAAGCGCTTTGTATTATTGTCGTTTTAAAAAAAAAAATGAAGGCTTTTTGAGTATGCCTTATGATGCAAAAGAAATTGGGTTTCACAACCTGGAGGTGATTCGTACCAATTTTTTAGTGTTTAAATTACCAACTCATAAAAAGCTACTTCAGCATTTACAGGTTATTGTTTTCACCTCCACTTCAGCCTTTTATGGGTTAATATGACTTGATTTAATGACTAATTCACAAAGATATTAAACCACAAATACTTACATACCTGAAGAAAGGCAAACAAGTGGTAAAGTGCAAATACTGAGCAAAAGGCAAACTCTGAGCTGTCAGTCAAAAACTCATTAACCAATGGTTGTCTGCACACACAGACTGAAGAGAAAAACGACTGCAGGTAAAAACCAGGCAGAGCAAATGAAAGACTTGGAAGAGTAAATGCAAAGACATGATGTGGGCAAAAGTTTGAAGGCAAAGATCAAACGTTTTATAAAACTTCACTCAAGCTATTTTGTCATGTTTTTGGCATACTTGAATCATTTTTGTCAAATTAACTGAAGTGCTGCTCAACCAAAGAACTGACCAGATTATTAGTAGAGATAATTGATGATTGTTTGATTTTTGACAGCAAACGTTTATACTTTTGAAAACCTCCCTGTCAGTTTAAAATGTATCCGCAACAATCAAACAGATTACCAGTATGTTAGTGTGTGTTATGAAACACAAAAAAATCTCTGTAAAATACTTTTTTAAACATTTTTGTATAGGCTGATGTGTTTGTGAGGGAGCAAATCAGAATGCTGAAACTTTTGTGAATCGAAACTCTTTTCAGGATGTTTGGATCTGAATAAAACTGCTGTTTATACAGCTCAAGTATGATTTTGTTACTGATACAATCAAAAATGTACAGAACAAAGAAGCCAGTGCTGAGTGCAGGAAGGATAGAAGCATAAGCACAGAAAAAACCCACAACTTTTTTTATTTTGAAGGTCAAATGGGTTTTTTGTCTTCTACAAGAAACTGAGAAACGCTCCAGTATTGGGATAAACTGTCTACAGGAACAGGGTACAACAAGCACTCATCAACTCTCATCACATCCTGCTCACCTCAGTCTGCTCATCCTCCACTCTGCTCTCAACCTCAGCAGTTCACCTCTGCAAAGATGAATAATGAATTTGACTAGACACAAGGGTCAAAGGTGGCGTGTCTGTGAGGGAGCAAATTTTCCCTTGATTAGTACATAAAAAGCCGGGCCCATCTGCCTCTTCTCAGGGATTTGACAGGGGTCTGGCATGGAATGCCAGGAGCCCAGGGAGAGCCGGGCAGAGATGAGGCGAGGACATGATGGGGAGGGAAAGGGAGGGAGGCAGTCCTTTGCAATAAGCAAGGAGAGGCCCACAATGAGGGACGTTTTTGTCAGACCAGTGGTTAGAATCAACTTGCCTTTAGATGCGTTGTTTTGCCATTTATACAAATCAGGCTTTCAAGAATGAAATGCACAGGAATAAAAATAGAGCGTATGGTTGTCATCCATGTGGTCAGTATATTGTAAGTATTCTTAGGGATAATGGAAGCTACACGTACTTATGACGTACAGGTGATGCTGTTGTACGGTGGCCTTTGTCCACACAAACTACACTCTGATTGGCTCGTTTCTAACAGCCAGGCTGAATGCAAGAGGCATCTACCTTTCACTTGAACAGCATCAACGGACTCTCAGTACGGTCTGCAGGGTTTCAGGGGTTAAAAAAAATGAAAAATCTGCTTAACGTTTAGCTTTACCTCACCTGCTTCCCCATTGCTTATCCCTATGCGTTGTTCAAGTGTTCACTACGATTTGATGTCTGCAGCATGCCTGTATATAAAACATTTTCTTCCTATCGGCTCATTGAGTAATCTACGACTTTTACATTTATTGTGGTCCACCCATGTGCCCAATAAAAGATTTGCTGATTTTTTGCCCACAGACAGCTCATATCCATATAAAGGCAGCTATGACTGAGGGATTCAATGGCAGGAACACCAACTGTACCAGCTTAAAAGCATACAATCTGTAAAAACTGTCATGGTACAGAAAAGACAAACATTTTACAAAATAAGAAGTACTATTTGGCAACATACACATTACTATTTCTAAACAATGTAGAGAAGAATTAAAGAAGCGGAGGCAGCCAGGTTACAATGGCTGGAGAAAAGTGTCAGGTGTGATGTGTGATAGAAGATTTTCAGTTCAAATGAAAGGAAAGGTGTGCAAAACTGTGGTGAGACCAGCCATGTTGTTTGGCCTGGAGACAGTACCACTGAGGAAAAGACAGGAAGCAGAACTGGAGGTTGCACAGATGAAGATGCTGAGGTTTTCTTTGGGAGTGACCAGGAAGGATAGGATCAAAAATGAATACTGTACATCAGAGGGAAAGCACATGTTAGAGGTTTAGGAGATAAAGTCAGAGAGGCCAGACTGAGATGATTCAGACATGTCCAGAGAGATAGTCAATATGTTGGTAGAAGGATGCAGAGTGTAGAGTTGCCAGGCAAGAGGTATAGAAGGCCAAAGAGGAGGTTTATGGATGCAGTGAACATGAAGGTAACTGGTGTTAGAGTAGAGGATGCAGAAGACAGGGTTAGATGGAGGGCTGATTCGCTGTGGTGATCCCTGAAGCGAAAAGCCAAAAAGGAAAGAAGAATATTCATAGTCTATATCGGCAAATCACGTAGAGCACTGTTGTGTTGTTCTTTACTATCCTCCACACAAACATGTAGCCGCCTTTCATGCAACAACCTGATGCCCTGGCGTATGTGGGGCAAAAAGCCAGTTTAGTCTCTACTGTTTTCTTCTGTGACATCAGGATCTTTTGGAAAGTTCAAGGTTGTTTGAAACTAAACCGCTGACCTCCAACAGGGTACAATATTGATTACACTCGCCTTTACTGATGGATGAACACCAGGAACTCTTGTGCCAAGTTGCCCACTCATTTAGTTGAGGTTGCAGCAAGTTAATACATTTCTCCATGTAACAGTGTGAAGTGAAGAAGGCTGGAGTAAAGTAAAGCTGTAAAAATGAGGAAAAACTTAGACCAGGTTCACCTCCAGTACAGAGAAAGAACGTACCTTTCGGTAGTGGCATAATTAATATGCTAAATTGAAATGCAATAATCGACTGGAGGACTGGCCTTGTGCTCAAGAGGTAGGATGATTAAAATGTTAGACTCCAGTGAATGGGTGATTGGGACCCTGGTGAATTAAGAATTGGATTTGATGGTAGACAATGTGGCCTTTATTTTTCATTAATTAGCCTCAGATCCATAAAACTTGTGAAAGACCTCAATTGTGTATTACCCCAGCCTCTCAATTACATCCATTCATTAACACTGAATAGCCTTCACCAAAGCATTATAGCGCATATATGAGAATAATAGACTAAAAGAAAGACTGCATAGACTTATTTAATACCACTGGCCTTCATTATCATTGGAGGGGAGTTTCTGAAAAAAATTGGAGGTCTTTTGTCATGTGTCAAAGGATCATGTTGCATGGTCGACACCCACCATGATGGCCAGTTATGTTGGTGGTTGTCATAACTTCCTTTCATTGCTCTGGAAAAGCTCTGATGAAACACAAGCCAACAGAAACGATCAGTATCTGTGTCAAACCTGTGATCTTCTCACTGTTGGGCATTTTATCTGTTTTTTTTTTAGAACTTGTGTTTTTATAAACCTCTATGAGATCTGTATTTGTGTTCTATTTTAAAATGACTGCCATAAAACAGATGCCTAAATCAAACGTCTTTCCCCTGTGGTGACCCTCAACTTCAGTAACCCCCCCTCCTTTTTTTTTTTGCACTACTGACATCCATTTCTCTTTTTCCCCCTTTTTCTTTATCATCCAGTCCAACAAAAAGAAGGATACAAAAATAATTAAAATAAATAAAGTTTGGTGTAAATTACAAAAGGGGTTTATATGAATATACACCTTGTGTGTCCGATGATTTATAACCCCCGATTGTAACAGTAAAATCTGTCTAACACAAGAGGCTCTCAGCTCATATCTATTTGCTCAGCTGTTGGACAGGACAAGGTAAAATAAATGAATTAATGTGAATTGCTTGGCACAATGAATTAAATGTGTCACTTACAACGGTCATAGAATTCTCCCCTTTAGTGGTCATCATGTATTAAATGTAAAAATAATTTTGTTTTTGGTACATTTATGTAGCATTAATAAGACAAGCCAATGATGGCTGCCAACCTATAAGAGCTGATTGTTTCTGTAGTAACACATTACTTGAACCAAATCATACATAATATGAATGAAACAAGTTTAAGATCATAAGTCAGTGTGTGGATAGACTACAGTCATACAGCTTCTATAGCAAGATAATACTGGAGAGTGTGGCTTTTTATTTGACTGAACTTTGACTGAAATATCCATAGCTGAAAACAGCTTTGCAGATCCCCAAAACTGTAAAATCAAAACATGGTCCTGTTGTGAATAAAGCTATTGGTTTACTTTAGTTCCATTTATTGAAACTAAACCTAACCCTAACCCTGTTGTGGGTCGTCAGATGCCATGACAGCACCCACCTGTGCTCAATCAGCCACCAGGTATGGCCACCATGATTGCCTGCACCTGGGTCTCCAGCAGATGTATAAAGGATGGTGGAGATCCCAGTTCCGGCGCCAGACTGTTAGCTTGCCCAAGACGTGGCTCACGCTTTCTCCACCACCCCTGCTGCTCCCCTGGGCTCATCCTACTCCGCTCCCGACGCAGACCACTCCATGCTGGACTTTCCCCCATCAACATTCATCGCCTTACCCTTACAATAAACCTCAGAACTCCAATTGTGTCCTGCGCTTGGATCCTCCCTTTCCTGCTCCCCGCCTAACAAACCCTCCAATCCTATCTAGAACATCTAGAAGAACAAGAATGTCCATCAATCCTAAATGTTCACTTGCAAGTGAACCCTAATGTAATTCTTTCTTAGTGTGAAAGCAAGCAGACAATCCAGCAGACTGGTGGAAGAAAAATGACCTGAATTAATTAGATTTTGATGGAAGAAAATGCAAAACAAAAATGGCATGACTAATCCGTTAGGACATGGAGGATGAAGATGTGCAGTTGCTTATTGACAAAAACTTATAAGAATAAATATTGTAACTACTTTAAAATTTGTGAACAAGACAGCTGGATTGCATGAATATGTGTTGGGTCAATTGTTTCTCTTTGTCTTACTGTTTTGTTTTCATTGTCATTTTGGACAGTACACCCCCCAAACAGCAGCTGTAGTACTGTAACTGTAGGCTGCTGTCGGTGTGGTTTAGTACACTGAAGGACAACCTTTTGGGTTGAACAGAGTCTGAGTGAACTGAATTTACTGGACCCTCTGGATTTGACTGTGACCTTGAACTTGAAAATGTCCTTCAAAGTGGGATATCGATATGTGGGGCAATTTATACTTTAAAGACATTTGCTATACTGGTGGCAAATTAACTGTTTTGTTTCCTCTGTTTCCGTATAGCAATGCCATTGCATTGGCCAAACTCAAAATGTTTGTTTTTTTTATATCACATACAAACTCAAAATGCCAAATATTATTATTCATTTGTACTTTTCCAAAAGCAGATTGGAAAAAGTAAAAAAAAAAAAAACTGTCATAGATTTTATGTCACAGCTGATCCCCCACCGAGCCTCCGCTGGTGTGTGTGGCAGAATGTGCCTGCTGCATCTACCTCTATGTGTGTTTGTACACAGAGATAGACGGAGGTGTGGTGACAGCATGAGAGAAGTGCATGGTTGTGTAATGAAACCCATAATTACAGGGTGAAAGACGGGTATTGTTTGTGCGATTGACAAGTCTCTTTCAGTCACGAGTGCAGTTTTCTGTCGAAGGCCTGTTTTTCTTCTGTCTTTTTTTTCTTCCCTCTCAGACAGCTGAGCACCTTCCGCTGCAGCATAAAAGGCATCACTCTCTCAGAAAGGGAGTGCGCTTTGCGATAATGCATGATTTGCATTTAATTCCTGGAAATGACAGCTTCTGTTATAATACTGTCGAGCCCCAGGTCTAATTCGCATTGTGCCCTTATCTGGTTGCACAATTATTTGTTAAGGGACAAACATCGGCAGCGTATGACATTTATTGGTATCTTGTGGAAGTGATACGGTCAGCCAGTGTACATGTGTATTATGACTAAAACAGGCAGCAGATGTGTCTGGAGTGTAAGGAGGCACCTGTGTACGCCGTGTTTGAATAAAGCCTTGAATGTACTTTTTTTAAATTCATGTTTGTCAACATCTGAGCATTTGCAGCTAAAAAAAAACGATGCTTCCTCTCTTCCTGAAAAGATGAACTGCGCTCCAAATATCAGACGTGTGTCCTCATTAACTTTTCCCCAATAGCAGTTGGCAGCATCATTCACGTCTTGACATCCTCAAGCATCTCATTTCACACCTGTGTTTCCAAATCCTTTTCATATTTGTGAAGTACGTCTTGTACTGTGAACATGATAATGCTCAAACAGCCTTTTTTTTTTTACCCCCAAAGCGCAGCATGTTCCGACAGTACAGACGATTTTAGAGCAACTTCCTTTTGCTAGTCTTTCAGACAAAACTTGCAAACGATGGAATTCCTCAGATATCACATATTTTAATCCTCTTTGTATGTCACTGGAGAATGATGGGAGCAATGGGTCCCTTGCAGTTGAGTTCGATTGTTGCTGAGGAGAGGATTCTTTTGGGATAAAATGAAGGAAACAACAAGAATAATCCTGAAGAGAAGAGACCCAATCTACAACACAAATACTTCAATTTCCCAGCACTTCCTTCTCCTATCTCATTGAACTTCCTCATTCTGTCAGCAAAGGGTCATTTCCTCTTCCCAGCCTGACTGCGGAGCACAGAGACCATGTTAGCCTATTATAAAACTTGCCACATGTGGCCTAGTATCATCCCTGCTCCTTGATCAGTGATTAAAATAGTCTAGCGTGTTGGCATTCCCAGTGAGAGCCTGTCAGCCCTCTTAGAGAGCTGTGCTCGAACTCAATCGCTGCACCTCATCTGCCACCTGCATCGTTCATAAAATGAGTTTGCCCCATTTTCAAGGCCAGGAAACGGCCCCACGGAGTGCCACCTTCATTTGACATTACCAGACGGGCTGTGTCACATATGCTATCATTTCGATGTGTGCTCCTGCTTGTTTCTGAAAGGACCAGCTCTTAAGCAATGACACATAGGGTTTCTTTTGCACTTTTTACAAGTGTTATCCTGAAAGTTTCTCTCTGGAACCAGAGCAGGAAATATTGAACATCCTTCCAGAATGTGGCATGTCCCTCTATCATGTGCTCTCCTCAACTCACTGCAAATTAATTCCCTTAGGATGCCAAGACATTTCTGTGTACCATTCAGATTGTCAAGTTCAGAGGTGAAGTGGTTAATAATGATGAAACAATGTACATGCACTGGAGGGGAGTTTGGATGTGCCAAATGTTTTGTTCAAAAGAATTCCCAAAGGATTTACAATTTGTCTCAGCGTTCCCAGGCCCTTCACAGTTTAATAACTCAATAGATTACCTGCCGCTTTTTCCAGGGACATTAAACTAAGTTCCCCTCAGAATCGATGGGAAAGAGCTTTTCAGTTATAAGCATTGCTCAATACTGCACACTTAATTTCACACACCAAACAGGCTCCTACATTTAATTATACCTCATGGAGCGGCTTTAATTGCACCACTGTAAAGTTACATGAAGTAGCTGTTAATGAGAAAAGGACAGAAGGGCATTGCTTTAAATAAGAAAGGTTGATTTCCTAAAGTAAAGTCATTTTTTAAAGGGCAGATTCAAAACCAAAGAGGCACGTCTTCATAACCAGGAGATTTGACTGAACATGAGGAAACTGTATCTTTGACTGGAAGCAGGTAGGAAGGAGTTAACAAAGTCCGATTGCTCGTCACCGCCAAGAAGGTCTTTGGAAGGTCTTTTTCAAGTGTGACACTTATTGCTGCAGACTATTTACCCACGCTTGTGCTTTTATTTATTGCATGGTTCCACGCCATGAATTATCTAATGTCTTATGAACCATAAATTTCCCTAATGCAGTTTTGCGCCCTTCATCGACAGCTACCAACAAATGTATGCACGCACACACAAACACAATCAAGCACATATGTACATCATCAGAGATACTGCCCCATGCAGGACCACTTCCTAAATTTTAATGAGAACCGAGATGGCTCAGTACTCACGTGTTTGCTGGTGGTAAGTGATAAAAAGCATCCGCCATAAGAACCCTTCTTGTCCTTCTGAGGCCCTTGTGGAAGCAGTAAAGCTTCAGTCACCGATCAATCAGTGAGAGTACCGCAATATTGTTTACTAGAGCAGCTCATTAAGCAATGTAGCAGAACATGCTAACTTCATTTAAAGTGAGATTTATTGTGACCTGAGCAGCAAAGAACCACTGTCATGGAGTTCAACTCTGTGGATCTGGGTTGCTAAATTACAACCAAAGTCGTTGATAAATTGCCCTGTGCACAAATAACCTACTTACTGTTTTCCAGATAGACAATAATGAAGAATCATTTGATGCTGAAGTGGAGCACACCAAAGTCATTTGCCATCACGCCATCAAGCCTAAGTGTTAGACAAAACATGCACACAGGGACCAGGTTAAAAATGGAAGTGCCCCGGCAATATGCTCCGACACGGAAGGCTTTCATTAACTTGACAAGGCAGGTAAAGTTGCAGTTAAACTTTCATTTTGCAGTCCAGCTAACAACACAAAAGCCATCAAGGACATTTCTGCTCTGCTTTAGACTTCAAAGTAAAGCCCAGGTCTGATCATCTTTAGATCTATTTTAAAAGTGCTTCCAGTGGTCATTTAACTATGAGTTTTCAGTTTTTAGCCAAAATAAATAAAGGTAATCTCACACTCTCACATTTCTCTGCTGACAGTAAAAACAAGTGCACGCAGATGGAAGAGCCTTTGTGAGCAAAAGGTCCTGAGTGTGATTGTATTTTTCCAAAGTAGATGTAGACTGCACACGCTGTCTCATATGTAACAAAAATGTGGCTGTAAGGGTGGTAACACCATTAACCTGTCCAAGCACTGCACTAAAATACATCAGATTCTAGCGGAAAGGTGCTCAGCGTTTGACTGTCCAAGTGAGCACCGCTTTTGTTTCAACAGGTGTGAATGCTAGCAATCCACATGTGCAGCACGTGACTGAAGTCTATTTTATTAAAGATAAATGCATGAAATTTGATTAAAAAGGAGGGGGTTAATGAATATGGCTACCAGCACTGTAAATAAACAACAATCATATATTAACAGGCTGAACATTCATATTGTTACTCGATAATAATAAATTACTTGACATACAATCTGAAATAATTAAAACAACATTGCGTACTTTTATTTCCATTGTGATTATTCTTTGAAGTGAGCACGTTATTTATGATACTCTGCATTTATGTTCTTAAGTGCACTGTTTACCTTGTTATGATATTATTACAAGACACCTTAGAATTATTTAATATTCTTATTATCGATTAGAGAAGTAATATTGATCAAATCTTTACGATACCCAAACGGGGTCGTTTTAAAGACAGTGTCTGTGGAGCTGCAGGAGTTCATTAAAAATTTACCTCTGAGTTGCGAACAGGACTGTTGACGCGGAGCATACCCGCCCCCCTTCCCAACACCCAGAATTGAGAGCTCTCTGTTTGCATGTTTTCCCGTTACACTCCCTACCATTATCGATTCAAAAGGGGCAAGCAATACTGGAGCCATCCAGCCGTACAGTTTTGAGCCAGATACCAGCTCGGGCAACGAAAAAAAAGACGTGTGTGGATGTAAATGTTATGCCACAAATAAGCTCTTTTTCAAACTGCTTTTATTATTTTAGGTTTCGATTCATAAGAATTTGAATAAAGAAATACACAGAAATGCATTTTTAAGCTTACATTTCTTTATACACAGTACGTCATCTATCACCAGAAAAATGGCACAAGGACACGTTTAAAACCCAATTTTCATCAGAGTGGGTCTTTAAGTTTCTTTAAAAAGTTCAGAACAGAGTTTATAAAACCCTTAAGAATGCTGTTGACAATTAAAACAATTAAATCATTTTGCAACAAAAAAATTCTAAGTAAATTCTGAGCTTCCATGTTCTGAACACGTCTATAAATAACAGTAAAGTAAGGCAGGTTGACAGCTTCACTCATTTTATCCAGTCACACACACTATTTAGCACATCTGTGGAAGTGACACGGACACTCTGACAGGACTCCCACTGAGGAGCAGGTCACGCTGAAGTCCAATGATCAGGACTCTCTGCGGGGTGCTTCAGGCGTTTTCTCAGCTATCAGGTCCAGAGGCATCTCGATCTGTATTGCAACCGCCTCTGGGGAGTAGTCACACTTTTAAGAGACGTAAATTAAGTGGAAAAATGTCTGCTCACTCACTGATGTAATTATCTGTCCTGGATTAACATCTGTTCACAAACCTGAGTGCCAAGTCCTCTTCAACATGTGCCAGTATCTTGTGGCAGTGCTGTCCATGTGTGCCTGCGTCTATTTCCAAACACCGTGTATTTTGGCAGCAGCTGCTGCAACTTTTCATTTTGACATCCTCAACATTTGTGTATTTATGTGAGAATTTTGGCTGCAGTCATTGAGAATACCAGTATTGCAATATTGTTTAACCAGCTTTACTACTTTGAGGATGAAACCACAGCTTTGAAAACACTCCAAGTATTATTTTATTCTATACACAGTAACTGTAAGATTAGCGCACTGTAGTTTTTTAAAAAAAAAAAAAAATACAGTATTACGCTTGTTTTACATCCATCACAATTTCATAAGATGTGCCATGTTGGAGATCCTCTTAAAATGAAATATTTGTGACAGCATTTTATGAAAAAAGATCTAACATTTTTGGTGGATCATTTCAAATATGAATAAAAGTTTGTGAAAAGCTGCACAGCTTTACAAAAACGGTTTGAAAACAAGAGAAACACAGCCAATTTAGTAAACTGGTTTAAAGTAAAGCAGATATCCAGATCTCCTGTGTAATTCTGTGATGTAAAACAATAAAAGCATGATGTAATTTAGACTAAAACGTAATTTTTTTGTGTTTTATTGGGGTTCAGCTCTACATGGAGCATGACATTTCATTTGTTCCATATGTCAATTTGTACAGTACATTACCCTTGTATAAGATTCCATAAATACAGGAGTAAGTATAAAAAGTGTAACTTGTGATGGAATGATGTCATCATGAGAGCACTGAGAATGCAAAACAGAGGAAAAACACTCCTCACAATCAAGTTATCATTCTGCAATCTTTGTCTGAAAATGCCTAAATTGAGTCAAGAAGATCCAAATTTTGTCAAGTGAAATGAAGACTTGCCAGAAGTAGTCCTCTTTTGTCGTATGATCTACTTTATTTTGGACTACTTTAGTCAAATGCTAAAACAAGCCTTCATAGTCTGTTCATTTGTAAACAGCTAAAACAATTCTTCTTTGATTTTGCTTTTCTTGTTAAAAAGTAAATTTTTAAGCAGACTTACTGTAAGTTCAACCAGTTAATCCTTCCCTGTAGTTGGGACCAGTCTGTAATGCTCATTAGCATGCTTTATTTATCTATTTTGCATACCCATGTGCGTGTCAGGGTGGGCGTTCAACCACTGCCTTCTTCACACATTAACAACTCTGTTGCAGCAAAGCTCAGGTGGCCTGTGTGTACTGGAGAGCCTGCTTGATATTCAGCTTGCAATCCAGGGCTAATCCATTATGCATGGGCATTGTTATACTCCCCTTCTCTCCCCCACCCCCTTATTAAAAAGGCCAAGTTTTCCTGCCTCTGCTCTAGGTGTAAGCTAAATGAAGAATTCCATTTGAGATGTGGTTATTGACATGCAGTAACCAAAGGATCACGCTTTACTTTTGCAACACTGTGGAAATGTCATCCAATAGAAGTGCATGAAAATCTATCTAGATGACCCATGGGTATAGATGACGACTATTCCCAAGAATGTTAAAGCCACTGGGAGCAAATTATAATTGAACTATATCATGGAAAGGAAAATTTGCCTCTCCTCTTGTTAACTGGGCTCTAATTATCTTTACTCTTTAGTTATTGGAGCGGAGGGGATAGAGCACTGTCCTCTCTATTAGATCAACTGTCTGGGGAGTTTTTTAGCTATAGGTTAATGAACTGCAGAATATCATGCAGAATGCAATCACAGCTCAGCCGATATTACCAAGGATATGATGTTACTGAGCATGTGCACTAGGGGTTGGGGGGAAGTCAGCCCTCTGGGGAGCATAACCTCGTACTTTCAGAAACATATAATAAGCGACGATGCCATGCTGGTTTTTTCTAATGGAATGCTCTATATCTGAAATCATCTGCCCTACTTGCCACACAAATGGTTCTGGCCGAGGGATATTTTCAAGTAGTCATTATAAATGCAAGACATGCTTTAGCGAGCTCAGTTAGTGCAAGATTTGTGTACCCTTTGGCTTGTCAAATGATTCTGTAATTGATTAGATTAATACTGATCAGTGTTAATGCTGAGCACAGGGTGGACTGAAGTCAGTTTAGATTGGATAATTGAATAAAGTAAGTTAGTGTGAATGTGCTATCAGTTTTTAAAGGATTTGGAAATCGTCAAAAAATGAACAATCATAAATTCTGTAAGGTTTCTTTATTGTTGTATTAGATTTGTATGTGGTTTTGAAATAAAAGTGTTTATTTGTAGTAACTTTTTAAGAGTAATGTCACTTGCATATTACAATCTAAAAGTCAGTGGAGCTGCTGACTGTAAAAACATGATGATGCTACAGCTGTATTCAGTATCAAGTAGGGTCACTGTCCCTAAAGACTTTTCCAATAATCTTAAGCAGAGGAAAGGACATTTGCATTTAGTGGACCAATTATAGTAATACTTCCCATTCATTTGCTGGCTCAAAGAGATGCAAAACAGAAGGAAGCACAAAGAAAAGGATTTTTTTTTTGTTTCAAAGACTTTACATTCCCTAATCAGTCGTGCTAGTATTTTAGTGGGCTGAGACAGCTTACTGTAAATTGTGAAAAGCATTTAGAGGAGGGTCTTTCAAAATGTCTTTAAACCTTTGCAGGACTTTTCACTCCTATCTCGAATGTCTTAAACACATTTAGAACTGTTCTAAATTCACTTTTTTTTTGGTAAGAGAAAACCTTTTCAGAACTTTGTTATATATAGTCCACACCTTCAAAGTCTGGTCTACTTGAAAAACAAAGAGCTGCATCAGAGTTAACGGGGACATTTTGTGTGGTTCATCCACAATGTGAATGATCCATCCCGTGGACATTTGAGTTTGGTTTAGTGGGAACACATAACATAGGGCAACATGGGCAAACTAAAAGGTACAGCTGCGTATCAATATTTATGTACTGATAAATATCTGGATGTACAATTTAGTTCTCTAAATTGTAAGACTGTTTTATTATTATTTGTTTTGCTTTTTTTATTGCTGTTTAGATCTTTAAAATGCATTGGCTTTGAGTGATTTGTTGATGTAGCCACCGTACATTTGTGCTCTACTCATAGTCCCTTACATGAAAAAATGTATAGCAACACTTATGATGCATATATTGTGAACCTAGCATCTGCTTTAATCATGTCTATCTTTTATTACCAGATGAGTCCAAATGTGACAACTCCATCAGTTGAGTCGGACGTGAGAAAACTTGCTGCTTGTCACCACAGTGGACCTGTTTAAGTTAATTTTAGACAAACTGATAGAGGGTAAGTTGTTCACCTGTGTATATGATACTGCGATAAGGCATTTCTGACACACGAATAGACAGATCTTTGTCTAACTACTAGAGGCATGAATAAAATCACTTATATTTTTGCTTCTGTAAATGCTAAATGGCTGAAGTGGTATGATGTATATTTGCATCAACGCCCATGAAAGGGGTAAAAGTTAGCCATTGTAATTGTGAGCATATGAAAGTGTAAAATAACAAAAAAGTTTCATTTAAATTCGCATTCAGCTTCAATGAACAGAAAGAGTAAAATGAAAGAGCAAAACCGATAATGGCAAAATAGCAGTGACGCAACAATAGCTGTGAAAAAACACTAAAAATAGCTGGGATAGATAGAAAGTGAAATTGCTTGCTGAGGTTCTGACTTGATATAATAAATGATACACGAGAAAGGCAAAAAGCAAAACAACTAAAATAAAAACAGGATCAATACTATATCAGGATTTTGAAAATTGCTTGGAAACATCTCTTGAGTGTTCACACTGAAAACAGAGTTTATATCTCCTGCAGCACAGCATCAGTTGATCCGGTCTTCCTTCTGGTCCTGCTTCACTGTCATAGCTGATGCTTACAAACCAATCACTGTTTTGTAAAAGGTCTCCTGGAATAACTTTTTATGCCTACAATCTTGCTTTTTCTTATTATTAACTAGTGCTTTCAGGTGATCACATTTTTTAATTGCGATTAATCACACGATTGTCCTTAGTTGACTCGTAATGTTACTTTTTTGTAGACAAAAAAAATTGTGTACTTAAAGAGCATTTAGGAGTTTTACGTTATTTATAAGAACAAAAAATTCTGAAATGCATTTTTTTAAGATTGAAAATCCTTTATTTTTGTAACATTTCATTCAGAAAAAATTCTGAAGAACAAAAACTTGCTGCAACATTGATTGGGTCATTGACTGGTCTGTAAGCTGTAGCTATCCATTTGGCTACAATCATTGAAAGCTTGCTCATTTTTGAGGCGGTCAGACGTTTTTGCTGCAATTTAACTTTCCAGCGTCATCTGCTTTGCATTGGAGGGCTGAGGTGAGGAACCTGGGAGAGCGGTGTGTTTGGCTAGCAGGTGGTACTTCAAACTTGATGTGCTGCCATGATAACTCATCTTACACCGCCAGTAACTACAAATCACTTTAGTTTTGCCCAGAGAGCCACCTGGCATGGTCTTAGAGAGAAACTTGCCATTTCAGTCCTTTCTCGCCATCCATTTCTGCCTTGTACTTCTGAATGGGGCAGTGGTATGGAAAGGCGTGAGTGCCAAAATTCAAAAGCTGCCATTAATACCGTCAAAAAAAATTGACAGTGTCAAACGTTTTCAAACTGCTTTCAAAGCGCTGTCAAACTGACAGCCACAGAACTTCAGCTAGAAAAAAAATAAAACAGTTTAATTTTCCACAGGCTGTGACTATTAACACATTGCACTTTCAGTAATGTATACGAAGCAATTAGAGGAGTATGAATTCATTTTAACGAGTCAATTTCTATCATAATTTGCAATAGCCAAAACGATTCACAGTTAATATTAGTTCATTTTGAACGATCCGATTCTCTCCCCAAATCGTTCCAGGACATCTTCAGGCAAAACTTCCACCAGTGTGACACAGAGATAAATATTTGGATCCTGGTCAGTGCAGGTTAAATTTTCCAGACTCCTTGTATTTCTTGCAAGATAATCAAATGTGAATTAAATATGTGTACAAACAAGTAAACTGAACTAAATGCCAAATCCAATCACATTTTGGTTTCATAAGATTCAGTCCACTGTTGTTTTTCACATAAGAGAATACAAAGGGAACATTACTAGAACATTCTACCACTCTGTATGGTCACGTCTTTGCAAAATTCTACACATTGGACTGTCATGTTGGTTGATCATTTTTGCTGTACCACGTGTGTGTTGTCCTCTGTGATGGCTCTAAGTTATACCATATCTCAATCCAAGTGGCATTTTCCAATATTGATAAAATCAATTGACTTCATTTTGAAACAATTGTATAATGGTAGAGGTCTATTTGATTAACAACTTACCTCAGACAGATGGATGTGGTTGGGTCACAGGAATATAAATCAATTCATTGGTTAAGTTGGTTAATTACCCCTAGAAGAAACTGTTACGGATGCTTCTAGTCTTTGACCATAGATCATGAGGGACCTTTTTTGGGAGAAGTCAAATCTACTTCTCTTCTTTCTTGAAAAAGTGCATCTTCTGCAGAGTAACAGGCTAAGTTACATAAAAAAAAACGTTCAGAGCACTTTTTGTTAGCTAAAGTATTGAAATGTTTTTTATAAAGTGGCATTTCTCTTTCATAGTTGGGAACACAGGGCCAATGCCTTCCAGATGATGTCATTTAAAACTTGGAGATGTGGATTGCTCAACTAGTGACAACTTCCTCTGCAATTGTGATTGTTTAATTAAGTGTCGTGTGAAGCTTTTGGTCTGTAACATTGGCACATGCCCCCCAAAAAATCTCTGAGCTTAAATAGCAACACTTAAGTGCATAGTTTATAAAGTTATTAAATATAATCTCTTTTATTATTCGAAATCTCTTTTCTAACTGATTAAACATACATTTTCAAACTTGAAAATTATAAACTTATTGATTTTTGAGTTTATTGCATTGGTGCCTCATATATGTGTTGATGACATCATTGCCATACAGTTAGCAGAACGCTTGTGGTTTTAGCTGGCTTTAATTTAATCTACATGGGTTTACTTTGTGTTTGGTTCACTCGGATTACACTAAACCAGTGAATTAAGACATTTAAATTAGAAACATTTTTTATCTGATTCCTCACAAAGGTTTTGCATTTTCTCAGTTCTGGCCTCAAATCATCTCTGGTTTGTTGACAGACATAAATCTGAAATTAGTTTGTCAAAAACTCCAAGTCAGAATTTTAAGCAAGAATTGATTCTTTAGGAATCTTTTCTGGGTATGACTGTCCTCATCTTATGTGTGACCGCATGCAAATGTAATCAAAGTCAAAAACAAAAATAAAAATAAAAACAAGAAATTTGTCAGAAATGCATATAACATATATATAAAGCTGGGACACTGTTAACCAAAGCTGGGAATTCATGGTTTCATCTGCATGTGGCAGCTCACTGGTCAGTTTCATTTTGACCAATAGATTCTTTTTAATACAGCCCACTTGCTCAATAAGTCACAGATGCTTTGAGATTCTGTTGCTTGAGTATTCATTTGTAATTTACAAGAAGGATCTGTGTAATTTTCGGTGAGGCAGCAGGTCTAGTGCTTGTGTTGTTTTCATTCATTTAGTTTATATCACTGAATCTCGGTGGACCTAAAGCCATCTCATGGCCAGCTCTTCCCCAGCTGGTTCACAGGTGGCTAAGTACACTGTGCTTTTATTTGTCTGGCCTGGCTGTCCAATATTAGCCCTCCTTCTGTCTATGGAACGGCCCCTGATATCGTTATGAGAGAAAATCATGGAATCAAAAACAGTGAAAGGACATTTGGGCAGCAATTCCTGCCTTGGCTAAATCTAACTCCCGATGCTCAGGCCAAAGTGTTTCATTTCAGTCTGAGTACTGATGTTGACTCTGTTCCAGATCTCCACCTGTGTCCATCGCCTCTGATCAGTGTGGGTACCATACTGTGAAGGGATAAGCAACAGCAGGATGCTCTCATCTTTTCCCGGTCTTTCCATTCCGATGAGCACGGAGAGATTATCAGCACTACAAACTGTGTGAATCTCAATCCTTCATGCTTGACCCAAAATTGATGTAAATAAGATTAGTTGTTAGCTGTAGCTGCCTTTTCAAAAAGCTTGTAACCCTGCACTTTGGAAAGTGTTTACTTGAAATGAAAGAAGTTTTCTTCTTGTGGTTTAGTTGCAGTTCAGAGTTTGTTGTTTTGGGCAAAGAAGAGTTTTGAAAACTTTATAGATGCAAAGAAATGCAACAGTTTATCCACTTTTTTTGGCAAAAATATTAAGAAATACTGATAATATAAGATAATACAATAAAAATATATGTTAGCAGGAGTTCAATTTCAACCTGAAATTCAAAAAAGGATGACATATTTTGAGCAATACTTAGGTACCTCCTTTGATTCATACGACTCTGCGAGAATTATCACATTTTGTTGATAAATGTTGGAGCAAACCCTTTTTTTTTGTTATTTTTTTTTTTTGTTTCCATCAGCCTCAGACTACCAAACAGTTGAACAGACAAACAGGAATTAGGACTTGTTTCAGTTAGTTGATGCTGAGCTGATTAGAAGTCCCTCTCCAGACATCTTTTGATCTATTGTAAAAGTGTTACCAGTGGTCTTTCAATTGTGAATTCGCTTTTTCCTGCCAAAAAACCCCCTAAAAAACCTGTATAGTTTTTTAGAACATTGTTTCTGCAGAGCAGCAGTAGTTCATTAGACATTCCCTTCTGAGTTGTGGGTGGGACAGTTGGCATAGATCGCACTTCCCATCATCCCTTTGTTTACACTCTCCCACTAGCATACAGCCCATCACGACATAACATTCATATTTTTGTTACTGCTGCAACAAATAATGATGAGCAATACTGGAACTATCCAGCTGTACAGTTTTGAGCCAAATGCAAGCTCAGATAAGATAAGCAAAGAATGGAGCACTGCTGGGAGCTTGTGGCTTGTCGTTGTAGATTTATGTCACAACTACAAGCTTTTTCCAACACCGTTTTTTTTTCCTGTCTGATTCACAACAATTTGAACAAAGAAATACTCAGAAATGCAATTTCAAGCATACATTTTCTTTATGTCCGCCATCACGAGCTTTAATGACCACTAAAGCCAAACAAATCTACTTTGGTCTCATCTACCTAAAGGGCATCGTGTTGGAGGATTTGTGGTTTACAGATGCAAGTTTTTTTGGTAATTGTTACTGCTATTCTTCCATCTTTATTTTACAGATAATAGACTCCTTCATTTAACAACCCTTTGAACAACCGATGGTTTATTAATGTTTCTTCCCACAGGTTTATCCATATCAGTAAAACCTTTGGTATAAAAAATATAACTATTTTTCATTTTAATTCCTTTGGAGGCCAATGTTGTGGTGACTTTTAGTGGTATTTTCACTGAGATCTCTGAAAATATTTTTGAAATTTGTCACAAGGAAAATGTTGAACGTACCTGAAAATGATGAGGAAATGCTTTTATTGTCATCTAACATGTATGCAGAACTAATTGCTTCTCTTAGACCATTGTTTTTGTCTTCACCTCTTGACACCGTGTTGAGGCTAAAAGCAGCAGAGCAGTGATCTGACAAAACTTTTACGTTCGTAGAGGTTTACAAGAGAAGTCTAATGGGTAATTCACCAAGTGCTAATGATTTGCAGCAGCTGCTGTTCTATTGCTCATGTCTGTTTTTTTCCTTTTGGCTTCATATGATTTTAATAAGTAGTGACACTGAAATGAAGTTTAATTTAGGCTTTTTTTGAGGATGTATTTGCAAAATAGCAAAACACCACAACTGGGTGAGTTTAAATGTGTCTCAATCATAAAAAAACAGTCTGTAAAGGAAGAATAAAAGGTTTCCGACACAAATAAAGTGGAGCTCTACAATCGTAGGAAAACAAAATACTGAAAAAACTTTTCAAGACCCTTTTAAAAAGAATCTTCAAATATCTACATTTTTGTCAAACCCTGCTTTATTCATTAACTTTTTAAGAAGAAAACATCAAACATACCAAAACTTCAGTGCTATGCTTTTAATGCAAAGCAAGAAATCGTCAATTGTTGTGTTGACTTGCTCAGTGGACTGGGCCAATGACCAAAAAGGTTGGGCACAGTCTGGTTTTCTAATGCCAGAAAACCTAGCAAGGATAACCTGGCATAAAGAATGAAAAATAAATGGACCCAACTGCTTTCTGAAAATTCTAATTTTCAAAAGAATCAAAAAACACGTCGTGCAAGGGCGTGAAAGTTTAAGTTGTCTACTCATAAGGCTAGGATATCTGGATAACAAAGATACACTTTTTGTTTTTGTTTTTTTAAATAACATAATCGCCAGCTTACAAACGGAGATTCAAAATAAATCACTTTTCTATAAACACTATAATTTTCTGAGGTAGGTTTTCTTTGTGGGTGTGCAACATTGTAGCTTCTATGCGGTACTCTCTAAAAAATAGGATAGGCATGTTTGAAAACTGGGTCTTTTACTGTGACAGGATTCTGTTTCTGTGGTGGTTTCAGACAGTATTCAGGCCAGAAATGATTGTTCAGGACCAATCACACTGGAACTCATGGCTTTCCCACATGTCTGTTCAAGCAATCATTGCTCATTCTACTTTTCTGCTCTGATATATGCTTTGACTTCTCTGCATGGCCTCACTGGTTTGTTGTTGCTTCTCTGCTTTACAATCTACACCACATTCAAGCATTCATTGTCTGCCTGTCGCTAACCCAGTTTGTTAATGTTTCCCAATCCTTTTCTTTAGTGTCTGACCGGTTGGGTTTGTTCTTATGTTGCTGGATGCTGAATTGGTGGCCATGGCAAAAGCTTCCATGTGCGTGACCCTGTTAATGTTATCAATATCTGATTGCTGTCAAGAACTGTTTTGCTCACAAAAACGAGAAAACAGAGGTTGTTTGGAGATTTTCTAATACTGTGAAAAGCTATAGAATCTAGCTTCCTGCTCCAATGACCTTCAAAAATTCCACCTGGTATTCAACAGAACCTGCTACCTCCTCCTTCCCCTGCCCATTACCAGAAAAGCAATGATGAATTCCACTTGCACAGAGTAAGACATATTTTTAACAAGGCCTATGTTTCCAACCTCTGACGAAATATGAAGTTACCTTTATACTTAATTTTAAAAAGTATGCCAAGAATACTTTCAATTACTACCTGAAAATAGAGAAAATTATTGATATAACATTTTTTGCTGCTGCTTCTCTAAAAGAATGATCGCTTTATGTATCTTTGATATAACATTATTAATTAAAAGCACACTTAACCCCTTGTTTTTTATTACATATGAAACTTAACACATATGGCAGCAAACACAGGCAGGACATATGCAAATGTACTGTCTGGCAACATACGTTATTTTCACAAAGAAGTGTTTCATGAAGTGTAAAAAAAGCTCCATAGCTGCCTTTCTGTCTAGAAAATACAAACTGCATCCAATGTGCCCTTGAGAACAGGAACTCAATGTGAACTACTTCAAAGCAAAAAGCTAAAACTACAACAAAAAACCCTCCCAGACACCTTTACAACCCGCTTAACTTTTCACAATTCATTATTACTTTATGTCAAGATCTGATACAAATGTTCTAAATTAAATTTGATATTGGGCCAGGTTTTTGTAGATATACACAGCGTGGCAATGTTTAGCTGTGAGCCACAAAAAATACTAATCATCGGAACAATGATCAAGACTTCAGCCTTCTGAGTTAATTGGAGTGTTTGTGTGTGTTATTTATATTAAATTTGTCTGGAAATGTTAAGGTCTGAAATGCTGAATCCAGCATTTCTTTAACCTCTAAGAACAGTTGAACTCTTAAAGGATGAACGACAGCAGGATGAAGGTTTTGCACACACACACACACACACACAAAACAAGCTTTTTGAAGCCTCTGAAATATCACAAATGTGCATAAAATGGCCTTAGTTGTGGCACATGTTGCAATGTGATTTAAGTCTTAATCACATTCACCTCTATGGGAGGGGGTCGTCCCATACAGGTGCTGCAGGTTTTTAGGTTGTTCAGGCCAATGGAGATTCGTAGAGAGGAGCGACTGCATCTTAAAGGGAGTGCAGGTGTGCGTTGCACTTCCCTTAAGGCCTGTGTGGCCACCTCGAGGGACGTCATACAACTGGAATATGTAATTGTAAAGCATTTATAAGGGTATTGTTTGTTGCACACTCTTATGACAGGAAGTGCAGGTAATATGTAGGATGCCCACAAAAACTACAATCTAACTGTCTAATTTCTAAGCAGAGTGCTCATCCTGTGAACAGCACTAATAGGCTCCTTGCAAAGGATTTGAGGGAGCTTAGAGGACACTCCTCACAAGTGTTCGCTACAACCTGTCATCCAGAGCATGCCTGTAAAAAAAAAAAAATGTGCATGAAAATGCGCGTGAACATTTTCCCTCTACAGGCTCACCAAGCGGTCTACATGATGTTTTGTGCGGGCCACTTCTGTGCCTCATGCAGGTTTGCTCGTATCCACCTGTAAAGGTAAATGTGACAAAAACTTTAAACTTAAGTATGAAACCTATTCTCTTCAGCACATTTTAGTAGTATTATGCAGCCCATTTTCATCTGTCGAACAAATCCTTACCATCCATCTACAGGGTATGTGTAAACTTGTTAGAACATTTTAACCTGCCATCTTACTCTCTACTTGTTTACTTCATATTGTTTGAGGTAATGAATGTTAAATGCTGTAGGATGTGTTCTACAAGCAGAGTGATAAATAGTGCACAGGCAAACAAAAATGTCAGATCAAGTCAGCATTTGCATTTGATGTAAATAAACACATTCAGAAGATTGAGTTCCAACTTCTTATGACTAAAACATTGGAGAAACACTCTAATGTGCTTTGAGAAGTTAAAAGTAAATGAAGTTAAATTCATATCGCAAGACTTTGTCAAAAATGTTTCAATTTTTTAAGCCAACATCATGTTCATGTACCATACTTTTTAGGACGATAGGATAATACAATTCAAAAACTGGCTAAATTGTAGATAAGTTATGAACTACCATTGAACTGGTGTGCTACATTTAAAGCTGAGAACAACCCTCTTGCTGCACTTGCTGGTCCTGCTGCTCAGTTAGTGTGCTCAGTGTTTGCAAACAAGGCTAAGTAATTTAAAAATACTGAAAAATTGCACTTTTGAGGCCTTCAATCAGGAAATGATTACACTGCAAAAATCAAAATGTATGAAAACCAAAGTCAGTCATATGATTGGAGCGCAGTCAGTAAAGCTGCATTCACTTGTGGGATACAACGCAAATGAACGAGAGTGTGTGTCCTAGCTATTTAAATGCAAAGTAGTTTTACTTTAGTGCAGGGGCACACTTTTCTTTTGTGACCAAACACTGAGAGGGGAGAACGGCATAAAGTCAAGGTTTGTAGATGGACAGATGGATGCATAAAAGGAAGGAGAGTAAGATGAAAGCAAGGCATGATCTTGGGGGTTTGGGACCTGAAGTACCTGGTCCAAATATTGAGAAGGCCAGCTGGGGTTTTTGGCAAACATATTGAGCACCAAGAGGCAGACCCCAAGCCCCCAAACTAATCCTGCTGCAGGTGATTTTGTTTATAGAATTTTAGAAATGAGCAGAAGATTGCATTCTCTGGTTTTTTTCCCCTTTGAATTCCTGTTGACTTAGAACCCATTATAAGAACCAATGTCATTTAAAATATTTTACATTTTTAAGAAACAAAAAAGGAGAAAAATACATTCTGTCAAGATGTTGCATGATGTATTCATGGTTAGCTTTAACCATTGCGTCAACAACTTTCTTCTGTTAAATAATTTCTTCATCATCTTCACAAAACATACATTACTAAGGAATGAAAAACTGCATGAAATATTTAAAGTCACAACTTCAACATTTTAGATTTGGAAATTCTGCAAAAGGATAAACGTGTCACATTTCTGAAGTTTTGTCAGCAACCACTGACCTACTTTTTAGGACCCAAAAATACCATGTCAGGACTGGATTCAGAATATGTGTAGATATAAATGTTAGCAGTTCCTTTTAGATCTTTTCAGAAGACAAGCTGGAGTTTTGACACAAAGAAAGCTGATACTGATGCAAATATGTTGCAGAGTATATCCGCAGAACAAAAACATAAAGACAATATTTTTGTTTTTGCTCCTATTTGTCATGAGATGAACTCAGAAATCTGAAGCATTTTCTACAAACACAAAAGTGATGGTGAACACTTCTTTGCGGAGGTAATCCATCCCACCTCACAGGTATGCTATATCTAGATGATGATTAGACTGCCTAATTATTGCACAGGTGTGCCTTAGACTGGTCACAGTAAAATGTCACTCTGAGACTCAGAAAACCGGTCATAATCTGGTTTGATCAGCTCATACAGTTCAACACATCTCCTTCACATAGAGTTGATCAGGTTGTCAATTGTGGAATGTTTGTCCACTCTTCTTCAATGGCTGTGCAAAGTTGCTGGCAGGAACTGAAACATACTGTCGCTAGAGCATCCCAAACATGCTCAATGTGTGGCATGTCCACTGAGTGTGCTTGCCATGCAAGGAACTGGGATGTTTTCAGCTTCCGTGAATTGTGTACAGATCCTTGCAATATGGGCCAAACATTATCATGATGCAACATGAGGTGATGGGCCTCAGGATCTTGTCACAGTTATCAATAAAATGCACCTGTGTTCTTTATCCACAACATACGCCTGCCCATACCATAACCCCACTGCCACCACGGACCACGATTGACCCTGATCAACTCCATGCAAAGGAGATGTGTGACACTATGAGACAAATGGTGGTCACACAAGACATTGATCAGTTTTCTGAGACCCAAGACCCGTCCAGTAAAACAAAATGTTGCGCTTCAGAGTGGGCTTTTATTGTGACCAGTCTAAGGCACACCTGTGCAATAATTATGCTGTCTAGTCAGCATCTTGATATGGCACACCTGTGACGTGGGATATATTTTCTCAACAAATCTTCACTATCACAAATTTGGGAACAATGTTTCTGAAAAAAATGTTATTTTATATATGGAGAAATTTTTCTCAGATTTTTGAGTTCATCTCATGACAAATGGGAGCAAAAGAAAAAGTGTTTATATTTTTGTTCAGTTTTTAAGTATAACCCCATAACACAAAAAGATCTTCTTTGATGATTACCTGATGACCTTGTAGGTCTTTTATTTCACCATTTCTAAAGTATCCTCCATCAACTACAGGCAATTAGTTGAAAGCGTGGAATTAGAGCAGTATTTCTGTGTGGGTTGCAGACCTTTTCTGCAAAATCAAGACATGCTATTTAAGCCTCAGGAGGGAGCCCTAAAAATTACCTCTTTTCAGGTTACCTAAAGATATTTAAGGGTAAATGACAACTTGGTCTTTTTTTTCCCACCTCCTGCTCTCTTTCTCTCAGTTGCTATTTGAGTGGCAGGTACAGCCTGTGACAAACAGGGCTTGTAACATGCTCCAAATCTGTCAGGGCTGATTGCAGTTTGCTTTGACTAAAAGCAACATCATCGAAAAAAAAAAAAAGAAAGAAAGAAGGGAATGGATTTAGACACCACACCCAGCTGATGAGATTAAAAGGGAAAATGTGTGATGAAATATTCAATTTATTTGACTTTCATTTGGTAACTTGCCTATAGAGTCCTAAACCTGCTGTTGCTTTTTGTTGTTAAATATATTTTAGTTCCAACCATTATGCTGCTGGTATAAAAGTTTTTTGTCTATGTAATGGATTTATCTTTAGCCTGTTGGTAAAATCTGCAACATTAGGGTGTTTCCTGGTTGGAATCTGGGAACTGAGGAACCACAATAGATTGGTAACAGCAAGTCCAGTGTGACGGATCTCATTGACTTCAATAGCTTTTATTTGATTTAATTGCTCTCAATCTGGAATTGGAATCCATATTCAGTTGGACTGGGCCTTTATACTTTTAGTTTATGATGGGGTTTGACAAATGACAGGGATAATCTGTCCTTCTGGGTGCTGTGGAAAGCAGTGTAATGTAAGGAGAAACAACTGAGGGTTCTTTCCAACCAACCGCTCGGGGACACTCAATCTCCTTAAAGAAGTTGACATATTGAGCTAAGAGACCACTGTAAAGCTGCATTCCCACTGAAAGCCATTCGCATATCAGACAAATGAATTCTTAGGCCACAGCCAAGCACAGACCCCAGCCAGAGGTTCAAGAAATATTAGTAATGAAAGCTCTGTAGAATTCTTTTTTGGACATTATTTGTGTTTGTTATGCATGTGGCTTGCTTATCAATCAACTTACATATCACTTTGTATTTAAGACAACGTTGGAAGTTTGAGGAAGGATTATAGACAACACAAGACCAGAAATATCATTTTATAAGGATGCTATCAGCTATAAAGGAATGACTGGCATTATCCCGGCGGATGCTGTGCACAGCCCATTACATTTGCTGTCTATTTACTTGATGTTTATTGTTTTACTTGGCTCTCCTTTTCTCTTTCACATTTGGCAATGTTCACACCTGGTTTTGTCCTTTTTTTCTGCTTCATTGGGAGCCACATGTAAGATGAACATGACTCTGCTTTAAAATGAAATGATAGTCACGTAGAGACACTGATTGTGAAGGATGAGATTGTGTCCCCTTCTTCTATTCTACCTTGTTTTACTTGATGGTTTTTTGTGTGAAGAGAGAAGAAGAGGTCAGAAATATGCACTCTTAGCCTCTTTTTTACTACAAATATTAAAGTATTATTCACAATTTGTTATTTTCCTTCATCAAGATTCTAAAGTTAAAGTTTTGTGTGACATCTCATTGATTCTTCGTTTGCTTCAGAGTATTTATTACTGTCATCTTCTTTCCAGCCTTCTCTTTCTGGTTCCCTGTAAAAACCAAAGGGTCAGCGATTAAATGATGTGTGCTGTGGAAAGTAACAGCCAGGTGGTGTAAAACGCATCTGCTGGTTTGGTCTTCCAGACAGAGTCTTAACCATGAAGAGCCTCTGATGCAGAAACGGTCTCAGCTGGTCTGTTCACATTTATTTATTGTCATCTATGGAGAATTCAATTGTGCAGTTTCCTACAAAGCACAAACTGGTTTAATTACTGCAGCCACCACCAGCTTTCCAGTGATGGAGCCTGCAGTCAGTGCCAGTTTTTAAACTGACTTTGAACAACACAACTCATGGCTAAAGTCGATAAATTCCCTACATTTGCACATTTACATTATGTGTTTGAAGTAACCAATTTGTGTTATTTGATAGGAAAATCCAAGACTGTTACAAAAACAGAAGATTTTGTTCCGATATGTTTTTTTTTTTCCCCCAAGACTTAAGCCCACTACACATTTTTCCTTTCTGAGCTGTGGTGCTGATTCATTTGATTCTTCTGCAATAGAATGTTGGTTATATTATCTGTCTGTGCTACAATTATTAAACTTATTCACAGTGGAAGGGTTTATTATTTATTATTATTTAATATAAAAACTTCAAGAATGCATCACAGCAATTTCTGTATACACAGGACTTTAATAATATAGATTATTAAAACAATATACCAAGAGTCTGGTTGTTGATTGCTCACACTGGTCTGATGGCAGATGCTTTTGTATTATAAGAAAAAAAAAGTAAAAATAGTTTGATTTTAGCTAAAGATGCTAATGTGGGCAGAGTAAATGCAGAGAGAAAGTTATGGCAAATTGACAAAGTGTACATTTTTCACTCTAAGCACACAAAAAAAAAACAACACAAAAGAGGCCTCTTTTAACTTTTGCAGACACAAGTGATTATCTGTATTTTCTTGTACAAACAAGATTGAACAATGTTACATTGTTCAGGCTTACATAAAAAAAAAAACTTTCAGTTTTCTTGTAGTCTTTGTGTTTGTTTTGTATTTATTTGTTTAAATTCAGAACTGTTTGAGATGTATTTACCACATTTTTCTGATTATCAGTCACCCCAGAGGATAAGTCGCAGCAACCAAAAATTGCACAATAAAGAAAAAAAAAATCAAACACAAGTTCCCCTTTGAGTACATGTTGCACTTCTGGAAGAAAAGTGCAACATCTCTTAACAACTTTGCCAAGCCTGGCATAATGCTGTTTTCACGCCAAGCGCGATTTTTGCATCAAATTCACATCTGCTGCCTCTCTTTTAACGAGCACCAAATTTTCTGCCCAACGCATTGCTAAAAATGTGTTTATATACTTGACAGTCAAGGCGCTTGTGGGAGGAGCTGCTGTCAATAGTTTTTAGCCTCTTCCCTACATGGAGGACTGACTGTATATGTCTTTGACAATGGATGGAAGGTATGGATGATGCTGAGAGATCAAGTTTATGTATTCTGAAAAGTTCTGCATAAGCATAGGTAAACTCGTCTCCATGTCTGGGTTTTTGCCATCATTCAGGGATTCTCCCAGTACGGTGAGGTTCACCATCAACGGCAGAATCTGCGTCTGAATGACGGCCACTTTCAGCTGCATTTCTGTCTGTCTGTGACCCAGTTTGACCACTTGCTGTCCCACATTAGTCCAAGGAGAGAAAAACATAAAACATTAAAGGCCCCTTCTTATCATTGTCATGACACAAAGAAGAAAAGAATATCATAATGATCAAAGAAAACAAACAGGTTCTCCTCCATGTTGGTTTTGGACTCCACCCACTGATTAGACTGATTGGCTCTTCTTCTGTGTTGCTGTCAATAGTAAATACTGATACACACACCTACCTTGTTAATGGAAAAATAATGAAGATCATGAGACTATTTATTTAAAAGAAAATCACCAGCAATTCGCATCCATTGACTGATAACTGGACTGAGGAACCTCTCCCCCCTCGCATTCCAAATAGGAACTATGCACAAGTCCCATAAAAGCCAAAAGACCCATAGACGTCTATTGAGAAAGAAATGGCTATAAATCAGTCAATATAGTTTTTCCTTCTCGCTCTGATACCTCTTTTTAACCTATTGTTGCTAATCCAATGTATTTTTCATAAAATATTTTCTTTATTGCAAATTATTTAAGTATTAGAGTGGCCAGTCAGCTGCATCAGTAAAAGCAGGTGGTGCTCTCTCCCAAGCCCTCTTTCAGTGGAAGGGGTGTGTTGTTCCAAAAAGCTCACTCCTGATCAGCGAGAGAGGTTGCCATAGAAATGTTGACCCAGAACAAGTTTGACCAATCAGTGCTTACGTCGTCTGGTTCCAACACGACAACATCCATATGGTAGAAAAATGTCGACTGAATTGACTAAATGTCGTTGGAACTGGAGGTGATTTTCTACGGGTGACGTCAGGTGCTTTGTCCACCTGTATACTGTCAATGGTTGTAAGAGAGAATAAGCCGCACCCCCAACCAAACTATGCAAAAATCTGCAACTTGCACCCCAAAAAATATGGAATATATGTCTTTCAATGTTCTTCTCCTAGAAATTAAAACAAGACTTTTGGGTGATGCACGCAGTCAAATGGCTTTGCAACAACAGCTGAGTGCAAACACCTGTTTTTCACCATTTGACATTGAGTACTAACCCAGTATTAGTTATTGGAATTTTTTTTCTTGCCTGATCCGACAAAAAGTAAACTCTGAAAACTTTCTGTTTTAAAAAGCGTTTCCAATATTTGTCCTAGTTTTACAATGTTTCTTCTTATGGACCTTCTTAGAAATATGCCGACAAGTAGAATCAGTTAGGGCATCTACTGAACCAGTTTGCTCACCCGCCTCTGTCTCTGCAGCACCTGCGCATTTGCCATGATAATTATTCTCAAACCTGGCAACCGAGGGGCATCCAAAACATCTGTGTGGGGGTGCCTTGAAAGTGCTTGGCTGCTAGAATAAAAACAATACATTTTTCAAACACTGCCTGTTCCTTCACATCTGATGATGCACTATGATCATTTTATACAATAGATATGTAACACATTGCTCTGTGAAATTTGTGTTTGAAATGGAAAAACAAGCTGCCCGTCTAAATCATCTTTATTGGAAGACACTTCAAAGCAAGCTCGCTCTATAAAGTTATAGAACAGATAAATGCAAATTTTAGGGATGTTTAAATGTATTTCTAAAGCTTTTCTATTTCGGGCATGCTGTTTTACTAATGTCTGTGCAAAAATAACCTCATATCAACCAACTGACATACAAATAAATAGATTACAACCATCAGATCTGAAATTATGGACACATTCTGATCACAGACTGCTTTTTCACCATCCCTCATCAGAACTTAACTGAACTTTACTTTCATAATATAAATACACTTAAATAATGTCATAAGAAGTCTAAATTACAAATGAATGACTGTTAGCAAAGGAGAAATAGAAATCCCTAAAATCTACCATATTAAGGGTTCTTAGGAATGTCACCACCCTCCATCCATCTATCCATCCATCTACCCTCTTAACCCTCTTCATCCCTTTTGGGGTCACGGGGTTGCTGAACCCTATCCAGGCTACTGTTGGGCAAAGGCGGAGTGTACCCGGACAGGTCGCAGGACACATGCACAAGTTTTCCTTTTTCATTTTAAAATATTGCGTATTGCATTAAGAAAACACATTTCGTTCGGCTTTAAAATTTGATGCGTATATTTGAAAGACTTGTCTCCTTATCTGGCATAAAAGTCAAGATTCACCTCATTCTATGTTGTGCAGCTGCTGCACAAACAGCACATAATCCTGCATTCTGGCAAATCTCTGCTGTTTAAAATAATGGGCAGCACATTATTTTGGCTAACAAGATGTGTTCGCCCGTGTTTAACTTGTGTGTGTGTGTGTGTGTGTGTATGTGTCAAGGGCAATTTGGCAATAGGTTTGATGTTTAAGGACTCACAATCATTTGATTAGAAATAACTAAAAACTCCTTCAAAAATTGTGCATGCATGCATATGCACAGGCGCTCAATGCCACACACAGTGTAGTGTGTGATTGATTAGCACAGTGGCACTGGTACAATAGCTCGGAGGGGGTGCAATCCTTAAATAGCAGATTTAAAAGGGGGGAAGTCAAGCCAAGAATTCTGATCAGCTGCAAGAAAACTACTTTGGATGCCATTCTGATGCAAACGCACAATCCTCTGCAGTACAAAAGAGAAAAAAAAAACACAAAACCTAATTTTCCCTTTGATACTCTTGTGCACAGCTCACCTGGAACTTTTCATTTTCTGGTAGTTCAGTTTACATTTGTTGAAACTATCACAAATACACAAAAAAATTATTTTTATTACTAAAATGAATGAGGGAAAGAAAAAAAACAATCAAAAAGATGTAGCATGAATTGAAATGTAAACTTTCCCTCTCAATTTGTAGCTAAAGTATTAGGGACTAAATAGTTAACAACTTGCTTATTCGTCATGAAAAAAAGGGAAAATCACACACAAATATCTCTGCTTATGAAGAAACAAAATTTAATACACAAATGCTAAATGTACTATTTTCTATTATTAAGTAATCTGAAATGGCCTTAGCCTCACCCTTTAAAGCATTATATGTTTTAAATTGACAAGCTTTCATTGCCAAGAATAAACTAATGGTTTTAAAAAAGAAACTTACATCCCAGACAATACTGTTAACCTGACACAAAATAAAAGGAAAATAAATGAAATTAGCAAAAGTATTAAGAGTTTTCTGTGTGTCTGTGGAATTTACAGGGTGAATAACAGACAATGCCATCGCCAGAAAGGAACATCTTGTGCTGTCTCATAGACCCACGCCAACAAAAACTGTGTTTTTAACATGTTTTTGTGACATTTTCTCATGATGGAGGACTTGCTTAAAGAAAATTCAGCTTAAAACTGCTTTTCTGACTTTTTTAAATCAAATTGTTGTGAATCAGAAGCAGGTGGAAAAAATACAATTTGAAAAAACTGTAATTGTGACATAGCAAAAACTCCTGGGTGGACCACAAGTTCTCCGCTCCATTCTGATGTATCCACTTTCAGACAAATAGAACCATGTACGTTCTTGTTTTCCTCGTCTGAGCTGGTTGCTCCAATATTTCTCACCATTTTAGTTGCACCGGTAATGATCGTATGGGGGTGTGGAGGAGTGCAAGTTATCCAGAAATTGTCTAAAGCGACTAAACAGACGGATGACGGGAAATGGTAGGGGGCTTACTTCGTACCAACAGTTCTGCCCAAGGCTCAGATGAATTCCTGCTGCTCTGCAGAAAATATGTCCTACAAAGCATATTTTTTTCTTATTTTGGCTAAAAATGGCAAACCATAGTTAAAGGATAACTGGGAATGCTTTTAAAAAACATAAAAAGACGCTCGAAGTGGGACTTTACACACCTAAAAAAATCAAGTAAGATAACGGTTCAAAAAATGTAAGGTCAGAATTTTCTTTGTCCACAGAAAGAGCCACTTGCTCAATTTTTATCTCCATACATCACTTATACGAGTTGCCTCAAGTCTGGGACCCGGCTCACTTACAACAAACAATGACATACATTGTAGGAGGATTACAGTGCTTTCAGAAGCTTATATAGCAGCTATGAAGCTGATCCATTTACTTAAAAACAAAGATACATCATTTAGGACATCAGTCAAGGCACTTAGCACTTAGTGATGGATTCAGAAATTAAAAAGAACACCAACTTTGATTTCAACTGCACCGCAAATGTAAAAACATTTGACAAATAAAAAGAAATGTAATGTTGTAATGTAATGATTTGTGGAAATGGTGACACTCAAAGTAAACCTGCCTCTTTACTGTTTACAAGAAATTTCAAGTAAGTACCATTCAGAAGGCACTTATCAGAAATCTTTTTTTACGCTGAAAGAAAATTACTTCTCTACCTGCCACGAAGAGTGACATATTCATTCACTTGACAGGTGGCATTACTTTGCTTTTATACTAAACATTTAACACATGTTCCATTTCTGTCCTTCTGTCAACACAATAAATCCATCTTCCCAATCCATGTCAGATATTAATAGAAAAAAAAGCACAAAGAAGCATTATTGTACATACAAAGCATGAGCAGAGCCGTCATTGTGAGAAAGCATGCATTTTCAGTCATCAGGAGAATAACTGCCTTTTGACAAATAATGCATATTTTTGCACGTGGAAATGCATTTGCTGGAAAACATCAGAGGCAAGTCATGATTTCAGAGAAAACTGTTTGGACAAGTGGAAAATCGCATCTCCTCCACCAGCGACTCCCTCTCCTCCCCTCAGTCATCCACCATTAGGCTTGCACAGTAGCAAAACCTGTTGGCAGTCTAAGCCATGCTGCTACCTGCTGAAATGTAACTAAGACAAAGCTCCTTTATCTGCCCTGCTACCGCTCTGTCCTCAGCACACAACTTACTATTCAGTCATTTAACAGATGCTCTCATCCAGACAGAGACATTATAAGCGCATTCAAATGCAGAGAGGGCTGAAACAGCCTCATATTTCCAGCGCGTCCTCCTAGCTATGTCAGATGTGAAGGGCAGCGATGCTGGAGGTCATGGGAGACCTGTCTGGGTGACAGGCTGCAGAGATGACTTACTTTATGACTCCCTCCTTGGATTTTTCTCTCCCTGTCTCTCTGCCTTACACTTGTCCTCAGTGGATTTCTCATTTCCCATGTTTTTCTACCTGCATGCCACATTACATTTTGAAGGTGAATCCCATAAATACTGAAATTACTTTGAAGGATACATTACTCAGATAGCTTCCTTTTTTCCCCTGATTACCTTTGCATTGACACTTTCTTTTTTCTCCACAGAGTGTCTTTTACTCGCTATTCTTGAGGCAGCCTATACCTCCCGACAAGGCTAGCAGTCTAATTTCCATAAAAAAAACATGGGCTTAAAACAAAGGGCAAATGAAAGGAGGGAAAACTGGGCCGATTTATTTAATCCCTTTGAAAAGTGTATCATTTTCAGAGTTATTCCCTGCATCTCCTGCTTCTAATTTCAACATTTTATCTAAGAAAATAGGCCTGGAAAGTTAATCTCTTCAGACTCCTGACAAGGTCACGTCCAGACTCAGACGTCCTCAGCAGGTGCTCACTCTGTCCCCTTGAGCAACTGCGTGTGCAGTTTTTGTGTCAGCAACTAAAGTTGGCGAGTCTTTAAATATGCATGAATGTGTTAACCACAGCTGGTTTTCATTATTGCGTTTCACAGTATGCATTTATATTCAAAAAGCTATTATCTCTGATCTTTATTCTCCATGTGGAAGTTTGTTTGACAACAAAACAGCCAACTGAATGCCATAAAGGTAATTAAGTCTTAATTGGAACATGCTAACAAATAACGATATTTAAATTTGTGAATTCTGAGAGTGAAGGTTTGACCCATTTTATGGGAACTGAACTAAATGGTTCCTCCCTCCTTGTGTTACAAACAGGAAGTACCCGCTGGATCCAAGAAGCCAAAACCTCAAAGACTTCTTTCTTGAAATAAAAAGCCATTACTCGGTTATTACATTTGTCAGAATGACCATTCTTCCTGTACAACCTTTTTTTTTCTTATCCAACTTTTTAAGGAGATTTTTTTGTTTATTGCAATTTATAAACTGACCAATTAGAGGCCTCAATGAAAGTATGTGGTCTCACATCCATTGTTTAAAACGTTTCATTATCACATATTCCTGAGCCCGCTTCAGTGGAAGGGTTGTGGACTTCCAACAAGCTCACTCCTGATTGGCGAGAGAGGTTACCATAGAAGCATTGAATCAGACCAACTCAACCAATCAGTGCTCAATAATGTCATCTGACCACCATGGCGGGATCCGTATCATAAAAATCCCTGAATTGACTTTACACATGAATTTTCACACATTTGTTTTTGTTTCGTTGCTGCTGCTTTACGTTGGTAATATCCCCTCAGCTAAAAGAACTTCAGTTTTAATGTTAACAATAAAACTGGTTGAACTACGTCTTTTTGATCATTTCATTCATTATGGCTGTCCCCTCTGCTGTCCTCATTTGCCATCCTTACAAAGTCATCTGCCCCCCTATAAAAAATGTTTTAGCTCCACCACTGTGCTTAAGGCCTTGGCTGTAGTTTTCTGCCCTGTGCTAAAATCTTTTTTTTTTTTGTTTGAACAATGACTATATTTTAATGCATTGCTCTTATTGTAAAATTAATTTAAAGTCAGTTTTCTTTTGGTTGAGTCAAAGTTAAATAATATGAATCAAATGTACTGTGTATTTAAGCCGTTTAAGAAAAGCTGTGGTGTAAGGAGTAGTAAAACCTAACTGAATCTTGGTGAAAACACTTGGCACCGTCCTTGTCGTTCTGCTGCCAATGCATTCTGCCATGCAAACCTGTCAGCAAGTGCACACACATGACAAGAATATAGGTGTGAATTTTATGTGTCGGAAGACGACTACGGGGCTGCATGCCTCCCCATCCTAAATCCACCCCTGAAGTGACAAAGTCTGTTAGGCTTATGGTTTGCTATCTGAAACAGGCATTCAGAAAGGACGAATAAAGATGCAGTGTGTCATACAGTAACATGTCGCACTGTTACAGTGTCAGTCCTCATTTTAGTTTCAGAACGAGGCTTAATAGCCTCAGTATCAGCAATGTTTTGCAGTAATGGCGGGCGCTGGCTGTGCCGTCATCCCCTGTTGGGCAGAAATAGCGAGGGTGCATTATAATGGATTTTGAAATACTTCTTTTTTTAAGCATTTAGAAGCTAAAAACAAAACTTTAAAAATACATTTTATTTACAGATATGATCAACAAACAAACATGGATCTTCTAACGGGGTGTTTTTATTTATTTATTGCTGTTTGAACATGGTGTCCCTGTCACAAGCAAATACATTTGCCAGAAATGACTTCCTTATTAAGTTGGAAAACAGAAAAACAGTGTTTTTGATTGGATGTTTTTAACCCACCCACAGCAAACATAACAGCCTGCACCCTCCCATGACCCCCCACATATAGCCTCTCTGCAGGCATGCCAGTAACAAGCGGTGATTTCAGCACACAGAGTAAAGGAGGGCCAAGTAGCAACCAGGGCGACAGGGGCACAACCTGTCATGGAAGTCTGCTGCCAAGCCTCAAATAACATTTGAAGGTAGCCTTGATCGAAAGTGACTTTCAAAGTTTGCCTTAGACCCTAATCCACGCCCAACATGTAGTGGAACCATTTTTTTAGTTGCAGCTTCTTTTTTTTTTTTTTTTTTTTTTTTTAGGATAAATCTGTATTTTTGGAAGAAAATGACCTAAAAATGACCTAAAATGATTCATACTGTACATGTCTTGTTAATAGCAAACATAGCATGTTCTAAGCATTGGATCTTTAGTTTGCATTATGTTAGGGCAGCTTTAAAAGGGCCCTACCATAATTTTCTTAAGCCTTTCTGAGTCAACTATATCCTCATATATGATCACAAGTTACCTTTGTAACACTAAAAAACACATTATTCTGAAATATTTGTTATTTTTTTGGACTCTTTTCATACCCGGAGTTAAAACGACTTGATCTCTGAGGCACCGGTTTTTGCTCGTTGTCGGTCCCGCCCGTTTCATGATGTCGTCCTAGAGCTGGCCTCAGCGTTCATACACGTGTCAACAAACAAACAACATCCGAACTTTTTGCAAAGATGGATGTGCATTCTAGGCATATAACATGAAAGTGTTTTACAGATCACCGCTAGCTCTGCAGAGAAAGTGTATGTGTTAGCCTGGGGGCGGTGCTGGCAGAGCAGACTCTTCCTGAAAGGGGCGGTCCTCAATCTATGACATCAGCTCGTTAGAACTCGCTTGTTTTTTCGTAGGGAAGGGAGGGGCTGTTGCAGAGAGCACGTTTTTACGGGATTATTCAGAAATACGTGAATGGATCAAAATACCACTTTGAGGTTGTTTACGGTGAGGAATGAACAGTATTATACACTTAAAAGCTCACAAAGTGGGTTTTTCATGGTATGGCCCATTTAAGAAGGCAAAATGTCACAGTGTTTGTTTAGTGTGTCATATTAAATGTAATTTTGCAATTTAGAAATCTGATGCATTTTTGACTTTTATTATGCAAAAAAAAAAAAAAAATTCATCTTTTTCCAGAGTTTGGAGAGTTGTTAATGTGTAAAAGCAAAAACCGACAAACTAATTGGGCTGTGAGCCCTAACTGATTGAATGTTTGGCTAAATTTTTATTTTTTCCTTTGCAAAATAATTATTGGGATTCAAAAGTTAATTATTGGTGAACAAGTTTTCCAAAGACAACATAAAAAATCCTGGAGAGAAAAGAACAGAAACTGTTTTTTTTCTTACTTGCCATACAGTTGTGTCAGCTGCAAATATGAACTTAATGAGTCGACTTATACTTGTCTAGTTTTCAGCTTTAATAAAGAACCACGGAATATGAGAACAAAACAATAACCGTGTAGAACACGTTAGAAAAAATTCAGGTGCTAGGTAGTCATGAAATTAAATTGTTCCAAAATTACAGATTTTCAGATGAATATCAGAATATGCAACTGCAAAACAAATCGTGCTCACATAAACCCAGCACAATACGCTTTCACCTTATCACAGAGCCATTGAAATATGCAGGCGCCGTTGTTTCAAGTAAACCTGATTTGTTTTTCATATGAAAGTCTTTTACCCCTAATGTTCTTCCTTCTATGGAAATGTGAGCCAATATCATCCCATTATTCCTTGGCTCCTTGTTGCTTTTATGTCAGAGAATTGGGCAGACCTATTTTTGAAAACTTCTCCATTAAAATTCACTGAAATCTAAAAATGCCCTGAAACATGGGCAACATAAATATATGTAAGATTTTTCTTTTTCTTGGTATTACTTGATGAGAGCTGATTGTATTTAAAACAAATTGTGCAAAAGTGAAAATTTTTCTAAACAAAAGCTTTAGAAGACAGACATGCAGCATAATACAAACTAACTGCTGTTTTTAAAGATCATCAAATTTATCAAAGTTTATTCCAATATTATTGTTCTGTATTTTTACTAAGACATTTTTCAGGACAATGTTTGCAAACACTATAAACATCTTCTTTAATTTTTTCTGCAGTTAGGATCCAATTATGTTGTAATTCAGTTCAATTTGAAATAATTGTATCAATTCTAAAACAAAATGTCAGCAAAAACTCAATGCATTCACTCTGTTCTGCCTCTTTTTGACAATGAGATGTTAAAGTTTTAATTAGTTTTCTACACAAGAAAAACTGCAAGATGTAAGAAAGATGACTTGCTGTTTGTTTTGAATTTGTTTAGAAATTGAAAAGGGTATGGATATTATATTTGTGTGTGCCTTTATCATCCAGAAGTTACAAGAATGCAAAGCTGCGTAGGCACATACTATTTTGGAAGTTTAAAAGATGGATTCAGGTTGATAAATGATGGGCAACTTGTTATTCCCTTTGTTTTTAAGTTTACATACATTTTTATGCACACAATGTACGCTAAATAAGGCCTTTTTACATTCCATTGACACGCTATAGAAGGCCACTGGTTTGTCTCTACCCGTTTGAAGTGAGTTTTAAAGCTCCTGGTTTGCCATCTTTTATAGAAATGACAGCATCAGAAACCTGTCTTTTCAAAAATGGACTGGATGGTTGTCAGTTTCTACCCATTTACAGCCTGGACTGATGACCTTTGACATCACCCATGGTATTCTGGACAGCAAGAATAAAGTCTGAAATGGATCAAACATATTGACTGGAGTTTACTCTGCCCAATTTACCAATGTACTGGGCAATAAGTGAAACAAAGCAAATAGTTTTGTTGAGGCTATTCATAGGCCAATCAATACTGCAAGCACCCAATAATGAACAAACTTAATCTCTAATCAAAACAAACGATTCACAAAAAAAATGACCCCCTCCTCAACAAGTTGTTGCTAATAGAAAGAAAAATGAACAAATAAGACAGATTTTGACGCCAGACTGTGCGTTTATTTTTGGTGTAAAGTAGAGTTTTTGAACTTTGGAGGCAATGGAAAATTCCTTCCTTCTAAAGCCAGCACCCAGTGGTCATCTGATGAACTGCAACCTTTGGTACTTCAGGTTGGCTTTAAATTTGGAATTTGAACACATTTTTCACTTGAACATGTGACAAAATGAGTTCATGTCAGAGTAATTTGAATTAAAGAATGGGAACTATGTATAAAGTTTCTTTTCATGAAAGAGACTGGGACAAATACAAACATGAGGATCCAGTTTTTCATTTTTTACAGTTTTTGGAGATAACATTATTATCATCAATAAAGCTCCCAACTCTACCTGCTGGTTTAATTGGATCAAAGTCTTATACTGGAGCAAGACTTACAACTGTTCTGCCTCAGTGGTGGTGCCTTTTTAATGATCTCCTTTTAAATATCCTTACCTTGCAAACAGCTAATCTCTATTGTATTTTCTGCATATGATAAACTGAAAACAATCTATTTTACAAAAAAGCGTGTATCCATCTACTTACAGTAACTTAATTTTCCATGAATATAAATGCAAACTGTGTGTTAGGCTGGCACGTGTTTATCCTGCCATGTTTTCAATTATTTAAGATTACCGTGCTTCTAAATTCCTCGGGACAGCGTGCACACTTTCCCAAACACTTCAAATCTGTGCCAAACTCAAAGCCATTCATATTTCAACATTATATCCCGACAGAACAGGGAATAAATTCAGATGAATAATAGAAATTCAGGTATCCTACTCAAATGAGGGGGTTGGAGCATAATCGTTACGTAAGGTGTTTTTAAAGTGTGAGGTAAATAAAAGAGATAAATGTGCTGATTGCATGATCAGACCCCTGCAAGCTGCTGCTATGAGCAAGGCTTTTTAGCTCTAGTCTGAACCTGTTCAAAGCTGTAATGGTAACTGACACCAGTTAGAGAAGTATAATCAAAACTTATCTTCATAAGCGCTTAACTTTGCATATCTTGAATTGCATGGGTGCTTTGTTGGGTTTTTTTCAGCACGAAAGGTAAAGACAATGCTAGCATTTGGCTTTTGCTGTGTTCATCAACATGCAGTGCAGCTCTACTTCAATAAAAGAAAGGCTTGGTGTAATATATTTCCATATCTCCTCCATGATCAATTTTCAAATGCTTTGCAATTCCATTAATTAAAAAGGATGCCATCCATAGGTCACTAGCAAATCCGAGTCTCTGATTGGTCAAAGTTCAACTGGTTTAACTTTCAATGCATGTTTAATGGCAGCAAGTTTTGCCCCTTGAGCCCAAAAATGGACGTAAAAATTTTCAAAGCGACTTGTGAATGCCAGATGTTCTCACGGTATTATGACAACACGCGGTGATATATATGCAGATTGTCACAATAGATTAAACAAAACATCAGTTCAGACGGAAAAAAAAACCTTTTAATTAGTAAAATTATTCACAACAATTGTGTGGTTTTCTTTGTGTTTACCTCTTCCTTGTGATCCTCTAAGTAGTTCAATTCTTCCAGTGTCACTTCCTTGTGTCTCATCTCCCGTTTTTATTTTCTCTTCTGTTGCATCAAAAATCTTCAAAATAATCATATTCATCAAACAGGTTTAAAGAAACAATAAAAGAACTCGTCTTTTTCTGCCATCTTGCTGTTGTTAAAAAACTGTGGTATACTGTAACGCATCTCAACTTATGTTTTGAGTTTTCTGCTAGCACAGTGATACTTGACCGGAACTTCTTTTTTAGGGGTGGTATGGCACTGTGGTTTATCACTTTTTAATCCACACCCAGCAGCCAATCAGAATTGAGTATCCATCGATCAATTGATTAAAAAAAATGTCACAATTAATCACAAAGTTTTATAAGTGACATTTTAAATCACAATGCACAGCTTTCAAACAAGAAAAAAAAAAAGGACAGTGAGAAAATGTTTCCCTGCTTTTTACTGTCTGAAATATTAAAATGTATAAAGTGTTAATGCTGAAGTTTAATTTGTGTGCACAAAACACATCAAGGGTAAGATAAGCAGAACTGAAAAGACTTTTATGTCTGCAGTATTATTCCACGAAAACAAAGATGCTGATATCCAGCCACAAGGAACAACCATTGTGTTTCTGCACTTTAAGCGGTCAGGGTGATTACTTCATTCTGATAACCTGCTGGGTGTTCTGGAAGAAGTTCTGGTCACAATGTTCTATAATGTGCAAGCTTCTTCAAAACAAACGTTTCCTTGCGGTGGTGAAAATTCTCTCTGAACTGATGCTTTATTAACCTATCGTGACGATCAGCACATGTGACGCTGCTATTCAAGTTCACAGCCGGCTCAGTGGAGCTTTGACATGTTACCGTGACAGCGGGCCGCATTACATATCAAATAGTCAGCCTTTTGTGAAAAAGTGATCTTAACCTAAAATAAATAAATAAATAACAAGAAAAAAATACTAAAAATTGATTGAATATTTATTTCTTTTGTAAGTGGCCATGTTACAAGTGGGATTGTACCTGACGAAGGTTTTTTTTTTTCAGAAATTGATGCATGCCGCAGAAGCCTGACTGTTGCTTCGTGAAGTGTAATTAATCAGCAGTAATATATATGAACACATATATTTTTTCATTAATCACGCTGATTGCCCCAATATATATACAGGTGTGTGTATGTATGTGTACATGAATGTTTATGTGTATATATATATATATATAAATAAACATGTGTGTTTGTGTGTGTATAAAGAGCATTACTTGGTAGCAAGACGCTAAGGAGTATTTTTACAGTTTTTTAAATATGAAATAGTATGATTTTATGATTTTGCTTTCTATACACAAACATGCAGCCAAAACCGCAGAAAACCCCCCACCCACTCACTTCTTAGACCCACATACACACAGATGCAGTTAAATCCCAAATTAACCCTTGTGTATACATGACAGCGAGTGTGCGACAGTGGATATTCACATTTAATAATATCCTCTATCACTGGCCTGTTTCTGTGTATGAACCGCATGTCTTTACAAGTGGGAATGGGTTCATTGAAAAGACAAGGGGGAACGAGGTTAGAGAGCTGAAGCCCCAGAAGGACTCCACTACACTCCACTCAATAAGAAAAGCCCTAAACGGATTTCAGTGAGGGAGCTGCTCAGGGGGAACTGAACAGATTGATGGATACACGTTCTGCATGCTATAGCTGGTGGAACAGCAACACCAAAAGCATCTCACTGACAATTACAGCAGAGAGAGAAGAGCGAGATAACACCCGGGGAGGCGAGGCTTTTCAGGAAGATATTAGGTTTGGTAAGGAGGAAAAAACAAATCCACACAGATCCTATTGAGTCCACTTCCAGCACAGTGTGTCAAGAATCCTTGGTAGTATTGCACCAGTGTATGTGCAATTCAAATCCTCTTATTGTATATCTGCAGATTCCGTATGTTTCAAGGTCACTTATATCTGTAATTGATTACTGCAAGTGAGCAGAACCAGGCGGAGAAGCAATTTTCACCATTTCAACACTTCACAAAGACTGCATTGGTTTCTGCTGTTGATTGCTGACAAAGGAGGTACAGCCCATTAATAATGAAACCTCAAACGGTACGACAACAGGTATCTACCATGAAATCTCAAGTCACACATAAAGAAACAGGCTGATACGTCTGGATGAATAACATGTCGACTAAGAATTACAATAGTAGTTCAGTATGGTCAATTGAGCATGAAGCAGGGCTTCATTCAGTAAAGCCAAGGAAGAAATGAATCAAGGGCCACATCAGACATGTAACAGGCACATTTTCCCCTTTCACATGTATAAAGAAACATAAAAAAGATTCATTCAATGTTTAATCCCAGCAATCTCACATTGTGGGACTCAATCTGGGGGGGCATAAGAAAGGCCACCTCACAATTCAAAAGAACACAAAGCTTCAGCATAACATCACAGGCACTATCCAGTGAACTCGGTGCGAATAACATCAGCTTCTGGGGGGCTTTGATAAGAAATCTCGCTCCTCCTTTCCCTTCCCGTCACCGCTGCCTCGCAAGCAGCAGGAATCGTGTTGCTTGGCACAAGTTTTGAAGTCTCACTTGGACACGCTGCAAAGGAGCGGTGTGCAGGTGTTGATTAGACGTCAGCCTCACTTTGGGAGATAAGTTGCTGTGGGAGTAGGCCATTCTTGATTTTCCAAGGGCGCAGGGTGTATTTGAGACACTGCCAAAGGTCTTCTCCTTGAACTGCTGTTCACACAAAAAACAATGATACTGCAAATTAACATAATCATTTATTCTGGTACTAATGCACTGAACGTCACGCAGAAGGAGGTGAAAATCAGATGCCGAATGAGATGCGCTTATCAAATTAAATGGTTATCATCGGATTAACATGTCTTAATCTTGCAGCTCTCACTCATCAATAATGCTCAAGTGTGGATGGCAAAAGGCCACATAATCAAGGCAAAAATTGCAGCTTCTGCTAATCACAATGTTAATCAAGAAATGTTTTTACATTTCTAAGAATAAATATACTTAGCACTAATTTTATTTAAACAAGCCTTGAACATTGTTTGCTACAACAGTCTGCGGGCTTTCATCCCAGTCATCTGCCATTCAGTTTGTAAAAAACAATGCAGGTACTGATGATTTTGGTTGCTAGGCAACACTAAGTATTTGATTATTTATTGAATATAAAGAGGTATGCTTGTGTGTATGGAAGACTGTCAATTACTGATGAAGATGAGCCTTTTTTCATATTCTTTCTGAGGAGCAGATATGGACATTCGATGGGAATGTTCTTCTCGAAAAGATGTGCTGCAGGGCTGACAGAGCTCAAGGCCAGACTGAGAAGTAATGAATAGCAGGGAAATCCAATTCTTTTTGTCTTCCTTGTGCATATGTAGGGTATTTTCTTTTTGCCAGACAAATGGAAATTTATAGATGTTACCTTGACATTTTTTGACCAATGAAACAAAAAAGACTATAAGTATGTAATGAATAAATTTGTAAATCTTTTCATTTGTAGATGTAACAGGGTGTCTGTCATTCAGTGGGAGCATCTGCCTATATAGTAGGGGAAAACAAGAAGAATCAATGAATGGATTTATATTCCTACGATCTGACCAAATCGATCTGTCTGAGGCAAGTTGTCAATCGAACCGACCTACACTATCAAAAAACTCATTTTTAACCAATTATTGAAATTGGAAAATACCATTTGGATTCAGGCACAGTCGGTTTATTTTACCTGTTTGTTCACCTTCTGGGTGTAAGATGAACACACCCTTGTTAGGGTTTCTCTGATCAGCTTTTACTGATTTGCACAGTTGGTTTTGGCAAAGAGTAACATGCCAAATGCCCTTCCTGACACAGCCCTGTATTTTTAGGACACAGGGAGACCCAGACATAGTTGAGCAGAAACGTGAAGGTCTTGTGTAAGGACTCACACTGGATTAAGCTCATTGCATACCCTGGGAAGTGAACACAGGTTTCCGGTGTGCCAGGCCTACATTCAGTCAACGGAGCCACTTAGCCACTCCACAGTAGAATTATTTCACAATGATGTAAAAATGACCAAGTGGCATCACAGCAGACAACACACATGTAATGCAGCAGCATATGATAAATTCATCATTGCCAATAATTCTCGTTTATTTGTTTGTTTGTACACATATTAATTTACACTTGATTATCTTTCAAGAAATACAAGGAATCTAAAAAAAAACTTCACCTGCACTGTTCAGTACCAGGCATTTATCTCTGAGTCACACTGGTTGAAGTTTTGGCTGAAGATGTCCAGTATCCATTTTAGGTCAGTAAATCGGATTGAACCGGATCATTCAAAATGAACAAAAATAGACTATGAATCCTATCTTCAACCACAAATTATGATATGAATTAAATTGTTGTTAAAACAAATTGTTACAACCCTAATATTCTATTTGTTTCCACAAAGAGGTTTTATAATTAAGTACCTTGAAAAAGATAAGCATTGCCAAAAAAAACCCTCACTCAAAGGGGCATTAAGTTTTTCTGCTGACCCAAACAGGCTGATAACAGACTGCAATTGTTTCCTTGCCTGTAGCCAAGGAAAATTAGTGCTGACCCGAATATGAGTAGTTTTATTTCTGAAGGCAGTCAAATCGCCCAAATTCGAAGTCCTGTCGCACTGAGCGCTTTAGGAAAAATGTAGGTCATCATAGGAAATCCACCTCTGACAAACCTTCAACCCCCCTCCAGCTCAAATTCAACTGACATCCTTGAGGCAAGAGAAGTCTCTGGCAGCACACTAATCCTTCCGGTCACACTGAGTTTCAAATTCAATCTAGGTTTCCTCATTATTGGTTTTGGAGATACTGAGACCCCATATTGGTCAAGAGATAGTTCCGCTAATCTGATAAGGTACTACAGCAAGACCTGTAGAAACTAATGATTACTAGATCTGTGGGTCTGAGATTTTTAATGGCACACCACAGGAGAGGGAAGACAGAGGACTAACACCAGCTTTGGCTTAGCCATCTACTCACTGCTTTATTCTTCACATTTGGAACATGCAGCAGTTGATTCTCATTGGTTTAATAGGTAGGAAACCCAAACTGTGATAAAGCTGTTTGTTGGCGGGCTGAGGTCACACTGTAAAGCAAAATACAATTTGAATGAAGAAAAATATGTGAAAGGAAACAATTTGCCAAACAAAATGTACACAGAAAACATTCATTTTGATTTGTGCTTCAGGAAAAAAAAGATTTTCTTTAAGCAGCAAATAAGACTCTCAGGAAAAGTACATAAGGCAACATGAGTACTACGTTTTTTTGTTTTTAGTACAAGTTCTGTATTTTTTTTTATTTATGTATTTATTTTTTGCATGGGGGGTGTGACTTATACTAAGGTGTGTTTTTGTTATTGTCCCACTAAAAACCACTAGAGGGCAATGTAGGTATGTGTTTCAGTAATTGCTACTGAAAGTAGCCCAGAAGAAGAAGCACCGCTCAGTCTTAAGGTATTTACACACTGAACTTGTGAAGCGTTCAAGAACGCATGTTTTTAAATGCCCTTGTGCATACAGTAATCACATGGATTTGTAGCTACTCGATACTTGCGCATGTACTCACTCAAAGAGGCATGGTGCGAAATGTCAAAGAGGTGCAAATATTGCTCCAGGCTTTTTCTTTCACAGCTCTTTTCCAAAATATGGTGGACTTGGTGTCATATATATCCGGCAGGGCACAAGCTGTATTTGTTGATTTCTCCTTTATGATTAATTTTCAAATCATTGGCATTTCAATGTATTTGAAAGGATGCAACATAAATATCACTACCAAATCTGAGTCCCTGACTGAACTGTAAAAGTTCAACTGGTTTAATTTTCAATTCCTGCGCGCTTTGTATGTAGAGCCCAAAAATTGACTAAAAACTGGTGTTGCTATGCATGAACGCCAAAGTTTTGAAAACGAAAGCCCAAAACACAGACATGTACACGTCTACATAGAATTTTCATTGGAAGCAGTTGCTAGAACATGCGTTTCTCTACCCGGTGTGAACTCATTATTACACCGGCCTCAGCAGAGTTGTTCAAAAGCGACACAAAGGATGAAGAATTCAATGGATTTATTGATTTGAAGTGCTATAAAGAAACACGTAGACTTTTATGTTCTTTAAGCTGTGGTCATCTGAACAATTGTTCATATTTTCAGTGAAATATACTAGACATTTATTTAATTCCTACTATGCTTCATGCAGCACATTTTGGTACTGGAGTGTGGCGTGCATGTATTCAGTCAATTTTTGTTATCTATTGTCTTCTGTTATTATGATTTGTGTTTTAAGGTGAAATGTCTGTTTCTGTTTGCGTTTTTTGTTGAATAAATTTCTCCCCAAAGTGCAACTTATATATGATTTTATTTCCTATTATGCATTTTTGGTTTTTGCGACTTATGACAGAGTGACTTTCAGTCCAAAAATATGGCACTTCCTCTACACCTTCAAACATTTGTATTTTCCATCAGTTCTGTGTCATTTCTTCATTACATGTGTTTCTTATGAAGTCACATTTTCTTTTAAGTCTCCCCTTGATAATACAAGGCTTTTTTCTCGTGTAGTCTCAAATGCTGAGGGTAAACCACAGCAATTGTAAATCAAATTCCGACATACTCAAATCCTTCTCATTGGGTTGAGCAGCAAAATCAATACTGTTAACATGGTAAGAAATAGGTCGCGATGTGTCTGAGTCAAAGTAGCATAGGGAATCAACATATCCAGTACATTCCTGTGTTTTGGGACTCAACAGCGGCGCAAGAAATAGACCTGAAAATTGTGCTCTGCCGTTAAAAGAGAACTGGTGAAAAGTTAAATGTTGACAGCCACAAACCTCAAGCTACCTAATCCAAATGATGCAATATGGATGGCTAGTTTGTAACGTCTGCAGAATCTGTATATGAAATTAATATATTTTCAGGCAACACCGGAGGGTTCTGACTAAACACAACAGTAAACAAAAGAAAGCATTTCTAAGAGCACACCTAAATCAGTGCAACATCACATTCAAATAGCTAACCTGGTTTGAGAATTATTTTTTCTGTATGCAATCTCATAAAAACAAAAAAACTGCTGACTTCATTTACTTCATTGTGTTTAGACACATTTAAAACCTTTGAGGAACATTCTTCACTCAGGTGTTTTCATCCTCACCGGGATATTTTTTCCTGTTAGTTTGAGCAACCTAAACTCAAGCAGGGTGGTGACCCACTTAGACTGTCAGATTTAAGGAGCGACATCATGTGCATAAGCAGAATGATGATGATGAGGATGAAGGGAGACAGATTTTCACTGAAGATAGAAAGACTACTACAACATCTAGGATTTTGGGGCTTTTTGGTCAGGCTGTAAGAAATAGAAAGTTATGTAGCACAGACTTGCATTGTAATCCAGTCTGCAGGGTGGAAATTGAAAGTGGAGAAAGATCAGAGCAACTTCTGTGTAGATTATGCAGATGCAACCTCCAAGCCTTTTGTACACACTGGTGATGAAAGTTGTTTTTCCAGACAGTTAATTTAAATCAAACAATTAGAGAGCTTTAATGTGACTATTTAGATATAAAAAGTGTTTGAGTGTCTAAAATACCTCAATGTATTATTTTCAAAAGTAAACAAAAAAATAAATGTATTTGATCCATAAACACTTTACTTCATTGTTATTCTAATGCTTAAACGTAGTGTTTGCTTACTTTAAGGGGAGATTTTTATTACATTCAGATAATCTGAATAAACTTTAGATCAGTCATCAGTCATAAAACATCTTGACATCATTTGATAAAAAAGACATGGAAAAGAACATTTGACATATGTTTTGCAATTCTTGCTCATTGACACATCAGTTTTTTCAAAGCAGGAAATAAGAGATGTGTCAGATAACACTACTCTGGAACAGATTGTGCACAAAAAGGTGATGCCATCCAGTGCACAAATGTATTGACAGCACTGTGGAAGGGGGTTGTATATACAGCAGATCAGTACAGATCCGTAGGTTTTCCCTGTTCTGAACTAACTGCTATCTAGCAAAACTATATATCACTTTAAAGGGTAACAGAACAGAACAGTTGGAGGCCAATTCCACTCTCAGCCCTGATTTGAAAAATGCAAAAGAAAATGGGCGGGACAAGGGCTTGCCTGTTATCGAGAGTGCCAGTGAGGTTATCTTGAGGTAATCTTCAATAATGGAGACCGATACAGAGCAAAGTGATGCCAGTTTCATCACAGAACATTTTGAGGAGTTTGAAGATTTTTCTCTTCCACCTTCTCCAGAGTCAGGCGCTCATGGTCCAGAACCTTATTGTTTTGAACCGCTGGCTTAAGATGATGCCTCAGCAATGTCTGACGGCGGGGCTGGATTACGAGTATCATGAACCAGATCAATGATGCCTGCGACTGGATAGAAATTCTGGTAGGGGACACAACAGCACCCGGCACAGCTGAGGGTTTGCAGGACCAAACGGGACCTATGTCGGAGTGGTAGAATGGCACTTGCACCATAGTTAATAAAGGTTAACGTATTAAGCAAAGAATCCCATGTGAAAAGTTCATTTCACATCCCATCCCCAGGGCGGAGTACGCTGGATCCAATGCCAATTGCACTCAACCACTGTTGCCTAACTTCCAAGTCTACTGGGAAGTTGTGCAAGCCGGTAGATTTTTGAAGACCAAAAGCAATACACCTACCAGCCATGCTAAAGCTAATACAATAATGACCAACAGTTACACATTCAAAGATTGGCGGGACTTTTATACTGGAGTTGCAGAGCATGATGACGTAGGATTTGGACCAGTTGCCTAATCACAAAAATCAACTGTACTACCGTGTTTCAATTTCTAGGGGGCAGCACAAATAAAGGTTTAGACAATATTTTCAAGAATTACATTTACTTTAAATTTATTTTAAATTGTAAAATATTTGGCAAGGACCAAGAGTCAGCATTTTTAAAGCCCCATTTTTACAGGTCAACCGCCCAAAAAAGTTGATTTACTGTTTAGTTACCCTTTAAAGCAAGTATGACCTTTATTCACTTTGATGACTTTCTTTAAGCCCTAACCGTGAGGTCTAAGATCCCACCTACTGTTCAAAGTAAAAAATAAATAAATAAATAATTAAAAGAAGTACTAAATACTGCTGTACATCTGGTGAAGACTTTGGGCAAGTTACAAATTAGGAGCATCTCTCCACTAAGTCAGAATGTACACAAAATGTTTTCTGTTTTAATTTAAGTAAAGTTTATCCTTTTGCTTTTTATTCATCTCCATTTGATACCCAGAAGAAACCAATGCTGGATTCCCAGTAGATATTGAAAGTATGCAATAAGTAGCAATTAACAACAGGGGCTGTTAACATCATCCGGTGGGTGTCCTTGGGCAAGACCTACCTCAAGAAATATGAGAGAAAATGAAAGACATGTCATGCCAGCTCAGAGGTCGCCCGGCTAGATAATGTGGAGTGACTGGATGCTTTGAAACCCACAATCAAGGCTAACTGCCAGACAACTAGTAACTCAATGCTCAAATATCCACAAACAAAAGCTGCTATCGCAACTTGAAGTTACAAGTACTTCGGAATACCACAGGAAAATTGCAACCTGGAGGAGGCAACAAGGAAAGCTGCAACAGCTAAATACATACAATGAGTAAGGCGAGTCCTGAGAAGCCAGCTCAATGGCAAGAACAAGACCCAGGCAATAAACAGTTACGCACTGCCAGTCATCACATACCCTGCAGGAACAATCAGATGGCCAAAAGAAGAGATACAGACCACGGATGTTACAGCGCGGAAGCTCCTCACTGTGCATGGAGGGTTCCATCCCAAATCCAGCACTTTGAGGCTGTATACTAGCTGCAAGAAAGGACGCCGAAGACTATTGAGTGTGGAAGCCACTATCCAGGATGAAACATTCAAGATGCATGAATACATCAAGAACAAGGCCCCAAGTGACAGTGTACATAGTAAATGTCTCATGCAATTGGACAACAGAGGATGCAGCGCTGGAGGACAGATCCTCATGCGAAGACAAGACCTTGAATGGGATGTACCACTGAACCATAATTGAAGTGGCTGATATCAAGAAGTCCTACCAATGGCGAGAAAGGGCTGACCTACAGGACAGCACAGAGGCGCTAATCCTGGCAGCTCAGGAACAAGCCCTGAGCACCAGAGCAATAGAGGCTCAGCTCTACCACACCAGATAGGACCCAAAGTGTAGACTGTGCAAAGAGGCGCCTGAAAAAATCCAGCACATGATGTAAGATGCTGATGTAAGAAGCATACATGGAGCGACACAAACAAGTGGCTGGAATAGTGTACAGGAACATGTGTGCAGAATATGGACTGGAAACCCCAAAGTAAAAATGGGAAATGCCTCAGAAAGTGGTAGAGAATGTGAGAGCAAAGATCCTGTGGGAATTCCAGATACAGACGGACAGGATGGTAATGGTGAACCAACCAGACATTGTAGTGGTGAATAAAGAACAGAGGACAGCTGTTCTGGCGGATGTAGCTGTACAAAGTAAAGGCAATATCAAGAAAAAGGAACATGAGAAACTGGATAAATACAGGGGCTCAGAGAAGAACTGGATAAAGCTTGGAAGGTGAAGGAGACAGTGGTGCCCATAGTAATTTGAGCCCTCAGGGCTGCAACCCCCAAACTTGAGGAGTGGCTAAAGCAAATCCCTGGAAATACCTCAGAAACCCAGTGCCAGAAAAGTGCAGTACGAGGAACAGCTAACATTTTGTGCAGGACCCTCGTCTTCCAGGCCTCTGGTAGAGGACCAGAGCTTGGGGTAAGGTACTACGCCTGGAGGGTGAGAGGGGCATTTAACACACACACACACGGGCACACACACATATATATATATCGTAAATCATTTAATGTTTTTCACATATAAAGCTAAATGCAAAATATGAGTTCTTACCAAAGATGTGTTCAAACATTTAGTATTCATCGTTTGAAAAAAAATGAATGCACAAAAGCAGTTTTTATTCTTACAGCTATAGCTTTAATAAAATTTTGTTCAAAGCTGACATTGTTCAGATTAGAGACTTTCATCTTTTATTGATAAAATAAGTTTTAAATATTTTACGCGAGCAAATGTTAAATATTTTAAAATAACTTTACAAAACTTTTTATTTTACCTATTACACCTTCAAAAGAGATGTTTTATTATCTAAAATTAAGCTGATTTAAAAGGCCCTATCTTTTTGTGTGGTTCTTGGAAAGATTTACATAATCATACATCTATAAAATTGGTTTTATGGCTCTGAAACAGTGTTGATTATTGTGGAGGAAATTCTCATTAATTATCAATCCCATGTTGATGATTGTTGTAGGCCACCACCATGCTCATAGACTGATTTACTGACTGCTGGCTTTCAATATTTTTGCTTTAAAACTTGCACATTAATGCACTGAGGCACATCTGTGCACCCACAGTGTGAAGAATCAGAGCTATATTTTGTAGACCAAGACCATGGCTGCACATTGAGTAACAAAACATAGCTACAAGTCCTGAACGCTTAAGTGCACAGCTATGGATTAGAGGTTAGCTCAGCTGTACCCCTTGATTATGCACTTTGCAGAGACAACCTAAGCATTGCTCCATTGTAATTGACCTCCTGTTAAACCAAGCAAGCTCATACCTTCCAGTAATGGTTCCTGTGAATAAAATCTTTGGTTTCTTTGCCTGATGCGTGGCCAAGTCTTGTGGCATTTTGCTCTGCAATTACCACAAAGAAGCAAACCTTCCAAGCTCAAGATTTTATTATCTTTACATAGTCTTAGTGACTCCTAGATGGCAATTATCTCACCATGGTCTCAGGTGATTCAGCATGAGTTCCATTAGTCCATAGCTGGAATGCTGTGTTTTTAGATCATGGCCTCTGGCCTCTGAGTGGTTTCCAAACCACTGAATTCACAAAATAAAGGGACAAATTCCTGCAAAAGAAGGAACAATGGATCATTTTAACTGATATTTGTATTCAGGATAGTGACAGTGGAAGTTAAAATGTAAGTTTGCGTTCTATTTTATAAGTCTTTGATTTACAAAAAAAAGATTTGCACAAATATAAGAAGCATAAAGAGATTTTTCTCCCTCAACATTAATTTGAACTGTGCCATCATTTATTAAAAATGTGTCATAATATCACATTTGTTTTACTAACCTTTTTGTCAAAGAAAGATAAATAGTATTTTGACACCTTTCCAGGTCACATTAATCACAACATAATTGTGTGTGATTGCTGCTCATGGAATGTGGATCAGAATTTAAGATTGGCAACTGTGGTATAGTGGCTCTAATTTAATATAGCTTCAAGGCAGTGTTTGTGACGACCTTTAAAATGTCATGCCACAGCATTTCAGAGGCATTTAGGTTTGTTGTTCTGTAAAAAGGGTTTACATTTATTGCAAGTTAAAAGTTGAGCTTAACATATAGCCCTTTCCGGCATGATGTTCTCAAGTGAGCAACAAGAGGGCCCTTCATGCATTAATTACAACTACCCCCCCATATTCAAATGTGTGTCAAAGGGACACAGATATTTGGTCATTGTTAAAGAGACATTCTAATAGTGTGTGTTGCTCATCTGTGTGATTGATGATAGAGCCTTGCTCCCTGTGGTCCCTGACAGGGTCTCAGTGGACCAGTCCCATGGTAACTACTCAAATGTGACAAGTGTACCAAGCTTCCGGACAGCAGCCAAGGTGAGAACAGGACAGATGGGAAGAGTGACTTCCATAACGTCGAACCAAACAACCTACTTTAAGATTCCCTCTAAATTCGTCTGAGGCTATGTTCACACCTCTAAAATGCACGTTGGCAGATTGCTTTGGAGAAAAGTCTACATAAATGGACATATATGCATGCTTTTGAGCTTCCACGTTCAAAACTCTAGCGTCAACGCATTGCTACACAAGTTTTGAGTCCGTTTTTGCTAAGCACGTTCAAAACCCACGTTTGGCGCATTCCTGACACATGCCCCAGCCCTGATTCTTTCCTGGTACTTTCACCAGATCTGGTTCATTTACATTTTGACACCATTGTTCTTCATTTGTACCTATAGAATTGAGCCCCCAGTTGTCGAGGGGAAATCACTTTGGTCGCACATGCCAGGGTGTACCCATAAGCTTTGAAAATTGATCGTATATCTCACAGGCGCTGTTATTGAAAGCAAAAAGGCAGATCTCTGCAACCAGAACCAAAAACTTGTAATACCTTCAGTCAGAACATTCTCCTGCGATTTTCTGTCAAACTTTACATAAATAAAGTGGGGAGAGGCTGGAACACCTGAGGGGACGGCAGCGCACACACCCGCTGTCTACTGCGCCTCGCTCCTCCTCTTCACGCATGAATGGCATCCTAAACATGACTGTGCTGACCTTGATAGCAGCCATCTAACACCTGGAGGAATTCTCTCCATCTAATTACATTTGCCACTGCCAACATTTCAGTGAAAAGAGGGACTGTTATCCACATTGGTGTTATTAGAGGGGAAAAAAAAGATTGTATCAAATGAGGTAAACTGATTGCTTTTTACAGGGATTTCTGAAAAGATGAATAGGTGAAAGAAATATTCAGAATTCAAGGATTCATAAAGCAATTTCATTGATAATGTCTCAATAATAGAGGTTTGCTACATCCAAAAAAATTCTGGGAAATACGTGCCAATCAAATTCCATTCATACTTTTTATCACTTTGGTGCATTAAAAACTTCACTTCTTCTCGTTTTATAATTGTGCCACCACAGAAATGTTTCAAAATTGTGAACAGAATCACACTGTTTATATGTATTTTGCCAGCCCCCTAAATTTAATTTACAGCCAAACACACACCTTCACTAGTTTTTTGCAAACACCAACCTTAAACTAGCCCCTATGTTGGCCTTTCCTCCACTGAAGATGTGTAGATGTGAAGTGAATGCTGTCTGTTTAGGTCAACAGAGACTACAATGTTCAACAATCAGTGGAAGTATGTACAGCTTAATCTTTTTATCTTATAAGAGTATTTTTAGGATGATAGCCATTGAACTTTCATGATAATGCAGGTAAGAAGGAAAAAAAAACACGCAAACATTGCTATATCAACATGGGGATTTTAATTTGTCACAATTTGGTAATGGGGGAGTTATTATACTTGTATATTAGGGGTCTAACAACTAATTTTAACGATTCGATTCATATAATTTGGGGTTAACTGTACGATTCATAGTCGTTATTGCTTCATTTTGAATGATCTGATCCACTGACCTAAAATGGATCTTTAACCAAGACTTCAACCAGTGTGACTCAGAAATAAATATCTTAAAACAGATTCTTTGCATTTCTAGCAAGAAAATCAACTCAAAATCAATAAAATGTGTACAAACATTTAAAAAGTGAATTAATTTCAATCCATTCACATTTTAGTTTACTAAAGTTCAGTCCACTGTTGTTTTTCCATATCAAAAATAATACAAAGGGAATATTATTAGAACATTCTAGCACGCTGTATGGTCACGTCTTTGAAAAATTCGAAATGTTTCCAAACATTGGACTGTAATGATGGTTGATTGTTTTCTGGTGCATCACGAGTGTTGTTTGCTGTGATGGTACTGTAACAAAGACGCTGAGCCATGTGGATCCATATGCAACGTTTTTATGTGCAAAGGCACAACAGGAAGAAGCAGAGAAAGTCAAAGAAACGGGCCAGGGTAAAAACACAGAAGCCAGGCAGGAGACGAGCAAACAGGGGATTGTCTGTAAGGAAAACAAGGTAACGAAAGCATACACTGGACAACGAGGAAGTCAATACAAGACTAGGCAATGAACAGAATATAAAGGAGAGCTTTAAACTAGTGGCATTGATGAAAAACGAGAATCAGATTTGGGAACAGGAACAGGATGCAGTGCATGCAGGAAACCAGATGGCGATCAGGACTCAGGAGAGGGCTCCCTCTGGTGGCCGGAGGGGGGTGTGTCTTGGTGAGTCCTGACAGGTACTTGGTCGTTTTCAGTGTCAGATCAATTGTATTTATATAGCCCAATATCAAAACCATAGCCATCTCAATGGGCATTACCCTGGTAATTATACAAAGAACATAAAGTCAGTCATAAAAATGTAAACAACTGGTTGTTAATCTAAACAAAACCAGACAAACATTTCAGTTAAGTACAAGTTATGTCCTGGAGATGAACTGCTTTCCACTGCCGTAGTGTCAATGAAAAATCTGACTCTGCACAATGTAGGCTGCTATACAATCTCAATTTTCTCCTGTTCGTGTAGTGAAATGAATGGGGTGGTGCTAAAAAACCTGATTGCCCTTGTGTAGCCTCTGTTTTATTTTTTTATTAATTTACAAGGATATGTTATTTGTGCTAGCTTCATTTATTTAATAATTTGTATGTGACTGGAAAAAAGTAAAGTAACAAGGATTGAACTACTTTTTGAATTTGGGAATGGGTAAAGTAATTTAATTACAATTTTATCCAGTAACTAAAATAAAGTAATCAATTGCTCTTTAAAGTAATTACACTAACAACGATCGACACATTTTACGTTTTAGTAAAAGAAACCTACTGTGCCTCAATACAAATAGTATTTTTCAGTATCAATATAATTGATTTATCTCATTTTGAAACATTTTTTAATGTTATAGGTTGAGGTTATAGCTTTTAAGGTCTTTGGATTGAATAACTTGTCTCAGACAATTCGATCTGGTTGAATCATAGGAATTTCCATTTATCGATCAAGTTGATTACTTTTACACATCTTTTTGTCTGGAGCATCTTATGGTTTAAAAGGTGTATTTTTTTCTGTTTTTTTAAACAAAAACATAACTAGTTTAATGTTTTGGTATTGATGTTAGATGATGTATAAAGTAAAGGAGGAACTGTAGCAAATTATATGTAGTCAGAACCAGAGTGTCAGAGACTCTTCCTATTGTGACTGGTGGTGCTGCTCTAACCACTACAATGAAACTAGAAAAAGTTCCAGCACCTGCACAGTGACTCCGCAGAGCTTACAGCCTAACAAAAGAAACAAATACAAGACACATTCAATGTAAAATGTGGTTGAAGTGGACATCTTCAATGGCAGACAGATGGAGACTGAAATATTTTAAAAGTAACTGTCAGGAAATAAACCAAAAGGGGTGTACAGACCCTAACAGATGTTAAACTGAACTTGGAATCATGAACTTAAAAGTTAGTAGATCTTACAAACTAACCAACAGGAAAACATGAGTGGAAACTCAGAAAGATGAAAACAACAAACGGCTAAAGCTAACTTAAACCAAGCCTCCATATACTGTATTCACTGAGGGAGTAATTAAGTAAAGGACACAGCTGAGGCAATTAACAAAAACCAGGTGTGAACACAGACGGATAAAATATCTAACACAGAACATAAGGGCCAGAGCACAACTCCAAAACAGGAAATATGAACTAAACGAAACAACCTGAGCATGCAATCTCTACTTGTTTGAACACTGAAGGTAAAGACCAGATTACAAACCTTTTTTAATGTATTTTTCCAACACTCTTGGTGCAAATCAAATCATTGTTCTGTTGACGACCCAGTTTTGACCAAGCCTAGATGTAGAACAGGTACTCTGAATATTATAAAAAAGTAACAGTACTTTACAGAGTTTGTGCATTTTGTTTACGTAATAGTATTTCGTAAGCTAGAATAGAATCTCTTTATTCCTTTGGAACTTTTACTGTGCTTTACAAAAATACAACATAAAATCAAACCAAACACAGAGATGTAGTATAATCCAATCATAAAAAGGCCTACTAAATGTAATAAAAGTAAAAAAAACATAGTAAAACAAGGACTAAGATCAACTTAAAGCTCTTCTGAATAAAAACATCTTGATCTGGGATTTAAAAAACAACGCAGTCAATCAGACATAGCAACAATGGAAGGGAGTTCAAAAGATGAAGAGTGACTGAAAGGAGAGATCTCCCCTAATCTTAAAGCGAGATGTTGTTTGGATGACCTCAAGGATGAGGCCTAAGAGTATGGGGTTAAAAGGTTTGAGATGTACATCGCAGTTTGATCACGCAAGGCTATAAAAACTGAAAGTAAAATAAATCCCCACAATATTATGTTGGTTTGAATTTCATATTAAATTAAACGTAAGGATCAAGATTTATAGAAGCAAAAAATGACCACATAGTAGTGTCTACCCTTTCTATTCTTTCTGGGCTTTAATTATGATAAACATTGAAAAACTATGCAAAACCATTAAACAATACATACAAATATATGCTCCTTCATGTGAAACAATATTTGAACTTTTTCTCAAAGCATTGTATCTTTCGCTTTTATGATGTTTATAACTTGATCACACCAATAAATTACGTTCACAAACCCTTACCAACATGCTGAAGAAAAAATGCAAAGACTAATCGGCAAACAAAAAAAATGCAAGTCTAGAAACTGCTGGGTTGCTGCAACATGCTTTAAAGAACATGTATTTTGTATTCGAAGTCAGCTAGATTTTCACAGTTGGATGAATTCCCCAACTGGGTATTGAACAAGAACAAAAGAATCAAGCAAAGAAACATTAAGAAGCAAAATGCCAATAAGTAAGGGGTTTAGCATGAAATCAAATTACAGAGCAGGAATAGGAATGGTCAAACATAAAAAAAAACTCTTGAAACATCATCAGTGCAGTTCATTCAAGTTGAAGCATTTATGTCTACCTTATACAAGTAAAAAAGAAAAAGATTGTTAGAATAATGACTAAAGTCTGAAACAATGAAATACAGAATTTGGGCTTTTTTTTGTGTGTGCACAGAAAGAGTCATTTTGACAGCAGGGAATATCAACATGGTTTTCTATAGCCTCTAGGCTTATTCTTTTTTAAGTAGGCTGTCAACTCACCAGCTTTTCCGATGTCATCATCCATCCCAGTGTTTCATGGTTGTTTATAGACACCATCACATGCCATTTCAGTAGACATCATAACCTAACCACCACAGGAGCAACTTGAGGACGTGAAGTGAATTGAGGCATATTTGACTTCATAAAACATGAAAATCACCTGCAGATTTTTTTTTTTTTTACATTGGTACTGTCCTGTTAACGATCTTTTATATTCATCCTTTGCTCCAAAAATCCATGTTACAGATGCTCATCCACAACGAAGGGGCGGGAAACTGCACTGATCCCAGGTTGTCTGGCCAGGAGAACCTTCTTAGCTGAGGTGATGAATTAGTTAAGCGGACTGTTTGCAAGGACAGATGGGATGGAAAATCTTCATTTCTAAAAGATTTTAGGAACTGGTCAAGATCAGAAGGAGTTGCAGGTGAACTCACTTGAGGATACTGACAGTTCCAGCTGTCCACCTTATGGTTCAGTGTTTAAAGTAATGTTTTAGTATCAATTCACAAATAGTGAAGATCAACCATTTACTCATTTTGGATGACAAGAAACACCATTTTCATTAGTTTGTTATTTATTACCCCTAAAATTAAGACAAAAATAAAAATTTCCCCAAATATAAAATAAATGACTATTTTGATAGTGGGTATTTCCACCATTTTCCACAATGACAGCTTGAAAGCAACGTCTCACGCTCCTCAGTAGCTTCATGATGTGTTCTGAGGCAATGCATTCCTCTCTTCCACAAGTGGTACTTGCAGTTCTGCCAGGTCACTTGGGGTGGGGTCTGATCAGTCGCTGCTTCAGCTGATCCCATACATGCTCTATGGAGTTCAGGTCAGGGGACATTTGCTGGCCATACCATATGAGGCATTCTCACTTGCTGAAGTCGAGCTGTAATAATTCTGGCACCATGTTGTGAAACATTTTAATCCATGGACAGAACGTTGTGGATGTGCTGGTGGAATTGGGGGAATGATGATGGGTTCTATGGTACTGTATATCTGTGGTAAGAATGTGGAGTAACTGGGGCAACTACAATGACCACATTGGTTTTGTGCTGACTGGTGATGCCTGTCCAGACTGTTGCATCTCCTCCACCAAAGTCAACCCTGGGGTACACGTTGACCTCAGTAAATCACTCACCTTGCCTTCTTTAGCAACACTGACCCGTCTGTGCAAGGTGACCCGACACTTATCAGTGAACAGGACGGCTGCATTGTCCAGATCACATGGTCTTGTGCTCACTGCAAATGTTTATGGTGGTGTTTTGGTGTCAGTGAAGTCCCCTGCAATGGTCATCCAAGTCAAAGGAGTCAGTTGTGAATGGTTTGTCTGGAAACCCTAGTATCCCTTACACCGGAGAAACCGGCCTGCAGCTGTGTGGCATTTGTTAAACCATGTCTGAGTGCAGTGGTTCTTAGTTACTGGTCATGGTTGTGGTCTGTTACTGGGGGAGTAGTTCTGTGTCTTCATGCAAGTCTGCTGGGGACACTTTAAGAAACGCCAAGTTTAAATGCAACATCTGTCTACTACCAACCTGATAGGACGCTTCGGCCAGGTGATGTCTGTTGAGCGATGTCATGTGTTCATGGCCGTTTGGATAAGAAATTTGGCATAATTTGCTGGCAAAATCAGATTTTTATATCCCATAGAATGTTGAAATCGATGCCACATTGAAAAGTTTTTTTTCTTTTAGATGTTTTTGGTTTTGGCACCGATAAGTAAGGAAAACAAAAAATGAAGTGTGTCTATCACCCCAATACTTATCCCTATCTTACTTATCCCTATATATTTCCCTACTTATTTTTATCATTTTTATTTACGAGAGGTTATTATAACACAAGATCGAAAAACCCATTGTTTTCCATTCCGCTATGCATCAAGAAGGAATTCCTTATATCCTCAGAATTTCTTAAAAGAGCCTTTAAATAGTAATGCACACTTAAGTCAACAAGCCAGAAAACCAGTATAGGAATGCTGACATTAGCAAAAGGTGGCAGTCTCATACATAGTAAGGTATGAGAATGAATGCAAGAGTAAAATAATGACCAGAGGCTTTGTGTTGACTTGTTTGTTCTTGACTTTAGATGAATCTGATCTTTGAAGCTTCAATGTTTTTAACTTTTGCAAAAACCCTAAAGAAAAGTACAATGACTGGATTTTCATTGTACTGTCATTGTATTGAGAGTACATTTTAGCAAAAAAGGGTCATTTTAATTGTTCTTCTTTTTCAAAATGTTATATGTGATTCTTATGAATGGCATAACATTGTTTTTCCAGTGGAGTGCACAATGTTGGACAATGGCTTTTACAATTGCAAAAGTAAAATATCTTGTACCCCTTTGTTTCCTGGGTGGGTTTTCAGAGCTCTTCATCTGGAGTGACTTTCTACCTTCCTCCACCTTTTTTTGCTCAACAGAAAGTCCTACTCTTTTAACTGTTAGGCAGTGAAGTAGATTGGGATTCCCTCCTGGCGTCTGTATGCCAAGAAATTAGTATTAGTTATTCAGCTAAGTTAAATTTGAATTTGTAGATGTGTTGGATTGGTTGTCTAAACAGTGGGTTTGACACTGACAGAACATGTAGTACACATTTACTCCCTCTGCACCCCCTGATAAATTCAGCTAATACTGCTTGATACTGGAGTCTATGTGGCACAGATTGTTACTTTACCCAGCTTTAGTTTATTTGAGCTGAGCCTGATTTATGTACTGTGACTTCCACACCAGAACCTTTGTCCGCTGGTTAATGTGTTCTCTGCGGGCAGCCTTCTGCTGTGCTCTGACAGAGATCATCACTCTGGCTGCAAATGAACTTTGTTTTGAAGTTCAGCAGAGCTGCAACATTTCTCTAGAGAAATGAGAAATATTAAGCATGTAAATATGGGAGTGTCCTAGTTAAACTTCTGATCTATAGCAGATGAATACTTTGCCCTCATTACTTTCAAAGAACCCAACAAATGTTATTATAAATATGCTACATTGAAATGAGCTGTTGCAGAATGCAAAATTCTTTTGCAGTTAGACATCTTCCTGGAACTTAGCAAATGAATCATGACCGGAGATCATTCAGATGTAGAGAATCTGGTTTTAGTCTGAGTTTTGGCCTTCTTTGGAACTCATGAGGGCAGCATGCTAAATAGGAGACACATTATGTCTGAGGCCTCCCTCTCTGTTGAGGGAGAGTGGAGATATCAAAAAAAGTTGATATCTTAAGCTCTTCCTTAAATTCTTCAAAAACAGTAACGTTGCTTGCGGCTGCTTTTCCTTATACGACACTTCTGTAGAAACACATTTATTTAATAGCCACAACAACAGTTATTTCTAGCCTACAGCCTGTCGGTTTATCGTGGACTCGAACGAATCTTAAAAAGGTTATTTATAGCATTTGTTACTTTGCCAAATGATAAAGGCTTAACGTGACATTCCATACAGAATTTAAAACATTCTCATTTTTTAAGTGGATTTAATACTAGAATCGGATTCAAAATGGGCTGCAGAAGCTCAATGCCGCTCAAACCAGTGTAACAGAAAAATGAAATTATCCCAGCTTTTACAGACGGGGCAGAGCTTATCAAACATAATATTTGAAAATTGATGTGTGCGTAGCCACACTTGTGTCCGACTACACACAAACAAAAATGATTTGGGTGATCTGAAGGAATGCTGGAAAAAAAAACAAACAGAAAAAACTGCAGTGGAACAATTCCAAAAAGGCCTCACGGTCGAGTGAGCCAAAGACGTTGGAAATAGCACTTCCCTGTAGATAGACAGGATGCCAAGTGTGATGGGGAGTCTGAAGGGGAAGGAGCTGGTGTTTTGATGCCGTTCAAAACCTCAGCCATCACTTCTCCAAGCAATTACTACAATGTCATTTTTTTTTTTTTAAATGGGCCGTCATATCCAGATCGCTGCATGGGATGAAACTACTACTCGCCTGTCAGAAATTAGGACAGTTTGTGTTGTTAATGTATATATTTTTTTTTGATCTTTTGCCTTTCTGTCAGTCTGGCTGTCCGCTCACTCTTTATTGCAGCCTTGACCTGCAGTGCTACTGTTGGATGAAATTCTGCCACAGCCATTTAGGCCTCGTTTTCATCGAGTGATCCGGGGAGTTTTTTCTGGCGAGTGTTTCCACTCAAGCCTCGCCTCCACTGAGCGGTTTACGACGCATGTGTGGTATAGACCGTTAGTGTGTCATTGTATTGCAACGACTAGAAAAGCAGCAACAATGGAAGTAATCCAGCAGTTTGTCTTTTTATTTCTTTACTTCTGTACATCGTGTTTAACAGGAATTTCATGTTGTTTGAAAGAAAGTTGTGGCCGGCTAAGATGAATACCGCCGTAAAGAAACATTAGCTTAAATGAGCGCTATATTAGTGCTTGCATCACTTTCTGCCAATCAACTGGTGGCTACAGGAGCTCCACCTCTACCGCTGTGTTCCACCTTTCAATGGACCTACAACCGATGGGGGCCTCTAAGAGGTATGGTTTGGTACTGTTAAATGGAAACGCTCAAAATATCGGACTGGACGGCTCAGTGGAAACAAGACTTCTGAGACATCAGCAGAATCACTGTATCTTTGGTCTTCTTTTTTGAACAAATAATGTTTTGCTCATAATTTCTCAAAAGAAGCTGTTAACTTAGATCAGATGGAACACAAAGTTCTGTTAAAAGTTTTATTTCAAACCTAAAGTTTTTTTTGGTTTTTTTTTGTTACTTATCTCAACAAAATAGTACAAGCTAAACCCAGCTTTGATCTTTTTTTTGATCAAGATAAATACAAAGTCACCGTCAAGTTTGAGAAAACTGTCGATGGTTAGGTTTGCAAAACCTATCCCATAAGAATAAAACAGTTCCAGTGCAGCAACGTGGAAGAAGTACAGAACTGTCAAGTTGGCAAAAATGAAGTCGGCTTATGGCTTATGAGGGCTTAACTTTAAAACCCAAGAAAAAAAAGACATACTGGATGAGGAACAAAAAAAAAACAAAACAACAATAAGGTTCAGTCAGGGTCGCCAAAAAACCCACTGATTTTGAAAAAACTTTTAGCCTACTATTTCTCTTGTGGCTTTGTATTTATTACATGAAAAAAGTGAGGATACTACTTTAATATTTCTCAAAACATATAAAAACTGTGAAAAAAAAAAAGTTTTAATGTTGCATAAATATAGGGTTAAACATTTGCGTAAGGCTGACCGTACAGCTGGGCATCGTGGCCTTTTTTATTATCTCAATTTGTTTGGGACATCATACTCAGTCCAATAACACCATTTATTAAATACAATGGAAACGTTAAAGTATGCTTTACTATTTACAAAAAGACTCAATAGATATAAATTACAACCAGGATGATTTTAATAAACTTTTTCTTTGAGCCAATTCCCTAACCAGCCTACCATATTTTCTACAACTATAAGGTATGATTAAAAGCCTTAATTCTTTTTTAAAAACCAACAGTGCACTTTATGATCCAGACCACCTTACATCAGGATTAATTCTGCTGCAAACAAGGTTGGGTGTTATTGAGAATACACTAACGTGTAGCACTGTCGACTGTTTTTTATTTTTCTTTTTTTCTTAATGCGTTACTAACAATGTTGTGAGTCAGGGTAGCCACAGTCGCGTTAGTTTTACCAGTCTGTCTTATTAGTCTGTTTTTTGCCTGCTGCAAACAATAATGTGAGTTTCAGGTGTCGTGAAAATACCAACTCTTCTGACGTGGCTAACATGTAGCATGCTAAAACACAAGTTCTAGATCACATGTAAAACACTATTGTGACAGTTTATGAACAAAATGTATGATATTCTGGTTTTATACAGTTCATCTCAAGGATTTCAAAAGGTATTTACATTACATCACCCAGCTCTAGTTGACTGCTTCTTTTTTTCAAGCAGCACAGCAGAAACTCTTACAAATGTCATCAGTTAGTGACAACAAGCATTTTTGATTGTTCGGTGCTACAACGCTCCCCTGGTCTGCTTGATTCTTAGAGTCTGGGATGGATTGACGTTCTGTGTTCAGAATGTCCCTTAAAGGAGACATTGGATGAGTCTAAAAGACCATTTTTATGATTTTAGAATTGGGAAAAAATGACAGTCATACTCAAAAATACATCAAACTGAATTTAACTATTCCAACTTAAATAAAAATAGAACCCTGCTTATCATGAAAAAAATAACATTAAAGCATTTTTTTAAAGCAAAAAACTGAAACATCACAGCAGGTCTTCCTTAACTGTGAGCTTTGTCAAAACAAAGTAATGTTTCAAATCGAACCTTTAGGGAAGAGGGGGAGTTAAACAGAAGAAGAAATTTGGTTCCATAAGAGAAGAGACAAACAGCTGAAGGCTTTACCTTCCAATCTACATTTAAAACTTCTAGGAACAAAAAAATAACTTAGCAGACTGAGTTAAGACATGCACAATGTAAAAATATGCAATATATGTGAGATCTTGTAAGAAATGAAAGAACAAAATCACAAGTGAGTAATACAATTTTTGTCTGAATTTGACAGGTTAAAATGGTAGTATAATCTCTTCAACCAGTTCTCATCAGAACTCATGGTTCAAGCATTTTCTATACAGCCTGATAGTTTAGAAAGTAAAAAAAAAATTAAAATGCACCAACTTTGATTAACAAATGCATGAATTGGTTTTTCTATAATACTTGGAGATGGACTGTTTTTTTTTTTTCTTTTTAGTATGTACAAAACAGCAAACAGAAACTTGAATTACGTTATAGTTAAAATATATCATGTATTTGGAAAATGAGTCCAAAGAAATGGATTACAATGGCTTCTCTATGAAGTATTGCCTCTTCTGTGTTTTGTGGTATTTGTGGTCAAAAGACTCACAAGTTCTACTGCCACCTAATTAGCCTCAGATTTCTCAAAAAAGTTTCCTTTGATGTATTTGGTCACAGCCTTACATCCCCATCACAGGATGTACAGTGTGTCCTCTGCCATGTTGTGCTTTGAAATTCACTGATGGCCCCTAATTTAGTCTGTAAGTTAAGAGCTTGCCTCGAATCGCAAACTGAATAATATCAGCACAGCTGCTGCATAACCCCAAGCTGAAGCATTTGAATATGTGTACCCTGTGCTTTCTATAAGGCTTTTTTGTTATACTCATATTATAAAACACATATACATAACATGTACCGCTCCGGGTAGAGTGGAAAAACAAGGGCGTGGATGTTTACGCTGTTTTAACATTTTAAACAAAGTGCGAAAATCATACATGTATAATGTGTGCATCTAAATTTTGAAGGTGTCCTGATCTGAAGAGCACCATCGGAAAATAGCTTTATGTAAGACCTATGAGGAGTTTTCACACTGAAATATTCCAGCCAATTCAGTGTGCATGGCAGAAGAATGTCAAACGTTTTTAACAGTTTTCTTTTATACTTTAGCCAGCCAACACCACCTGAAAGAGTGATTCAATTGAAACAAATATGGATTTTAGGGCAATATTGAAAATCTGTGAAAAGAAAATCTGGTGTGGACCTGGTGGTCTAGAGTGGAATTCAACCATAGAAGTTTACTGTGTCGACTCGAAACAGATGATGATAGCTGAAATATAGAAACGTTTTTCAATTTCCATGTTTAAGGTTAAGACAAATTTATCAGATCATCCAGTGGCACCAACTTGGTACTTCCCCCTCCCAAGTTAAAACCATGTTGTACATGTCTCATTTAGCCTTGTAATAACCATGGTAACAACAAAAACTGCAAGGCTGAGTAAACATCTTACAATCTGGTTCTCAAAAGATCTTGTTTCTGTGCTGTGAAGAGCTACTGAAACAGGCTCGGTGTTCTGTCCTGCCAACTAACAGTCGGATGTTTCAGTGTAAAACAAAAAGATGCTGCTGAACTATATGTTTGCATATAAATAATTGTTAAAAACAATTTCTGCTGCATTTTAAATTGATGCATTTTTTTGCAAATGAAGTACTGTGATATTTCATTGTATAGATATTTTTTTTCTTACACTCCTACAGTTTTCTGAAGAAATCAGCTGTCATGCATCATAGTTTGGTCACTAAATTTTCCCATAGATATGAATGGTGTAAGTGTGTGGCTCTGCAATGGATTGGCAACCTCTACAGGTCCCCATGGTTGTATCCTGGTTCTGCCCCCATAAAGCTTTAAAAGGCTCCAGCATCCCCCCTGACCCAATACAGGATACTGGGTATAGAAGATGCATGAATACATTGACAGCGTTTATATTAATTAACTAGGTTTATAACTTTCTAACCTTGCAGAGGGTGTCTATGCATTCACCTAAGTAATGAGTTACACTCAGCTTTCTCAAATAATTTTGGTTTATTTCTTGTTATGTAAGCAGGAAATATGGTTTCTGTAACCAGAGGAGATCAGGGAAACCTGTTTTTTTTAGGTAGCAAAACTGTCTTTTTGTGTCTCTGGGTTTGTTCTTTAGCTTCTACTTCTTAACAATTCTTTCTGAGTTAGTCATTGTAATTTTTCAGTGTGTTGCTGACATTTTCACTTCCTTCCCCATTCCTCATAGTCACTGACCCCAACCAGAATGTCTTTTCATCGTAAAACTGTGTTTAACATGTCGATAATGTAGAAATATTGCATGCTTTAACAACACGGCTTAATATACAGTGAAAACACGAGCCTGATGTTTAAAAATCTGACTAGAGTTAGTAAATTGTAAAAAAAACAAGGTTTGTAATGCAGCAGCAAACATACCAGAGAGATACATTTTAAACTACAGAGTGAAAGTAGAGAGAAACTGGAATATGTGACTTATGACAGTGACTTTATCCCACTGTCAGAATGAATCATGTGATTTGAGGATATTCACTTTTAGGGTGAATAAGTTCACTACCAAAGGGGGATATGTCCAATTCAGTTGCAATTTGGAGTTACTGATGCATTGATGTAAAGCAGCATATTCTTCTGTCATTGCATCCCAGTCTAGATAGAAAAAGAATATGATTAATGAGATGGCCTACTTGCTTTTTTTATTGTTATTATGACCTAAGCTTCTATCAGAGACTACATTTCTGCTCACCACTGTGTTTTATTACAACGTAAAAAAGTAGCTGAAAACCTTTAGTGGAAATGCAAAGCATATCATTTCATGTCGAAATGGCTCTAAAGAACTTTGGACTTCGTTTCTAGTAACAACTTAGACAGCCCATGTCTTTGATTATTGTCGAGCTGCGGTTCGTTGTACTTGGCCTTTGATAGGGACTCTAAGCTTCCGAGGTTTAGTGGATGTAAACATTTCAGTGTTTGACATGAGTCTTTTGGGATGCAGCCTCAGCTTCCACAGACTGTGTTTTTGGCCATTTGTTTCACTGTACACCACTTCAGTTGGACAGGCATCCCCAACTTTCCAAACTTACAACTGAGTTCTCAAGAAAACCACATTACTTTCTAATTGCTTTCTATATCTTAATCAGAGTGCAGATGTTGACAGCTTGCTGCTTCAAGCTACTTTTGGAATTAATTGTATGTACAGTGAAGGTTAATTGGCCTTAATGAAGGCCAATCTGTCAGGAATTAATGCTCCACATATAAGTAAAGTCCGATATTTCTGGATAAAATACCTTTGAAGGAGTGAAAAACCTTTGGAGCTATCTTACAAACAGCTGGCAAGAAGGAGATAATAGAGGTGGTAATTTATTCATTCTTTCCAAATCCTGACCTTTATTCCAACTGGCACATTACCATGTGCTGATAGCAACCATCCCAAACATGACCTTATGTTGGTAAATATTTGTCTTAAAATTTCAAACTCTTTTAACATTCACTGGCTTTGTTAGTGCAAACACCACAGAGCAATTATTTATAAAGAAATAACGCAAAAAAAAAATGGACATTCTTTTATGAGTAGTCGTTTCTTGAGTTCAGCTTCTGTTTGCAAGTAAAAAGCTGATTGCCCTTCCTGGTGCCATAAAGGCTGAATGGGCCAGTGGTTTTGTGCAATGACATGGTAGCTATTTCATGACACTCCCCAATGGTCAATGACTCTGCTTCTATCATTGTTCCACGCCATTGTGCAGCACTTTATGAGCACAGCTGCCACCTGTCCTCCATACAGTGCTTTTGGCATGGGAATGGCTTTTTTACACCACAAGAACTAAAAGTGACAAGCATTTGACAAGCTCTTAGAAAACAATGTTATTGGGCAACAGAGTGGTGTTTTCAAAGATGGACAGTTTATTTATGGCATTAGCAGATGGCTAGCTTATAGTGAAGACACAGTTCATGAAGCCTGGTATCTCTGATTGTCGAGGGAAAAAATAAGTGTTGTGCCTCTAGCTTGGCCATTGGCTTGCTGTTAATTTCATGCAGAACAAGTCAATGTCCTCAACCAGCTCTCTGTGTGTAAGCTCATAGCGGCTGCATATTAACTGCTGAGTCAAATCAGACATTTACAGAAAAGGGCAAGACATTTGTATTAATGGCTAATTGACATCACATTAGTGTTATGCAGAGTACAACATCCAGCCTGTCAATAGAAACTTATCTATGTGAAGACTCTCCACTAAATCATGAAGAGACAGAATTTTTTCCTCTGAATTAGTAATGAGGTTTTTCTCATAGGTTATCCGTTAAATCAAGCATGGAGATTGAGGGCGGCATTCCTGATTATTTTCCAACATATCCTGCTCTGATATGTTCTAACTGGCTGGACTGTAGCTGTACTTTAATCACACTGTGACCCAGCATGATGACTTGTCGTCCTGCAATAATCAGAGGTAAAGAATACATTTAAGGGACTTTTTTATTATTGTCATAAAGATCAGGAGGAGAAAGATCAGATTCTCCTCCATGTTGCTTTTAGACTCCACCCACTGATCTCATCAACACGGCATGATGACGTCAACATGACATGATGCGTCTTTTTTGCCAAAGTTCTGTTTTTTTTCATTCTTGACATACCGCTTCGAAGCTGTGATGCCCAAGAAGGTTTGCCGCCAGACCAACACACTGCACCCAATGATGAAAACACATCGCAGGACCTCTAAATGTATCGGTACGTTGACTTAACATTGAAATAGGATGCCTCACATTCTTTATTAACACAGCTTCAGACAGTCAGCGGTAGGAAAGAAGCATTAACATGTCAGATCTGTACCCGTGTCTTTCAAATGTGTTCATATTCTCAATAACATGTATGAATTCTAGAATTTTCTGCATTAAATCAGACTTGTATGCATCTGCTTTCCACTGGATTGCTTGAATGACATTGTGTTCCAGCTAAAATAACTAGGAAAGTCAAGATGATTATTTAGATTAGATCGAAATATTGATTAGAATTTGGCGAGTAAAGTTGCCAGAGTTGGCAACACACATCATCAACTAAAATCCGTGTTTGCTGTCTTGTTGCTGAAAATGCTGAAAACAGATGGAAAACCATTCCAAATTCATTTGTACGCTCTCTCTTTTCTGATGTCAGTGCTCATTGTATTATAGATTTGTTTTCTTCCCCTTTCAAACAGTCAATGGAGAATCCTCACCTGCTGCCTCGATTCTCTGCAGGTGCGATCTTCCTTTCTCACTTTATCTTCTGCGTTTTGCTCACATCATTAACAGAATTTGAGCTCGCCTGATTAAAATCTTTTTATCTCTATGCAACCTGCCAAGTCAAGGGATCAAGATGTGCCAACAATTAAGACAGCAAGATAATGTACCAGAGCTAATAAAGCTGTAAAATATCTGAACACATACGTACATTTTCTAATGTCTTCAGCCTGGTGGGTCCGACTAAGTTGCAATAAAGCAAGAGTCTAGAATAGATCCTGAATGAGTTGTCAGACCATTGCAGGGCCAAGTTAGCTTGCCTTTAAAAGTGGATACGCTTTGATTTTGTAAAGCTCTCTTTTTCCAGTTGACATGAGTCTTCTTTGCTTTCACTGTTACTAAAGAGTTAGATGTTCCTCTAAAGAAGAATGAAGCTGTGCAATGGAGTAGCTACCATTGTTCTACTTCAGTAGCATACATTAGTACCTGTACTTCTTTAAAGCAACAAGACACGTTTTATTCAGATGAACTTTTAGCTAACTTTTGCTTCTGACTGCCTTTTACTTGTTCTTATTGTATTTTACTTAATATGTTAGAATTATTTTATTAAATTAATATTGCCTTTTAACTATACCTTGTGAAGCACTTTGTGTTATTTACCTGTGAAAGTGCTATGTGAATGCATTACTTCTTCAGAAGCTTTTGGCTGGTTAGTTTCAGCTGTCCTAACTTTTAAACAGCCTTTTTGTGCAGATTTTGTAAAGACCAGTAGGCTATATGTAGCTTTTTGTAATAACTGCTCAGATCTTTATTTTGTGTAATACTTTAGTTAGAAAGTTTGCAAAATTCCCAGGCTTCCAATCAGAAACTTACAAGCTAAAAGTAGCAAAAGAAAAAGAAAAGACTTTGTGAGTCTTCAAAAATACTTTAAAATGTATGAAGGAAAACTCTTTCAAATGTAGTTTGAGGAAACGGTGAAGCTGCTGTGAGCAGACCTCAGTGGGCCTGTTAGCTTGTTTGGGAGACCAGTCCAGTGAAATGACCCAAATTAGGCTGTTAGAAGAATAGCTTTTATGTGCCAAAGTGCCCCCAAAGGCCATGCATGAGCGCATGTGCAAGCACAGCTTTCAATCTGGCTACAAGAAACTTTCCCAATATTTCATCCAGTCTGTTAGATGGGCAAGAAGCTCACAGAGGACTTCATTTCACGGCTGCGTAACAAATGAAATGTGTGCTGACAAATATCTCATAAGAATATAAAAGCTCTTATTTAGCCGTGTGGCCATGTGTCGCGTTTCAGACATCCAGTTTGGAAAGATCAAACTGATTTCTGCTATCATGAAGGAACAGTTAACTCCTCTGTGATTGTTCAATACATAAATAAAAAGTGAAAAATGAAATGTGCTTCTCTCTTTTGTTTTTTTTCCTTTTTTCTCCCTTTTCTTTTTCAGTAATTACAGTTTTCAAAGTTAAATCCCTGTCGATGTGTTATCTGTTCTGACTCAGAAATTATGTTCCACTAAATTAATTGCTCTGCTCGACGTACAGTTGTGGGAATTGTCCTAAGTCCTGCCTTCTGAGAGACACTGACAAGACCCGAACAATAAAATGACGAAACACATGCATGAAATAACCAGAAATCTATCAAATAAACCTCAATTGTGGAGATGCATATGTTTTCTAAACTGTTCTAGTTCATAGCATTGTGCAAGTTACGATTTCGTGATGGAGATTTGAATTTGGAGGGCGTTTCACAAAGTTTACACGGCTTGGCAAAAGTAATAAGCTTCAAATGCTGACTGTGCTTCAGCAGGGAAGCACTGTGGTCTTCTGAGAGCCATCAAGCCAAAAAATGATAATTAATTAATCATGGAGCGTGAGGCAAACTCGGTTCTATTAGCCCAGCGGTAATTCTTTCTACCCGGCCTCCACACTAACCATAGAGATCATGCCTCTGTAATGAGTCCTGTTTATTCTGCAGCAGTTTGGTCATCGCTCTGATTGCTGATAGGGAAAGTACTCCTGACCTTCTGTATTTAAATGGTTCTGCCACAAAACTTAACGGCCAGATGGAGGTCATGTTTCTTAAATGCTGCACATAGCAAATGGTTTTGTCTTTCAACATAATGCACATGAATAGCTTCCTCCCCTCTTTTCTTTCGGAGATATAATGGCGCGTTAGCTGTAGGGTTATAACACCCTTTAAAGTCCTTGGTGGTTTGTATTCTATCCTCTCCAGAGGCCATCCTGCCAACACCCTGTCTATATATTATTCTGCCTCATGACTTGGTGCAAACGTGGTTCACATACAGCAAGCAGCTCACATGATTATGCAACTCCTTCGCTAATCATCCCAGTCAGATTCTGTTCACACAACTCATCCAGTTTGGTTCATGCTCAACGTAGGATCCAGGTTATCATCACAGGCCCCTGGTTCCTTTTTTTTTTATTACAAGACAAGCCTTGAATCATCAGTGAAGGTTGTGTCATTGAAAATAGTTGAATTGATTAAAGCAGAGTTTGTGCTTTAGTATAATTAGACCAGTCCCTGGTGTTGCATTTATTTTAGTTTTTTTAAGTGGAATTTAACATGTTAATTAAATTTGAAGGAAGGCTTATGGAAGTCATTTCAATGCATTTTGTCAGAATGTTATTGTTATTAATGTTTTCTATGTTTGATAACTAAAATTAACATACAATACAACATTTATCAAAGGGAAACTAATTGAATCTCATTTAAACCTGCATGACTGTTTAATGTTGTTTTTTTTTGCTTGGAAATAAGTCAATGTTGACTTAAAGGTAAAGATCCATTAATCTAAAAATAGAAAACCACCTCTGCGTTTTCAGAAAGAATTTTTTTTCCTTTTAAGCTATTTTTTGGCACACTTGTAGTTATTGTTGTTCCTTTGCAAACACATGATTTAGTCCCTGTTTGTGTTACTTGGTTGGCTTGGGTGACTTTATCTTTTAGAACTTTATTAAATAAGTAAAGGTTTTTGTTTTTCATTGTAATTGTATGTAATAAAACACTTTTCAAACTTGTTTTGATTTTATTTTTTATTATTGCTGTTGACAAAATGTGCCGTTAAGTTTAATTTGAGGCAGAAATGTGACTCATACTTTTACAGAAGTTTCTGGGACTCTTTATTGCAGCCTGTGGGACCACTCTGACTGCTTAGAACAATTTCTTTGCAACCATATAAACTGGAAATTTGTTTTTCCTATCTAGGGAAAACAGATTGAGGGCCAAAATCTTGAAAAAACAAAAAAACAGGTTTGAGTTACTATGTTTGTCTTAAACCCATGTCAAACCACTTTCTATTTTGATTGATTAAAAAAGTGATAAAACTGAGACACAATTCTGTGATTTGCCATCAATCCATGAACCTACACTTTGACAGATTGAAGTCAAAACAAGAGTTTATACATGTAATGACCTGTACACTGCTTCAAGAGACACCCACTCCAATGAAAAATGAGTTTTAACATGTTCTTGTAACATTTTTCATTTTGTTACATATTGCTGTGGATCAGGAGCAGATCCAAATATTCAGTTGGGAAAAGCTTCTTGGTGTGATGTAGAAGCTACAATGGGCAGATCACAAGCTCACTGTCCCGCTTCATTCCACTCCAGTTATTTGTAGGCAAGTAGATCCATAAACTGTCATCATTTTCCTCATCCAAACTGGCATCTGGCTCCAAACTGTGCGCATGGATTGCTCCAATACTGCTTGCCATTTTTGTTGCACTGGTAATGTTGGCTCGGGGATGTGAGAGGCTGTAAGCTAGCAGGAGAGCGTGTCAACAGATGGATGGTGGGAAGTGGAGACAGACTTACTCTGCACAAACTTTTCTCCACGACTCAGATGTAAATTTCTTATAAACTTTTGTTACTCTGCAGAAACAATGTCCCAAAAAAAAGACAGAAGTTTTAGATTTTGGCTTAAACGGCATAACTATAATTTAAAGTCCACTGGGAACGTGTTTAAAATAAACCAGAAGATGACTGGAGTAGCACTTTAACTGAAACCTTTCAGGGTTTTTTTTGTTTTTTTGTAATAAATGCCTTTATCTAACCTCATCTAACTTTCTCTTCTTTATGTTTTGTTACTTAAGCACTTGGCGTGAAAATCAGAAAAAAAAAGTAATTTCTGCGACATTATAACTTTCTACCTCTTAAAGAAATGATCCTAGTTTCGAAAGTAAATTGACAGCAGTGTGTGTTTATCTTTGTTTCCTCATTCTGCATTAATGTCCCTTGAGTTTGCTGAGCATTTCTAATTTGCAACAAACCATCTCATCCTTTCAGGCCTGTATATATGGGTATTTTATAGTGCTGCGGTCTGGCAAGGACAGAGGAATTAGCCTGATCTACATTCATTAACCTCATTCTCATTCTCCAGAGCAACAGTGCCGTAGAACTAACTGTCACCACAGTGCAGAAATGATGAATCTGTAATCAGTTGAGAGCTGTCAAGAAAGCCCCAGGAATTCAAAATTTATGCACTTGTTTGCCCTTGCATTAACCGTTTGTAATCAAATCAGTATTTATCGTTGCATCAGTTAGACATGTTTTATGATGGAGTGTCGTCATATAAAGGCAGGGAGATGACAGTCCTTATTAGAGACAACATTAAACTCTTGGGAGAAAATGGGGAGGTGTGTTAAAGGGGGTTGTCTTTTTCATTTCCCTAGACCTCCCCCTAAAGCCTATGATGTGTCTATGGTGTGATTCATTTTTAATCATCCTCTTTAATAATTCATATGTTGTCGCTGATAATGGATGGAACTAATCAATATTTTTTTTTTTTAATTCAGATTAAAGACGAGCCCTCAGGTGTGGCAAATTTGTTTGTTTTTTTTTCTTCTTCTCCCTGAAAGATTTAAAGGATTTTAGCCAAACATACTTGCATCTTCCAAAAATCACATTGGTGGGGTTTTGTGAGCTCTACGTGAGCTCTAGAATCCTGTAGAGGAATCGATGGAGTGACAGCTGAGCATCAGAAAATCCCCACTGTATCCTAATTATGAGGCCCACATGTAGCAGGACTTTCTGTCTCTTGCTCACCCAAGAGTGCTTTAAAGTTTAAACAAAGTGAGTGGTTGGGTTGGGGGGGCGCATGAAAGACCGGCTGATGGTTATTCTACAAACCTGTTGTTAATGGCTTATGTTTTAAAAGTTAATGAGAACTGGAGTTAAAAGCTGCATTAGCTAAAGGCTAGGTGGAGTTGAGATATGTGGATTAACTTTTCATTACCTCCTCATTAAGTGGACCTGGGGATTAGACAGACCCCTGTATGAAATGTAGCATGAAAATATCCAAATGGGTAAAGCCAGTTTGGAGATGGGAAAAGTGAAGGAGTTAAAGAAACTGATTGAGCTTTTAGCCTCCCCCTCCCCTCACTGAATCCCTCAACGGTTAAGCTGACATCGTTTGCTCCCTATTAGCCAATAATAAGGCTTGTAGGAGCAGAGAAGCTACAGATTCTTGAGGAGGTGACTTTGAGAATGAAAATGGGTCATTAAAAGTAGAGTAAGAGGACCATTATAATTCTTACACTGAAGTTGCCATTTATTTGCATTGTGAAGTCCCTGGCGCCGCAGTTAAATGTCACTTGCCAACTTTAATGAGAGTTAAGTTAGGGAGTGTGGCCAGAGCTGATTAGTGTTTTCTGCAACAATTCCACCAAATGCAGGGAGTCATCAGCACCTCACACTGATGGAACAGTGGACAATAAGATCACTCAAAACCCCCTTCTGCGTCCTCCCTACGCTACCACGTTAATTATTTTGAATAGAGACACTTAGAGCAACAAACTCTGTAATTTTAGTCTAATCTGGTTTGTCAGCCGAGTCCCGCATCAAAACTGCAAGCGAGTGCAAGTCAACATGTTTGACCTTTTTTCTTGATCTGCACGGCAACTTAAATGGTGGTTAAAAAAGTGCGGATAGATATTTCAATCAAAAGAGATTTTAATATGACTGAAACACTTATTGGTGAAAAAGAAAATGTGCATGAAATAAGTCCATAGTCTTTGGGCCGGTGACATCTTGTAGGCATGGAAAGACCTTAGACCTTGGCGGATAAAACCCAAGAGCCTAGATACTGACAGTAGTGGAGGCCAGACCGGGCCAAAAACAGAGAGCCGGGAGAAGAACAGGGCAGAGGGGGGCTGGCAAAAAAATCTGAAAATGTGCATTAACGAGCATTTTCTGAATTTGAATTCAGGAACTTGATTCTGATTTCCTGTGAAGAGTATTTTAGCGATCAGTTCAGAGTGAAGACTTAATTGATGAGTGAGATGTAGAGTGCAGTAATCAGCAACCCTATCAATGAGATAGATCTTACGGCAAATCTTTACGTCACTTTGGGGGACACAAGAAGCCTTGTTTTTGGGACAATAATAAAGTTGTTGTTTTGTTAGTCAGTCACACAATACCATCTGCTTCCAAGAGCTGGAATGTGCTCCATATGAATCCTGTAGGATCGAATCCAGTGTAACCTTAAAAATGATCTTAAGGATGTTTTTGCCTTGTGTTGTTATGCATATAGTTTTGTTTGTTTAATATTATCAACGAATAGAATATATGGAACACATTTTCACGATAAAGGCTCTGCTCAAAGTTAGAAATACAAATTCAAATACACTTTAAAAGAAGTAGATATGTAGGGAGATGGGTGTCAAAACAAGAAAAAGGCTTTGGAAAAAGCTGATTGCTGCATGGATTTATAAATGCCCTTTGGTCAAGGTAGTATTATACCATGGGAGCAGCATAACCCTCACTGGAAGATACGGATGTTTTGCAATCACTGGCACATACAAAAACTGCCCTAAATTGTGGTTAACTTTTTTCCTTTAGAGTTATTAACTCTTCTTTATTTCACTTCTCTTATTCTAAAATAGTACAAACTGGAAAAATATTGAAAATTAAAAAAACGTGTTAAAATAATTTAACTTCAATACAGATATATGTACAAGTTTACATAAATCCGGCTGTAAAATTATGTCAGACAACACATTAAAGACAACATTAAAATAAAAAAAGATCCACCAATAATATGCATTCTTTTTCTTCTCAACAAGAAATAAATGTTACTTTTTTTTTTGTACAATTACATTTTTGGAATGTTTTAACGAATGTTGTACATCCAACCAGTGCTCTTGAAAATACTGCATGAATGATTTCGTGCAGCTCTTTTTGTTCTTTTGCAATTGCCCAGATGTTTTCTATATTCGCACAATTTTTGGACATAAACACTTCAGAGAATGGCTGACTCAACAAAGTGAGAACCACCAGAGACAACCTGCAGATTTCAGTAGCAGAAAAGGTGAAAAACAAAATCCTTGAACCTCACCTTTGTAGAGGTGCTGTGTAGCTCAGTCTTGTTGTTTGATGAAGTGACACACAACCACAATAGGTCTCTTGCAACAAATACTCTCCTGCGGCAAATGCTAGTTGAAAAATGGGGTGCCATCCCACCTTAGGAAACACAGCCATAATGTTGTGACTCTTTGATTCTTTCAAACTCTCTTTTTTTTCTTGTTTGTTACATAAAATAGTCCAACAGTTGTGTTTCTTCGGCTTTTATTTATCAGAGATGTCAATCAAATAACTAAGAACACAACAGAAAACATGTTTGACATTGACAGATAAGATTCAATCAATTTTTCTAGAAGAACACATTAGAGGGGTAACGATTAATCGATGAATCAACATTTTTTTTTTTTTACGATCCAACCAGATTGAGCTGCCTGAAGCAGAATCTAATCAACCAATACCATCAAAAATAATCTTAAAGTTAGATAAGTCGATAATCAATCTTGGAAAATGCCCTTTGGACTGCGGCACAGGAAGTGTTTTTCCTATAACATAAAAATGACCAAGTGCCACAGATGTGATGCAACAAATAATGATCAATGATTACATTCCAAAGTGTGGAAACACTGGATTTAGCAAAGACGTGAGCAAACAGCGTGGTAGAATGTTCCAATAATGTTCAGTTTGATTATTTTGATGTGGAAAAACAACAGTACGCTCAACCTTATCAAACTAAAATGGAAATGGATTTGACATGAATTCTTGTTTACTTGTTTGTTTGTACACATATTTAATTAACACTTGATTATCTTGCAAGAAATACAAGGAATCTGAAAAAAAAAAATCACCTGCACTGTTCAGTATCCAGGTGTTTATCTCTGAATCACACTGGTTGAATGTTTGGCTAAAGATGTCTTGGCTCAATTGTATGTCAGATGGCTCAACATGAACCAATATTGACTATGAATTCTATCAGCAACCTCAAGTTGTGATGTGAATGAAATCGTTGTTAAAATGAATCATTGAATCCCTATATTTTAAACAGTACATCTATAATCTCAGAGTTTCTCCATAAATTCCTGTGATCTAAAACAACACTGTGTGAAAACAACTGTGAAAAGTGTAAATGTTGTCTGAAGTAATGAGACCTGACCACATGAAAAGAACACTTTGAAGGACTGTAGGGGAACTTGCATTACACAGAACTAAAATAACTTTTTTTTTACATTTACCTCACTTTTGTGATATTCACACTAGACTTGCACTAACTTCCCCAACTGCAGTCATCATCAGATGACATTTCTTGCTAATATCTTCTTAGATGCTCTGGCATTGGCTGAGAGGGAGAGAAAATCTGCACTTATCGTGCAGCACTGTTCAGTATGTCATTATGGTCATAGCTTAGCCTGATATAATGACACATGATGTGCAGTTATGTCTGATACTCTTTTTCTAATACCACCATTCGTTAAAGTGGTCTTTGATGAGGGAAAGAACTCTCTGGCTGCCGATGCTAGTCTCTGACTAGTTCCTTTTTTTTTTCTTCTTCTTCTTTTTTTTTTTTTGCTCATTGGGATAGCACGCATTCACTGTGACTCCATTTCCCTTGATTTCCCTTGCTGGCCAATTAAGGGGAAGCACCGAGTAAGTTAGCTGTTGTCATACTTCTGTTTTATTTCCCAAAGTGGAATCAAGCGCTTAGTCGCAAACTCGGAACAGAAAAAAACACAGTTTTCTTGAAAAGAGTGAGTCTCCTTGACATCAAGAATCCACCTGCAATAAGACGGGTTATTGAGTACTTCTCATGGCATAAAGGTTACACCAGAGTGCCCGTGTGAATGCAATTGAAAAAGATTGAATTATAAGGTCTGACAGGCATTTGACATGGTAGGAATTTCCAGCAATGATGACTCTGCAAAAAAGGTCTCATATGGTCATTCAGTTCACACGCCAAACTCCCAACCATTGATGATGTCCGTGTTTATCATGCATTTGAAACTCAAGGGAAATTAAATGCAATTGCTTTGCTTATGAAAGCCATCACCAGTTTCTTCAACACAGCGGTCAATCATGGAATTAGCGGCCTTTTAGGAACTCTGCATGCTACAAGTCCAGGAGCACGCCACCGCCTCAGGCAAGCAAAAGTAATTAGAAGGTTACCCTGTGGAATTCCTCTACCACTATGTTCAATCCATTCACCACCTTCTCATTTTTAACAGAGTATTCCCATACATTTCAACATGCTGTGTATCTTTATTTGTGATTGCCAAGGTCATCCGTTTCAACAATCTGATGCATACACTAAAAAATGAAATGATATTCAAATCCACTCAAAGAAGGGTAGTTTGTGGTTTTGTGCTGTTTTTCCTCAGATTCTCAAAGAAGGCAAGACTGCTTCTGCACTACAATGACAGTAACAATGCACAACACCGAGATAGATGACAACCAATAAATAAACATCCCTATTATGTTTACTCACAACTGTCATTTTTCTGTCGATTTTCAGTGTTACCTCGTTTTTCACGGAGGATGCAAGCTATAAATAACCCGCGATAAGTGAAATCTGCAACGTAGCGAGGCTGTAAATCCCTCACTAAACGCATTCTACACTTTTCTCAGAAAGACAAAAACATTTTCAGGCTTTTCGTTCAATCATAGAAAAGAAAATGAAATATAAAATGAAACCAGAGTTTTGCTCGCAATCAAAGATCTGTGTAACTTTGGGAAATTGAGGGCATTCTGGATTGGGGATATGGCACAGAGGGGATTGATTGACAAGGTCTACAGCCAATAGGACGCAGAACACAGTGCACTATTAAAAAAACAAAACTGCAAAATACAAAAGATAATCTGTGATAAAGCAAGACCGTGAAAGGTGATTGGCGATTTACTGAGGGACCGCAGTATTCAATCATTATTTCGTTGGTTGTTTGAAACCCACCTTAAAGTTTCTTTTGACATCTTCATTATTTTAAGAATTCAAGCATTTAGATCCCAATACAAATTCTCTAAACATTTTTGAATGGAGGCGTGATGATACTTTTTATATTGCAACCTTCATGATGATGACAGGTTATGATGTCCTCCCATAACATCTGTCAATGAGTAAATAGATTTTACACAAAACATTTAGTTATATTTAAAAACGAACAACAACTCAACAGGACATTTTTTGTGTGAATTATATAATAACAGATCCCGCAAAGGAAAAAACAGAATATGGATACAACATAATCCATGATATAAAATCATTGTTTTTCAGTTTAAATGCTTATAAGAAATGCCTTCATATTCTGAATACGTATTTGGAATCTGTCTGTCTGTGCTTGGGCATCATCACTTTAACGCATGTTCAGTCATCTTTCAAATAAACATATTGAAACAACCTTATCAAAAACAACAAGGCATAAATAAAAATTGCATTGCAAATAAATAATATCTAACAATGAACCTAAATGCATCTCCGTCTTGCATGTAAACAGCTCAAAGTTGAATCATTCTTATGTATTTTTGCTTTGGTGCGTCAGCGTTCATGCTTGATGTCTCCCATCTATTAGAGGTAGTGCTCACACATTAGTTCTCATTACTTACACTGACATAAAAGCAGAATGACAGATGTTGGGGCAGACAGACACGTAGATCAAATCAGAAAACTGGAATTTAGATGGAGCAGGGAGGTTTAAAAGAATAGACCCCTAAATTTAGACCAAGTGACATAAGTTGTTTCTGTCAGTGTCTGGACTGCAAGCTTCCTCTGGGGTTTAAAAGTGGCTCTATACACTGCAAAAGACAGATAATTGACTATTTTGAGTAATTTTATGAACAAAGCTCAGCTGCTGCAGCTCAACCTCAAGTAAACAACGCACCTGGGGAATAGCCTCTGTTCAGCCAGCTTGTGTTTGTAGACTCCTCTCTAGGATGCATGTTTGTCTGCCAGATATAAAGAATAGGCCTGACATTGTTAGCCCAGATGGAGCTGTTTTGATTTTCTCTGTTCTTCCCATCTACCAGCAGAAATGCAGATTGTCAGCACATTTAAGTGGCATTAAGAAGCCTTTATTATGTGATTAAACTCTGCTGTAATAAGTGAATGTCAACAACACACATTTGCAATATTTAATATTTCGTTTTTGAGGGAGGTGTTAGGTTTTTGCTGGCTGTTCAGACTCTGTTCATCAACATTTTTGAGTCAATATTAGTATCATTGTTCACTAAAATTGAAAAATCATCAATGCCTGCTTCTTTCAGCATTGCAACTGGTTAAGGAAGCATTAGAGTGGGGTAAGTTAGGTTTATATTAAAGACAAGTTGTGTATTTTGTTGTATAGAATCCTCAAGCTCCCAGGCTTCTGAAAGAAGACCGGAGCTTGGGGTGAGGTACCACCCGCGGCGGGTGAGAGCTGCATTTTTTGATTTTTTTTCTTTTAATATACTGTATATTTCTTTATCTCTCTTCAGAATCACACAGAAGGAGAGAAACAGTATATTTTGCAGACCAAATGTCAAACAACAAGGTTTTGATTCAGCAGTTTTGTTTTTAATCATCCTTCATTCTTTGCAGTTTTATATCCAACAAAACCTTTTACATTGTGTTGTCCTTATAGATCTTGCTCACCTAACATATCATTGTGGTCACAAGATAGATCAACTTCTGACAAGTTGGAACATATTCACAAATCACTTCAACAAGAGCAAAAAAAAAAAAAAGATTTGATGCATTTCAAGTCAGCTAACATGTAGAAATGCCTTTGTTGTGAGGTGTAAATGAAATCAAATAAAGTTTGAGCTGATAGGTGTCTTGCAGGTGATTAAAACAGTCACACATTTTAATTGTTGAAGTGAGATAGCTAAATGTGTGATTTCAATGAATTTGAATGTTACTTTTAAACAGTCTAAGTAATCAAAAGGACAAAAAAAGACTGCATAAATATAGCTAATGGACGGGCAAAATTTAATTCTTACTTGGGGTAATTAATATATTAACGCTTAGTAATTAAATATTAAGCCAATTCAATTGATTAAAGTGTTACAGACAACACAGATTAGGAAGAGCAGGCTATGAGGATACAGCAATTATCCTCGCATGCAAGAAGAATCCCCCTGGTGTTCCCATATTGTGCCACGCTGCACGAGGAATAGGATCCACATGAACATCTGGTATTGCAGCTGCGTCTACCGTTTGGACCTTTTTACTGTATGGATAAGCATCCAAGTGCGTTCCCTGATGCTGGTCTTGGGAAAAGTTTTTTTTTTGCTTTGTTTTACTTCTGGAACTATCCTTGCAAGTATTAATATGCATGTGTTGTCTTGAAAGAAAATGTCATCTTTTTTTATCTTGAAAAACAGTGGGAAGAGGCAAATATTTAAATCAAGTACAAATAAGGCAGCACTGCCTTCAAAGCACACCAAGAATATGAGTATTTGGCCCTCATCAGAGATTTCTCGAAGCTGATGTTTATTCTCCACTTTCAAGGTTTAGTTATATCTTCACACAGATCCTTTGATTGTGGGCATTATTTTAATCTGTTTTTGAATCCTTTCTTTCTTAGCACTTAATAAAAGAACTCTATGAATATAGACATTTGTTACATGCTTCTGGTGCTTAGACTGTTTACTTTCAAGTTTTATCCAACAGATTTTTTTTGTTACAAATTTGTCCCAAGGATTAATAAAGCATGCTCTATTTGTATTGTCATCCGCTAGTTAATTTAGCAACGTTTATAAGAAGGTTAATGGGGATTACATTTTTTGACATGAGGCATCCATTACTCCCAAAAGAGTTGAGCAGGCTTGTTTATAATTCACAGTCCCGACTTGAGGCGAGTTTTGGAGTTCAGAGAACGTCCTGCCAGATAATTAAGAGCACATGGCTTCATTATGGAAGGGCTTGAGCCAGGTAGTTTCCTTAATCTCTATCTGGAATTCACGTTTCAGCAGGCCACATAGGCGGGGGAGACATTTGATGTGTTAGGCAATTCTCCGTGGCTGAAACCAAGTCTCTATTTGATGTCTTGTCATAACAAAAATGGCACATAATTGTCAGCAAGCATGCAGAGTTGAAAGATGAAAGATGAGAGTTGAAAGAGAAGCAAATTAATTAAAACTGCCGGGTGAAGGAGGTCAAAACAAACCGCAATAGCACATATTCAAGTTTCTTATTTAGAAGAAAGGCTGGTTTGATAGCAGATCCTGCTGCTGCATGTAGGTCCAAAACAAACTAAGAAAACTCATATAGAGGCACTAGGCACCAAGCCTCATTTATTATAGCTTTTCCATATTATTGCTGCCATTTCCATTTGGAAATTGGCATGCCTTTCTTTAATTACCATATGATAACAAAAGACAGTTTGCTCTTTGAGAGTCTTAATGTGATGCAATTATTATGTTAATGAGATCTCTGTAGATCTGCACTTATACAGCAAAATAATAAGAGCATATCTACAGAGGGTAGAGAGAAACCAATTAAGGACACATAATATCTAAGTCAGTCTAGTTTGGAACAACATTGTTTTCGGTGGAAATTTGCACAAAGTATTCAGATTATTTCCCAATGTAGGCCTCTTTTAAAATGACCACCTTTTATGTAATAAATATAATAGTCAAAAATATCTTACTCCATGTTTCCATGTTGCCAGTATGTGCAGCATGTTTTAAGTTTTGTTTTAAAGGGATGCAGAAAAGCTTTGAGATGACACATCTTGTTTTCAAGGGGGTCCTCTATTCCAGACACATACAAGCAGAAAGAGCAGCGCAAAAGGAAAAAGAAATAAACGACAATACAATTTGAGTTAGAGCAGGTCTATCACTTAAGACCTACTCAGAGGGAAATTTGGTTTTTGGTGTTTTTAACATGTTCTTGTGGCATTTTTCCAATGGAATATATGCATATACTGTATATATATAGCATATTAAGCTTAAAACTGCATCCCTGAGTATTTTCCTTTTTAATTCAAATTGTGAGTCACTAACAGATGATTTTTTTTATGTTGTAGGTGTGACCTGACAGCATGTCACAAGCTACGCTACGCTCCAATATGCATCCATTTATAGACAACTAAATCCACATATGTCTGTTTTCCTCATCTGAGCTGGCATCTGGCTGGATAACAGTATCGCTCGTATTTATGTTGCACTAATGTTAGGTTGAGATTGTGGGGGGCTGTAAGCTAGAAGAAGAGCATGTAAACAGATGGATGACGGGAAGTGCAAGTGGACTTACAATCCCGCCCACAACTCAGAGGCGAGTTTCTAATCAACCACTGCGGCTCTGCAGATCCTGTCCTAGAAAAAAGCGGGCTTTTTTTGCTTTATAAATGTAGTTGAAAACAGCATTATAATATGAAGACAGCTGGAAATGTTTTTGCAATAGATCAAAAGATGATCGGAATGTGATTTTAACAGACAATTATACACATACCCACATCTAAAAATACAGACTTGTAATATTTAACTTGACTCACAATAATAACCCCTTCCTCAAATGACAGTTCAGAGTTCAAAGAGCTAAACGTTGACAGTGTTTTAAGTGCTGACTAAACAGAACGTACACACTGTTTCCAAGAAGCCAAAATCCATTGACTTCTATTGAGAAGTAAGCAGCTATTACTCACTCGTCATTTTATTTGTCAAAATAACCATTCTTGATCTACTACTTTTTTTAACATGCTCTTGGTCATTCAATTTTTTTTATTATATTTTTTTTGTTTAATGCGAGTTAATGAAGTCATGAACTGACCAATCAATAAAAGTATGTGATCTCACGTTGAGTGTACGTAACATTTAACAGGTTCTCCCAAGCCCATTTCGAGAGAAGGGGTGTGGACTTCCAAGAAACTCACTCCTGGTTGGCGACAGAGATCTGCGACATCCATATTGCAAAAATATGGTGACTGACTTGACCTTTTTTGGTAGAAGCCAGAAGTAAGCAGTTTTCTATGGATGGGATCTCACTCACTTTGGTCCAGTTCTTTTATACAGTCAATGGTTGTAAGAGTACAAAGAGACAAAAGAAGACTGTTCCAATCGTTTGGTTCTTAGCACAGAATAAAAATTTCCCAGATTGTTTTTCAAATCATGAGGACACAGAAGAACATCTGTTTTACGTGACACAAGTTAAACTGTGAACTCCAAATCATGCCAAATCTATGTTCCACTTATCTATCTGGTGTCACTCATACTATCACCTAATTCACAACATGAAATATATTTGCTGCAAATGTTTTGTGTTGAAACACTTTGTGACTACTACCTCTTCCACCGATGCCATTTCCACTCCGTCTGTTTTCATTAACCAAAATTCCTCCTGAAAACTGCAGTGGGGTTGTATCAATCACTCCACAACATTTCCATTTAGACAAGTTTTATCTCTCTCTGAATTCAGTGACAATTTCTTATCCTGGTTAGGATGGATATATGTATTCATAAAAGCATAACAAGAATGTGATTTAATCAAGTTCCTGCTCAACAGCAAGTAAGGAATATTCAGTTACACAGTTTACTTTATGCACTTCCAGTTATGGGTCATTGGCAGATGCATCAATATGCCGCATGTCAGCGTGCGCTCGTCCTCTCCAAATCCAAAAATAAGGAGAATTACTGCTGTGATAATGGCTTTTGCTTGCATTTTTGTTTAAAGTTGTTAATAAAGATTTGTCACACCTTAGCCTAGCTGTTGAAGTTTTTCAAACAAGAAATACGTTTTATTACACTCATAGAGACTGCAGCAATTGAGACCAATAGAATGCAACTAAATAGTGGATTAGATTGGATTTTCTTTGTAGAGCGGCCAACTTGTGCTTTGTATTTTAGGATTGGAACTAAAAACAACTTGTGGCACTTTACGTGTTTTAAAATAATGAATGTTTCTACCAGGGAAGTGTCTAGTCTTTATACATGTAAAGCTTAATGTAAAAATGTACTTGAACACCTTCACTTAGAAATAAGACCCACTTAGTAGGTCTGCAGTGGGTTAAAACTGATCTCAAACAAAAGAATAAAAAAAAAGTTTGCTTAAAAAAAGCTATTTTTACCAGGTTCCATTAGGTTCAATTAGTTATGACTAGTTAGGGAGTCTTCATTGGAGCCAGAGGAAGAGAATAGAACAAGAGGGAGAAAAAAATCCACTTGACTTTTTCAGATTTATATGTGGACTCTGTAGTTCTAATGGCTTAGTCACCCCTTCAGGGTGTATAAGGGCTGTCTGCGGGCGAAAAATGGGCAAATCTGGATGGCGCATGCAAGGATTTCTTGGAGGTATTACGGGAAAGCTCGTAGATCCCTCGATGAACCCACAGGGTAAAAATGCTGGTGAATATTCTTTTCTACGGGCATACTGCGGGTGTCAGGTTGTAATAAACACATGAACGTCATGAGAGGATAAGCAGGGCTACAGTAACACTGAGCATTTGATGTGCATTCAAGAACATTCTGAAGGTGGGTTCTTGAACGTGCTTTTAGCAGATGGTGTTCACACTGGACTGTCACTATCCAATACCAGTGCAAAGACTGACAGTTGGAAGCGGCTTGTGAATTTTGCTTTTTCTTTCACTGCTCTATTCCAAAATATTAAAGACTTAATGTCATATAATGTCGACCAAGCACAAACCGGAATGATTAATTTCCCTTTCATTATTAATTTATAAACGTTTGGTATTTCTGTGAATTAAAAAGGACACTACCCATATGTCACAACAAAATCAGAGTCAAAGTTCACTTGTTTAACTTTCAACATACGTTCAGTGGCTTTGCGTTTTGTATGTAGAGGCCAAAATTTTACTTTCAGAAATGAGGGAATGTTTAACATGAAAGCCCGAAACGTACATACACCCACACTAAGACTTAACCAAAATGTGGTGAAATTTGAACACACATTGCCGAGGCTTGTGTGAACTTCACATGGGTGAAGTGGAGGTGGAGGCAGGCACGGGTACAGGTACAGATGGTTTTTTTTATACTATCTATCCAAATCCTGCACCTTGTGCAGGGAGTCTGTTAGTGCTGTTCAAGTGAAAAGTGTGTGCCCCTTGTTGCTTGCTTGCAGTAGAAATCGAGAAAATAGAGTGAAGTTTGTGTGGACATCCTATGGGCCTCTTATGGGCACTTATATATTACTTGCACACCCCATGTGTGCAGCAATTGCACACAGTCAGTAAGGAGCCAGTGCATGCATCTTACTAACGACAGCATGAGAGAGATTACAGCGTTATCCGTATGTCATAAGTGCGTGCAACCTATGTAATCCTTACAAATACTTCAGGATACACTTTCCACACCCACATCAATGGTACGTCTATCTTCATGATGTCCCTTAAGGTGGCTGCATGAGCCTTAATGGAGCTGCAAGACACAGCTGCACTCCCTTTAAGATGCAGTTACTCATCTCTACAACCCTATATGGACCCAGACAATTCAAAATCCTACAGCACCCGTATGGGTCAACTCCTGCATGGATGCATGTGACTAAGGCCTAAGCTCTGCTGTAAAGCAGTGTGCCATTTCTCACATTAAGTCATGGTTAGCCTGACAAACTTTCTGCAATCACCATCAAGTACATAGTATGATTTCAGATCACACCCAGGAGGAAAAAGAGAAATCAAAATGCACTGAGAGGAGCAGGAAATGTCGTCAATTCCAAATTGCATATAAATTAGACATCTTGTTTCTAACAGTTATGAAACCGAAAAGTATCCACAAGAACGCAGCACAAGTCACTCACAGCAGAAGATGCAAAAAAACAACATACAGCCACACAAAATCTCTGCTTTGTGCAAAAAAAAGGGGGTGTTACGTGCTTCTAATTGTGACACTAATTTATTATGAGCAAGAATTAGAGCCAGGCTTTTGCTGCTGTTCAAACTCCAATCAGGCTGTAAATGAGGCAGAAAAGGAATGGGCTGAACTCTGGAAGGGGGACTCTTCAGACACCTGCACGCTGGAAACTGATTACTAAATTGTTGCACACGAAATAATACTGTGGGAAAAGGAACAAGCCTTCTTGTATTTACCTACATGAGCATGCTTAACTGCACTGTTTTTTAATGAACACTTGTAGTGCCATGCATTTTCAAGCTATATGCTCTAATAGGCCAGTAAAACAGTGATTTTTAAAACAGTGATTTTGAAACATCCCTGTGCACAACTATTGAAGTAAAATAAACTCTAACAACTTTTTAAAAACTAATTTAATACCAGAAAAAATAAAACGGCAGTTTTTTTGCAGACTGAGTAATTTGGAGAAAAAAAATACAAATTAAAGTGAACAGAATATATAAATACAGAACCAAAGCATATAGAATGATCTTTTGATTGAAAATGCACTTAAGCTGAATAAACCGTGTGATGATGAGCACTTTATTTAAACTGACAGGATACAGCTGCCTCGATTCTGCTGCAGTTTTTGTTTTCTCGTAGCTGTGCTGAAAATGCTTGCACGCATGACTTGTCCTGCTCGGTGTTGGGCATTACTCTGAAACAGGTAATAACTGTGGAAGAGGCTGTTGGCATCGGGACATGACCAGACATCTGTCATGTGTGATGCATTGTATGCCCAGTGAAGCAGCACCTTTTCACCTCCTCCAACTCCACTTAGGACTGAAACCGCCTGCACCAAGGACTGCAGCCTTTTAAAGAGACTGCACTGCAGAAATATCCTAGAAACCACACTTCGCAAGTTCTTAATCGTCCTGTGTCAAGGGAAGCTTCTTTTCTAGAACTCCTCTCGGCCATATTATGACAGCTAATTAAGAGGAAGATGAGTGCCACTTTGCTCTGATGTGATCTTGAAAGATTAAACATGAAAAATGAGATTATGTTTCTATTAATATCATTTTATGTTGCTCACACTCCACACCTCATTCTGAGGATGAGGAAAGCTGACTGACAAAAAGGGGGCAACAGAAATCTCCATTATTAGGCGTTTGGCATCTCACACAAAGATGTGATCCACTGAAGATACAGAATCTTAACAGAAACCAGGACAAATCATGATGATGAAATAAAGTAATTAGATGAGGGTTCATCTTTTCTTGTACTTTTTTGTGATGTTTTGTTTAAAGCTTTTCATGCCTTTAAAAATACAATCAAGTTCTGCCTGTTCTCCCCTCAAAAAAGTTTAATTTACCATTGTAAATTATAAACGTGCCATTTCAAATAGCGGCAAAAAGTATTTGGATACGCTTTGATCGAACTACTTGTCAATACACATCAATTATTAATAAGATTAATTGTGGTCTAAGCTTTTTGACCATTTGAACACAATAGTAATCAATGTTTATTTCCTTCACAAATCAACTGAGAGCTGGTTAGATCAAAGCCAGAGATTAAATGCAAAGTGCTTGAGAAAGAGGCTCTGAAAAGAAGGTTTCACTTTAGTTGTTGGCATAAAAAAGCAGCTTCCATTTGTCAGCAAAGAAACCTATCAAATATCAATTGAATAGAACCAAAGAATCAAAAAAGCACCAGTGAGAGTTCGATTTTTGAAAATTTTAAGCTAACAGTGAGAAGAAAATATTAAGGGATAACACTTTAAAATGACATAGATTTAATTTGTTAATTTGTGTCTGAAAATGAGATTTAAAAAAAAAAAACTACATTAAGCTGATGGGTTAACTTGTAGAAGTAAAGGGATCAATTTACATGTATTCATTATTTATTCATTATTCATACGTTCAGTTCAATAACATATGAATCAAGGGTTTCAAAATGCCTGTGGTTAAAAACCTCTGTGGAAGGTATCTCTGTATCGGTCTGTTTTTAACGTTTTGCAAGCAAGGTTGGGAGTTACAGGTATTGGAAATATGCTAACATGGCTAATGATTCTAACATAGCGAACATATTACAAGCAAGTTCAATAGCTACTGTGAATGCAGTCAATAAAGTCTGACTAACTGATCTGTGACTCTTTTGTCTTGCTTAATGTGCCTTACACCATTTATGGGCGGTGTGCCCCATAGTGTAGAAAATGCTTATAATAGAAGAAAACAATCAGCACGTTGGCTTTTCTTTGTTTGTCATGGAAATGTCCTTTTGGCATGAAAAATCGGATAGGCTTGCCGGTTTGCCAGCAGAGGAGTTAAAGGACGTGTCCGGGGAGTGGGAAGTCTGGGCATCTTTACTTAGGCTGCTGGCCCCACGACCCGGTTCCGGATGAGCAGTGGAAGATGGATGGATAGATATGTTTGCCTAAATCACATTTTTTCTAATGGTTTTTAATCAAAGTGTTGATGCTCTTGCTCCTTGCTGCTCTGTGACTGAACTCAAGGCATATTTGGTGGACTGAGGCTTTATTCTACAAGAACACAATGGTAATAAAACCAGAGCAGATGTTTAACAGTCAGTCGAGGGATTTAAAAAGATATTTTTAACACGAGTTAGAAATATATATATATATATATATATTTGTTCTGTTAATTGATTTAAAAAAATAATCAGATTAATCACACCATTGGACTGTGAATAATCACGATTAATCACAATGTTTTACGAGTTAAATTATAAATGACAATATAAAGCTTTTAAATAAAAAAAGGCCAGAGAGAGACAGTATTTCCTTTAATTTGTATTGCCTGAATCAATTACATTTATAAAGTGTGTGTCAGAAGTTTAATTTGTGTGCACGAAAGAAGAAAACAAAAGATGCTGATATATAACCATATATAACCAGTTTAAATACTCTGGATGAATACTATATTCTGATTGGCTGCCCAGAGTTCTGAAAGAAGTTCCAGTCACAGTAGCTGCATTTACATGAACACAAGTAAAAAAAAGGCTGATCAGAATAAAAATGTGTCATGTAAACACACCAAACGGAATATTGATCAGACTCATTCGGATCAAAAATTCTTTCCAAACGAGATAAGTGGGATCAGTGCTGATCCGATCGAGGTGCATGTAAAAAAATTAATTCTGATTGTTTGTCATTTTCGTGCTGGCTCTTACATTATGCATAGATGGTGTGGCGCTCCAGAGGAGACTTGGGAGCATGAGCAGGACTGTTTGGCTACTTCACATGAATGAACCTGACTCATAGTTTCATGTCTGTTAGCAGGGGCGGTTGCTGTGTTACGGTATGTTCTCCAGAGGAGGCTTCGGACTGCAGTACGTCCAGCTGCTTTGCATTAGAGAGCTGCTGAACTCAGGAGAACAGTGTCTCCAAGTGGCTTCGAGACGGTTTGTTAGCTGGCTAAGGCGGCTTTTGAATGCAAAAATGCCGCTTCACGCCCCGAACAGTCCTGAGAAACTGTGCAAGCAATCGTGTGCATTTGTGTTTTCAATCGTGTCCAGAGAAAATAAAGGCTGATTTTTTTCCCCACGTATTTACGTGTGGCTAGAATGCACATTGCTGCATTGCCCACATGTGCATCCAAGGCTAAATGTTGTTGCTGGTACGTATTAACCAAACCCTGACCCTTCTTCTGGGTCCGTGCGGCCAAAAATAAAGAACTGTGATGGCATGGGCATCAAATCAGGTTTTTGGCACTTCTGGCAGTATGGGAAGGGGCCAGGTCCCACTGAAAGATGAAATTTGGATCTCCATCCAGATCCTCAGGAGAAGTACTCATGAAGTCTAAAACATTCTGGTGTTTCATTGATTTTTGATTTAAAAAAACGCCAGCGGTGGACATTGCAGCCCAAATCATGACTGACTGTGGAGATTTCACACTAGACCTCAAGCTGCTTGGATTCTGTTCCTCACCAGTCTTCCTCCAAACCCTTGGACCTGAAGAAGAGTTGCAGTTTCAGCTTGAAGCCTTAGTCATTCGTTTGCGAAATTATGAATAACATAACCAGACATGATTTATAATTTTTTATGTGAATAGAAAAGGTCTGTATTTTCCTGGTTTAAATAATATCACGTTTCTTTTGTTTCTTTTGATGAGCAGTCTGGCACTCACTTCCATTGCAGATCTTTTTACACGAAACAAAAACAATTATTGGTTTTTAGTGAGTTCATCCACTTGCCAAATGAAATCCCCTCACCGCTAGAAATGCATACAATCAAAATCTATTTAGGAAAAGTTGCACTTCCAAATTGTCACAAAGAGCTAAAATAGTAATAAATATAAAAAAATGTTGACCCTAGACTGTACTTTTTTTAAATAAGCAAATCAATGAGAAAATGCTTTCTTTTGACACCAAACTCCAGTAGTCACGGTGTCACAGGTGGTTTAGGAAGCACTGGAGCTTGTAATTCCTGACTGGCTTCAAAAGTACTGTCAGGACTTTATTAAGTGTCTTATATCAGATTACCTTTTCAAAGATTTGCGATGACACAAGTTGCCTAAACGTTAATAAGTTCATTTTAGGTATGTTGTCCTCATTGCAAGACTTCACTTCATTACATTTTTTAAAAGAACAGTTTTATTGTAGAGCCAAGGGATTTTGTCTGTCAGAGAAGCACGAGCCTTACAGCAGCCAAGATTGACTCCGTTTTCTTCCCTTTCTGTGAGTTTGTGTTCTTTTAGTGTTCCTCTGTGAGCACTGGGCCCTATAGTGCTTGCTGCTTTCGTGCTGTCTCTCCATTAGGCACCTAACAGAGCGTTGGGCTGGGGCTGCTCTCTCCCTCAATGCCTCCATTTCCCTGTCGCCCTTCAGGTCTCATCGCCCTCGCAATGGAGGATCCTGTCCGCCATGATCCCAGGACACATACTGTCCTCCATTACCCATCCTCACAGCCCACTGCGCTCAGATCCCACTCCTAGGGCCCAAATATGTCCAGAAGCCCATTTTGCACTTGTGTGTATTTGTGCACAAGAACAAATGACTGCTCAGACAAGGATAGTTAGCGCTGTGTTGTTATGGAGGATTTCAAGGGGTTTGATTTTTTATCCTGGAGATCCATTTGCAGGTTCCTTTCACATTAAAAGAATGAAAAGACCTTCAGCAAAGACAACTCATACTCCAGAGTCACATTAGGACCAAACATCTGCTGTAAACACTCCCTAGTCAACTATTAACATTCCTGAATTGTTTGTAATGATCTTGTTTTGAAGAAGAAAAGAAAATCAAGACAAAATGTATAATTTACATTTAAAGTACAAAGGAGTTGGAAAAGTTTGGTCACCACATTTATTGGTAGATAGATGGAATCCAAGGTTGTATTCATTTGAATATGTGCAGCCTGACTTACAAGGTTTTTTTTTTTCTTTTTCTCAAAGTTGTTGAATTTGCTCTGATATTTAACATGCCGTTCAAACCTCTTGCTCCACGCATAGCTGCGCACGTTTTTACGACCATTTTTGGGCTCTAGGATACAAACCATGCGTCCATTGAACATGTGTAAAATTTTAAAGCAGGTTGAACTTTGACCACTAAGGAACTCGGATTTGATAGTTACGAACTGATATTGGTATCCCCTTTAATTCACGGAAATGTCAACCATTTAAGAATGTACCATACAGGAGAAATAAAAAATTGCTGTTTGTGCCCGAATGGAATTGTAAAATGCCAAGTCTTTCATTTATTGGAATAGAGCTTTAAAAGAAAAAGCCTGGAGCAAGATTTGCAAAATTTGCACCACTTCAACATTATGCATCAACTCTCTCCCAACTGTAGGCGGCAGATATGTGACTGTCTAGTCTGAAGACCATGCGCTAAACGTGCGTTCAAGGACCTGAATGTGGAATCATATTCAAAGGACCAAGTTAGAATTTTTCAGATATGTCACATGGCATGTTCTTTAGCAAAAAGCTGCCATTAGCAAATGTAAACATGCAAACAGCAGCTTTGGTTTCCGCCCAAGTATTTCTTTATACTAATATTATTTTATGAAATATTCCATATTATAAATACAATATAATGTAATATGTAATATAAATATTTCAATGTGTAGTAAAAGCAAAGGCTTCCTAAACCACCAAATGATTGAACAACAAATGTTATCCAGAGAGCATTTGGTGTTATGTCAACATTGATGAACCACATGCACCATTATATACAGCTTTCTGTAGTAATTAGGCAGATGTTTTAGTATGTGTGTATATATGTCTATGTGTGCTTTAGAGCCAAAGTAGGCTGGGTCAAAAGCACAAGCTCAAAATCTATGCTATATATGCCAGGACCAGAGTTGGTGACAGATCCCGTTGGAGGTTCCATCAGGTAGTCTAAGCAGATTGTAGCTGAAAGTCTAGACTTAGTTGTCCTCTAACCACGAATGTGTGTATAACTGTCAGCATGTGAGTTAGGAACATGTAATGAAAGTGAAAGCTTATGTTAAGGACATGTAAGTACGAACAGTGTGGGAAATGTCAGTGGTAGCCTCTAACAGAATCCCAGCTAGCAGGCTTAGAAAAACCTCTTGCCTATCAGCTAATCACTGTGGAAGCACCATCTCTGCTGTGCCGAAGCAGCAACAATCAAAGGCCATAGTACTTCACTGCAAAACAAGTAATTGAGACTGTCCTGTATAAGGAGCAACTGGCTGTTTAAACACAGCAATTCATCTCACCGGATAATACAAATTAAATAGATTTCTTGTCTTGTGTTTCTGCCAAGAAGAACAAAAGAAAAGAAGAACAGCATGCCACTCCAACCTTCCTTTTCCTATGCACACCTGCTATTGGAGTGTGATAAAGCTTGATGGGAATGTCATCCATCCTGGATCCATTTCTTATTGCTGAAGGAATTCCTCCTTGTGTGATTCCTAGAAAAAAAACAAAACTTGAGGAACTCAAAGAAAACTTTTTTTTTCTTTTTCTCAGAAACAATGGTGAGTTAGTTTATTATTCAGGTGAGCAAGATGCTTTAATTGCACAGGTGTAACCTGTATCAAAAGGAAAGTCCTGGTGCCGGATCAGGGCAAGATCATGTATCAGCGGGATAGAGAACAGGGTTTTATGGCAGAAACCAATCTAGAAGCCAAATCCAGGGCTGCCCCAGGTGTTTTTGTAATTCTAAGATTATTGTATTCCCATTGAGGCAAAGGTGTGGGGATTTTCACCTTGATGTAAAGAGAGCAAGGACTCATGGGACGCAAAGTTCAGTATATTGTGCCTTAGTTGTTTGATTTAATTCCAAACCCTTTTTAATCCTGAACAGATTCTGACTACCCCATCAGACTTGGAAACCAGGCTTCATGATAAAGTAAAGGAAAACTTGAAACTCATTCAAAAAATCTGCTTCTAGCATTCCCATTTAGGGAAATGATTTTTCCCAAAACTACAATGATGAAAACTGACATCAAAATATGAAACATCTTCATCATATTGTAATATCACAACAAGTGTTTTCAGTCAGAGACTACTTCAGTGACCTTCTACAGGAGATCCCTGCTGTCCACAGCCATTACCACATGTAGTGATCCTCAGAAGACAGTTTGAAAGTGTGTTACTTTGAATTTGTTCTCTAGGAATTTTTTTAACTAAATAATAAAAATGTTTTAGTGTATAAATTATTAACCAGAATGCTGCTTATTAGGGATGTGCCAATCAGGTTTTTTTTTACCCTGATCCAATTCTGAATCATTTGATTTTGGGTAGCTACCGTTAAGAGTCCCAGTCTTTTGTAACATACTTTAAAAAAGAACACATTTAATAAGCAGATCCAGGTTGTTCCGTATTTTTATTTTACTAACCTTCTTCTATCATTTAACACTTAAACTGAGCACTTCTGTAAAGCTACTTAAACAATCAAGCAAAAATATTGCAACTACTAACGAGTAAAAATAGGTGATAATTACTTATGTAAGAAAGTTTGGTGACTTTCGTATCTTAAGAGCTATTGAACCTTTTTGATCGTTTGTTATTCATCTCTACATTAAGAATTCTTCAAAATTAATAATATATGTATTTTAAAAAATTGTGGTTACCTTAGTTTCCCTCAATATCAGGAACAAATGTTCAGTAAATATGATCATAAATATGATCATGAGCTTTTATGACTCGCTGATATCATTGTAACTATTTATTAGTTTGTGTTGTTTTGAAGAGAAAAGAGATTTTTCTTTTTTTTTTATCACTTCTTCTGGACGCTTGAACTTTGTAGACGGTTCCTTTGCAGCCAACTCACTGCCTCCTCTCTGTCGGCAGCAAAGAGCACGCCATTCTAATAAAAAATTAAACAGAAATCTGATCTTTATTTTTTGTTTAAATGTCTCTGTGGGTCATTGTTTGTGTTGAGACATACCGATAGAGACACTTGATGTCCATTTAAAAACATGTATTTAAATAATTATTGACCCAGGAAGTCAGAATCTTTAACTATTGGCTAACTTTGTCAAAGTTTTTATGCACTTTCCGCTCAAACAAGTTTCATATTTGGCTGCAATTTATATCAAAAACATGTTGTGATTTAGTCATGCAGATCTCTTGTAAAGTATTTATCTGTATTAATGAGCTTGAAAGCACTGATTAAAATAATAATATAATAAACATTTGATCTCTGGAGACAGCATCAGATTTGATTTGAGTCTGAAATGACGTCCAGTCATGTGATCAGATTGGGACATCCTTAAGGCTTACACTACATTTCATGACACCACATGCCCCAGTTCGAAATTTAGCAGACACTCTTATGTGGCAGGCTCCAAACTTGATATACGATGTCAGCTTTACTACATGTTTTCAGCAATAAAGGGCCTTTTAGTAAAAGTACCAAATATCCAAATACTAAAGAATTGATGAGCAGATTTTTTCCCCATTTTTTCTTTAGTTGTTATATCTGTCTTTTGTAAGTCCTAAAAATCTCGTAACTTTTATTCATTGCTGCCCCCCCCCCCCCCTTTTTTTTTTAATTAGTATTAAAGAACTAATTAATAAATAATTAAATAAGAGCCAGTTGTTCTACCCATAGCATCTCATTAAAAACTGTGAAATCACTGAAAGTCATTTGGCGTCTTGGATTCTTATCTTTAGTGAGTGCACAAATGATTATACTCACCAGTGAACTCCAGGAAATCACAATGATGAGAGGAGCCAGAAAAATAACATACTTCCAGCTGAAGAGCTTAATGAAGAAAAGCATACTCTGATCTAATCAGAAGTGGGAGTTGTTACTTAATGTTCACTTGCTCCCATTCATAGTGAAATCATTTTCTACAGTCCTGCAGAGAAACACTTTCCATGAACGTGGGAAAACAGACGAAGGAATTCTGAAAGACATAAGCCCGGCTTTGATTTCAACCATTTTAGCAGCTCCGGGGATGTTGGTGAAGGTTTTCAGGTGGTTAGTCAACCAATACAGTCTCAAATATGGATCTGTTTTTGGAGACTCTAAACCATTAGAATAAAGCCTTTCCTGTGCAAGCAAACTTCTCTCTTTTGTTTTGGAACACACAGCAGGCTATCAGAGACAACAATCAACAGCCTGCATCGATTGACTGGATTTTTCAGTAATTTCACTCCATGCTTCAGTTTCACCAACAAAGTCAGATTCTATTGCTGAATCAGAGTACATGAAGTCATAGTGAAACGATGAGAAAAAAAAATTATTAATAATTTTGTTAAGAAATGCAAGTAAAGAAGAAGGACAGGAACATTGTACCATCATATCTTGGTACTTGTTATATTTTTCATTTTGACACTTCAGTTTTTGTAAGCTTTAAAATGTTTTAAAAATGGTTGTATATCTTTCCGTCTCTCACAATTAAATACGCTTCTTGATTTGTGATCCACAAATTGATACATAAAAGAGTCAACTAACTATGTGGCGATACAAAACAGTCTGATTATTTTACTAAAATTGATCAAATCTAGATATCTATTGTTTGTTTGGCAGTTAGAACTACTAATAATCATAATGCCTTTTAACATAGAAACTTTCTTTTTTTTTCTTAGCCACTCTATTTTTAGTCGACAAAAAACAAACATTAAACCTAGCATTTTGTTTTTTTTAGACCTTTGTGTTTTTTGTGGCAAAAAAAAAGTGTCCCATTAATACATTCAGATAATGTTTGCACGGAAGCAAGCTTGCGATTGAACATATTTTTGTTTGCATCAGATGTACATAAAAAAGTAAAGACAGTAGTAGAATGCACAACGGGACACAGCAATTCATTAAAATGTGGTCGAATAAATGCAGGATCGTAAAAACAACTTTTAACATGATACACATAGGTTTTCACACTGTATTTTCGATAATCTCTATGGCATTAACACATCACCTTCTTAGCCATCATCTCTTACGTAACCACCTTACAGCATGCCTCTGTCGTACCAAAGTAGCAGTAAAAAGTGTTGTACCTGACGTTGATGCAGACGCTCAAAATTGGTCTGCAAAAATAAAACATTTGAATAAAGAAAGTATCCCAATAAGGATAGCAAAGTGTAGGATTTCTAAAATTCTCTGCCCCACCCTCGCAATTCCTAGCCAATGACTGTAGAGGTCTTTGTTTAGTTTTTTTTCACAAGCTTTGGTTAAAACTGAAATGTCAGGTTGAAGGCACTCTGAATACAGACCAGGCCCAAGTTTGTGGACTTGGTCCAGACCAACAAACGTTTCCACTCTGAATGCGCTCTAACTTTAGTTTATGGGTTTGATCTTCATCAAAAATAATTTACTAATTTTTTTAGAGTATGCAGAAGTTCTGAATGGAAATTTTTACTCAGTCAGTCCTCGCATGCATGCTTTGCATATATAAAAAATCTGCAATCATACTATCTTCAGTTTTTAAATGTTAGTTCAAAGTTCCACTGCTACTTTCATCAGCTTTAAAAAAAATGATTTTTATTAAAAAATAAATTCCAGTTATATTATGAAGCATATTGGGGTACCATGAACATCTTTCATTTTTCTGCCCATGGCTGACATGACTTTGTGCATTTAAACTGCCGTCTTAACTGTTTCAATATATGTCAGGAAATATTCAGGTAAATCACAGTCATATTTTGGCTGCCAGATGTGCTTGCACCACTAACAAGTTTAAATTGCTCAAAATAATGACAAATAATGCAAATTTGTATTCGTGTTTAATTAAAAATCTGTCTTAAGTGATTAAGTTATTGTACAATCCGTATTATCTATGAAAAAAAACATATAGAATGAATGCAAAAACAGAAGAGCTTTGCTTTTCATGCTGCTTTTCTGTCGACAGCTGTGCCATTTGACACATTTCTGATTTACACAAGTGACACATTACAAACTAATCATCTGTTGTTTTTTTTTTTTTTAAATGACGACATATGAAAGCAGATTTAGACACTTAGCAATTACCGTTTTAAGACGGGAATCTAATTCACACACCAGCAGATCTTACTGACATCCCACCTGTCACTGCATTCCTAATGATGCACCAAGACTTTAGAAAACATGTCTCTGAAAGGAGATATTGGATTTCAGGCTGGATGAATAGGTGAATGTTACACCAAAAACTCCTCCCTGCTTTAACCAGGAGATCAAACACAGAACTTTTGCCAGCTGGGCATATCTTTTACTCCTCACAGTAGCAATTATGCCAAGACAGTTGACCTATACATCAGAATCTTAATTTAATCTAAATTTAGGAATCACGTTGGATGATTAATAATTTAGTTTGTTTGGTTTATTAAGATTGTAATTAATCACTGCAGTAAGGTGTACTTCTTAGCACACACACTTGAAAGCTCCTAATTCCTCCAGATGTTCCTACCATGGATTACACCAAGTACCCATTAGTGATGCTGTAAGATAAAGAGATTCTTATCCTTTTTCAGTCATTATACAGTTAGTCTTTGCTAATGCTGTGTAGTATCACAAGTTATTATAGACGTATGTTTTTCAATCTTTAAAGTTACCTTTATATTAAGTAAAATCTTAAACTTTGGTATCTTTTGTGTTCATGTGAATAATGATTATATGTTTAAAGTGATAAAAAACATAGTAAGAAAGGTAGAAATAGGTAGAAATTAATAAGGTTTTTCTTCTACCCACTCCACGCTCCACATATTTAAGCACTTTATCACTTTCTGTTCATTATGTTTTTTATTTTATGTTTGAAAATAAAAGGATATCAGTCAGAAACAAGAATGAGCCACAGGTGGGGTGAAGCTCAGAGGTCATCGAATGAGCTCACGAAAGTCAAAATCTGTATTATCGGTACACGGAACAGTTTTTTAACTAAACAAACACCAAACAAACACTAGACTTTTTTTTAAGATATTTGCTTACGCTTCGGTTATAAATGAAGCCATACATTTTTTTACATTAAAATCTCAAATATTAGACACAAGTTGAACAGAGTTGTGTCTGCTATCAGCCCAGAGCTGGCTGAAGAAATGAACTCCTAAACTAAAAAAAAAAACTAAGGTCATTCTACTAGGTCCTAATTAACTGAGTGATGCTCTATCTCAGTGGTCCCCACCCACTGGACCACGAACTGGTAACGATCCGAGGATCAAGTGCCACCAGGCCGCGGAAGAATAAAAAAATGATTTTGTTTAGAACCCCAAAAGTCTTTTATTTAGAAAAATAACCGGATTCTCTCAGCTACACCTTCATTCACTTGAGCTGTAAAGTTTGGTCAGCGGAGCAAAATGACTACGTCTGAACAATCTTTTATTCTGAAAAATCTTTTGGTTTTGAAAATCGACCAAAAGAAAGTTAGACATGACAAATCTATCAAATTGTTCTACGCAAATAAAGAAAACCATGCATGTAGAATATATAAAGATAAAATGGCTTAGAATTACAAACTCTGTAAAGATAAAAGGGCCAAGTATTTCAAACTTATATCTCAAATATGTTGGCTTACAAGTAGAATGAAGTATGATAACTTAACTAACTTCTCCTTAAGCGTAGTGTTAGGAACAAATGAAGACAGGGCAGACAAGTAAGAAATAGAGACAGGCACGAAAAGGGAGTTGTAGATAAAACATGAGTGGCAAATAGGGCTGGCAGGAACGTGGGTGTGAAGACAAGTCGGACAGCCATGAGGGAGTGCATAATGACGAGAGGAGAAGGCCTCACCAGGTAGTGTGGGGGGGGGAGTCATCTTGTGAATTACAAGCTACATTTATGAGGTACCTCAACAGCAGAATGCTAATGAAAGACTTGATAAGACAACAGAACAGGAGTCAAATGTAGGTGTTCTGCAATAGGACGTAATCTGCAAACTTGTCCTCTTTTTTTCAAAAGATGTCTGGGAATTTTGTAGGTCTTACCCTCCATAAAAGTGCTTGTTACATACTCCATATGTAACAAGCACTACTTGATAATGTCTTTCAAACTTTTATAGCCAGCTGCGGGCTGGAAAACTCCATCAAGAAAGAATAGGTCATTTATCCTTTTCCGACATGCAGAGTGATTTAGGTGCAGTGTTCTTTGTGTGAGTAGCGACGATGATAATATATGATACAGCCAAGAAAAATCAATACCTGTGATTGAAGCAATTTATTGTTTCATTTAATACAGATTCATGACTTACCACCACCTCATGCACTAGTTGTCTCCTTGCTAAATCTCACTGTCACTCAAATTTGCTCATCATGTGTCAATGCTGATGTAATGTATTGATCCGCTATCTATGCACTGAATAATTCAACCTGAGAATGGTCATCAAAATGTAGCAATTTGAGGAGGAGCATTTGAAAAGGGCACTGGTGGCAACGGCTGGTCAAACGCACCCTTGCCTGCTCCTCACACTGCTCACACATCAACATGATATCATCTCAATCAGGGGTCTGAGACCTTCAACACTTAAAGAGCCATCCATGTTGTTTCTCACCGACCGCAACCCAGTAGAAGCCACAAGCGTAGCCCTTTAGAAAAGACAAACAGTGATTTGTATCTATGTTATTGTTACTTTTATGATAAATAGAAATTAATTTTTTTTTAGCATGAATGAAGCAAACATAATGAAAAAAATACTTTTTTTTCCCAAAATATGATAGCTTCTACTGTTGACAGAGATTAACACAACGTTCTTTCAAATTAAGACACCTTGTGTTACATAGGATCATCTAAATGCAGCAAATGTTGTAGAAGGTATGGTAATGTCAGCAGTAATTTAAATATATATATATCTTTTTTAATTTGCTTTTCATTTTACAGTTACTTTCTAAAAGTAAGAGCTTTTTGCTTTTCTCTAACCAGAGAACCCAATGGAGGGCTGAAAGAGCCACGTGTGGCTTTAGAACCTCAGTTTGCAGACTCCTGATCTAGACCCTGAGACTGGAGATGTGCAGTCAAGATCAACATGTCCACCATATGCAAGCTATGCCCAAAGCTGCAGTTATTGTTGCCAGTGCTACCATAGTAGCAATCCAAGAGTCCATGAGGGCGCATAGGCAAATAATTGGGATCTCAGGCTTATATGACCGGAAGCACCTCCATTTGCTCTGCAGTCTGTAAGTCTGTAGAGACTTAGGCGGCTGCCTTTATGCGGCACCCTAAAATACCAGAGTTCTTTATGCCAATCATGTTGCCAGAATTCCAGGGAAACAAACATTTGTTGCAGTAACATTCCTGTAACAGCTTAAAAACAACACACACTCACTTAAACTATCACAGTCCATGTGTCTTTTGTGGATTTGGATAAGCCGTTTGATCATGCCCTCCATGTTGTCCAGTGGAGAGTGCCTGCAAACACCTCAGGACTACACCCGGAGGAGCTGGAGGAAGTTGCCAGAGTGAGTTAGTATAGGCTCCAGCAACCACGGGTTACGTGACCTTGCACAGGATGAATTGGGAAAAGAATATGCATTGATTGAGTAAAACTATTTCCCCACAGCATAAACACAATAAATATTACATAGGCATACATTCCCCTTTCATAAACCTGTTTTTGTAGTGATGGGCGGGGGTTTGAGTGCTGGAGTGATTCTAGTAGCTACGTTGTCTGGATCAAATGATCTTGGTCATGGCAGACAGGTTCCAGGTGGTGAGCCAGACAAGGAAGGCTTCAAATGCCCGATGAAAACATTACCCAGATTTACGTCACTTGGGCCCCACCCTGGAGCAAGACCTGGGGTTGGGGCTCACAGGCAAGTGTCTGATGCCCAAACAAACTGTGTGGGATTGCCATGCACAGGTTATCTGAGGAAAAATCCCAGAAATCCCTCTGCCAATTCGCTTCTCTGGCTCATTCAAGAAGATTTTGTTTTTGTATGGTACTCAGGGCTTTTCGAGACAGAAGAATGCATTTAAAACAACACTTGAGACCATGTTATTAATATTAGAATACATATATTTTTTTTTCCAAACAGGTAAGAGAACTAGTTCAATTAATACGGCTACACCCCGATTATTTTTTTGCCGATAACAAATGCATTATTTTATTAGCCTCATTTTCATCATATTCAAAGCAGTGATGTTGAGGCAGCTGTGACAATGAGACAGTCAGTCTGTAAGAAGAGGGAACTAACTTGTGTCTTCATTGACCAAAGGTTGCCTGAAAAATAGCTTAAATGTCATAATCTTTTTAATTCTCTAACAATGCAGCTTCCTTATTTATTTGCATTAGTTTGCTGGACCATTAAGGTGGATCTAATGAACTCAATGTGATGTATACATAATGTATGACTAAAGGTGACCCCTTGGCAGACTTTGAAAGTAAGTCTGGTACATTTGCATAAGAATGATAAAAAGGCATACAAAAATGTTAAATGAAACCTTTTTATAAAAAGATTAAAAAAATATACATAATTGGAAAAAACATTTTATATAAAAAAGAACAGTAAAACAAGAAAAAGAAAGACAAATATTTATATTATAGAGATTAAATGTCATTAGGTGGTTAAAAAAAGGTATTTGAAACAATAAATATTTGTTAAAAAATGATAATAATATAAAAGCAATGACATAAAAATGTATAAAGCAATATTGTTTCTAGCAAAAATATCTTGGATCATTTTTGTAAAAGTATTGTATAATGTTTTTGGCAGTATTATGTACATGTATTTATTGAGCCACTAACCATATACTGTAATGCAAATATTTTGACACGTTGCCTTGATGAGCTTTGTCAGTGGAAGTGTATCTCATGCTGCATTTGGGGTCACATATTTAGTCATTTCAATGGGATGTAATATAGTTGTACTCCTAAAATGAGAACAGAAAATGTTGTGCTTTAATTAAAGTTTTATTGAAATGCTTCTACTCAAGAATATACATCAGCCATCATTTAATCTGATTCAAAGGACAAGTCACCCCCCCCCCCCCACACACACACACACACACACTCTTAGCCTCCACACACAGTGGAGGGAAAAAGGTAACATAGCTGTATGACAGCACTGTACAATTAAAACAACATTTTGAGGCTCCCATTGATGACCATGATTAAATATAGAAGGGCTTTGGCATGGCAGTGAATGAAATGAAAAGCGTCATGTGTCAGTACCCATGATCCTGACTTTAATTGACAAGCTGTCACGGTGCGGGCTTTTGGGAGACAAATAAATCATTCACACCCCAGAGAAACACAGACCTGAGACAGTTCATGGCTATGTTCCACCCTGTATTAAAGAGGAATTTCAGAGCAAATGCCTAGTAAAAGTATAAAGTGGCGGCTGTATGCAACCGAACGCCAGATGTTCTTATTTTCAGTATTAATTTAATACCAATGATATCTGAAGGTGTCCCCAAAATAAACAAATAGAAATGGTTCATGCTACCACAGCTAACCTGTTATTAGACATCTACCAATCGGTAGCAGCTCTTCGATCGAAACGGCTGTCATAACAGAAACAGAATCACTTTAAAGTCCCACTCATCCTCTGATCTGTTTTAAAAGTGTTCCCAATGTTCTTTTAATTAGGATTATACAGATTTGAGCTAAAATCGAAAGACCCGTGTTATTTTCTAGAACATGATTTCTGCACAATGGCAGTAACTCATTACAAATTCGCCTTTATGTTGCGCACGGAGCCATTGGCGCAGGGTGAGTCTACCCTCATTTCCTATTATCCACCTGGTTACACTCTCTAGCTTTCAGCTCCTTCCACATTTAACCTAACAATAGTAATGCAACTAAAATGGTGATTAATATTCAGCCATACAGTTCTGAGCTAGATCCCAACTCAGACAAGTAATACGAAGACGTTCATGGACCTAGTTGTCTACAAGTCTGAATGGAGTGGAGCAGGGAGCTTATGCCTTGCCGATTGTAGCACCTGTTACCAGCTTTTTCCCTCAACATTTTTGCCTGCTCCTGAAACACAATATACTGAACAAAGAACAATTAAGAAAAGCAATTTTAAGCTTAATTTCTTTATATATGTTCTCCAGCGTGACAAAAATGCCACGGGAACATTTTAAAAATACCAAAAACACGATTTTCATCAGAGTGGGTCTTTATAGAATTTATTTTTTTTTTTTTTTTTTTTTTTTTTTTTTTTTTTTTTTTTTTTCTTTATAGAATTTATAATGCGACAGTAACATCAAAAGTTCATGAAGAAAACTGAAAAAGCATTTACTCCAGTTACATTTAAAAAGAATGTACTTTTTTTTTTTTTTTGTTTTAGAAATCTTGTGTTTTCTTTATAAGTTACTTTTATAAGTATTCATTGTGTGTGGGGTCATGGAATGTACTATACATGCTAACGTGAGGGCACAGTAAAAGGTGAGTTGAATTTTTATTTAGTTTCTTTGTCTATGGTCTTTGTTTTTATTTAGTAAACACTTTGTGCTACGTAATATTGAGAATCACTTTATATCAATAAAGTTGATTGATCTAACCTTGAGTTTTTTTCAACCAGCTGATTTGACAGTATGGAATAAAACCCCATGGATCGAGCTGCAGCCAAGAAAGTCATTATCCCACATCCCTCTTAAGCCAAATATAAAGAACTCACATCCATGAACACACATTATCAAACATTACAAAATACTTACATGTCCAAAGAGTGAGGCAGGGTCCTTTCATCTGAAGCACCTGTTCTCAGGACTTCAAAAAGCACACCTGCATCAAATTTGTATAAATGAATATCCATCATTAGTTTTGAATGTTCAGAGGATAGCAACACACTTTCAACATTTGCAGTGCTTATTTTAACCTTTCAGCCCTGATTCTCAGAGCAGTTTCAACTAAACCCGTCAGCTATGTCACTGTCAATCACCTTTGTTTGTCCCTTGCAGTGCAGGAGCCCAGCGAGCTAGCTGCATATAATTAGCCTGAAGTTTAAATAAGAGTGAAACACTAAATAATGCTTAGGGTTGTCATGTGACAATGCTGTGATAAGGAACGTTCATACCCGTAATTCATGCTTGTAGATAGATTGTGACAGCCATTATTTTCACCATCACAAAGGAAGAAGTCCGATGTACAATTTTCCAAAATGTGTGCTGTGTATTACCAACCAACAAACACTTCATTCCTTTTGAAGCACAGATTCATAGATTTGTGGTGTAAAGCTTGCAGTATGTAAAGTATGCGGTTGTCATTTTGATGTCCCACTCTGATTCTCTTTTGATCTATTAAAAAAACATACCCAGTGGTCTATTAATTATGATTAAGCCGTTTGTATCTAAAATAATAATTTTAAAAACCTATCGTTTTATAGAACATATTTTCTGGAGAGGGACAGTAGCTCATTAAGGATTGAGCAGAGTAAACCTGCCCTCGTTCCCATCACCTCTTTGTTTAAGCTGTTTTCCGCTGGCTTACAGCCCGTCACAACCTCAAGCTAACATTACTGGTGTAACAAAAATGGCAAGTAATGTCTGAGCTATCTAGCTGTTTAGTTCTGAGCCAGATGCTAGGTCAGATGAAGAAAACGAAGACATACATGGGGATATTTGTGTATATGTAGATGTATCAGAATGGAGTTGAGCAGGGAGCTTGCCCTCTAACTGTGGTGCCTAATATATACAACATTTTTCAAACTGAATTCTTTTCGTCTCCTTGTGATTCACAACGATTTGAATCAGGAAATTCTCAGAAATGCAACTTTAATCTTAATTTTCTTTATATATGTCCTCCATGGTGAGAAAAATGCCACAAGAACATGTTGTAAACACACAATTTTCATTGGAGTTGAAGGGAGCTGATACAATTGCTAGCTGCAGCTTCAGAGCAGAATAACTGCACATTTGACCTGCAAGATCACAGCAATGTCAGTTGACTAAAAAAATGTTGATAAAGACCAAGTCATGATATAATAGGCTGTGGACAAATGACAATCAATCCAAACGCGTGAAGCTGCTATCTATGTGAAAAAACACTTAATCATTCTTTTTTTTCGACTATTGTGATGTAGATGTGCTGGTGTGTTTGGGATCATTGTCCTGTTGTCCCCTTTCAGCTGGGCTTCAGTTGTCAGGCAGATGGTCTTCACCAGCAGCTTGGCAACCAGTCTCAGAAGCTGTGTGCCTTATTGCACAAAGACAAAGTTTTAATGCAGCAAGGACAAAAAGAATACTTCTTGACACTCCAGACATGTACTCTTTGAACCCCTGTTTTATAGTATATATAGTACAGAAAGTGGCCACTCTACCCGTCTAGGTCCCAAAGAGGACCCCCCCTTCATTTGATGCTGGCCATCCCCATAGGGTCTAGCCCCAGAACGCCTCCCTGGATTTGAACTATTGCTTGGTTTATTACAGTTTAAGCACCTCTGACATCAGGGGGGCAGTGGATTCTTCATCTTTATGATGAATGATCAATCATCTTTTTCATCTTAACAACATGCTGTTTTATAGCAAGTCTCTCTAAGTGTGAAAGTAAAGTGAAATTAACATTAGAAACAGTCCTTTATAAAGTAGCATATCCAGCATATTCAATATGAAACATCTAAAAATTAAAGTAAAATCCAAAGTGATAAATGTCTTGCACAATTTCTAGCTAGCTGTTGCCTTCTGCTCTGCAAACTTTTGCACTTTTGCTCAGATGAACATTTTGAATCGTCTGCAATTTGACAACAGCTTTGAGGTGTGTCTCGAATAAAGACACGATGAGGAAACCAAGCTAACAGTTGAAGTACACAGTGTATTTTGACACTTTTGCATCAGACACATGAGCTCCTTGTAAAATAGTCCTTACGGTGACACAGTATTGCAGCATGGACCGTGCTAAATCGAAATCCTACTGTACTGGAACTCGTGGACACATCCGCAGATATGACGTTTGCAGCCACTTTGAAATTTATGGGGTACAAGTTGTCATAAATAGCAAAGCATTTGCTCTTCTGATAGATCCCATTCTGTGTGGCTGTTAGCCGGAGTCCTCTCACAGAATTCCTTTTTGATTCTCCAATCCACGTCTCTCCACCAAGGGATACAGCTTCAACTCACAGTTGACGCTTCACACAGTCTCACCTAAAAAGGTTTTTTTCACTTGAATAGTATTCAAAATAACAACATTTTGTCACAGCAGGGCTTGCAGAGAAGTCCATAGGTTTTTTTGTATTCCTGAATACATTCAACCAAAGCTGGCTTACACAATGTTCTGTAATGTTTCTCCTGTACCCCTTTAATCAGATATTCTCCTAACTTGGATAAAATGGAGTCTAATATCGTTTGATATAATATTACAGATCATACATATGCTTAACTAATAAAGGGATTGTAGACATTCGCCTTCTATTCTACACTCCTGTGGGATTTGGCTCCTTTTTAAGGTTGCTTTCTGTGATTAGTTCTTTGATGTTCTTCGCTGAATGGCTCTTTAATCAGCCACTATGGTTTTCTTTTCTGTCCCGCCTCCCAGCTCTATGTAAGAGGCCTTGGATGCACCTCTGTACCCCTCTCATCCACCCTCTTCCCATGCTTCATTTCTCTCCCTTCCCTTCCCTTCCCTTTCCTCTCCTCTTCTTTTCTGGAGGCGCCACAATCCAGACTGTGCATGGAGATGACCCGTGTTATCATCTGCACTACAGCAAATGAATTAGCTCTCCTCTGAGTCTCCTGAGATGAACGCCCAACTCATCCTTGTCTGAACAGAAACACATGGCTATCTTCTTACTTGCACAAGCGCACGCCGAGGGCCAATGACAAATAGTGAAACGTGACTGAATTACTACGTGTGTTGCACACATGAGGGAATACTAATTAGAGCTAAATGTCATGTATTTTTCAATGGGGAAAAGCATGTTGAATCACTGCGCTCTTAACAACCTATTAACCATCTATTTTATGTGTTATACCCTGATAAATAGTATAACAAGAGCTATTACAACATGTTTATGTATGCACACAATTTCACCCACACAACAACAATCATACAAATGAAATACCACATTCTAAAATACATTAGGGGAGTTTTAATACAGCAGAATGAGTTTCAGATTTGGTTCACCAGCACATGTATAGGGCCTTTTTACAAGATGTAAAAACTTTGCAATTAGTTTTAGTGCAGGAATAAAGTAATTACTTATAACTATTCTAAAATATTTAGTCAGAAGTTCTATCTTAGGAATTCATACTTATAGATTAAGACTATCTACAATTCCATGCAGAAACAAGAACAATTCTGTCAAAATTTAACTTGGCATTGAAGATTATTTTCATTTTTAATTTCATTTTCTTTAGTAATATGGTGGTAAACATAAAACAAAAGCTATTTCAAAGTCCAAAAATTTAGCAGATTCATTTCATGGCTCAAATTTGAAAACTAATTTGACTTTCCATCGTGTCCTCTTACTTGTATTACATTCCAAATTTAATTGATGCTAATTAACAGCAATGCCAATATTGGTAGATGCTGAAGTGGCACATTTTCCAGGTAGCACACAAAATTAATGAAAGCACTCCTTTATAGGCATGATGCCAGCATTTTCAAATAATGTTGAGAGTAAAGGCAGGACCCTTACTGAATATGTTGCGGGTCTACAGAGACAGTCAACAATTCTCACCTTATAGTCATTTTAGGGAAATTAAAGTGATTTACTTATGATTTAACTGGTTCTGCAGTGTATGGAAAATATTGTTATTTTTAAAAGATAAGTGCTTTCAAATTTGTTTTTTAGACAGTTTGTATTAATTAGCGGGCATTTCTGTTAAAGAAAGTGGGAAGTTTTCACCAGATATTATTCACAATCTTCAAAAGTTCAAAGGGGCTGATAAGAAAATTCTGATGACCCAAAATTCTAGCAGCATTTAAATGCATCACTTGAGACGTTAAAAGAGTCTCACAGGTTTGTGCGTAAATGCGGTTTTGTGTGTGCGTAACAAGCGATTCGTGTGTAATTTTTAAAGATTTGTACGTGTTGTTAGTTTTAAGCTGTTGTAAGTGTAACTTGTGCGTGTGTTCTTTGTATTTTTTTAATTTAGTAATTTTTGTACTTATGCACAAAATAAAGTGTATGAGTTACAAATCAAGAATTACGCATGCACAAATCTGTGTGAAACTATTTTCTCTCCATGAAAGTGTGTCCGATTGAAAATTGATATGAAGAGATCATGATCTAGATCAGGGGTGTCGAACTCCAGGCCTTGACACCTGTGACACCTGTAATCTAGAGTGAATAATATAAAAAAATATGCAGAAAATGTATTTGAATCACAGGTGCCACAAACTAAAATGGGCTAACTGTACATATCTTTTTTTTCCCCTCATGTCATCTTTGTCCATTAAATCTGTATGTACTTTTCTTAAATACCAATGAAGGAAAGAGAATATTTATAACAATGTTCCCCTAATTTCTGACTCAGAACATCTTCTGATCTATTTTAAAATCGTTCCCAGGGGTCTTTTAATTAGGATTATGTCGTTTTGAGCAAAAATTAAACAACTTGTTTGTCGTTTTCTCAAACAAAGTACTGCAGAGTGGCAGGAATAACATCATTACTGTTTTAATTAAGCAAAAGTGATCATAAAGGGTAAAAATGAAGAAATGCTGTATTATCAGTATGAATGAATTACAGTATGTTGATTTTATAATAAAGGAGATGAGCGATGATTAATAAGAGTTTGCTGAAAACTTTGCGTTGATCATGATAAAATATAATTTAATGTTTGTTATGTTGCTTTGATCTTTTTAAACATAAATCTCAAGTACATTGTGTAATTGAACAGTCAGTGCTGATTTCAATTTAAGCCACACTAGTTGCTGAAAAAAAAACTTTTATTTTCTTTGAGTTTCACCAAGAATTCACTTGTTTTTTTTTTTTTTGTTTTTGTTTTTTGTTTAGTTGAGATTCCAAGTAAAAGTCAGAAGTTTTCCGGGTTGCAAACATTCTCAAATTGAGGAAAAAAATGGAGAGCTCCCTGAGGTTGAAATAAAAAGGGACAGTGAGCAAGTGCTGAGCTATATTCTAAAATGAATAATGAATTTATCACATCACACTTAATAATTTATTGTACCGTTTTTTTTTCTTCATTCTAATTGCTTGAACATAACATATTTGTAGTTTTGGGACCTACTTTTAAAAATATCTGGTTCATTTATGACCTCAATATGTCACAAATAAACTTCTTTACAGATGCAAGAGGGGGTTTTGACAAAATGGTAAGAAACATTATATCTAATGTTCTGGAGATTTTTAAGAAAACTGAATCCATCTATTGAAGCTGTTGTTTGGGGGATTTTTGTGAATGTGAAATGGAATTCATGAACCTCCTCCTTGGTCTTTTCAGTCTGTTTTCTTGTACATGTAGCTCCAACCAGAGTGTCCTTTTATCAATGTCATCTGCTTTCCTTCTCTCCAAAACATCTAAAATAAGCTGTTCTTTTGATATATTACCATATTTTCTGCACCCTTTAAGGCAGCATTAAAAGGCTTCAGTTTTTTTCCAAAAATAACTGTACACCTTAAAAATCCTGGAACGCCATATATACGGATTAATTCTGGTTGTATTTACTAATATGAAATTGATTTTTAGAGGAACACGGCGCTCTGTCAAATTGTTTGGTTACATATTATTGTAATATGCTTATGTAGCCTTGAAACATCTATAATAATATAGTTTTGTCAAAAAAATAAAGACAAGTGCTACTTTTTTGCCTATTGCACGTTATGTTAGAGTGTATCTCCCACAATAAATGAGGGACTGCTCTATTTGTAACTGTACTGTGAAAACGTTATGCATGACAAAAGTGGCTGTAAAACATCGAAGTGTTCTCAATTCCTTCCTTTTTTTACTTAAAGCTACAAAAGTTTAGAACAAAGGACAAAGAAGCTACCTACATCGCCTCCTCTGGTTTGATGTCATATGCCACACAAGACTAACCACAGAGCTCATTTTGCAAAAGTAGGACACATTGAAAAAGCCACATTATGTTTTGCATCCAGCTCAGCTCTTTTGTTTACTCGTTCATAATTACCAACCAGGCCCTGCAGCCTATTGACTCTTCTGCACTTGAGGTGCCACCAGCCCATTTCATGCAGTTTAGCTTCTGACTCATTTTTAATTGATTGGGAATGAGGGCAACACACCTTGATGCATTGCTGAAATATGAGATACTTTTTTGGCAATACATTTCTGTGCTTTTCAGTTAGGGGAGTAAATATCTCCCATATTTCATTTTAGCTCAGTTGATGCCAGCAGCAATTCAGCCCTCATAGACAGAGTGTTAGCTGTTGCTATCTGTCACTTAAGACCCTGGATGAAAATGGAAGGATGGAGGGGCAAAGGATCACTGTTTACCCACCTGGCCAATTAGAAGACAGAGAAACCTACAAGATGGAGTCTGCCTCCAGGAGCAGGTACACTCAGCAGTTGCTAAGCAACACCATTTATCCGTTTTTGAGCAACGTGTTGGTGTTGCCATTACCCTATATGTATAAATCATGGATCATATGCACTTTACATGTGCTGAAACAACAGTTTTCTTCAACGGCAGCAAAATATTTAAGAAATTGACTGAAAAAGGGGAGTGGAACATTGTGAGATGAGAAAAATACATATAGTTTAGGGGAAAAAAAGGCATTTTAGAGGAGGGCAGGTGTACCAGCACCTTTGAAGTTTTCTGACACAGTTGATTTAGGAGATTAATCTTCTGTGAAACTCCAAGCAGTGCAGGACTTGTTGTAGTTTGTTCAAAGAAAGATGATCTATGAGTTTCTGCGAGGGTTTGATGTATGCATCGTTCTGCAGGGGATGCGGTGTAAGCAGAAATGATGAGAGCATTGACAGATTATGGATCACACAAAACACCAGGACGCCACAAAGTCTGTACTTCATAATAAATAGCTACTTTGAGTCTTGGATGACATTGATTTAAAAAAAGGATAATAAACTATCTTTATAAATGTTTTGTGCTTTTTTATGATTTTAGATAAATATTAAGTAGTAGTAAATTACAGTAGGTCATTCCACGTTTTGTATGCAGTAAATATTGTTTTTTTAAATCGTGCTACACACGAGCAACAAAACAAAAAAAAAAAAAAACAAAAAAAAATCGAGCCTTTAATGCACAGGTCAGCTTTGTAGTCTTATTTTTTAAACGAAAGTTAGGCTTCCCATCCTGTAGAGTTTAATAACCCACTTTGGAGAAAAATTGTGTTTTTAACATGTTCTTGTGGCATTTTTCTCCCAATAGAGGAAATGTGTAAAGAAAATTAAGCTCAAAATTTTATTTTTCAGTATTTCTTTATTCAAATTGTTCTAAATCAGAAGCAGGCGAGAAAATGCCGTTGGAAAAAGCTTTTAGCTGTGACCTTGGTGCTACAGTTGGCAAAACCCGTGCTCTGCGTTATTCCAATGCTTCCAGTTGCAGACAAAAAAAATCCCTGTACGCCTTTCTATTCCTTGTCTGAGCTGGTATCTGGCTCAAAACTGTACGGCTGAATAGCTCCAATATTGCTCGTCATTTTTTTTTTCTTTTGCATTGTTATTGTTAGGTTAGGGAAGTGAGAGGCTGTTAGCTAGCGGGAAGGCATGTAAACAGAGGAATGATGGGAAATGGGGGCTTTTTGATGAACATAGTTGTAGTTCATAAACATTTAAAATTCTGGACTTATGTACAAATTTGACTATGAGAGTTTGGTTGTGTGAAGCATTTAGGAAAAAAAAGAGTGGTAAACACACATGGAGCAATGAGCCAAATGTTGTTTGTTAGTGCTGACATTTCTCAGATCCTCAGCGTATAAACAGGTACACTGCCTAACCAATGCATATTTTTCCCTGTATATGTTATGCTATTTTATTTTATTAAATATTATATCAGTCTAGCATCCTACGGCCGCTTGGTTCAAAGAAAGTTTGGTATCATGCCTGGAGCCCAACTTACACACACTCACCGACATCGCTCTCCTCTCTCCTTCCTTTTTTCTCACTCTGTCTTGCTCTCGGTTTTTCCCTTGATCAGGCACAGTCCAGCAGTGCCAGCAGTGCCCCAGGCTGACTGATCACAGGAAGGAGGAACATTTTTGAATTCCACCAGGGATTGAGTCACACAATCCCAGCATCAGGCTCTACGTATTATTCAGCTTTGCTTTTTTTCTTCTTCTACTTCTTGTCTTATTCTGTAGACCGCTATGATTCAAACTGAATTTTAATAGCATTCTCACCAAAGGCCACATAATTGCCGTTTCCTTTTTGTCTTTGGGCTTTTTTTTTTTTTTTTTTACTTGTTGGTGCTCTTCATGTTAGTCAGTTTGCTTTGGGGGTTGATCATCATTTTCTTTCTCTTTTTACCATTTTAAAAATTCAACCTTGTTTTTATACCACTGAAATTCATATTACATGCACTAGTAATACAAATCAAAAAGACAAATCTATTAAAAAGCATCCCAACACCTATTTTCTCATGTATTGTATTTATTAAATAAGTCAACCTTCATGAAAACATGTACACTCAGTGGCCACTTTATGAGGCACCTCGTCAGTAGGTTGGACCACCTTTTAACTTCAGAGCTGCCGTAATCCTTAGTGGCAGAGTTTCAACAATGTACTGTAAACATTCCTCAGAGAGTTTGGTCCATATTGACATGATAGCGTCACACAGTTCCTGTAGATTTGTCAGTTGCACATCCATGATGCCGATCTCCTGTTCCACCACATCCCAGAGGTGATCTATTGGGTTGAGATCTGGTGACTGTGGAGGACATTGGAGTCCAGTGAACTCATCGTCATGTTCTGAGATGTTCTGATATGATTCCAGCTTTATGACATGATGTCTTATCCTGCTGGAAGTATCCGTCAGAAGATGGTACACTCTGGTCATAGAGAGATGGACATGGTCAACAACAATACTCAGGTAGGCTGTGGTGTTGTAATTATGCTCAATAGGTACAAAGAGGCACAGACTGTACCAAGAAAATATCCCCCACAACATTACACCACCACCAACAGCCTGGACCATTGAAACAAGGCAGGACAGATCCATGTTTTCATCCCAAATTCAGTCCCTACCATCTGAATGTTGCAGCAGATATAGAGCCTCGTCAGACCAGACAACGTTTTTTCCAATCTTCTATAGTCTGTAGGAATTATAACCTCAGTTTTTTGTTCTTAGCTAACAGGAGTGACACCTGGTGGGGTCTTGAGCTGCTGTAGCCTCAAGGCTGGACGTGTTGTGCATTCAGAGATGCTCTTCTGCAGACCTCAGTTGTAACCATTGGTTATTTGAGTTACTGTTTTATCAGCTGGAACCAGTCAGGCCATTTTCCTCTGACTTCTGGCATTAACAAGGCCTTTGTGTCCACATAACTGCCGGTCACCAGATATTTTCTCTTTGTTTGACCATTCTCTGGAAACCCTAGAAAACCCTGTGGGTGAAAATCCCAGTAAATCAGCAGTTTCTGAAATACTCAGACCAGCCTGTCTGGCACCAACAACTATGCCACATTCAAAGACACTTAAATCACCTTTCTTCCCAGTTCTGATGTTCAGTTTGAACTGCAGCAGATCGTCTTGACCATGTTTTCATGCCTAAATGCATTGAGTTGCTGCAGTGTTATTGGCTGATTAGAATCAGAATCAGCTTTATTGGCCAAGTACAGTGCATATACAAGGAATTTACTTTTGGTGTCTTGTGCTCTCATGTGCAAACAGGCAAGGTATAAATAGTTGCAATAAAAATAAAAAAAAAGAAAAGTACAAAGAAAAGTTAAAAGGTACAATGCAACAGCTATTCCAATGTAACAGTTCTCATGTTTATGTTCCATACACAATGATTAGTCAGAAGTTGATCAGAGTGACAGCTTGGGGGAAGAAGCTGACTGGTTTTGGAGCACAAACCAGTTCTGAAGCGCCGTCCTGAGGGTAGGAGACTGTAAAGACTTTGTCCAGGATGTGAGGGGTTGCTACACCCCTGTCTAGGGGCTGGCAAGAGGATGTAACATAAAGACAACAAAGACAAATCAAACACCCAAACGACTCAAAAGCTCTCACAAACAAACCCAAGCAGAAATTAAGCTGGGAATTTATTACAGAAAAACAAAACAAACAAAAAAAACTACATAAAAAAGTTTGCCAACAAAGTACAACTCATCTGCTGCTAGCTGGGGGTGGGGGGTGGGAGTGAGGTGTTCCAACAGATGATGTGCCAGTATTTAAACACTGAGCTGGACGTTCTCGACCAATCAGGTGCTCCAGACAATTTGGGCACCAATCTGCAAACAGACAGGAGGGTAAAAACGAGGAAAGCAAGAAAACCTCCCACTGCAGCAGAAGACAAAAGAAAACCCAAGTCCACTGTCATCTCCACTGTTTTAAGTGGGTTCAGCTCCAGGTGGTTCTGGCTGGACCAGAAGACTAGCTGCTCCACTTCACCTCTATATGCAGACTCATCACCATCGGATAAGTCCAATGACTGTGGTGTCATCCACATACTTCAGGAGTTCCATTGAGAGGACTCCTGAGGTACAGTTGTTGGTGTAGAGGGGGAAGAGCAGTGGGGAGAGAACACACCCCTGGGGGGCGCCAGTGTTTAAAATCTGGGTGCTAAATTCCTGTCAGTAAGAAAACTGGTGATCCACTGTCAGGTGAAAAGAGTCTCAGTGAGCTGGGTCAGTTTGTGATGGATGAGCTCTGGAAACGATGATGTTAGTTCTGATGCTACACAGAACCCTTGCTCAGGTCCCTGCGAAGTCAAGGTGGTGCTGGATGTGGAGCCTTCCTGATCTTCTGCTTCTGAAACTGTTGACACGTCTTATTCGCAGATCCTCAGAGCAGGAAAGGAGTCAGGGAGGTTGGGAAAGCAGGTAGGTCCTTTGTGATGGAAATGGTGGGGGAAAGGGAGAGGTGTTGTCCTTTCAAACCTGGAATAGAAGACGTTGAGGTCCTCAGCCAGGCGGGGGCTCTCTGCAGGGTGGGGGGATGATCTCCTGTAGTTGGTGAGGGTCTGCAGGCCTTTCCAAACTGCAGTGGAGTCATTGTCTACTTTGCCGTGCAGCCCTTCTTTGCTTCCTTGATCTCTTTTGCCAGCTTGTTCCTGATTTGCAGGTACAGGTCCCAATCACCACTCCTGTAGGCCTCTTCCTTGTCCCTGCACAGTTGTCTCAGCTTAGCTGGTTTGTTGTTGTTGAATGTACAGAAAGATTTGGTCTGCACACACATGGCCTCACAAAAACAGTTACAGGGAGCTCATCCAGTTCTAAGGCAGCAGCTTCAAAGACGCTCCAATCAGTTCACTCAAAACAGGCAAGTAGTTGCATCTTTGACTCATCCATCCATCTCTCCATAGTCCTCACTATGGACTTAACTGATTTTAGTTTTTGCCTATAGTTTGGGATAAGATGGAGTAGGCAGTGGTCAGAAAATCCCAAAGCAGCCAGGGCAACAGAGCAATAAACAGAGGTCCAAAATGTAGACATTTGCATTAATGTGCAGTTGGAGAGGTGTGCCTAAAAGATCAATGTTTTTTTTTTTTTGTTTGTTAATAAAAAGAACTAAGTTATCCTGATTATAAATATGAATGTGTCACCATCATCTTTAAACAGCAATTTCCCAAGATCCAGTTTAAACTCTGAGCATCTTTCTAAAACATAGTTGCATATCAGCAATCATTAAGCCAATGTAGCCAATATCAGAAACATTTCAGTTAGTCTGGGTTAATAGCACATTGATTAACAATTTCCCTGACCATTGCAGGTGCAGATTACAGAAACATCATATTTCAAACTCCACCTGAAGCCGTTTTAACCTTTAGAAATCGAATGAAATTACACTTCCTGTTTTATGCGGGTATTGACTTTCTCATCCAGCTGCAAAGCATGGATGAATTGTAATACCTAGAGGAGTTCACCTATTTATATTCATAGTTGTTCTCATACAGGAGAGGGCAGTGCAGTGAACCTCTCTTACTTCAGCCAGCCAGCAGAGGAATTTAGATAGAGAACCATAGAAAGATAAAGTGAAATTTAAACCCAGGTCTTATGCACAGAAAACAGAATCCTAACTGAATCTCACTTCTTCATGATTTACAACTGCAGTGAGAAACGTCTCGTTTCATTTGTAGTTCATAGGTTTTTAATGTCTCAAAATGTAAAAAAAGCAAAAAAAGAGATGATTGAAAGTCAAAACTTTTCTATAATGTTCAAGTCATATTTGTATTAATGTTTTTTGTCATCTGTTTGCTTTCTGTTTTGTTTTTAATGCAAATTTGGAGGACAGTCTTGCAAATAAGTCTCGAGCTTGTTATGCAAAGTACTTCATATGGCATGAAACTAAATTCTTTTTTCCTCTCACCCACAAAACCAAATAATATGACACCCCAAACTTGAAAAGTGGCACAACCATGCAGTGATTCTGCAAGCCCAGGGACGGGTTGATCATCTTTATTTGTAGTTTACTTGTTTTTATACTAGCTTATATGTTAAGGTCTTAAACCTCCATCCAGAATACAGAAACCTGACAGATATTTTGTTGTCAGGACTCGGGTAAACCTACAGTTCTAATATGAAAAAATGATGCATTTCAATGGAAAAAACGTGGTACTTAAAGCATTTGTGTTGATATTTGTGTTAATTCCCCTTCATAGTTTTGTATTAGTACTCTACTCTTTCCTCATTTTGTAGAGAATGAATCACCACACTCAAACACACACAGTGAACTGCAGTGCAAGGTCACACCTGAGAGGTGAGTTAAAGTTGTGTGGCATCACCAGATTAATAAGTAATCATAAGGAAGGTACAGGAATTTGGGGCTTTGAGTTCAGGTTTTATAGTTTGTTTTCCGATTTTTTTCTTTCATGTTAATGTGTATTTTTTTGTGTAACTTTACATTCTTTTACACTGAAAAACCAATAATGCAATATTTTAGTTTTTGCTCCCATTTGTCAAACATTTTCTTTGAACACAAAAATAATCATTTCTCACAAAATGAATCACAAATCTGTCTAAATCTATGATAGTGAAGACTTCTTCTTTGTGAGTTTATCCATCCCACTTCAAAGGTGTTCCATATCAATTTACATATTAGACAGCATTATTATTGCACAGGTGTGCCCACTGGCCACAATAAAGGACTACTATGGAACCTTTGTTTATTAAGGATGGGAAAAACAAAACAAAACGGTTAGTATCCGCTGTGACCACCATTTGTGTTTGCAGTACAGCACATCTTCACATAGAGTTGGTCAGGTTGTTGAGTGGCCCGTGGTGGTGTCGGGGTTATGGTATGGGCAGGTGCATGTAATGGACAATGAACACAGGTGCATTTTTTCTATGGCATTTTGACTGCACAGAGATACCATGATGAGATCCTGAGCCCCCTTGTGGTGCAATACATCAAGGAACATCACCTCATGTTGCAGCATGATAATACTTGGTCCCATGTTGCCATGATCTGTATACAATTCTTAGAACCTGAAAACATCCCAGTTCTCCCATGGCCAGCATACTCACTGGACATGCCACACATTGAGCATGTTTGGGATGCTCTAGCAACAGTATGTTCCAGTTCCTGCCAACATCCAGCAACTGCACACAGCCATTGAAGAGGAGTGGACCAACATTCCACAATTGACAACCTGATCAACTCTATGTGAAGGAGATGTGTTGGACTGCATGAGACAAATGATAGTCACACCAGATCCTGACCGGTTTCCTCTGGTCCTGTACTTACAACAAAATCTGATACTATTTCAACTTGTTCATTCAACTACTTTTTTTAAAAGTATTTCTGTAAATGTTAAAACTAAGCGTAGAGACCAGTATGTTTTAAAAGTCTTACAGAAATCCAAGATATTTCTTAAAGTGTAGTTAGATAAAGGGTAACAGACATTTTCTAGGTAACAGGAACCTCATGACTCTAACCTGTGTTCATCCACAGTTTTTTTGGTGTTATCAGTCTCAGAGTTGTGTTGCTGTCACATTGGCCTTAGAACCAGGTATTCACTCTATTCACTTGAGACCCAATCTTTTTCCTCAAGCTTTAGTCATCTAGGCCTTATCCCTCAGGACTCCAGTCTTTTGGGAGCAGCCTTGACAAAATGACATTTGCGGAATTATAGAAAATGTAGGCTATCAAAATGCCTTTGAAGAAATTGAGGCTGCTGGCTCACTCTGCACAAGTTTTTAAATGTATGATTCATAAAAAAGTTGCATAAAGTGAATTCAGAAAAATTGTGCAACTACTGATCAACAGAGTTATTTGATCTTATTTGCTACACTATTGCATGCATTTCAAAATAGTATTGCAGATGCAACATCATTTGCACACGTCATATTTTTTATTATTATCTGAATTATTTTTAGGCCCTGCATCAGAGTGGTGACCTGTCCAGGGCTTACCCTGTCTTCGCCCAACAGTAGCCGGGACAGGCTACTGCAACCCAGAGATCCTGAAAGGGATTCAGTGGGTTAGGAAGACGGATGAATCTTAACTATTATTATCATGATGGTACCGTGGTTAACAATAACCTCACAGCAAGAAGGCCCTGGTTTGAGACGGGACTTTTCGGTGGGGAGTTTTCATGTTCTCCCATGCATCCTTGAACTTTAGTCATTGGCCACATCCAGTATGAATGCAGCATAACAAAATACTTCATAGGTTAAATGGTATGTAATGGTGTGGCCGTGCAGCAGACTGGTTCAGAGCGTACCTTTGCTCAACAGGAGTTGGGTTGGCTCCAGAAATCGTGTAACCCTAAAAGGGATTTAGCAGATTCTGAAGATGGTTTGGTGGACATTATCATAAGTACTTACGTCAGTTGTGTTTTCTTTCCTTCAAACAAAGACCAAGAAGGAACATTTCTGTGAGTTTGTGTTTCTCCAGTTTCTCATACCACAACACTATTCTCTCCATTTTTCATAAAACTACCAAAAATATTCCTTTAGGAACAAACCTCATGGGTTTTTACAGTGTTGTAAATCACCTACAGCAAGATGCGGGCTGTTCATGCAATTTATGGTGCGCTTTTATTAATTTAGTGGCTTGTGAAACACCACGAGTGATATAACAACATCATATATTTTTTACAACATGACAGTGACAAAAGTGATAAAAAATGAATGACTTTGATGTGCGCAAATATAGACAAATTAGGCCTGATCTTCACAGAGCAATAAAAAAAAGAACATAGTGTAATAGTGAGCTTTCACTCACTTCTAAAAGAGTCTGTTCTTCTCAGTATTTACAAATTGGATAAATCCAACTCCATTTCAACAACCACTTATAAAGTAGACAAAAGTTTAAATGAGCTTTGGAATAAAATGCACTGTACATTTCTAAGATCTTGGGAATTTTGTCTCACTGTGGTTGTTTGAAGACATTTAAGTGCATCTTGAAAAAGGCATTTTGACTGAAACCATAAAGAGATGCAGACTTTATTCTTGTAGTTGTTTCATGGATCACTATCATGCTGTTTCCAAGTTATTCTTTTTTGTCTTCTTGCTGATGGTAAATTAAACAGTGGCTTGAATATCCCTTTTGTTAAACTCACCTGCACTAGTTTTAGGCATTGACTGTACATAAGCACTGGACCGAGTGAGTGTGACAAGACCCGTTAAAACAGCTTACTTCTGTCTCCAGTGAAATGATGTCAATTCTGTTGCCATTTTGTTGCAATACGTCAGTGCTATTTGGAGCCAGATGAGCTGTGATTCTTTCGAGTCGGCCTGAGCCAGCGTTTCTATGGCATCCACTTCTGCCAATCAGGGATGAACTTGTTGGAAGTCCACAGCCCTAATACTAAAAAGCGGACTACATGAAATCTGTAAATCGAACGTTCAACGTGAGACAAAATACTTTTATTGATTGCCATTTTATAACTTAAGTGAATTACAATACAGACAAAATATTGTGAAAAAACGATTATGATTAACAAGAAAATGACTGTTTTTTTCTGACAAAGACAATGTCTATAATGGCTTTTTTTTCCCTCAAAAGTCTATGGGATTTTGGCTTCTTGGAGCCAGCAGGTATTTCGTATCTGGAAACCGAAGGAGGTTAGGGTTCGCATTTACAGTCAATGGTTTCAGGTGATGGCCAATTCCTTTTCAAACCAGGTACTGCTTTTTGCTGAATTGACTTGTGTTTATCTTTGATCTGAAGTAGATATACAGAAAATTTAATATAAAGTGCACCCCTTTCAAAAAAAAAAAATCAAATCCAGCTTGGTGAGACATTTGTCTTCCACAGTGATGTAATCAAAAATCCCTTTTACAATTCAGGATAAAAACTGCATCCACTGGACTGGAGTTTGCCAAAAAATAAAATTTGTGTATAAGAATACTCTGCCGTCCTTCTCCATAGAGTGTGCATTGAATGAAGCGTAAGCTGAGCAGTGAAAGGAAAGTGCGTTTGTGGCCCCAAAGTTCCTCTGAATTTGGATACCCCACCTCAAAAGTCTAGATTCACGATTTTTATTGTATTAATTAAGACACATTTTGCTCGGACAATTCATTTCAGCATTCAGTCCAGCTTTTGAAGTAAAGTGGACATTATCAAATTAAATATTTGAAACACCCCACCAGAAATAGATTCTTTTCTGTCATATCACATCTAATCATATATAATCATTATTTCTTTCAAGCCATTTTTTCATGCTAATATGTTCCCCTCAGGTCCTTGATATTTCATCAGGTGGCATAATCAACATCTTCAGATCACACTCACGGAAAGAGTTGCTAAATACCGATTTGTGACAGAAGGTTTGACTCAAGGCCACAAAGTCGTTTTTTTTTCTGTAACTGTCTACATTGTAAAGGTCTCTAAAAATGTCAGTATTTGTGCTATTAAATATAGATATAAATGCATGATGTTGTTATGGAGCAGGTTTATGAATCTAGAAAAGTCTTTCTGCTGTGCATAATTATTACGTTTATATGTGTACATTTTTATAAACACTCAGGGCTATTTCTCAACAGTTGTAGGCCTAAAAAAGTTCAAGCCAAAAGCGCAAAAAATTTGATCGAAAAACAGAATTTAAAAAAATTTACTTTTTTTTTTTTCACTGAATGCAATACGCTTCAGTTTAAGAATACATTTAAATTTAAAACATTTTTCAAAAGACAAACCTGCCCCCAAAAAGTTAATTCTTGAAATAATCTTAAAAAAGTTCTTCAAAAAGTTACAGTAAAGGTACAACTGTTGCCTAAGTGTTGACAAATCTGACAACAATTATATGTAAAAATGAGTAATTTTGCTCTCTCCCTACATGTCATCTGATGTCATTTACGATTCATCTCAGTGTAGTGCAGAGGCAGCAGCATGTCTCATTGCTGCTGCTGAAAAACCTGAAGGCCAATTACCAACAATTTAGTTCATTTTAGTTGCCAATCCCTCAGTTATGTTTTTTTATTTTTCAGGCTTTGAGAGTGACAGAAATAGAAAGAAACATGCAGTTAGGGATGTATTTGAGGCAACTTTATGAGTTTTGAAAGAAAATTTGAGGGACTATTTGAAACATATCCAAAAATCTAACAGCAACACTGAGCTATGCAACTCACCAAACACATTTTTACATTCTGTGTCTCTTTGGAGATCCGTTGATTTTTGGAGACTAAGCTCAAAGATTTATATTAAAAGAAAAAAAAAACGTATATTTAGCCCAGAAATACTGTGCTTTAACCTCAAACAGGTGAAGGATGAATGTTTTTGCAAACTGGTGCTTGTGATTGGCACAAGTAGGTGATGTTGCCTTAAATGTGTTAGCACTTTTGAAAATTTTCCTTTTAAAATCATAAAGCTCATGATAGCTACTCAAAAGCTGACAAACTGTCCATCACTGACGATCCACTCTTCTTCTAGTTCAAAGGAAATGCCAGTTATTGGACAGGCTCCAAACTCAACTGAGTTCATAAAACTATTTTTTGTGGAATTTTACTAAGTAGGAGCTACTGTATTGCTTTGCCTGACTGCATATACATATTAATTGAAACTTTGAGATGATGGCTTTGTATTTATTCGACCATTATAGAATAACATGGCCACGACTGTGTGAATGTATAGTGCTGTCAATTTATTAAAACATTGTTCAGATATTCGCTTTTGGGTTGTGATTATTCACGATTAATCACAATGTTTTACAAGTGAAATTTTATATGACAATATGCAGCTTTTGAGCAAGAGCAGAACAGAGAGAATTTTTCTCTTTTATACTTATTGTGTGAAATTTCTATATTAACAGTATAAAGTGTTATATTAACACTATTCTATAAGTGTAATTTGTGTCCACAAAAATACATCAACAGTAAAATAAGCAGAACTGTAAAGATTTTTATGTCTGTAGTTTTACTCCAAGAAAACAAAGATGTTGATTTACAGCCATAAGAAACAAACATTGTATTTCTGCACTTTAAATGAACTTATACCATGGTCTGGGTGAATACTGGATTCTGATTGGCTGCTGGGTGTGGATGTATTCCTAAAAATAAAGCTCCAGTCGCATCTCCCAAAGGTTCTATATCAATGGGCAGGCTTCTTTAAAGCAAACTTTTGCTTTGTTTTTTGGACAAAAACAAGTAGTAAGAGATGAACTTTCTTTCTGAACTGATGATCACCATATATAATCACTTTCTTTTCCTGCTCCAATCGAGGTTGGTGCCAGCTCAGTGTTACGTCCCTAGCCGTATTTGGTTTAGCTTTTCTTCATGTCCTGTGTTTTTGTGGGTTTTTTTTTTTCTGTCAGAGTGGGACTTCAGTGTTTTTTTGTGGATAGTTGTGTGTTTTTTCCCTAAGCTTTGCTGCATCTTTATTTACAAGTCGACTAAATTTACAAGTACTAGAAATCAACTTATATATTTCTTTTGTAAGTGACAATGGTATAAGTGGGATAATGAAGTGTGTATATTAACCTAAACATAAACTAACGCACGCCGTGGAAGCCTGAACCGTCTCACACGAAGCGAAAGACTGTTCAGGCTTAATTTCACTTTCTAGTTGCACTTTGAAGTTTAACTAGAGTAAATAAATATGATACATTAATTTCTTAGAATTATTTGTGTGCTTTAAGGTGTTAACATTGACAGCCCTTGTGGGTGTCGGGGGGTGTGTGTATGTGTACTTCATGCTTGTCGTTGCCAAGCAAACAGGGAGACCATGTGCATTTGTTCGAGCTTATTTTCTGTTAACTGAACTCAGACCACTTGAGAAAAAATTAGACGCATAAGCTTCTACATTTATGGTTAGTAAATTCTACATTTATGGTTAGGTCTGGTTCACACTGGAAGTGGCGCAGAACAGAGTGCGCTTCCATTCTGTTAACCTTAGGTGTAGTTCACATCAGACGCGGAAGCGTCACGGACCTCCGTGCTGGCTTGCACCGTGCAGCCGCCAGCACAGAAAGGAGGTGAAGAGGCGTGTGCAAGCAGGTTGGAACAAGTGGAGGAAATGCCAGGTGTGATGTGTAACAGTTAGCAGAAATGAGAAGAAATGCTGTGAAGATGGGGGATGTACAGATAATCTGCTGAAGTTACTTTTTGTATAATGTTGTTTACGCTTATTGTTTGACATACAGTTAGCCTGCACAAAGCAATAAGTTCTTTGCTACAAAAAATGCACGCAAGCAACAAAAATATGAAATCCTGTATATCTGATGTATACACTTGATATGCATTCTGTTAGTAATTGAAATTATTTTGTCAAATGATTTAAGCACTTTTATATTAAAAACTTTTTTAACTGTGATGGAGTGAGGACCCATACCCTTCTTCTGATGGCTGAGATAGACTACACTAAACCTGTGAACCCCCCCCGCCAAAGAAAAAAAAAAAAAAGAGAAAAAAAAAAAGAGAAATTAAGCCGGTTTGGAGAATAGTTAGATGACTTCTGTAAAATGCCTTGAAGATAAGTTTCTGCAAAGACTCTCATACGGCTAGAATGATTAAATCAAGATTAGGGTCATCTGCTCTTATTTTAGTGGAAAACATTTTCCATTTCAAGTCAGAATTGAAAAAAAGCCCAAAATATCTCAACAAAAAAAAGGCAAAATTGCACTTTAAAAAAACAGTTTTTGTTAGTTGATATATTCATTCAATGTTTTGTTTCATGTATTTCTAGTATAGTGGAAAATCTTTCCTGAGGAGACTGGTTGCTTGCTGTGTTGAATTCCATATCTAACTATTCTTTTTTTTTCTCTTTTGCTTTTTAAATTTTTGTATTTCTCTGTGACGTATTACCCTTTGTGTTTTCAGTTTTTCATTAAGTAAGTTAATTCAGTATTTGAAATCTCATTCCATTTTTTGCCCCGCCGTATGCCAACACATGCAATTCTGTGTTCGATGTGGTTTTGTGAAGCTATGTCACTGTTTTTTTTCATCCCTTATCCTTTATTTAATTTTATTTTTTAATCTGCAAACGTGTTTTGCAACTTTTTGCACCAACTTTCAACTTGCTAGGACAAAACTGGTTTAATTATACGTAAAGCACTCACTCTTCTTTGACACACTCAACAACCAGGCCGTCCATGCAACTCGCCTTCAAGCCAACAAGGAAAAAACTACTTTGTAAATAAGTATTAGAAAAAATACTTTAAAATACTATTTTACCTTTTTTTGCCAATCATTTGACTGAACTCAACAGCGAATTGATAATGTTCAGATTAGTCAGCAGATTACGGCACAAAAGTACTCACTGATGCATTTGTGCAATAAACGTCAGTAGTTTTGTAAATGCACTATTTCTGTCCCATGTTTGGGTGGCATGGGTTATCAAAGTTACAAGAAACTGAAAAGTAGTAGTAAAAAGTGATGATGGGAGCTGGTTGGGGTCCTAACGTGTGATTAGTGTATTAAGCTTGTATCAGGGCTTCCTCTGAGCTGTCTCCGTAGAGGAGGGGGGCAAGATAAATAGCTTTAATATCCCCGAACTGCGATAGCAGAGCAACAGTTGTTTCCCACCGATAGCTTGTGGGTATGAAGGGCGACGACGTCGACCTTTGGAAAGCATTCTCCTCCCCCACCTGCTCTTTCCTCCGAAAACCGGTGACCCGCCGAGGCCCTGTGGACAATGAAACAGCAGTAGAGCGAAAAGCTCATGTATGTAAGGAACAAAGAGCAACTAATGCACTGCATTCTCTTTAAAACACAGTTGGGGGTGGGGTGTTTCACCTGACATTCTGCCTGTTGTTTCGATTTGGTGAAAGTATCACCAGTAAGTCCCTGACCTTCACCCCCCTTATTTCCACCCCTACCCAACAGACATGCGTTTGTACATACATGGATGTTGAGGCACAGTAAAAATTAAAGCGTCTAAAGTTTGTTTTCACCAGTAATTAAAATCAAATGTTGTTATAGTGATAAATGATCAGCACAAATGATCAAGTTTTCACTGATCATCACTTAGGGGATTATGACCTATAGGGTTATAGGGTCAAGCTGCATCAATTTGCTTTGTTAGGTGTTTTTCCAAAGTAGAGATTAAGGTCAGTTGTGAACAGTAACCCTGAAATGCAAATCACACCAACAAATCACGCAATGCAAAACACAGTAAAGGTCACAATTACATAAAAAAGTAAAAAAAACATTTTTCAAAAATTGCATTTTAGAAATCAAGCCAAATTTCAAGAAACCAAAACACCATTCAAAAGCAGGAAACAAAACCAACAAAATTAAATGTTTTGGAAAACAAAGTAATTTCCAGAAATCAAAATTAAGTTGGATAAGACAAACGTTTTTCATCAAAGTTTTATGATTAGTGTGGAGTGTTTCCGGTATTCAGAAAGCATCTTTGTTCTTTAAGGAGAAATTCTTCTGGAAATGTCTCAGTTTGCTCACAGACAAACTGAAGAAAGGTCTGGTGATCTACAGTCTAAAATCTACAACCAGGTTTAAGAGCAAATAGATAGAAAAAAAAAAACCGCACACACAAAGAGATAAGAGATAATGCTGACTTCTTAAGGTGCCTATGGCAACTGCTGTTTTAATCAATACTAATTTTTGGCCTGAACTTACAAACATCAGTAAATCAATAGATGCTGAGACCTTGGGTGTTTTTAGATCTCTGCATTGTGTGCCATTCGAGAAGAAACGGCTTTAAATCATTTGAAAATGTCTTCTTGGGAAGCATTCAGTTCCTCTTTGAAAACTTTGCAATTAATTTAGGTTCCAACATTGTTTGATTCAAATTTGACAGTGTGTTACACACGATGTAAGAACATTTAGGTTACATAGTTTGATCAAGTTCCACTTTCCATTTGCGTTCTTTGTGTGTTCTGGTGCATGGCAGTGTGGTGGTTAGAACTCTCACAGCCAAAAAGCTCTGGTATGAATCCGGACTGGGTCCTTTCTGTATGGAAGTTGCATATTCTCCTTGTGCATTTCTGGGTTTTCTCGGGCCACTCCTCCTTCCCACTTTACAAAAACATGTTTCATAGGTTAAGTGATGACTAAATTATCCCTTGGGTGTAAATTACAGTGTGTCCTTGTATGTGTGGTTCTGCAAGAGATTGGCAAACTAACCCCACCAGTGGTTGGGATAGACTTGAGCATCCCCATGAGCCAGAAAGAGATTAAGCCGGTTTAGAAAATGAATGAATAGATGGAACATAGAAGCTGAACCATGCGCTGACATCATGGGGGTAATTGAACTTTCTGATCTATTTAGCTCAGTTGCTGTATGAGTATTCTCCACCCTTCTGTATCTAGAATGGTCTGATCATCTAAAATAGCCTACATTGCTTTTACTAATGTAGTGCCTTTCTACCTCCTTAGACCAGGGTTTGTACATTTTTCAGCAATGATTTTCCACAAGCTTTCAATGAACTTCCAAGACTAAAATGAACACATTTCAGTTAGATTATTGTAGTTAGTAATTCTAAATCAAACCATGACTCATACTGATGACACTAACATGACACCTTGTCAGGTTTTTGTCACTAACAGGCAGACGGCTGGTTCCAATCGCAGCAGGTTTTATGGATTCAGACAGGCAGACAGGAGCAAAGCTCAGCTAAAAGTCCACAAAGCTAAATCAGGGTCAGAGTCCCGGCAAAGGTCGGGGCAAATGGCAAAGAGGCAGAGTCAAAAATGAAGCAGGGTCAGGGAACCAGGTGATCAGATCAAGATGAACTGCTTGGTTTGCAGGCTGAATGGCACAAGTAAAACTTCACGCTGAGCGTGGCTCTGAGCAGTGCTTAAGAGTCCTGTGGCTGATTAGCAGATGAGAGTCAGGTGGGTGGCATCCAGACACCAGGTGCTGGGGTAGATGGGAGCAGAGTCTGCATTTTCCATGTTTTTGGTCAGGGTCTTTCAGTAGCCACAGTTGATACCTCTCCTTGAAAAGCCACTCATTGTTAAAGCTGCACTTCCCCAGCATTTGGTGCATATTAGAGTCCATGTCAGATAACAAGTTGAAAGCACCATGAACCAAAGCGAATAGCATTCTCAGTTCCATTCACTCACACATACACATTCACACACTGATGGAGGCTCTGCTGCCGAACACTGGCGCCAACCTATAACCACCATGAGCAGCGTGGGGTTCAGTGTCTTTCTCAAGGACATTTAAACACATGAGCGGGCAGGGCGGGAACCGAACCTGGGATCTTCTGATCAGAGGTCAGCGGCTCTACCTCTGCCAGCTAATAGCAGTTATTATAATAGTTATATCTACTTTAAATTTTTGTGTGTCACTATGGTTAAGTCTTGTTAAGTGAATTGATGTTTTGCTTGATGCTGATAATATTTGAGCAAAATTAGCCTTATTTGTCATTTCCAGGGGGCCTAGTTTTTCTATTAATTTTTTTAAAAATAGATTTTTCTGGACATTTAAATGCAGTCATCATTAGTAACTTGTGCTCTTGTATATTCATCAGCTCAGTTCTTCCTACTCTTCCAGTGGCACAAAAGAAAAAAAAGTATTTATATTAATTTGAATTTTTTTTTGCAGCACCACATCTTATATCACTACAGTAAAAACATAAAAACACGTTTACTTCCAAAGAAAACACAATTTAAAATAATAATTTCTTTGCTTTTGTTTTCTCACTTCCAGTACTTCTGCTTGCTGTAAACATTTCCGTTCCAGCAGGGGAGACAATAAAACCTCATTTACGCACTGACGTATGTTAACAAAACAAACTTTGTTGGTTCAAATATTCATGATGGGACCCATCATGTTTAATTTATGCACAAAGGATCCAATATGTGTAGAGAAAATTGAACGCATTGATACAACTTGTTTCTGTTTACTCTTTGATATTTTTTATTAAGCCTTTGTAGGTTGACAATAAATTTGAATAACTGCAAGTTCACTGATTTTAAAAATAAACCTTCCCTTTGAAACTCATGCTACTGCAGGTGAACTGCCACACTGCTCACATCAGCAAAAATGATGAATGAGCAAACTAATCAAGACAAGCATAAATAAAAATAGACCAATTTGAGGTGAATAACACAGTAATACTTAGCAAAAAGCTTTCTTTTTTTCTATTTCTAACAAGAATCGTCCTATTTATTACGTTAGCAAGAAGGAATTCCTTTGAAATCAGGCGCAACAGCTCTGTTTCATTAAAAAATTATAAGTCTTCCACTTGAAATGTATGCTATAAAGGATTTAAAAATTGTGTATTGTCTGCTGACATAAAAAAATCTGAGGGCTAACCAGCTTCACCTCTATAACGTCTGTCTCCAGATACTGACAGTCAAACAATAGCACAAAGAAATCTCACTCATCTTCCTCTTTCTATATAACTTTCATCTTTGCCTTTCTGCTTTAAGAAAAGACGGATTGGAGCTGCTCAAGTGATAATCTGAGTAAGGGCCATTGTGCCAAATGAAATATTTGTGGAAACTCTATGACCTTGAAAGACAATTCACAAGACAACAAAAGCAGAAAAAAAATCTTTGCCTGTTTGTACTTTTCTTTTACTTATTCACCTAATAAAATTCATTATCTCACTTATAAAACAGTATCTGACAATAAATAATACAAAAACTCTTGTGAGTATTTCAGAATGTTTCTATAAATCCTTAAAAGAAAAATTATTTTGGTCAAGCAGTCAGTTATTCACAGGTCTACCGTTTTTTTTTTTCACACTACAAGGCACACTTAAAAGGCGTGCTTCTTAAAAAAATTAAAAAAAAGTTGTTGTTTTTTTTTTTTAAACATGGGTGGAACTTATATAATTTTAGTAGTTCATTCAATCAAAAGGAAAAATATATATGCAATATTTATTGCCTAAAAAATACAAGAAATGTCTTTAAAAGAAAATTGATTTTGCACTTTCACATGCACTTCTGCGACTGCACCTCTTTTTTTCAGCTGTTGTTCTGTGTGAAAAGAACCGTTGCGGTTCGATTTTACATTGACTTTTGCAACCCTTCAAGAGGAAGCCAAGAAAAAATTGCAAAGACAAGACAGACTCTCTGAATGGGTGTAGTAATAAGTTAATAAGTTGGGATTTTCTAATGAAGTTTTATTTGTGAAAAAAATAAAAACTGAAGAGTAGCATTTTATTAATCTACATTTGTGCAGAAATAAACTTACTTTAAAAACAAAACAACTTTTATTGAGACACAAAAAAGAGGAAAAACAACAGTTTTTTTTTTCTGGGTCTACTCTATACCATGTTCTAGGTTCAAGGGTGTCCAAACCCAGGCCTTAAGGGCCAACGTCCTACCATGCCTGTTTTAGATTTATGATTACAATTCATGCCTCTTGGTGTTATTTGTTATTTTTCTGTATTTTCAATGACTGTGTAAATTCAATCCAATACTACAATTGTATACCAATAAAGTACAGCAAACACCTAAAATAAATTGAGTAAAAATACATCTCAGAGAGTCTGCATGTGCCCATTGTTTCTTTGTCTTAGCACACCTGACCTCATTTTTGATAGATGAGTTACATCCTCCACACTGCTGAAGTACTTGCTGCTACTCCGTTCATTTGTATTATTTTGTGATCACATGTTTACTGTTGATTACCTATTTACACGCACAATGAAGATAGGAGACTTTAGCCACGCTTCTTTATAGCAAGGTGGTAAATAAGTGGAAAGGAAGTGATTGGTGAACAAATTTCGCATCACTGGGATTAGTGCAAATGGAAGGTTAAATATTTTCTTTTACAATCTCTGTGTGAAACTGTTTTCTGACCAATGCAGCTTCTTTAATAACTGCCATCTTTGTTTTTGCCACCATCGGCCACACCCTCATAGTCAGAAAACTGTGTAGAAGTAGAAGAGAAGAGGGCATCTGTTATACATTCTAAAAAATAACACTTCATTGCACTCCCAATATTACATTTGCATCAATTTTCAAAGCTTATTCATCTTATTTCCCAAAAGTTAGTTTTTGACACGAAGGCGAGGGGCAGCTCACTTTTCCTGCTGTCACTTTTGCTCCTATTTTGCTTTCTTGATTCTTCTTTATATGATTGATGATGAAGTGAAGAGGCTATGAAGCAAATGGTGACAGTGTGGGGTCTGATAGATGATTGTAAATGTTTTATATTTTGGAGTTGGAAAGCATGCGGATTCAGTTATACTTTTAATGTGGAAGGTACAGAACAGCCTGCCTAACACCCAAAATAGGTTGTTAACATGCAGAATGTGTGAGGGAGGTCCGGGTTGGGTTCAGGGAATATATAGAGCTAGATTCATTTAAGAAAGCCACTTGGATAGAAGGTGAAATGTCTACAACTTCTAAAAACAAAGTCCAGTTAACATTTTTATTGCTTTTCCAGACAGAACCATCCTGGATGAATGAATCTTCACTGATTTAGAGCTAGGCATCATCTGCAAAGCAGTGGACATAAAAAATGCAAATGTTGAGACACTGAAGGGGGGTGTGTGAATGGATGAATAGTAGGAGCCCTAGGACAGAACCTTGGGGTACACCTGAGATAACTGGGGGGATAAAGTGACTCCAAAGATTTCCACAAAGTAAACTAAAATAGGCCAGTGAACTGAGGATTTGTGAAAAATCTAATTTGTTAGCTACTCTATGTCTTAATACCAAGGACAACATAACATATGCATTATTTGCTTTGAGGATGCTGCTGGAAAAGTACAAAGTCAAAAGGAGCTGCTTTGTCTTTGTAGATCTAGAGAAAGCTTATGGCAAGGCACATAGATCAAGAGTAGCTGTGGTTTTGTATGAACTGAATTGAATTTATTTATTTATTGAATGAGGACATATATAAAAACATAGACATTCTATGAAGAGCAGTCCCATGCCCATATCATAATGCTTTTAGCAAAAGTTAGTTTGCAGCATCTGTCATTAGCTCTGCTTTTTTTTTTTTGTCTTCATTCAGTCATTCATTCATTTTCTATACCCGTTTTGTCCCTTTCAGGGTCACAGGGCTGCCGAAGGCTAACCCGGCCACTCATGGGAGGACAACAATTTTGTTTTTCAATAACAAAAAAATGTAAAATGAGAAAAAAATACAAGATTTGAACTTGAAAACAGAACAGTTTTTCCTAAAATTGCATAAACCAGATTAAAAATCCACAAGGACACATCAAAAGGATAAAAAACACAAATCAACCTGTTAAAGCAAGTGTACAACACTGCAACTGATAAAACCAAGACTTTGTTTGTTTTTTAAAGAGACCACAACTGGTCACAGACTTCAAATTAGTTCCTGAGATATTCATTTAAGATGTGCAGGACACATATCAAAGCTCCAAGACTGTGGTGAGATGTGCTGTAGGTGTGACAGGAGTTCAAGGTGAAAGTGGGACTGCACCTGTTTGCTAGGGTGATGGACAGACTGACCGATGAGGAAAGACAGGAATATCAGTGGACCGTGATGTTAGTAATAGCACTGTGATATCAAGTGAGAGCAAGAAGCAGGTAGAGGAACATCAAGAAAGGTGGTCCTGGATGGAGTGGCTCTGTCCAGTCCGTCCCTCCTTCATGTGACAGTGGCTGGAATATACTCAACCAGCCTCATGATCCCTAAAGAGATTAAACAGGTTTAAAAAATGGATGGATCGTAGAGGTTTGCTCTGGACAGAAAACAGAATGACGGTAAGACACAGCAAGACAAAGTATATGTGTGTAAAAGATAAACTTTAAAGGGGAAAGTTAGGTGATAGAGAGCAGAGCTGAAGAAGGTGGAGGACTTTAAGTTCTCAAACAGCTTGATTTGATTTGAAATGGTTTATTTCAAGCAGACAAGATATACAAGACATGTGTAACACAATCAACACCCACAAAGATTTGCAACAGTAGTCATGTCAAACATAGGATAACTAGACATCAGAAAATTGACTGCTTGAAAGGGAGTGGGAGGAATCGAACTTAAATAATCCCACCCCGACTCGACCATACCAACCGGTTCGTAACTAATAATCAGGTATTTATACTGTGCTGACAGTAATACAGGTAATTAAACATCCTTGAGTAACAATAAGTCATACTGCTTTGCATGTAAGTAGAACATTATTTTAGACTTGATTGGAGCATATGCAAAAATAATAATAATACAGAATAATGATAAAAGAATAATCACATTTTTTTTAAATTCTTTTTAAGAATAGTTTCATCATAAAAAAATCAGTGATGTGAATAAATCAAAAATGATCATAAAAACAATAATAGTAATTAAAGAAAAAAGTAAAGAATAAACAAAGACAAAACAAAACATAAAGATCCAAATCATTAAATATCAAGTAGATGCTGGCTATCTTCATCAGACATGTCATTTCTTCAGATCAAGTATAGAAAGAGGCAAAAATAAAGACTGTATTCCTGCGTTCTGCTCCTGATTAACAGCCGTCCTTCAGGTTAGAACAGAGTTTATAGAGTTCTCCTCGTTGTTATGACTGCAGACTTTGTGTTGTCTGCAGGGCAGAAATCACTGCTGAAAATCAGGTCAAAGTTGATCTAAGAGTCAGTGGTAAATCCTGGCACCATATTTTCTTTAAATCATATTTGATTCTTGTATTGCTTCAAATAAAGGCTCAGACGTCCGTGACCACACACTTCTCAAAGTCTTTCATGTTGGTGATGACCACAGCCTTGGCCAGGCCCAGTGGACCATTTGGTTTTACGTTGATCCTGGAATTCAGCACCCATGTGCTCTGGATCTGTTTTTTCCGCTTCAGGAGTCGGGCATGCTTAGCCAACAATGTGTTATGTTTCGAGAAGTGATCATTGATGAAAATCTCAGAACCTTTTAGCAGTTTTCTTTGCTTCATAAGAGCAATTTTGTGCTTTTGATTCACAAACCTGATGAGGATCGTTGCTTTACCTGACTCCTTTCTCCTGGAAAGCGGGTGGCAGATCTTGATTTCATTCAAATCCAAGGAAATCCCTTTGGAAGTGAGGAATGATCCGAACTGGGCTTCAATGGTTTCGGCTGTTGCCATAGGGGCTCCGCTAGCATCCGTGCTAACGTTAACTGCACCAGACCTAGCTTTTGGTTTGAGTTGAAATCCCGTAGGAATGATATTATTCATTCTTAGTTGTTGATCCGTGTCGTTCTGTCTTCTGTCCATGAGGTCAAGCCGATTATCCCGTTGTGGATTTCCTACTTTTTCTTGTCGGAATTCCTGCACGAGTGCCAGCAGAGGTGTTAGCTTGGCCTCCATAGCCAGCAATGGAGCTAGCTTAGCCTCCATAATCAACAATGGAGTTAGCTTGGCTTGGATGTCTGCTTGTTTGGCTTGGATATCTGCCAATACCGCTTTAAGTTCTGCCAGTTCAGCCTTAGGTGCCATGTTCAGCTCTCTCTGTAGCAGAATATCTGCCATCCAATACAAAGAACATATAAAAAAACGCTCCAAAAAACGTCAGGAATCGAGAGCCAAAGAAAGACGCGCGTCGAGTCGTGAACTGGAACCGAAAAGCTTAAAGCAATGGTTAAGTGTGGGGGAAACGTTGAAACGTGTGTGCAGGGAGGTTGGAATGGGTGGGTGAAGGTTTCAGGTGTGATGAGTAACTAAGAATGTCAGAAAGAATGATGGAAAGTTATAGAAGACTGTGGTTTGTGCCACCATGGTAGAGACAGTGGATCTGAGAGATCTAAGATGTTGAGGTTCTCTTTGAGAGTAAGGAGGATTCATAGGATTAGGAATGACTTCATTACAGGGATAACTCAAATGGATATATTTTTTAGAATAAATGCAGAAAAGAAGATTGAGATGGTTTGGACACGTTAAAAGGAGGGACAATATTCAAAGATGCTGAGGTTAGAGCTACCTGGAAAGAGGCCTTGAAAAAGGAGGTTCATGGATGTAGTGGAGGAGGACTTAAGGGTAAGTTTGTGTGAGCGAGGAGGATGCTGAAGACAGGATGATTACCTTGATGAGCCAGGCCAAAAAAAGCAAAGAAGAAGAAAGAATTCCTGCATTTGACCAGTGAAAGAAGATTTAAACCATGCAGGCAAGAGTAGTTTGTGTGACACCAAAGGCAAAAAGATGGTAGATTGTGGTACGAGATGGTGTCAAAGGGCAAACTCAGATCAAACATGAGCGCAAACATAGAACTGCATCACCTGCTACTAGTAATTTCAAAGTTGTTTCAGTGGAGAGGATAAAAGCAATGTTAAAACATTTCAGAAAGATCATTACATAAAAAGTAAACATGAATTTAGGCAGTCACTGTTCAAACATCTCAAAAAGGAAAAGAATGTGGACAATGGGACAGACATTGTGGAGATCATTGGGATCAGCCCCCAGTTTCTTCAAAACAGGAGCAAAAACTTGATTTGAGAGATGAAGGGACAGTTCCAGAAATAAGATCAGAGTGGCTTATTAGTGGGATGAGAAGAGTTAACAAGGAGATACTAAAAGAGGGAAGAGGAATCTGTTTGGCAGGTGATGGTTTAAATTTCACAATAAATTCAGTAACTTCGGCAAAAGAGGGCAGAGGGAATGCTCAGAGCAACTGAGAGAGGAGAAATGAAGGATAAGAAAGAAATAGAAGTTGGTGATGATAAGGAAAAAGTCGCTGAAGAATGTTCTTCATTTTTTTGAAATTGGATGTTTTGAGAGTATTGCAGTAAGAGATTGAGTACAAATATGGGAGAAGTTGTTTTGTGATTTGTTGAGATAACATCAGTTTGCAGTTACAAGAGTGGCAACATGTTGCCTATGCAGATGCAAACTCTTCCTGGTTGTTAGGTTAACTAAGATTTAAGTGGTCACCAAGGAAGATATACACTTAAGTCCAGCTGTGGAACAGGTTTTATTGTTTAAAAAGACAAATAATATCGCTGGTGCCCTAAACAAATTACTACTATTAAAATACAGTAGTCAATGGATTGTTGCAGGGGTTATATTTTAAAAAAACATCAAAAAAATTAAATAAATAAAACATGATGGGTGAAATCTGCAAAGTAGAAATACAGATGTCTTAAGGCTGTAGCATGAACAGTTTCACACTTTTCTTTCTTAATTAAAGTCCCACTCCGAACATCTTTTTATCTGTTGTTAAAAAGCATTCCCAGTGATCTTTTAGTCATTATTTTGCTGTTTCAGCCAAAATAAATACATTTAAAAAACAGTTGTTTTCCCAGACATAGTTTCTGCAGAGCATCAGTTGTTCATTAGATATTCACCCTTAGGTTATGGGCGGGACTGTTGGCACTGAGTTAGCCCGCCCCTTTCCCATCATCCATTTGTTTACACGTTCTCCTACTAGCTTACAACCCCCTACAGCCCAACCTAACATTAGCACTGCGCAAAAATGGCAAGCAATATTGAAGCAATCCAATCGTACAGATACCAGCTCGGATGAGAAAAATGAAGACATGGATGGATCTGGTCTTCTGTCAGTGGATGCATCAGAGCTTGCCTGGGAGCTTGTGGCCTGCCATTTACCTACAAGCTTTTACCAACTACATTTTTGCGTCTGCTCCTGATTTAATGACAGTTTTAATAAAGAAATACTCATAAATTCAATTTTAAACGTAATTCCTTTATAGAGTCTCCATCATAAGAAAAATGCCACAAGAACATGTTAAGCACACAATCTTTATTGGAGTTGGTCTTTAAACTCTAAACGTTTAAATCTTCATAGTAAAATAAGTCCAGTGTTATAGAATGAAAACAAAAATCAAATATCTAGATTTGGCTAAATCAATGTATCCTCTACAAGAGGCACCGCACAGCTGATTGATTGACAAGGTTTATGGCCAATCATGATGCAGGTGAACTGCGATTTAGCAAAAGCGCACTGTATCTTAGTTTTAAGGAGGAAATATGTTTATTTAAAAATAAAAGACAATAAAATGGACTAAGTTTTGCCATTTCATTACAGAAGGTCCTGTGTGAGCTGTGAGCTATGATGTTTGGCACAACTGTAAATCAGTAAATACTGATAACATGACAAATATAGTGAATATTCCTGATTTAAAATTCAACAAGAGTCTTCCTTCATTGCTTTTGATTGTCTTTACTGTTCATGCATAAAAAGAGAACGATCAAAGCCTACATTTTACGAAAACAGAGAACACAAAAGTAAAGTACATACGAACTAGTATTTTTAAACACCAAGGAAGGCCCAAGGACTACCCTTATTTGTAAAGCAATAACCCACCTTTTGACCTTAATTTAAATTTAACAATAATACAATTATAGCGTTTACATAATTTGCAGATGGAATTCTGCATTTATATTCCAGTATGAACAATATAGAGCATGTCTGATTCCACTCATTAATCACTTTGTACATTAATTCCTCCCCCCAAAATATAACATTATATGTTCTGTTTTTCCTAATCCAATGCTTTAATTATATTCATATCCCACAAAAGGAGGAATATTAATCATTCCTGCACTGCTGAAGATTTTTTATTAGTTTTTTTTTCTTTTAACCCAAGGCAATAACTGCTATTCCAGCTTTCTGTTACAACAGTGTATGTCATAGGATGTTGTGAAAACCCCAGTGTGATGCAATAGTGTGATAAAGATGCGTGCAGGCGTTCTTACAAAACTGCATGTAACCGTGAAAGTGACTATGAAGGGCTGGTTGCATGCTATTCAGGGTAGCTGTTTTACTGCGATATTGCTCGGCCTGCAAACACGCTCTCTTCACCAGAGAAAGATGACTACTAGAAGCGGAAGGAAAGCAAAACAAAAAAAAAAAAAAGAATTAATTGTGTTAAAATGTGAAATGATGCAATAAGCTAGGAAAGGAAACATGTTGCATTATAGTTGCTTCCTTCTATGTCCAAAAAAGTATCTGAGCCTTCGGGTTTCTTGTAAAACACATAAAAAGACCTTCAATTTTAAAAATGTTATTCTAGGACCTGAAGCTTCAATTATAAAGAAATTATTTTAAAAAATGATAAAGAAACATGTGGAATTTGTTGGTTTAAGCAAAGATGAAATCATGAAATGTGTTAGAGTTTGGTGTATGTGAGTGGTAAGGATAACAACAATACATGTAACATCTGTCAGGCAAACCATCACAAATCTGAACTGCCTGTTTCCTGCTACCTGGCCTTTATATTGTTGCCTTTTTCCATGAGAGCACAAAGCAGTGATCTACAATATTCAACCTCAGACAATCCTACAGCATTTTCTGTTTGGATTGAAAGACTAATGTGGCACTTGAAAGGAATACCCAAGCTTTTTAAATGTAGTGGACAAAATGAAAGGATGTCCTTTTGTAGAAGCTGAGGTTAATTAACCACTTTAACCATTTACTGTTTTGATTTGTGGTCAGTATGACCAAAACATGCCTGTTGTATTGAAGTGTTAGTGGCATAATTTTGTTTCTGCTGTTAAAACTCCTGTGGATGATGTCACAGATTGTCATTGTAGGCATGTGTTAGAGGTTGAGACTGTTTATGAGAGTGGTCGATACATTTGGAAAGCAGAAGGAATTGAAAATAATTTATGATGCACCCACTCTCTAGTTTAAATTAGACCATAACATATTTTAGTGATATTTCATGACTCATTGCCATTGTTGTTTAACATAGATGTATAAGAAAACACTCCGAGTCTTTACCTATGTTTTTACAGATTTGTGCCTTTGGTAGGTAACTTCAAATGTGTATGGTGCTATTTGGTAAAATTGCATTCTTAATTATAATTATTATCCTTTATTTCATTCCACCAGAAAGCATTAATTTGAAAGTACTCGAGATAAAAATCTGCAATGTTAGCAACCAAATGTGACAAACATTTATCCTCGCCTAAAAGCAACAAAATGTTAATAGTACATAAAAGTGAAAAGCTTAGTCTAAATAAATGCATAATTAGTCTTTTATCTTTAACATATCATCAGATTATTTGAAAAAGATCCTTTACTAGTGGTAGACTTTTGCAGTGGCTATACAGAGTGTTTTCAGCTTTTTTTTGCTCACAGAGTTTTGTTTATATCATAAATGCGTTTTTTTTAAATAAACCAGAATAAATAAATCATTTCATAAATCTTTTTCAAGCCGTTTTGGATCTTCTCTAGCTTATCTGAATAGTTTGCAAGAGTTTCACTTCTCATTAAAATCTGTCATGATAAATAATGGGTGCTAGGAATAAGGCAGGGCTGCTTACATAAGAAAGCGGCTGATTGAGTAATCAAAAGTCCAACTAATGCCTGAAAAAGGATTTAAATCTCCTCACAGAGGACTTTTTGCAGATGTACCCCATGCAAATGGAAGGCTCAACCATTTCATTCTTCAGTGAGTTTAGAAAAAAGTCAAATACTAAGAAGAGAGTTGAATAAATCATGCAGAGATGTAATTGCAATAGAAAACAGTCTTAGTTGGGTACACACTTATGCAACTGTATTTGTCTGAGAGCCAACTATGGTGTCTGTTAACTGGACTATTGGACAGAACTGAGAAAAAAGAAATAAGAACTGAGACTGGAGTGCTTGTTCAAAATTAATTATGTATTTTGGTACATATGGAGGCTAAGCACTCAGAATGTGATTGTGATGCAGTTGCTGGGCTACTGTAAATATGACTCATTTTAGTCAATAGGCATAGACACCAGAGATGTGCCAGTACAGATGTATTTTGTTCACAGAAGTGCAGTGCTCTGGCTTCCAGTAAAGAAGCCAGAAATCCTGAAGTGTCAATTTGAACATGATTAAACTGACAAGCATAAAGTAGGACCATTTTTACCTCATGCTACGTACACACTGGGCATGTGATGCGCTTTTAGCATACCCTGCTAAAAACAGACTTAAAATTTGTGTAGCTACATGTGAACACAAAATGTAAAATAAGGTTTTTCAAGCGAAAGCCCAAAACACACATAGGCTATACGCACATTAACGTAGACTTTTCTTAGGAAGTGGTTGCTTGAACGAACGTGTGTTCGTTCCTAAGTTTGGTGTGAACATTGCATTGGTAACCTACAGTATATTAAAACAACTTTGAGACGTTTACAGAAAATGATGCTAGTAATCTTAGTTATAATCACAAGATTTTAAAAGTGAGCCATACTCAATATCCCTAAAAGGGGTTTAAGTTTGACTACACTGTAAGCTGTGTTCGAACTCTGAATTTCAATGGGTCTGGGGCTTAAGGCGGTTAATGGTTTTTTTTTATTTTTCAAATCTTTACCTTAAGCTTTGGTTGCGTGCACCAGTATGGCAGCCGTACCTACGTCAGTAGCTTACACTCACCAAGTATGAATGAGGAGTGAATGTATATTGGATATACATTGTAAGCGCTTTGAGTGTTCAGGTAAGCGCAGAGAAAGTCCAATCTCTTATCATTATTGTTATTATAACTGTTTGTGATGCTCATATACAGGGAGCCTGCACTTATTACATGAACAACACTGATGGGCCCACGACCAGAACACAGGATTTAAGTAAAATAAAATGAAAACTCAGTAAGCACTCCTGCATTTAACCACCTTTTCCCTTGAATTTGTGAAAGTGTTCACTATGACCTCTTGCTTGGAGCAGAAAAAAATGGAGCTTTTTCTCACCGCGAGCTCATCAAGAAGTCTTTGTCCATGTAATTTCATGTGGGCCATGTGCGTAGAGGTTTTTGACCCAAGACAGCCCACAACTAGTCATGGGACAGTTGTGACTAAAACTATGTTCACACCAGGGATGTAACGCACATTTTTGAACGGACTTTTAGTGTATGGTGTTCACACTGGACTGTCGCTGCTCAATACTTGTGCATTTCAGCCCCCTACAGTTGGAAGAGGCTTGGTGCGAAATGTTGAAGCAGTGCAAATCTTGCTCCATGCTTTTTTTTCACAGCTCTATTTCCAGTATATGAAAGACTTGAGATATAATTCTGTTCGGGCACAAATTGCAATTATTAATTTCTCTTCCATAATCAATGTTCATGTTGGCACTTCTGTAAAATAAAGGAGACATCATTTCTTCATCAGCAGCAAATCGGATCCCCAGAATGGTCAAAGTTCAATTTGCATTAACTTTCAACACGTGTTCAATGGCTGCACGTTTTGTATGTAGATCTAGAAAACGGACTTAAAAACATATTTTGAGTCTCTTTTGAGTTTTGAACGCGGAAGCCTGAAACCTGAATGTGCGTTGCAGGCCGGTGTGAATGCTTCTTAAAGCTTTAAGATGCTCCAATCACAATATTTATCATTATTAGCTTGGCTTTGCTAAAAACAGAATTGCAAGATTCTTTAAAAGCTGGTCATTGGAGGTTTCAATTTTTCAAAAAAGGCCATTTCAAATATAATTTTTATTACTATTTGAGATGCATTAAAACTCTCACATTCCATCACGTTTGACCTTTACTGATTGCTAAGTTGTAACCTTGGACCTAGAGAACAATGAGGAAGTGATCACAGGAAGTTGAAGAAGCTCTGCAGATGGAGGTGGGTGTGCTCAATGAGCCGGGGTACTGTTCTTTCAGATCAGCAGAAATGTCTGCAGTTCCCATCTGTCTACTCACAACAACTAAAGACCAGTTGCCATGACAATTCTGTAAAGATTGTCTTTTGTTAAAACTTGTTACCTTTTTTCTTACTGCTTTGGCTGAGTTCAGCCCACTCATCGCTGGACGTAATCAGGCAGCTGATGAAGAAGACTTTATTTACTGTGGAACCTCTAAAGCTGACTCTGCAAAGAAAAGAACGTTTCCTCAGATCAACTTCAGGAAAAACCAACATTGTTTGCAGCATCACCTATATTTATACACTATTTAATGCATATCGTATTTTGAACAAGGACCCTTATTTTGATAAGGCAAGGTCCAACCACGCGGTCTGCATTCTTTGAACCCTGTAATAATAAATCCAAATTAATTTTTTAATTATTATTATTATTTCTACTTTTTTGGGCAATGGGATACTTTTAATTTCTCCCCAGTGAACACAGTGAATACATATTTATCCATTATGATGTGCCTCAACAGAATAAGATCAGAAATTTGACATGCATGTAAACATTACTGTTTTTCTAAAGTTGGTCTAGAGTTGGTCTTTAAATACAAGGACAAAAGTTTGCTGTGAACTCTACATTCCATTTTAAAGAAAAATGTAAAATATGTTCTTAAAGGAATTATGAAATGATTTATTTTTGTCAAAGCCACTAAAATGTTTTTCTGTAAAAAACAAAAGAAGGTGCAACATTTTAGTCCTCCATTCCAGCCGCGGCTTGAGGTCCACAATGCCTGAATGAATTTCATCTTTGCTTGCAGGCTTCCATAACATGAGGTAAAAAAATGTCCCAGAGCACATGGAGTAACCTTTTCCTTAAACAGAGTCACCTTTTTCACACCCGCCATCATAGATTATTGTAGCAGTGTTTGTGCTTTGGCTTTTGTGTGATTTAAAAAAAAAAAAGAACAACATTCAAACCTTACGGAAACAGGTACTGCCCTTTGTGCGACATTGCTTTTTTGTTTTGTTCTTTTCCCATTTCTTTTGAAAAGACCTTTTTTGTAATTTCCCTGGCAAAAGTGCTACATGACAAGGTACTGCAAGCCAATCTAAAACTTTCTGAAGCAGAGTACAGGGAATGTCACCTTCAGACACTACAAGCTTCTTGTTAGTGTTTTTGTTCTACCAAAGATTGTGTCAAGTATTTAACAGGAAAAAAATATTCTGAACGCCAGGTTTACACTCACATAAATGTTGAACACCTTCTGCTTTTACTGGATGCAAGAAGGGAAACACAACAAAAGAAATGTACTGAACTTCTGCAGCTGTTCACTCTAGGTTTTGTCCTCATTTGAGGCTACAGAAATCATTGTCAAAAAGAGTCAGTAGAGGATCTGATTCATCTCTATAGTTTCATTTCCTAACCAGCGGCGGCATTTGAATCAACAGCGGGAAATTTCAAAGAAGACAGACAAGAGATAAAAGGGCATCTCTGCAAGGCATGGAGGTGGCTAAGAGGTTATTCAATTTTCTATAGACTGCATTTAACCCATTTATTCCCAATTTTTCCCAGATATAAAAATATTCAATTCATTACTATCCCTTTGAAACAATCAGTCACTGACTGGTGGGATACTGTGTAGTATCAACCACTGTATAGACTGAGTATGAGTAAATCTGAACAGTGTGGTGTGTTTCTGTGTCTTTGTGTAGGTATGTGCATATGCGTGGACAAGGGGTGTCTAAATGTGTGTGGGTGCATTTATGTGTGTATGCTTGTGAACTTTATGTCTGACTCCTTTCTGCTGTTTTTGCTATTTTTTTAATGCTCCATGGTCAAGCTAGAAAACCTCCATGTGCAGCACTGCTGGTGAATGTGTGTGCCCTGAGACTGGGAGGTTGTGAGTTCAAATTCAGGCCAAGTCAAACCACAGACTCTAAAAATGGTACCCAATGGCTCCCCGCTTGACACTCAGCATTAAGGGGTTGGATTGGCAGGTTAAACCACCAAATGGTTACAGACTGACTGTAGCTTACCACTCCCCCCAAGGGATGGGCCAAATGCTGAGAACACATTTCACACACCTAGGTGTGTGACAACTGATGGGACTTCGACTTTAGTAGAATTTTGCATTTCTCACATGCATATGCAGTGCATTTCTCAAAATGGCAACATCTCTAAGAAGTCCATTATCATAGCTAGCCAATGAGAAGCTACTGTCTCCTGCCTGACCTTCAATGACAGCAACAAGTAGATCTCCTTCCATGATTTAATGGTTTTGTTCCAATCCTTTGCAAAAGAGAATGTGAGACTATCTGTAAGAAGGTGAGCAGGTTGACAGTCCCTCCAGTAACACATCTATGTGAAGGTCTAAATCACGGATGTGCTTGTCATATTGACTGATGCATTTAGGTTGTTTGACAGGGGCGTCACTAGGTTTTGGGCAAAGGGAGGGCTTAGTCCCCAAGAGATGCACACAATGTAATATGAACAAACGTTGCACATTTGCAGTTGGCATAATCTGTGCAATGTTTCCCTGTTTGCTAGTTCCTGGTAGCTTTTCCATCCAACAACACTGTCCTTATATGTTTGTGCCATCTAACGCTTGCCAAAGACGACTAAAGCTTTTTTTCCAATTCTTAACCACTACTGACTGACTTAACTACCATGTTTGATGCTTTTGACAAACACTACATGGTAAGCAGAAAGCTGTACTCTGTTTGACTAAATATTCATAACAAAAATGTGCTTTTCAAACCAGCTGTGGTGAAAAAATTATCATGTGGGTAGCTCCTCAGCTTTACCTGTGTGTGCCCTGCATCTTTGTCACCTAAATCAAATCTTGTAGTGGAATGAGTTGCTGCAAGCAGCTTTATAATTTTCCCTCTCTTGGCCTGTTTGCTTTCCTTTCCCTGGAATACCCAGCTCTTCCTCTGCCTCTCCATCCACCTGCTGCATCTCTTTTGTCTCTCCTTGCCTGTCTGACCCTTCAGACAGGCTTCAGCCCCCTTAAAATAGGCCTAATTTCCACTGTTGTTGGAAATTGTTGTATACTTATATAGCAGTTTACTACCTTTTTAGAAAACCAAAGATCTTTACACAAACACACACACACACATTCAAACACTTTGAATGTGTGGGTGGGTGGGTGAGGGGGTTCTTGTGTGTGTTTAACATTAGGTAAGAATGTAGGTAACAGCAGAAAAATGAGGTAGAGTTCACGTAAATGTATTAGCATTTAGCCACAATGGCTAATCCCACCGGTCACTATTGTTGCCAGTAACACGTTTGTGAGTTCTATGATCACATTGAGTAAAGTTGAGTTATTAATTTAAATAATGCAACTAAAAAATACTAGACACCTTAAACATGATATTTACCAAAGATATATGTCCTATCTTAATGTTAACATACTTTTGTAAATTTTTCTGTGAGACCTTTCTCACTATCGTCATCTTCTCTTGGTGCAAACAGGAAGTGAACAGCTCTGGTCATGTGGCATTTTACAGTACATGTGACTCTCTTTATTTCATTGAGACCCTTTATTATTTCAATATATGCTGAAAATGCATAGATGGATCATTCAGTAAGATTTTTATAACCTTAGAAATTAAACCTTTTTTTTTTTACGGTCACAATTGTGACCGGTGGGATTAAATAAATGGCACCTTTTTAGTGCTGTTGACCACACACACATGCACGCATGCACTATTGAAAGCCTGTTATCTATTTTTTTTTTTCCTATTTCAGACACATGCCAGTGAGTGCATCAGGGATCAAGCCAATGACCTTCTGGTTGGTAGAGAACCTTTCTACCTCCTGAGCCAAAGCTGCCCCTAAAAAGCACCCGTGTGCTTGAAAGTAAAGTTGACCTTGACAAGACAAGAGCTTTTCTTTGCCTTGTGCGATGCATGATGGAGGGCAGAATTTGCCCTTGTCTGCCCACATTGCTTTACTAAGACCTAACAGCATACTGTCACTGCGGAAAACACCTCAGTGGCTAAGAGATGCTTCAGGGACTGAGGCAGAAGCGACCTCTCAAAGGGTGGACAGTCATTGCCAACGGGAGCCGATTGCAGCAACACCAGACTTTACGGTCTCCATGCACATAAATCTCAGATGATGTGGCCCTTTTTTTTAGGTGTGAAAATGGCCCAAAGCTTTGTAACGGCTCCCTTTGTGCTATTTTCTGTGTCATTTTGGTGATGAAGCATGTTATTTCTAAGCACGTCAACTCTTGGACAGAGGTTTCTAAATAAATTTGATCAATTATCCTCAAATAACTTCCTTATAATAATTTCAGAGACTAAAAAAAAATCACCTCAGCACCACCAGCACCTAAAAAAAGTACTCTTCTTATGCTGGAAAGCTGTGAACAGTCATTATATTCTCAACCCTCTTCTCACTGTGACGCATACACAAAATGAAGTTACATCACCTCATCCCATAATCCGCAGAAATTCATGATCACATGCTTTTCCTGCAGCATTACTGGTGTTTTTGGATTGTATTAAAAACTTTCTTTTAAGAAAGCACCTAAAGAAAAGTTTCAGTCAATTTTGTATTATTACGATAGCTATCACTGCAGAGAAAGGGAATGTTCAGGTGCCCTAATGATAAGAATACAGATGTACCAAGATGTAATGTACCAAGCACACATTAAAGCAGGGTCTTCTCCAGGAGTGGTCGTGTCCATCTAAGCTTCCCCTCCAGAAATGCCCCCAGCCCCGCCCATTTATCGTTACAACATGTTTGTGCTTTAGGTTAAAAACAAGACAAATGAATTCTTCTCTTGCTTGGAGGAGTTATAGAGTAAAGAAGGATTTTGTTCAGAAAAAAACGTGTGGCTCTGGCTCCTTAAAGCTCCATCACTGTGCACACAAAAAGCCAACAGTCAGGCGTGGTGTATTATGCTCTTTTGCAGTGTATTTTTGCAAATATAGAACACATTTAGAAAAGTATGCATATCGTGGAGCTCCCTTGATTTCTCCCTGTGCTAGATTTCTCATCTGTCTTTACTGTGCATGTGGTAACGACACATTAATTTCTTTGGGAGGGTAATATATATTTCCCCTTCTTTAAAAAAAGAAGCAATATAAGCATTGCTCTGTGAAGATTCTTGAGCATTCATATCATTTTATTGCATGATTCTGTTCTTAAGGGTAAATGGACTTTAAAAGGTAGATCTAAGATGTTTCACAGCTCATCCGAGTAGCCTCTTTAGTTCTTACTGCTGATGGGTAATTTACTTTATTTATGTCCTGACTACTTCAGAGAAGAAGCAAACGTCAGTGATCCAGTGTTTATCAGAATGTTCTGTTTCTGGGTGTGGATCTTGGTAGAGGCTCTCGAGTGGTTTACTGTTTGCATGGGGCCGGGTGGAATAGGATCCTCTACCAGGATCCTTGACCCCTGAGCAAAAATGTCAAAACGGGATGGTACATGGGAGAGAAAATGTCTGATGCTATGCTCACACCGGGCATGTGACGCTTGTTCAAGAACATGCTGCGTATTTAGCGCATAGTGTTCACTCTGGACAAGCAGGGAGAGGATTGTTTTTCTTTTGCAACTGTTTACTATGTCTACCACCTACAGTTGGAAGAGGCTTAGTGTGAAATGTTGAAGCAGTGAAAATTTCACGAATCTTGCTCCAGGCGTTTTATATCACAGCTCTATTTTGATATATTAAAACAAGGGAAGTCAAATCCTTCATTTCTCCTCCATGATCAATTTTCAAATTATAAGGGACGCCATTCATGCATCCCTATCAAATCTGGGTATGTGTTCGGTCAACGTTTGACCTGGTTTAACTTCAAATGAACTCTTAATGGCTGGGCTTTGTAAGTGAAACCCAAAAACAGTTCCTAAAAATGTGACTTTTGAACGGGGAGCCTATATTCATGAGACTTTTCTTTGGATGTGGCCACCTGAACACGCATTGCAGAAGGTTGGTTGAACGTAGCATCAGATCCCCACCGCTCCTTGGAGAATGTTTCTCCATTTTGACATAGTTTCCTTTTTAAACATATGTCATCTCCGTTCAAAATGTGCACTTTCTTGTCTCATGAGTAATGGGTTAATTTTGCCCGGCCAATATTGGAGATCAACATCTAACAGGCGGCAATTAGAGACAGGCCACAATTGGCAGACATACGGTATCTCTAGATCTCAATGTCACCAGAGATTGCAGTGAAATGAAGCACCCATAAACTTGTTGAAAATAGATTTTCAAAGTGAATGCCTCTGAAACTTGATGAACTTAGTGGTGACAACATTTTCGTATGTATGTCTTTTTACTCCTGCCCAGACGTGGGCAACTTGGCATGAAAACTGAAAGCAAGCTCAACAAGACTGAATGAAATGTGCTGAAGTTGGATCATAATGCTTTTGCTTTCCACACTTTTTTATAATGCACCACTCAAGCAAAACACAAAAGGGTATTCAGTCACAGAAATTAGATTTGATGATCAAGTGTCATTCAGATAATTGTGATTAAGTTAATTTTCCATTCATTCAATGCCGCTATTAGCTTAAAATGGGTTAATTAGGCTGTTTAACCATTGCAGAAGTCAGGAGATAAAAAGCTTTTGCACTGAATCTGAAAGTGAAATAAGGAATAATTCTATTCAGCTCCTGATGAACATGAAAAACATTTTACATAATATTAACGATATTATAGAATGTATGTATGTGTGTACATTAACAACACAGACAGAAAGTTTCTGTCTTCTAAACTAAAATGGTGAGCTCACCACATTTATTTTTGTGTGAAGAAAAGGAATTGCTGCTTTAGATTTTGATTACTGTTAGCATCCTCCACTGCTTTCCCATGCTATGGACACACTGGACGTGTTCATGAGTGTGCATTTACTGTAGCTCATGGTGTTCACACTGGACAAGCAGGGCAGGTATCCGTCTTCTTCTACTACTGTTAACTAGAGTACACTTGGAAGAGGTTTGGTGCGAAATATTGAAGTGGTGCATATCTGGTGAATGTTGCTCCAGGCTTTTTCTTTTACCGCTCTATTCCGATATACGAAAGATATGAAGTCATATATGTCAGACTGGACACAAACCTCAATTATTAATTTCTCCTCCATGATCAAATTACAAATGGTTGGCTCTTCCGTGAATACATTTGTCATCAAATTTTTCACCGAATCGAAGTCCCTGACTGGTTAAAGTTTGATCTGGTTTAACTAGCAACTTGCATTTAATGACCATGCATTTTGCACTTACAGCCCAAAAATAGTAGTTAAAACTTTCTTTGCTACATATGGAATAACACATTTTCAATGCAGAATCCCAAAACGCACATGTACAAAAACTTTTCATCAGAAGTGACCTCTTGCACACAATGGACGCAATACAAACATAGCTCAAGGGCTTTGAGGTCTTTCTTATTTATAGAACTCTTTGGATTAAACATCTTCCCTGAATTTACAATTGTTAATGTGGATTTATGCAACAGCTGCCCCATACAGTGTATCCAAACAGCAAGTATATATAAAATGTACAGTATATTTGGGCATCAATTGATGCTATGAGTTATTGCTCTTAATACGTTTTCTTTGTACTGTAGTGAGGCACAATGCACACACTTGCACAATAACCATTAGGAAACATCATCCACAGTATAATGCTCAATAATTTGACAGAATTGTTCTCCTAGACAATTGGTGACTTTTTCCAAAGTATTGATTAACCAACTGCAGATGCTGAGGGACTAGAGGAAGATCAATTAGAACGTGAAGGAAGCCACACACAGAGTTTAGCTTTATGTTCTGCCAAGGGCAATTGTGAACTCACAAGAGAGAAGTGTTTATTGAGCTGTGCAGGAGTTTAACATATTTACTTTTGCTATATGTGCGATACATTTCAAATGGCATTCAAAACTTCAGAGTGCTCATTAACTCTACTCACCCGGCTTATGAACTTGTTGGTATATGTGCTCTGTTCCTATGTGGATTTTCATGATTGAACCTGGAGAAATACTATTTCCGTTTAACTGCTGCACAAGCAGCTTTGATCTGACTGTAGAATCGAACTGATGCATGCTTTCTACTCTTTTGAGGTCTTTGATCTAAAAATCCTTTTCGTTTTTAAATCAAAACAATTACTGATTACTTTCTATGATAAAGGAAATATATATAGTTTCTAATCACTGAACACATAGTTTCCTCCTTAATTAGGTAGAAAAGGAACTAAAAGAATGTAGTTTTATTAAAAAAATATGCAAAGCAGGTTTGTTTTACAGACCGATTTGTAAGAATCAATTATTTTTAACTGCAATGCAAAACACATCTGCATTCATTTTAGCTGAGTACCTCCTGGGGGACCAAAAGGTTTATTATAAGGACCGGAATTGAACCAGCAACACATGACCGCACTTTGGCTACTTTAGTATAAAAGTGGTATTTTTTTTCTTTTTCAGACCATTTAAGTAATTACTTTGGAGCACAAAAAGTTCAGCAATAATGTTTGTTTGGAACTACACTGAGTGGCTATTTTCCAAATTTCATTAAAATGCTCAGACAAAATTTGGGTCAACCTTCCCCGTGGGTCAAAGACATGTCTTGCTTATTTCTCAAATGTTCACACTTCCAAAGTAAGATTTTAGCACAATTTATGCAAAAGGTAAGTCTGACAGCACAGGAACAAAAATAAAAACCAAAACAATTAAAATGTAAAAAATGAATCACTTAAAAATCAGTAAAAGTGAAGATAATATCAGTTGTCATCCTCAAATAAAAAAAAAAAAAAAGTTTTTAGCCTGATCTTTAACATTGCACTGCATTAAACTGAATTAGGCAACAGCAGAAGGCTCATTCCTGTCATTCCAGTTTTCTTTATAATCTGGGCTGCGAGACTAATACAGTATTGTATTGTGCTCAGACCAGGAAAACGAAGACGTACATGGATCTGCTGTGTGTGCAAGTGGATGCATCAGAATGTATGGAACAGGGATGCTTGTGTCCCACCGATTGTAGCATATGCAAACAATTGCTGCAATCTATTCCCAGTGGCATTTTGTTCTCTGCTTTTGACTCACAATGTTTTTTAGTGCAAAATACTCAGAAATTGAATTTTAAATTTAATTTTCTTCATATTTGTCCATCATGAGAAAAGAAATGCTACAAGAACTTGTTAAAAACACCAGTAACATTGGAGTTGGTCTCTAATAATCCTACAATGCATTAAACAGTGCCGCGTCCTAGTCGTACCAAAACAGTTTGACAGATTTTTGAGTGGATTGTACAGCTGTAAACATGCTTTAACACAACCATAATTCATACATGGGATGTGCCAGATTATAAGATAGACTGTCTATTTTTGAAAATAACCAAAGGACTTTAAGTGTGTCGTAAAGATAAAAAAATTAAAATAAGAGTAACTTAGTTAGCTTTGATTTAATTTTTAAAAAACTGTCAAAAGTTCTAAACTGCTTTATGTTTCATGCAACATTATTTATGCTGCATTTTTCTCAAGACTTTTTGACTCCCGTTGGGATGTGGTCAGTGAGAATGTGACCTAAATGGCTCTATAATTGTTAAAGGCTGCGCCCCCTGCCCCAAAAGAACCAAATTTCAAAAACCAATAGGAAACTTACAGATGATAAATAGCGTGTACACACAATTATACATAAATTAGGCTGTTGTGGTTCAACTTGTTTCCTCATCCTCTCATGTGGGAGAACTGTTCTTCTACCCATGTGATTTCATACAATGCAATTCATTTGAATTAAATTGCCTTCTATATTCATATGTATTTCCTTTGTGAAGTGCCCTGAGATTCAATTAGCTGACAACTCTTTCCCAAAAAAACAAACATTGTATTTAATTGTACTTTAGTGAAGCAAATTCTGAAACAAACATATTGTCTGTGTTCACGTCGACGCACAGTATGCTCCAGAGTAATCTGAGTATACAGATATTAATAAGCAAAGCAGATGCACTTAATAAATTCCTTATAAGTCAAGCTTAGACCACAGACGGCTTGAAACAACAAAATAAGGAGTCGACAAGCTACTGCCGAAGTCCACTATTACTACTGCTGATAACACTACTAATACAGTCTGTGTCACAGAGCAATTGTGGCAGCCCCAGAGCATGATAATTGGCTAATGTGACAGCCATATGAAAATAATGTCATATAGAAAAGAACCAATGCTCATTCCCAAGCAGCTCTGGCATTTCAGAGAAAAACCAGCCTTGACAGATAGAACACACACTCATCCTGTAAATATGGCACAACAGACAAACACCATAGCTGCCTGGCTTTGCAACTTGATGAAATCAAGTCTTAACCTCATGGTTTTAGTCCTTTTCTGTGAGCTTGAAACACATCCAGCTTTCAAATGCATCCACAACAGCAGGTTGAGCTCTAGAGAAGCGTGAGTGTTCCTTGCAGAACATGCACTAAAATCCAAATGGCTTACTGATTAAATGAACCATTCTCTTGTAAAAGATCTGTCTGGGAGTCAGAAAAAGGTCAGCTTCTTGTTTAAAATTGTTGCCTTCGGGGTCAGTGCGCTGGAAGATCTCAGGATGCCACTGCTGATTTCCTGGCTGAAACTGATGAGTCGCCCCACACCAGCTCCCCAAGACTCATCATGTCTGGACACATGAGGCCCCATGTGTCCAGAAGTGGCTCAGTTTCCTTGTCTTGTCATGACTTCTAGCAAGAAGAATGATCTCATCTGCTTCACTAAAGCTGTCACTTAACAACACCTCAAATGCCTCTGATGATGCTGGCGCTGAAGTGATTTCCTCAACAGAATGACCCACTGTTATTTTGGTCTTGATGTGTCTTCTCTAGTCAGGGATGTTTACTGAACAACCGTTGACACCATTGATGTGTCAATGGTTGTCTTCCATATACTGTTTTCATGCATAAAACCTACTTTCTTTCCCCGTTTGAATGCTGTCATATCTTATAATTCTATAATTATTGGAGAGTTTCAGATTACTACATCTCAAATGTAATATTTTATGTAACCAAAGCACAGAAAAAACGATTTTACATTTAACACTAAATGTAGAATATACTCTTTATAAGGCTACTTTACCACTTGATGTTCAGACTATGTACTTGTGATGGCAGCACAAACACTGCCAAACAAAAAAAAAAACAATAAAACAGGATAAAGTTTGAATTAAAGCAACACAAATACAATGAAAATTAAAGAGAATGACTAAAACAAATTAGGTTGTGAGCTTGTTTCAAAAAGGGGAATTATGAGGTATTATAGCAGTCAAAAGGAAATGTATTTATAAAAACAAAGTTGTGCACAAATTAATATGTTGTGCACAGATTTGTAGAAAAAATATGAATACATCATTTATTGTTAGGTCTGACATGTCTGCTTTAAATATAATTTGTCTTTTTCCCACCACTTTGGTATCTGTTGCATTGTTTTTATGCTCCTCTGTCGTCGCCTGGCCAAAAAAAAAAAAAAAAAAAAAAACAAAGTGGCAGGACATGGCTGTTATTTTCTATTTCCCTACCAGGGAATCAATACCATTGTAAAAAGTTTTATTCTAGTTTAGTTTAATGAATGAGTCAAAATGCGCATGCTCACTCTGCTGACTCTGTCAGGACTCGATGTATGTGCCTATGACCCAGAAACATTGTTTGTTAACAGGAGACATTTGTATTCAAGTCATTTTCAAAACAAAGACAAATATTATTCAAAACAGACATGTTAAGTGAAAAACTCATTGATATGCTCATGTTTTTTCTGCAAAGTTGTGCACGAAGTATTCATTTGTGCACAACCTTGTCTTCATGAATACGTTTCCTATTTACTGTTTCTTTGTCCCTTATGGAATCAGTGCAATGCTTTGTTCACACTGGGCTTTAAAAAGCATGTTCTAGCGACTACTTCTAATGAAGTCATGTAGATGTGCATTCCCCTGCCATTTCTCAAGACTTTTGCATTCATGTGTCACTACACAAGATTTTAACTCCATTTTCTGGCTCTACGTGCAAAACGTGCGGCGATTGAACGTGTGTTGAAAGTTAAACCAGTTGAACTTTGACCAATCGAGGAGCTGGATATGGTAGTGATGTATGGGTAGCGTCCTTTTCATTACGCAGAATGCCAACCGTTTGAACACTGTCAAGTTCATTTTGCCCCACTTGAAGGGGAAGGCATCAAACGGATGAAAACGTCAGCAGGACTCCACTCATGACTCATGACTCAAACTTCTTGTTCTCTGTTCCTTTATTTGGATATTGATCCCAGAACAGGAATTAGTAAGTTGTGAGTAATCAAGCAAGGTGAAAAACCTGTGCAGAGATAAATCTTATGAAAATATATTCCGTCTAATTCTAAATTACAAACAACTATAAATGACTACATTTCGGTTAACATAAAGGGTTAAATTCCAAATAACAGCAATGCTTCGTGATCAATAAACATAAATATTAGAAATATAAAGTAAACTCAGCAGTACGGATTTACAGACAATTCATTTAAAGCCAGTGAAAATACAACAAACGGTTAACATCCTTCGCTTATTCCTTTATTTCCGCATCTTACCGTCTGCCTCTCCGCTTTTTAGACGCCTCAGAAAGCGGTCAGATCAACTGCCCCAGCGTCTGCTCCTTTCTAATGTGTCAAAAACAACGCTCACCTTTCTGACGACACCCAAATTACCTTGTGCGCGCAGGTGTGCTGACGCGGTCTCAATTAATTTACCTGTGGCGATCGACCCACTTCTGTAATTGTGCACCCTCTTCTTACTCTTTAATTCTAGGATTCATTTTAACTTTTCCTTTTTTCCCCTCTTTTTTTCTTGATTTTATTATCTTCAGTTATTTATGCATTTTTTTAAAAATCTATTTATTTTCTCATTTGTATGCAAGTTTTGACCTTACAAACACTGATCATGGAGGAAAAGTTAATAGTAGCGGTTTGTGCCCACCGGAATTATGTCACACCAAGTTTTTCATCAAGAACTCGTGTAAGTGAGGTATCACATGCAGGATGTGCTGGTGGCATAACAAATGTAGCTGTAACTGAATGTGATAACCCTTACTGCACACCTTCATTTTTGTTTCACATTTTGTTTTAATCAATAATTAGGTTTGTGTTCAGACATTTCTTGCATTTCATTTATTGTACACAACGTGCACACATCTCTTTGGCTTGTGCATTCGACATTTTCATAGAACTTACATTTTTGCCTGAAAGGAGCACATGTAAACTTTTTTGAACTGTTTAATCTGTTTAAGTTTGCAAATTAGTCTTTGTTTAGTGTACTTAAAATGAACTGTGGTGTGTTTTGTATTGTGTAAATCAATGGATGTTCTCTCAAAACACACATCATTTTCCAATTATTACAAGCAGGGATTTTCAAAAATAGTTTAATTCTTTTTGAACAACCCTGTTTGCACAAATAGGACAGTGATTTAATATGAATAGGAGGAATTTGACAATTTGTGGCTAATTTTTTTGTTCCATTAGAGATCACATGCATGAGTGATTTGACGGCCATCATCAAATTTGTCATCAAATCAACAGCCGGCTGCTGGTGTGTGTTGAAAACTGGACTCGGAGTGATTTTGAAACATTCGCCGCTGTTCTACACAAGGTCCGTGTTGTGATTTGGCGGCAATCAATCTCATGTGGATTTTATTCAAAGTTGTTTTTCAGAGTTTCTTAAATCTCCACATGCAAGGACCAGAAGTTTTGTTCTCATTTTCGTCTGTTCGTTAGATTTTTTGTGTTCAGTTATTCTGTTAATTATATAGGTTCTGTTTCTGCTTCCCTTCCTCGTCACATGAAAACATCTGCATTAAATTACTAATCATCCACAGCTGTTTCTGTTTAATTACGTCCTCATTAAATAAGCCTATGATTTTGGTTACTCAACGTCAGAGCCTTTCTTTTCATCAATTTCTGTTTCTATCACCTGTGTTTCTGTTCAGTTTCTTGTGTTTTAGTTTTGCGTCTTTTATTTTTGTTTATCAATTCAGGTGTTCTCTGATTAATTATGTAAAAAAAATGTTCTAACTTAGTAAAACATGAGTTCCTGTACTCACAGTATTTCCTTTAAGATTGTTGATTAAAACAAATAAATAAATGTAAGTGATTTGTTTAAAGTGCGCCAACTTTATATGTTGTTTTACTGGATGACATTTCTCCATTTTTATTACTTTGAATTGAAAAAAACAAACAAACTGTGGTACCAAGTTGTTACCTTAAAATGAATAACATTTAAATACTTTGTGTTAAAATTTGGGCTGTCAACGTTAATGCGTTAATGCACACGATTAATTAAAAAAATGTACGTGGTATTTTTATATTAACGCAGATTAATTACAGATCAAAAGCGACCGTCTTCCGTTTTTTGTTGGACGGTACAGGCCTCCACGATGTGTGTTAATTTCTGGAAATGCACACTTTGTTAGGCATTATTCCACCTCGATCACTTACAAAATAACTAATTATTCAATCGATCTTTAGCATTTTATTCTTGTTTTTGGGGGGGTTCAATCTTTTTTTTTTCACAAAAAACAGACTATTTGATTGTTGGTGCAGCCCATTGTCACAGTAACACAACAATGTGTCGCTGGGCGTCAGACCTCGACTGTAGCGTCAAAGGAACGTGAAATATATGCTGACCGTCCAGATAGGTTCAATAAAGCATCAGTTCAGAGAGAAGGTTTACCCTTTTACCGCTTGTTTCTGTCCAGATGACGAAGAAAAGGTTTGTTTTAAAGAAGTCTGCGCAGTGATAAAAATCGACTTGGCTTTGTGACCAGAACTACCTTTTTAGGTGCAGCAGCCAACCAGATTTGAGTATTCACCCCGACCATTTAGGGTGCAGACATACAATGTTTGTTTCTTATGGCTGTATATCAGCATCTTTGTTTGCTTGGAGTAAAACTGCAAACATAAGTCTCTAGAGTCTTTATAAGTCTTTAGACTTCTGCATATCTTAATGTTAAAATGTTTTGTGCATACAAATTACATTTCTGGGATATCTGAGTTCACACTTAACAATTAAAACATTTCAGACAATAAAAAATAAGGGAAAATGTTCTGTTTGGCCTTTTTTATTGTTCAAAAGCTACATATTGTTGCATAAAATGTACCTGGTAAAACATAGTAATTAATTGTGATTGATCACAATCCAAAATTGTGATTATTTTTGATAGTTTTTTTAATCAATTGACAGGACTAATTAAAATGCAAGGGTTTATTTTTTTCTTTCCAAAATTTTGAAAAAAGTAGATCATTTTACTTTGTAAATTGTTTGACAATGTCAGATTACAAACTTTTTGACCATTTCAAACAAAATTTTGTATTAAAAAATCAATCATTGATATATAATTGATTATATATCAACATATCAAAGGTACTTTTGGCTTCTCATGGATTACAAAATAAAATACCGCTTTTTAAAGAAAATCTGTTAAGTGAAGTGAAAAAAAAGTTTGCAAAAATACTGATGCATAGCTTACATGGTTTAGTAAATAATCAGAATTTCCTTCATTAACTCATCTACATACATGTAGTTAAAAACAACATTAAGTTTGTTCCATAGTTAAGAAGTCAATGCTAAAGTTTTACAAGTAAACAGTAGTTGCTCATTTAAACTGTACTGAAAACCAAAGCACTGCTGAGCCTTTTTTCAACAGGACTTTTTTTAATGAAAACAAATTCAATTAAACATCTACTTTTGAGTAACTTTTAGAAACAAGTGTTACCCACTGGAATATAAAACTGTCTGAACAGCCCTAAATCTCTTAAAAGAATGTGATCCCAAAGTCTTGGACCAAACAAGTTTGAGGTAAATCAAGTCATTTCTTTAAATCCTCTCTAGAATTTAATTTGAATTTTTTTTTAGCAAATGTTTTTTACCAACCCACATAATTTCAACTTTCTTTTTCTTAAATGAGTGACCTTTACATCAGCTAAAACAATCCTGAATAGACTAGGAAATAGGATGCAGTCATGCTCATGCGATGGAACACTGACATGGGATGGGAGGGGGTCAGTCTACACTAGTAGGTTGTCTTAGACTGAAGGCATATGTGTGGGAGTGGCTGTAATTGGCTCTAGTGTGGCGTTGTCTCATTAATATGTGACCCAGGGGAAGGAGACAGTCAACTTCCTCCCTGTGTTTGGTTGTTTCACTGTATCTCCATTGATGCTAAACGTACAGCTCTGGGGGCACCCTATGTTTCCACTTGCTTCATTAAAACCAAGAAAATTAATGTTAATGTTAGATAGACTGAAGCAAGTCATGAAGTGGGGGATTTTAATCTTAATTTGTTTTGAGTCAGAAAGATGGCTTAAACGGTCAACAAGAAGTGCTCTGCTGACATTTAGTTCCTCACAGCATCATTTCACTTGCTTAATGCACATGTCTCAGATTGAAAGATGATAGGAAGGTGTTAGATGTGTCATTATTTAACTTTAAGAGCTGAATTGACAAAAAAACAAGTATAAAATAAAAAATTTGGGATACAGAATGAAAATGTTGCGCCTATGCTACATAGACGCTGATGTGTGGCGCAATGGTTGGACACCCCAAAACTACCATTTATGTATAAACATCCACACTTACTAAACTTTTAGTTCCAATGCACCTCTGACTACTGCATTAACTGGAGCTTGAGTCATATAACCAGAATGAACCAGATCACATTTAAAAATGGACATTGGGTCAGTAGGAGGATTAAGCAATAGCAATGCACATGACAGGCCATAACCAAAGTGTTCTAGATCATAGTTCAACGTCTGAGAAACAAGCCAAAACGCCAACTTGTCTTCTGTTTGAGCACTCAGGTGTTGATGGAAGCGTGCACACTTGCTGCTGGGAAAAAAAAAAAAAAAAACAAAAAAAAACAACTCAAACTGAGAAAGCTGCAAAGCTGTGTCTGTCACCATGACGATAACACTTCTGACAACTACTGCTGCCTATTAGCAATTTATTTTACACCACAAACATCCACTTGCAGAACTGTCAGTTCATCCCCAGATATTGTGAACAGCTTCAAAACACAGCATTATACCCTCATCCTCTGGCTGATTCCAGTTCAAATAAACACACAAAGAGGTTAAAAGGGCATTTGTTCTTGTCATCCTCAACCATAAAAGAAATTAACACACTATGGCTACTGTGGGGATATTTTAAATGCAGAAAACATAGGATCTGCCTTGAACTAAACCCTTTAACTGCCCAAACCAAAAGAAAAAAAATTAAAACATTTTTTCTGCTATTTATTGCTCCTTTGGGGAGTAATACACAAAATCAATGTTTTTGAAAATATGTTTTCCAAATGTGTTCTACCATTTGTTTGAGCAGGGAGTTAGTGTTAAAAAAAGCATGTCAATAATATATGGGTATATATTACTTACTATTGATATGTGATGTTCTCTAAAATACATCACTGTATGTCAAAAGTTAAGACAAAAACCTGCATTTTAAAACTGAGATTTCACACATGTAATTATGTTACATAAACATATTACATACACACACACACACACACACACACACACACCCATACAAACATATATATATACATTTTAGATAAGCAAAAAATCTGCAACGAATGGTCTTACCAAGAATTCTTGTTTTAGAAAAATAATTTTACTCACTAAGACATGTTTTCTTAAACTAAGATGATTTGCTATTGAAAAAAAGATGGGTAAATCTTAGACATATTATTTCATTAAGCCAACTTTCGGCTTTAGCGTAACCTAAAATGTCTGTTTAGTTATTTTTGTTTTTTTATTTGGTTCTGTTAGGTAAACCAATGGACTTGAGTGTGCTTTACTCTTAACAGTCAGATCTCTCTGTGAGAAATAGTCAAACAGATCAGTTTGACAGTGATAGAATGGGAAAAGCAATGATGGTGAATACATGTGGCATCGTTACATAATCATCTATAAACACCTCATTAGGGCTGAGTGAAGAGACTCCCCCAAACTACTGATCCTCCAGTCCTTCCATCAGACCATCCAAGCTATCCATTTGCAATGATCTGATGAATAATTAATTATAGAATACACTGAATTCTCACTGGGGAGTTACTCTGTTTCCTCAGAGCAGACAGCATCAGAGAGACCTTCAAGGTCAGATGAAATAGGTTTCCCTGCCAACTGTGGAAGGATGAAGACAATGGAAAATACCTGTAATGGCTCTTAAAGTAATGTGGAGGACTTCCTACAAGCCCTGCAGTCAAATCGCCTCTCTTTCCCACTGAATCTCCGTGTTAATGAAGCTTCAATTAACCGTCAGGGGTCCGCCTTGTGCCTTACCATCTTAATCTGTTGCGATTAAAGCAGTTTAAGAATCAGCAGAGCCAATTTCCAGCACTTCCACACGAGTTGGGCCTCAGACAACAACATTTTTCTAACATGTTATTATCAACAAATTGTGTAATGTTTTATCTTGTCAAGCTGTTTAGCTTCTCCCAAAATTTGTACCTCCAATAAACGCAGCGACATTACAAGCCTGAAGTCACACTGGTTAATAGGATCTGACCCCTGATGGTTTAATTATGTAGGTGCTTGGAACAGAGGAACCCAACAAGCTTCCCTAATTGACAAACACACACGAGCAGGCTTTCTGCTGCAGAAGTGTGTTGGACACATTGAAATTATTTCTTGTCTTCTACATTTGTCAATAGCACAAGTGTTCACAGCTGGACTCCAGGACATCCAATATTCCTGCTCAGCTTTAGAGATAAAGGGAATTATTAGGCTTCTTTTTTCTCACACATCAGTTCACAGTACCCAATACTTTTTGAGTTATTTCACACATCATTTGCACAGTTAATCATTAGTGAACTTTAGCCAAATTATCTTAATTTAAGTTTGATGTATCTTAAAATTGGCTTCATACTGACTGCAGTTTTGGAGCGGATTTAAAAGGGTTAATGAAAACAGGTTTTTATCTGTGAAATGCAGCACTTCTGAATTGATGCAACTTTCAGCAAAGTGACACCAGCGTGGAATTACTAATCAAAACATGCAACATTCTGTTAAGTTAAATATTAATTAAGCCAAGCACTTTTGGAATAAATTCTATTTCTCATTTTTGCCTCGAGAAGCAAATACGCCTTTGAAAAATCATGGCCCTGTTATGCGGGCGGATGCGTGTGCAGAAGTCAAAATATGCTGAGTGAAAAATGTATTAATCATTAACATATGACTGATGCCTCTCCCTGAGACTACTGCAGTTCCGTCTTTGTCTTCTGCAGTTGACCTAAGTGTTTCTGCAGGCAGCAGTGACCAAAGAAACAACAGTGAGCGCATTGCCATTTTTTAGCTCCATGCTGTGCTAGTAATGACATAACAACATAATTGCTACACTTTCTTGGGAACAATTTTTAAAGGGGCAATCACTCAAGACCTTCATATCTAAGCTTATACGACCGGTGTGCAGATGATTTGAGTGTTGTGTCATCAGGAGGGTGTTTTTCTGTAAAGTGAGGCACTTTCATGGACCAGAGATTTGATGTCTAAATCAAATGTTTCTGATGAAGATAACATAGTATTTGTACACAATCAAAATGATGTAATAAAATGAACACATTTGACCTGAAAGGGTTTTTGTAGCCGGGATATTTTTGAGCCAATCCCATCCATACCTTTCCGAGCAATTCCCTTATATGACATGTTTGCTTTTTTTTGCGGGGGGGTGGGGGGGGGTGTCTTTATTTGTAAATGTTTCTATTTTCGGGCCTAACAGTGCCTAACAGTGAAACATGGTGGTGGCAGTGTCCTTACGTGGGGCTGCGTGAGTGCTGCTGGTGTTAGGGAGCTGCATTTCAATGACGATATCATGAACTCAACAATGTACTGCTCTATACTGAAGGAAAAGATGCAGCTATCACTCCATGCACTTGGTCATCGTGCACTTTTCCAACACGACAATGATCCAAAACACACATGAAAAGCTACTGTTACATTTCTGAAGAAGAACAGGGTGAAAGTGATAGAATGGCCAAGTATGTCTCCTGATCTGAATCCAATCGAACACCTGTGAGGAATTCTGAAGCAACAAGTTGAGCATCTCTCTGCATCCAGCATCCAGGCCATATGAGGTTCTTCTCGAAGAATGGAAGAATATAGATGTTGCAATATGTCTCCAACTTGTTCATTCCATGCCTAGAAGTCTGGTGCTGTTCTAAAAAATCACAGTGCTCATACAAAATACTAGATTTTGATGCAAGGTGTATTCATTTTTGCTTCAACCAATAAAACTGAAGATTTTGTGATCTAAGTTACATTATTCACCTTCAATTCATGTTTTGGAGTTAAATAAGTGTTCAATAAAACTCATCCTTGTGGAAAGTTTGGAAATTGTCCTCTTGTTCATCGTGCTATTGATTAAATTAGTACCTTTTAAAGACGGTGTACTCATTTATGCTGAGCACTGCATCCTCATGAGCACAACTGCATAGAAACAGTCTACTTTAGCGTTTTCTTGATGGTCTAGAGCATCAATCTGCTGCCTGTTTTCAAATGTATCTGTGTAAAGTTGTCCAAATACAAATAGCAGCTTCATTTCATGGAAAAAGTGAAAATGTCACATTTAAATAAAGAGAGTTTGTCAGCACTCCAAAGAAAAAAAAACAATACAAGGTAATAATTTAAAGAGAGCATGCTCCTTTAAAGCTGTCTAATCTATTTATTTATCTAGAAGCATGTAGTTTTGCAGTGGTTTGAAAGATTGAGCTGATCCTTTATTCCTTCTTTTACATATTATTCAATCCATAACCCGCTGTTCAAGATGATGCCCTTCCCCAGCAGACCAACGGAGTCTTCTGATTGGTTAGCTTCTTGGGGTTTGACATTTTCCAATGTAAAATACTGGAACAAATTACTTAACAGCAATGATGTGCTTTAAACACTGATGTGAGTTTAAAAATGGCTCTAGCTCTTTAATATCTTCTGTTTAGAAAGCTTTGTACCAGGAAAAAAAAATGAAAAAAGAAAAACCTCAAGAAAACCTCAACAACCCCACTTCTGGCTGGTAAAAATAAACTGCATCCACATTTCCTTTGGGAGTTAGAAACAATTATTATCCTTCTAAACCAAAGTCACACTTCTTAAACACTTTGAATTCTCATAATTTTAGTTTAGACATTTTGAATTGATAATAGCCAATGTTTTCAAACACATATGGGCAGGTAAAGTGAATCTCACTGATGTTAGTTTGGCAAGTAAGAAAGGGTTGATTTAATGCTCCTGCTTTGTACTTAATCATGTAAAACACACAGGCATGCTAGTGATTTGTTGGCTGCCAGTCTTTCATGCATCCATGGTGAGCCTCTGCACACAACACAACAGCTGCATTTCCAAGCCTGAATAATATTTTAAAGCCATTAATCCATTCCTGTCTTTGTGCTTTCTCCTTTTGTGCTTAATTGACACAAACAATAGCTATAATAGAAAAAACATCTCAATCAGTTTTATTTGCAGGAGAGTTGCTCTTCATCAGGTAGTGTCAAACTAAACCCACACACGGCCTGTGCTTCTCAATGAGGGATACTGTTAACATTATTATGATGAATCACTAAATGTTTGAATATCCTAATTCCTATAGAAAGCAGTAAGAATAATAAAATGTGCCAAAAATAAGCAGTACATTTCTATTATAGGAAAAAACGCTTAGAATAAAACGCTTTTTATTTTCATCATAACTTCCAAGCAGCAGAAGCTTAGCATGTCAATTCTGAATTGGACTGAGTATGAAAAATGTACTGTATTTCTATTAAAAAGTAAATAATCCAATTTTATTCCTAACTTGTTTAAATGTTGATGTGTTTATTTAAGTTTACATTTAATTTAAAAAAAACATAAAAACAGTTTTCACTAAACTTGGAACTGTAGCCAAACAACTGAAAAGCTGTTGTCTGCCTGAAAAAACCTAATAAATTGCTTTAAAGAAAGACTACACAGTAATGTAGTAGTTAGCACTATTTCCTCACAATAAGTTGTCTCTGGTTCAAATGCTGACTGGCTCCTTTTTGTGTGTAGTTTGTCTGATCTTCCTGTGAATGTGTTAGTTTTCTCCAAGCCCTTTGGCTTTCTCCCAAATTCCAAACCGACACTTCATAGGCTGATTAGTGACTCTAAATCATCCCTTTTGAGTGAATGTGAATGAGTCTGCCCGTGTGTGGTCCTGTGACAGACTGGTAAGCTTTCCAGGGTGGAGCCACCTTCACTCTACAGTAGCTGGTATTGGTTCCAAAGACTACCATGGCCCTGCAAAGTACTAAGAAGGAATAGAAAAGCAGATGGATGGATGCTCTAAAGGAAAATGTCTCCATAGATTTGATGATTCAAAAATGTATGTTTCAAAGGGCCTACAGTATATCATGCTATACTTAAGCTTTTCAGAGTACACTATATCTATATATTAGAATTATACTAGAATTATTTTTTTTTATGAAATATGAGTTATTTTCGTGAGCTCTTTTCCTTCCCAGAAGTAAGACAACTCGATCTCTCAATCATTGCTTTTTGCTCCTTGTGGGTGCCGCCCATTTTTATGACCTTAACCTCGAGCTGGCCTTGGCAGTGGGTCTGTGTTTTGCTCACGAAAAAACAACATTCATACTTTTGCAAAGATGGATGCTCATATTGTGTATCTGCCTGTAGGTTGTTTTTTTTGCAAGGCATTAACATTATATGTCACTTAAAAGCTCAAAAAGTTGATTTTGCAAGATATAGGCCCTTTAAGTTTTCCCTCACGCGAGCAAATTATGTCTCAATGGTGTATTGTTTTGTACTTAACTGGTTGGAACAAATTAACATATTTTCGGCACTATAGTGTGGACTGTAATATAAAGCACACTAAATGGTCCATTTTCAAACTTATGTCATATATAAGGCGCACCAAAGTATAAGGCGTATTTAAGCGACACAAAAAGACAGAGATCAGTGCGTCAGTCAGACAGATTTGTTAACTGCCTTTTCCGTAATTTGATAACTTGTTTGTAACGCGGTACCTGTTAGCCACGTTAGAAGTGTTAGTGTCTTCACATTACCGTAACTCCCAACCTTATTTGCAAGAGCTAAAACAGACTTAAACAGCTAAAACCAACGCTACTGTGATTACGCTAGCTCCCAACCTTGATGGCAGCATGTTAATTTTTTTTAAAACTGTTCGACACACTACACAATAACCCAGTAGCATATTCACAGTCACACTCAAAGTTGTTTGCAACTTGTAAAAAAAAAAAGAAAAAAAAAGACTGATACCACTAAATATAACTAACATAACTGTTTCTATGCTAACTTCCAACCTTATTAGTAACACACAAGAAATAAAAAAAGACACCTGATGTGCTACACACTAGCTCATTAGCACATTCATAATAACACCTAAACTTGTTTGCAGATCAAAATTGCTTTAACATCAGTAAGCACAACCAGAACCAATCCTTGTATCAGGTGATCCAGATTATGAGGTGCACTGTTGTTTTTTTGGGGAAAAAAGGGTTTTAAGCACGCATAATTGTATAGACGGTATGGTAACTAAAAGACATGTGAAAAAGAGGAATTCTGAACTTCATTTAGGATGACTGAAGTCTTATCAGTTCTACTTGGAGAAAAACAATATCAATGACAGAACATGTGTTCCCTCTTGTCTTTGTTTGTTAGGGACACACAGATATCTTTATTCAACAATGAATTGTTGACACCTCATTCGGTGTTGATCTATTAATCTGTGATGTGTCAGGGGTATTTATGGCTGTTTAACCCAAGATTTGAAAAGGTTAAACTTTTCTGGTGTGTGCAAGTCAAACAAATGAAATGTCAGAGTTGGTACCGCTGAACAAATGAAATGTCAGGGACAATACTGCCGCCTGAGCCCTCCCTACACCTGGATCATCTCCATGCAGACATGTTTGTGGTCAGACATAAGCAGGAGGACAAATTGACTTGTTTCTTTTGAGATGGCCTAACCCGTAGAATGAAAAGATATTTTCAATCTGTGGCAGAAAGCTAAGGTCACAAAGTGAAATTTTAGGGACTTTCCTCCTTCCTTCAGTCCCTGCTGTCTTCCTTTTTATTTTTTCTTTTTGTCTGCCTGGCTCTGAGCCTCAATTCCTGTTTGCGTGGACATTTTCCCATGCAGCAACTCTGACTATCAAACAGCAGTCATTAGGCAAATTTGCTTTGGTGCAGGATTACGTTAATTATCATGGAATTATCACTTCATTAAAGCAGGCAGAGATAAATTATCTCTGATGAGACAAATGCAAAATGAGGAAATAATGATCGCACCAGGAAAAAAAGGCAATAAAGTAAAGAGAATGCTCATTGCAGGAAATCAAGTTGTTGTGTTTTACAGAGTTGATCCCTGAGAGGCATTGCAGCACAACATAACATGGTGGAACGAGAGGGACTTCACACAGAGAGGAGGTAGGACCTCCCAATGCTTTATGTTTTTGATACTTTACCCGGTGCGATCCAATTTTCCTGCCAAGTCTGTCCTCCCCCCCTGCAAACTGAGAGTATCATTAATCATGCCAAATACTTCTTCTAATGAATGCCTACATGTACCCAAGAACACACGCTTTCCAGGGAAAGGGCATTGGTGCAGCATCACTCTCAGAAAAAAACACTTTTTTAATGTACAAGTTTTGATAACTCTGTATTCATGGTGGAAACAGAACAATGTTCAGGTCTTTCAACAGAAATGGTAAAAATGGGAAAGTGTGGCAAAAAAGAAACTTGATAGAATGTGACAGCTCTAAAACCAAATTTTAGGAATTATAAAACTAACCTCCACCAGACGCACCAGACCTCAGTAACACCCCATCCCCCACCATAGGGGCTGTGTTCATTCAGGTCTGAGCAAAGTTCCTGCCTCTTCATCGCCCCTATAACTGTGCTATAGACCTCCTGCCTGGGACACAACCCCCCTACGGTCACATCTACCCCCCTCTCCCATCCTGAACGGGAGGCCTTGGAGGAGTACATCCAGGAGAGTCTACAGGCTGGGATCCTCCATCTCTCTTCATCGCCTGCTGGGGCGGGATTTTTTCTTTGTGGGCAAGCATGATGGTGGTTTATGGCCCTGCATTTACTACAGGGGCCTAAATAATGTCACTGCTAGAAACACTTGGCCATTGCCTCTGTTACAGACTGCCATCGACTTGTTTCCTGGAGCCCAGATCTTCACCAAACATTGCATGGCATTCCCATCGGCCAAGGAGCTAGCTGTGCTTGTTTCCCAGCACCTGTTTTGACTACATGCTTCCCCAAAACATGACCTCAGCTCATGTTCTACAGTTTGTAGCTGCTTTTTGCAAGGAGTTCTTCAAGCTCTTAGAATCAAGGTCAGTCTAAGCTCTAGTTTCCATCCCCAAAATAATGGCCAGGTAGAGCGGTAGAATCAGGATCTGGAGACAACATTATGAGCCATGTGTTTCAAGAACCCTAAGACCTTGTCGTCCCTTTGTTCCCTTCCAGTTCCTCGTCTCCTGGATGGGGGTCCTGTTTATACTGTGAAAGAACTGCTTGCTTCCAGGCAGGTGGGCCGGGGTGTGCAGTACCTCGTGGACTAGAAGGGTTAAGGCCTGGTAGATCGTCAATGGGACCGTCACATCCTTGACCGTGACTTCGTCACCCACTTCTATCAGGAACACCCAGACCACCCTTGTCGTCTGTCAGGAAGCCGGACGTATGTTATTGATGCCCTCCCATCCCCGAGGTCTCCTGTGAGAGCCACAGGTGCTCATAAGTGTGTATACATAGGTGTGGTTCTGTGTCTCAGTGTCTTTGTACCCTATTGGTTGTTGTATTCTTTCCTTAGGACTTATTAAAACCCGTGGCTAGATTTAAGGACCTGTGGCGAGTTCTTCCTGCTCTTGGGGTACCTCGTTTGCCTACTGTCACACATTTTTATGTTTCAAATATTGCAATATTTTCATTTAAAAAGTTTATATAAATATTCTTGCTGTTGAATCTTCTTATTTACTCCCACTGATCACTCTCACAGCTGACTGTTCTGATAAAAAAATGTTTTGCAAACCAAAGACTTCAGTACAGGATAAAAAGAATCAACAACACATATGTTGCTTATTTAATTCTTTTACAATACATCTGCATTTATTTTACTATGTGTCAGGGATTATTTAACAAATATAAAATAAGAAGTCAGCGGCTAGTAAAAATCATGCAGAATGTAGCCTATCATATTTTCTATACAAGGCACACTTACAATCCTACATTTTTCCAAAAAAACAGTAATTCACCTTATAATCTGGAGCACCGCGTAGCCTATATGAATTAGTTCTGATTGGGTTTGCTGACGTAGAAGTGATTGGTACACAGTGCTCTGTAAAATGTGTTGTTGTGACTATACTGTTGCTGCAAGTGTAGCTGTGTCAGACTGTGATTTTTCACGTGTTACTAACAAGGTTAGGAGTTAGCGTACAAAGTAACATTTGTTTGTGTGGTCTTGATCTGTTTTTTTACCTGTTGCAAAGAAGGTTGGGAGTTACTGATATTGTGAAAAAGTTAATGTGGCTAATGGTTCTAATGTGGCCAAAATGTTGCATGTCACAAACTAGTTCTAGAGTTACTGTGAACGCAATCAACGAAGTCTGACAGACTGATTAACTTATTTCTGACTATTTGGTACTGCTTAATACGCCTTACAGTTCGGTGCGCCTTATAAATTACATCATTTTGAAAATAGACCATTTTTTGAGTGTGCCCCTTACAATCAGGTGCGCACTTTAGTGCAGAAAATACGGTAGTCTAAATTCAGGATAAAACTAATGAGGTAATTATGTGTAAACCAATAACCCTTGTAATCTACTTTCCTTAAAATAAAACTTTTTACTGAGAATTTTTTTATTCCAACAGTTGTTTAAATGACTCTGGTACCAGGCCACTGTTCTCTGTTTGATTTACTACCAGAATAATAATAATAGCTGTATGGCCACATTATCCAGGGGTGCTGTCATTACAGGAAGAGTACTGTGATCTGTAGTCTACAAAAGAAAGTGCTCCTATCCAGGTTCATTCACCGATTGGGAGAGATGTATTGTGGGAGTGTAATTAAGGAAAATATTGCCTCAAATTATGCTTGACCTTTTGTCTCCTGGGTAATTTATTTGTGCACTCACTTTTTGTTGTGTGAGTTAAACAGCAGAGTTTGTGGCTTGTCATGCAGAAGGAGCGGTGATTAGTTTGTTGACCATTTTTCAAGCTTCAGAGTGCAATTTCACACAGACAGACAGGTTGTTTCTTTATAAACAGAAAGAAAAGCTTTTATTGAACACCAGGGGAATAATTTGGTGATGCGGGGCAGTCATGGCAATACTTTCTCACAATACCACCTCAATTACTATGTTTAAATGCTCTGGAAAACATTCAGTAGTATATCCCTGTCATGTAGAAAATGGATGAAAGTCTTTCTCTCACAAAGATGTAAAAACCCATGGGTGAATGTCATGACTTAACCCAAGAGTTCATTACTCTCTACAGAAAATAGGTTTACTCTCATTGCCAAGATCAGTTCCTGCTCCTTTGCAATTTTTTACTTCCAGGGACTAGATGAACAGCACCACTAAAGCTGTGATGGAGTTTCCACCAAATCCCTGAAGGAGCCTCCTGCAATGGTGGCACATTGTTCTCTAAAAAATGCTAGTTTGCTTTGGAAATTGAGGTGCTGGTTCATTAAAATGCAGCCTGTTGAATTTGAAATGAAGTTCCCATGTGACCTGGGAGGAGGCCATAAGAACCTCGTAAGATGTTTGGGGGGGAGGAGGTCCTCAAAGCCCGCAGCTTTTCTTTGTGAATTGCTGCAAGGATTTCCCTCCCTCCCTCCCTGGCAGTGAAGGAGGGAGAAAAGCTGGGTGATACCACTATCACCCAGCTTTTCTATTGTTCAGCTGCTTTTGAGGGGGAACCTCACACCAGGCCACTTTTTCTTCATGAGGTCATATTAAACAAAGTCACGCACTGCGAGGGGGAAAAAACCCAATGTGGTTTCGCTGGCTTTCAAAGCACTGCATGACAGACGAAGCTGCTTTGGGTACACAACACCCTAATGCTATGTACACACCAGCCATGCTATGAGCGTTCAACAACCAACTAAATGGGACATTTTTAAACGAGCTTTTAACCCATGGTGTTCACACTGGACTGTCGCTACCCAATCAGAGTGCATGTACCTACAGCTGGATGAGGCTTGGTGCAAAATGTCAAAGAGGAGCAAATCTTGAGATTCTTGCTCCTGGTTCTTTTGTTTCACAGCTCTATCCTGATATCTGAAAGATTTTGACAGATGGCTGTTCTGCAATTATGAATTTCTCCTTCATGATCACTTATCAAAAGGTTGTCACTTGAAAAGGATGCTGCTCATGCGTCACTACCAAATCTGGGGCTCTGATTGGTCAAAGTTCAAGGGGTTTACCTTTTGACACGTGTTCAATGGCAGCTCATTTTGTACAAAGAGCCCAAAAACTGACTTAAAAACTTGTGCAGCAATGCATGAATGCAAAAGTTTTGAACACGAAAGGCTGAAACCAGCATTTACGCGTGCTTACATAGACTTCATTGCAATTGGTCGCTGGAACGCACATTTCTGGGCCCAGTGTGATCGTAGCTTAAAAGACAAACAGGAAGTTTTGTTGCTACTCCATACAGAAGTTAGAAGCTTGATGACCTAAATCATGCTTTAGAAGAACACTTTGCTACAAGTCTGATAATAGTATTTTTACAAAAAAGAGGATAACAAACAGAAAAAGGCCCTGAAGGCTCAATGAAAATGGATGGACAGAACAGTTTGCTACTCCATTAAAAAGGTCCAGGAGAAGAAGGTAACTTCCATTGCTAGAAATTGGCAGATTATAAGTGGTTCCATCTTTTAATCTCTGGAGAATACAATACCACAACATAAAGATGAACACCATGTTGGACTGGCTGTCCTGTTGCCTTGTAACAAATTACATAAACCACCTACAAGAAAGCTGTGAAGATGCCTTTGTGATGATACAGCTACTCACTCGGATAGGCTATAATTTCTTCCGCCAGCTCTGCACAAGTTCCACACAGCTGCAGACAGGACTCCATTCACTTGTTCAGAGAATCAAATAGAGGGAACAATAAGAACGAGGCACATCAGAACAGTCCAGTTTTAGCTCCCTATTTAGTAATTTAGGCTTTATAAATAGGCTTTATGAAACCGTTTTTGCAGCATAGATTTGTCTGTTTATCATGTTCTTCGTAGTTGAATATTAGTTTCATACCTCCACATAATGCATTTATGTAAAGATACATAAACAGACTGTAGCTGAAGACAAAAAACACAAAAAAACAACACAAATGGGTAATTGATCAGGCCTGAATTGGTGGAGTCATCACTCTAGCTTGTTGGAAAAACTGATATTAGACTAGAATAAGATTAAGTGTCAGTATTGCATTGTACAAGAAAAGCAATCTGTTTCAAACAGATGTTTCTTATTTTTGCTTTTTTGCAGAGGCTCAGTGAAACATTGTCACAATGGGACATCAGAAGGAAATTAATTACCTGCCTTACCTTTTGATGAAAACAAGTGTTTATTTCCCCATTCCAGCTTTTTATCTTTAACGTTGCTCAAATCACTTTGTTTCAACTGACAGCAGGAAGAAACCATTTAAAAGAAATGTAGGGATTTTATTTATTTATTTATTTATTGGGGGGGGGGGGGGGGGGGGGGGGTCCTGTTTTTCTTCTCTCAAGGCTACTCAGCAGTTAGATTGGTGTGTACAAAAAGTTACAACAAACTCGTGTGCGCATAGCTCACGAGCATATTTCACTCTTAGCTTTCCTTGTACACAATGCAAAAGGAACAGCAGGTATTTCTAAATACCAAATTAAATGCCAGATTTTTTTTATTGTATTATAACAAATTTGATATTTGTTAAGAAAGTGTGTATTTATCATTACAAAAAGGGATATAAGTTCTTCAGAAAAATGTCAACATTTCCTGTTAATTCTTTTGACATTCAGCATAGAATTCTATTTGAATTTCTAATAGTACTTTTTCTAAACAGGCTTGCTGGAACAACTGAAGACAAAAAAACATCTTTTTTCTTAACTTGTGGACGTTACACATACACACCTGAGGTAAACCATTTTTGGCCCACGTATTTCATTGTATAAAATAGGTCTCTCTATTCCTGATTGTTGTTTAGGGTCTATGTACAAAGAATCACTAGGCTTCACATTGGTTCATCTGCCGCTCTGCAGAAAATGATTCTAGATTCTCTTTATCTTGCCTAAAAAATGGCATAATCCTGATAAAAAAAGACCCCTGGAAACATGGATCAAAAGATGACTGGAGTAAGACTTAAAAACCTGTCTGCATGTTCTGTGTTTTAACATGAACATCAATTGACAATGGTTCCCTTCTAAGACCTGCTTCTAGTGGTCATATGAGTAAGTGCAACATTTGATCATTTCTTGTTTGCGTCAGTTTGCAAACAGAAGATAACAAATAAGAAGCTTCCTCTTCTTTTAGCATCTCACTGCATGATTGGATTGGCATAATAGTTTGAATATTTTTGCAGGGGTGATAATATCTCAATCTTTTCAGTCTTGTTGTGATCCTGCAAACTGTGTAAGTGCTGTTCACATGGTAAATGTATGTTTCTTACATGTCTCGTGTACAAGTTTCCTAATTTATTGCCCTCAGACAAGCCGTATCTAGCTGGGGGCAGTTGTGACCACTGTTTTACTAACGGCTAAACTCTAGCCGCCAGAGTATAGCGTATGGTCAACAGCATTACCCATACATCTAAAGTGCGTGGAACTTACATTAAGCTTTCAAATTCTTCTAAATATATTTACCACACGCCAATTGTTTGTACTGTTTTCAAGCCTTAAGAGAACTGCAAGAAACAAATGCACACCCCTTAAGATGCAGCTGCTCCGCTGTACGATCCTCTCTAGACATGAACAACCCAAAACCCCACAGTATTTATGGGTCAGTCCCTATGGTGCTTGACCCACAAAGGTGCCTGTGACCAATAAGTTATATAGGCTAGGGATATTACGCTAGTTGGTTACCATTGTTCAATGTATGTAAAGAGCAACGCCGTATTGGAAAGGACAATAAACAATGAGACAGGGCTTAGCACACGATTAAATGACCATTGTATGCTTGATTTTGATCTGATTTTAAAATGAAAAAAGCTCTATTCATAACAAAAGCTAAGACCCAGGCTGTGGTATTAATGTTTTTGTACAAAGTGTAACAGATGAATGACATTTTAAACTTCTCTATAAATAATTAGGTCAGTAAATAGGAATTGCAATGCATACCAGAAGCATCGTTGTGATTATATTCATATCTACACACAGTAAGATATGCAACAAGCTAGCATAGTGACTCTCTAGCCTAAATAACTCATTGCGTGTGACCATACCTTAACGGCTTGTTGGTCTCCAAACATAAATCCATTTTAGTCCATCCATTTTAACCAACTCCGTGGCCTTGTGGAAGAGTGTCCACCCTGAGACTGGGAGGTCATGAGGTCAAATCCAGGCTGAGTCATACCAGAGACTCTAAAATTAGTACCCAATGCCTCCCTGCTTGACCCTCAGCATTTAGGAGTTGGATTGAGGCCTTAGGCCACCAAATGGTTTTGACTCTAGCTCACAGCTCCCCCTGTGGGATGCATCAAAAGCTGAGAACAAATTTCACAAACCTGTGTGACAACTTTTGGTACTTTAACTTTTTTTTCAGATTTGTATAGTTTTTAAGTTGTTTCTGCTTGGTGTTTTCTAACTCTTTTCTCCCTCTGAAGTAAGTCTCTGTTGTCATGGATGCGTGCCCATGATTATGGCATATAACCGTCTGGTGTTTTCAATCAACCAAGCTGGGTTGCTCCAAGTCAAAGGAAGGAAACAAAATTCCATTCAGTGCACAAAACGTTTCTTTTATTTGATTTATTTATTTAGAACTTTTAAGTGGCAGCGCCAGAATTTTTTTTTTTTTTGGAGGAGGACAAATGAGAACTGCACAGTGGACAGTCATTTCAAACTGTTATATTTTAGCGTAGGTACTATTACAAATGCTTAAAGAAGCGTATGTAGACAATTTCTTAATCTTTGTCAATAATGATACTACTATTGATTTTTAAAATGGTGTGTGTGTGTGTGTGTGGGGGTGGGTGGGGGGTGGGGGGGTGGGGGGGGGGGTGTTTACAGCCCCTTAGCTTCACCCCAGTCATTTGAATGATTTTGGGACGGTAGTTTTGTCATCTAGCTGTCCTTTTTCAATATTGATCCCAGTTGGTTTTTCACTGTGGTTGTAAATATGTGTTTCCTATATTTAGAACGATTCATTCTTTATTAATCAGCTGAACGGAGAGACTGAAAGGTACTTTTCTTCTAGTTTTTTTGGTCTCTGTAAGGTGTTAGATGGAACAAATGAGGAAAGATACAAATAATAAGCACTTTTTAGAAAACTCCTTGCTGGTCTGAGCCTCCATTCCTGATGCTTCATCACTGCCACCCTGCATGAAGTGAGGACCCCCCCCCAATCTAAACCATCTTATACATTTCTGTGACAAAAAAAAAAAACTGGGAGCTAAAAACAAATTTTCTACAAGGGCTTTATGATGCGTTTAGGTGGCTCACGGTATAAAGTTTGTTGAAACGGTTGTGTCTTTTGCTCCAGAAGGTCACACCTGTGTCTGGCCATTATAAATCATCGAAAAGAAGAAACTTTAGGTCAGATAATCACCCCTTGGTGCATATCCATGGAGAGGCCTCTTGGATTCATTGCTTCCTCTGACAATAATAGTGGCTTTGAAAGGCCACAGTCCTTAATTTCTAGTTCCTGCTATCAGCGTTTTATCCTCAGGAGAGGGGGAGGTCAACTGGGCCTGTTTCATAGCCACACAGCCAGCATTCTGGGCATTAAGGGCTGGGAGGGGTGACCGAGGTCAGGCAGTGATTGCTGCAGGAGAAGGCAAACTGACGGGTCCTCGAACAAAGAGGCTTTGCAGAGCAGCTCCCAGGTCAGTTCTTATCAGGGCATCGCTAATGGTTATGATATGATCTGTCTAGCATCACTTCCAATTAAAGCTTGTTGGGAATATGTGGAAGACGCTGCCCCCTTTTCAACAAGAGTTCATCAGTGTTCGGTGTGACTGGCCTATTGTTTGAGACTCTCACGTCAATGGCGATCAAAGTTCTATTGTGACTTCTACAAAGAGAAAAGACTATTGGCCAGGCCGTTTAGATATGTAGACATGGATGAGAGATAGAAGAGGGTAATCAGTCATTTTGCTGATAGCAGTGACCAATGTGACAGAGACTAACCTCTTCAACACAATATGAAGCTATAACAAAAGCCTGTTTTTCTTGCTGAAACCGACAAGCCTTCAGACCAAGAAAAATAATCTCTGGAAAACTTTTACAGACCTCTCACAATAGCCTCTGAGCTAATATCCTGTTCTTGGAGCTTACCCCTTTGAAATCTCTATAACTTCTGCAAAAATGTAATGTTGGAAAGGTCTGGACCTGTCAATCAAACTGCAACTAAATCCACCAAGAATTCAAATCGAGAGCCTGACAGAGTTCTGTAACCAACACAGCTAGAAAAACGTTCGAAATATGAAGTTGAAAACCTAATGCTTTTATAATATTCACTTCACTATCTAAAAGCACGAGACAAAAAGGTTGAAGCTAAACACAGTTCTGTCTGCCACTGTCTCTCTGAATAACATCAAAAAAAGTTTGTACATTTTGTTATAAAAAACGTTACTGATAGTTGAATAACATTTCATTTTAATATGAGTTTATTCTATAACTATCAAGAAAGCGTCTTTAAATTTGAATTGCAGCCTTTCTTTGTAATGTTTAGGTTTTCTCTGTGTGTCTGGGTTGCCTCAGTCCAAACAAATACATGTTAGCTTAATGGAGACTTTCATTTGACTGTGGGACTGTGAGTGTGAACATGGATGGTTGTTAGCCTCATTTGTCTCTGTGTCAGCTCTGTGACTGATTGGCGATCTGTCCAGAGTGTGCTCCGCCTCTTGCCTGTTGACAGCCGGGATGGATTCCAGCTGACCCCGAACCATAGAATGTGGTACAAATGATGGATGTATGCATGGATTTAAATCAATTGGACTATATTTAATTTGACTGGTATTGACTTTGTTTAGTAAATGCGCTGGAATGGATTTAGTTGTGAGCTGGTGCAACATAAATAAACTAAATTGAAGTGAACAGTGGTAAAGTGAGAGATTTGCCCAAACACCAGTGCAATTCTTGCAGTACTGTTTTGTGTGTAAAACAAAATCAAACTGCAAGAGAACATTTGAACCTAACTGGTGACCTCTCAGAAAAAGTTGCACCATTTGTTTTATAGTATAATAAAACAAAGTCAAAGCATGCATAGCAGCAGATGCTGCCAGTTTCACAAAGGAAGAGGGGGACCTGGCTGCAGACTGCAGACATCAAGTTTTCAGAATTGTATTTCCTTTTGTAAAAACTTTTTAAAGTGAATAAACAGTTTAGTATGCCAGATGAGCTTAAATGGGGATAAAAAAAAAAAAAAAAAAAACGGTAACTATTTTATTTCTCTGAAAGAGAATATCAACATTAGCGTTCAGATTTTTAAAACTGTTAACCCTCTGAAACCAGAGCTTTAGGTAAACTGTTTACTTTCCTTCAGCTTATTCTGTCACAGAGAAAAGCGGCTTTGCACTGGTATGCATACTTTATTTTAGTAATGTGTTGCATATCTGTGAAAAGATTCATATTGATCACGTAAAGAGTTGCAAAATGCCATAGGGTGTAGGATGTTTTGACAAAGACATATCTGGTGTTAAAGGGTTAAAGTTTAAAATGAAGGAAAAAAAAAACACAACAATTAGGGTCGCTAGTTAAAAAAACCCCAAAAACGTCCGATTCCAGACCCCCGGTTCCATTTAATGACGTCTGACCTCCATCTTGTAATGTGCACTCAAGTCCAATTGCAAAAGAAAGCCTAACATATAACAGGAAAACTGCAGACAAACAAGAACAAGGGAATGTTTGTGGCTTGTGTCTCATAAAGATGTAGTTTCCAGCAGCATCATAGGATCAATCCCCCCACCCAAATATTTTTTTAATTTAGTGTAACATGTTAGATTAAATCAGTTTATCAACCTTTCTGGGACACTGTTGATATTCATCTCTGCAGAAAACGCTGCCCCATGATTCCGTGCATAGTCTCAGACATTGCGCCTTTTTTCCAAACCCTGTGGTGAACTTTCAACTAGAGGTTGGTGAATGGAGTTGTTGGTCATAATGAGGCAGCAGCAGCTGCAAGCCCTTTTGATAGAATGGGGTCACTCGAGCGAGAGCTATCAGTGCGCCTGATTGGGGGTTGGTTGAGGGTGGATCTCACTCAAAACGACAGACGACAAACAATTTAGTATTGAAGGAATGTCAAGCTGCGGGGTCATCGTCCTGCTCTTTGTCAGCGCGAGCCGATGCAGCAAACACGTCGTTGGAATTGTTGCGTGTTGCCCCATGTCCCCATTTTACAATGGGATAATTGAAACATTAATAGGATTATGATAGGATGCATGTCCTTTCAGCGTTTGGTATGAATCTTACCATATTGTAGTAGTAGATGCTTTCCAGGACCAGTATGAATCAAATGTAATTAAAAATGTGTGCACAAGCAAAATGTTGGGGGGTTTGGTTTGGTCAAAAGGTCTTAGGATGGTTAGGGGTGGACAGGAAAAACAAAACTACTCACACGAATGTACGGAAAGGATTTTTTTGTTATTCTGTTACTAGTTTTTAAGGTTTTTGGTTTGTTTGAGAACTGTTTTTAAATGGCCCTCTCTCATTTAAAGGCAGACCTGCACCTTTGGTTCAAGTAAGTCTGTTATGGAAGCCCGGGGGTCTAAACACATCTGAAAGGGCATGAGTAATTTATATGAGTGGGGCAGGGCTAGAATAGTAGTATTGCCCATGAGAAGAAGACTTAGCTGGAAGAAACAAGATCCTCCTTATAGACTAATGGATGTGTTAGCTCGTGCTCTTTCAGCTTTCATGTTGGTTCCACCAGAGGGTATAGAGGGAATGGCAAATTAATTATAGAAAGGAAGCCAGCCTCTTTTTCTTATCGTAGGGCAGCTGTGTGTCAGCTGTGCGCTCCCCCTCTTTTTCTCTCTCTGTTTTCTTTTCCTCCACCTCCTCATTCTGGTGTTGGAATGTGTCCTGCTCCACATCTTGTCTGCTTTTATTCATCAATCCATACAAACCAACTCATGAGAGATATCTGCTGGCTGTGGGAGAGGAGAAAAACAGAGCAGTTATTGAGTGAAGATGTCATTAGAAAAGTTTTTTTCTTTGACTCAGAGAAAGAATCAAGCTCTGTCTTGCTTTTCAACTTGTTTTATACATTTCAGCCCCTTCAGCTCATAGTTGACTAATAAATCAATACTTCAAGCTGGCTTTGGTGTTTTCATGTCACAGTATTGGCTGTGAAAGAACATTAACCAGCAGTGGAATGACAGCCTCTAATGACAGTCAACATGGTTCTGATCAGCAGCTGCATCATATCACATAAAGAAACATTGGGGGAGTTTAAATGTCTGGAAAAAATAACGTTATTGGAGAAAGTCTCAGCACATAAGAAGAGCTCTGCTGACAATGAAAAAGAACCTCACTGTAACAGACACTCACCTGACTTTATTCTCAAACATCTGCTTTGAGATTAATGGAGGAGCAAAAAGACAAGGTCTGTGTGTTTCATAATGACACATGAGGTGTCTTTACCATTAGAAGATGCTCAGGTTTGTACAGTGGATGGATTGCTGCTATTGTTTTTAACCAAAAATCTTGTATTTGTGTAAAATATTAATTTTTATGCTCTATTTAGAATTTTGCTGATGTTGTTTATGATGACTTCTCAACAGTTGTGAACCCAGTCTACATCCAACAGTGGATTTTTTTTTCTTTTTTTATTTCCAAATAACATTAATCAATTGGAATGTTTGCATCGCCTCTGTCATGTTTGGGTCTGACGTCTGTCCCTCTACAACGCAGCACAAGCTTTACACAAGAGTTCTATTTGCAGTCCATTCACATGTCAATTTTGTGACGGAAAGCTGCAAGAAGGGGAAACATGTCATGGGGTTTCAAAGTAAAATTTCTGTTGCACTTTCAGAATAAAAATGTTATGTTAAATTAGGTGACGTAATGATGCCTGTTAACACTACAGATAACATCAACGTCCATTTTCGCCATGGACCCCTTAAGTTTAATTTTGGAAGTACAAAAACGTAACATAATTTATGACACAAAATGTGTCATTTTCTATCATTTTGTAAACTGTGTGTAAGGAGAGGGCGTGGGGGCTTGGTTGAGTAACTTGACACGTGAGTGGCAGGACAAACCACTCCTCCAGAAGCCAGGGGAGAGGGGGCAAAACGGAGGTGCAACAGAGACAATGTAAACTAACTGATGAGCTCCCCATGCAATGCAAGGGAGATGCAATGCAGATGGACCAGTATAAATCAGGCATAATGGTTGCCATAAACGTCAAGCGATCCTGAATTGACCAGTGTAAATCTGCCATTAAACATTTTCAACATTATTTGGTAGAACTACGGATCTGTGAAGTCCCATCAATGATATAGATTGGTGAACAGAAAACTAAAACTTGTTCTAACCCTACCCCACCTTTTTAAACCTTCCATTGATTTATGGATTTAAACAGTTACCACACAGCAACACAAGTTATGGAAAAAAGATCACGTTTTGTACTTTTATTTGTTCCACAATAAATTGTGCTACAATCTGGCACCTAAATTATTGTGTCAAATTACAGCCATTCAACACAGTGCAACTGAAACAACAGACATACATCAACTAGAATGATAATCTCAGATGTCATCCATTGGATTGTGAGAGGCAGAAATTAAACAGTGTTCTGAAAATGGGCAATTGAGTAGAACACAGCAATGTCTAAGACCCATCCATAGTTCCATGCACCTGCCAATCAAAATATTAATGCAATAGTGCTCAACTTAATAAGCTAACGGAAGTGAATGCATTAAGTATAATAGTACAGAAGCAGGGTGTACCACTCCTTTGCCCACACAGCAGCATAGTGGGTTTTAGCATCTTCATGACCCCATTGAGAAACGAGCAGGCTTGGAAAATGAATGGATGGAATGAAATGAGAAAACTTTTGGTTTTATATTTCTTTTGCTTAATTTGAACAAAGGGTATATTTTTGAACCAGCTGTGCCTTTTGCAGTATTCCTTACTCCATCCTGAAACAATTTATCCCAGCCACTCACCTCTGAGTTCCTAAGCAGATCCTTGAATTAGAATAAACACAAACATAAATACACAAACATAATAGATCCAGGCCTTGTCATCTGCTCTGTTAAATATGACATCGAGCAGAAAGGAAGACTTTGGTCTGCTGCACAGTAATAGATGCACAACTGATTCATTCATCTTTCATTGTGGAAAATCCGCCATCGGCCCATTTTGAGCAATTACTGTTTAAGTGGGAACTGCACGAGTGGCCTTTTAATGGAAAGCTGGAGACAGCCTCCACAGAAACAGTTCATTTGAATTTTATCATGGCAACAATTAGTGTTATCACTGCATTTTGGGAAAAAGTTCAAATTTCCATAATTTTGTGGATCACTGTATCAATGCAAGGCCACATTTTCTTCTTTGTAGAAACTTGTCTAATTTCTTAAATTAAGATAAATAATGACAGGTTTAATCCACATTAAATTCACTAGTTGGAAATGTAAAAAAATACATTTTGAGATTATTGTGTTGATCTCTCGTGGCACTTGGGCTGAATTCGAATTTTTTCCCGACCCCTACAGCTTTTCCCTACCTCTACATTTATCCCTTCATATATGGAAAAATAGTGTCTTGAAATTAGGATGTTACTACCGCTTGATGATGTCATCAATAGTCGCTGGTCATCTATGTTAGCGCATAGCTGCTAGCACTCAGAAAATACAGAACATTGGTTTTATTATTTTAAAAGGCAAGGTAAAAAGTCATTACTTACATTTACATAAACGTTTAAAAACCCACTCTGATGAAAATTGTGTTTTGGGTATTTTTAACATGTTCTTGATGCATTTTTGTCATGATGGATAACATATGTGAATCAAGAGCAGACAAAAAAAAGACCTTCTGAAAAAGCTTGTAGCTGTCACGTAGAAGCTGTAATGGCTCCGCACCATTCCGATGGATGCGTCTTCATTTTCCCCGTACGAGCTGGAATCTGGCTCAAAGTGTACGGCTGGATGCTCCAATATCGCTTGCCATTTTTGCTACACTAGTAATGCTAGGTTATGGTTGTGAGGGGTTGTAAGCTAGCGGGAGAGCATGTAAACAGATACATGATGGGAAGGAGGCGAGCTTACTTCCACACCAACATTCCTGCCCACAACTCAAAGGCAAATATCTAAGGTCATAGAAAACAATACAAGTTTTTTTTTTAACTAAAAAAACTAAATAACTAAATAACTAAAAACCAAATAAATAACTAGGGGACCACTGGGAACGCTTTTAGAATACATCCAAAGATGATCGGAGTGGGACTTGAAGATAAGGTCAGGTTTTATTTGTGCCAAGAAAAGACAAGGAAACAAAGCTGAGAACATTTAATATTTTAATTATAAGCTGCTGTATACATTCAGTGATTATTCCGATTTTCATGTTGCCAGAAGCCATGGGTGAGACCAGCAAAACATTCAGCTACATGATCTAGTTTGTTGTATGCAAATTTTTCCATTTCCATTCATATATTTCCACATTGCACATTGTGTTTTTTGACTGCAAAAGCAACATCAAACCATATTGCAGATGTGCAACATGGTTCTTCTAGGACCTTAGTTTGTTCAAACATGATTCCACCCAGTCTGTTGTGTGGTGCTAGTAGGAGGGGAGAGACCTGCTCCTACCACTGTGGGCTCTACCTCATCTTTGAGATCAGCTGAACACAGATGGAACAGGAAGACAGCTGCACTGAGCAAAGGCAGTGTGCACGTCGGGATAACTTCGTGTGAAGCTGAAGAAAATCTTGTTTGAACTTGACTTGGTCCAGTAGGAAAGCTGACCTGTAAGTGGTACACTGTAAAAGCCCGAAGAACACTGGAAGCTGTTCTCTCTCCATTCAGAGAGATAAAGCAACATCCTGCAGATCTGTATGGTTGTGTTTGCATCTTTACCCTTTTTTTTTGGTTTCTTTTTGCTATCTCACTCTAAGCTCACTGAACGGACACTCTAATGTTGGTGCGGATTTTTTTTTTCCTTTTTTTTTTTTTTTGTTGTGTTTTTTTGGGGGATTTTTTTACATTTTCTAGTAGCCCACACAGAAACTGGATGGCACAAGAACTGACCAATAAGAAACTCTTTACAACAAGTTAGACTGCAAGTCAACGGTTGCCAGGGATCACACAGTAAACAAAAAAATAATCCAAATTCCTGCTTAAGATAAAAAAAAGGTTCAATATAAAAGCAAATGACAAATGAACTGAAGCAAGTTATAACTTACTCATAAAATAACTACACAGCATTAAATATTCTCATTATACACTTTAAATTATTTATAAAATATATTTTGGCATATATGTTTTTTCATTTTTGTGTTTGTGTAACAAACGCTACTGTAGCTTCTGTTGAACACCAATGTTTATTTATTTTTTCTCTTGAAACAAAACATTAAAGGGATTGTCACATAACAACAGGTTATTAAAAATCATAATTGTAAACCCTATACAGAGTTTTACATAACCATAGACATGAGTGACGATCCCTTCTATCCTAGCCCCATTGTCAAAAGTCAAAAAAAAAGTACAAGACCAAAGCACAAAGCTCTAATTTGTGCTCCACAGGCTACAATCAAGGTTGGGCACAGGAGATTTCAAAAGCAGGAAGTCTTTTTTTTTCATACAACTCATTTTGAACACAAAGATTTGTCTGTCCCACTTCCAGTGTTCAGAGCAGCTTGGCAGATAGTTCGTTTAGCTCCATCGGTGATGAAATATAAAAACTGAGGACCTTGCAGTCTCATAACGCCAGGATGTCCTCAGAGGAAAGCAGAGAAAAGCTTCGCTTGTTAGTCAGGAAGAGGAGCCAACATGACCAAGAGCCCTCTTCTGCTACTACAGAAGCGAACTGACAGTAATTGTAGATGAATCCTGTGTATATCTGTGGTTGTTTATTACAGTGACGGAGCTCACTATACAAAGGAACAAAGAGCAATTTGACTGCTAAAACCAAAGAAGGCAAAAAGTCAGATTCAGATACAAAAGTAGTTCAAAAGGCATAACTATGCGTCAGAATTGGCATCTCAGGTGTCCAAACACGTAGCGTCCTGCTTTGGCTCCGAGTCTGAAGAGCTCTGCTCGTCGTGTCCATGCAGTCAACAGTAACCTGCCTGTTCACTCTTTGCAGACTGAAAAGAAAACTGAAAACCAAACTAAAGCAAACATGGGAAAAGTACTGCGACTACAACAAAGCCACATCCACTACCTGGACTTGAGCACACAACTAGCTGCAGCGTACTCCAGTTCCCATCAGCCCAAGCTGATTCTGAGGTTTGCCTTCTGCAAATGGGTGTCTCTACACGTCCACAGCCGGACTTTTCTGTGTACACACAGATATTGCGAGTGTATATATATCTATATGTAAATATGTGTGTGACTTTACACTGTATATGTGTATCCATGTGTGACATTGAAAAGCTTGCTAAAGCACTATGTCCTTGAGGCGCTTGCTGCTGGGGGATTCCTTGTCTCGGCCATCGTGAAGAAGAGTGTTGATTTCCCGGACAGCCGGCTCACTGTCCTTCCCCTCCGGCTGCCGCAGCAGGCTGTGGTTGGCAATTCGCTCTGCGTCGCGACATTTCAGTGTGTTGTAGGCAGATGATGGCTTAGAAAGCGGGCTCTTCAGGTGCACGGGGGATGTAATGGGACTGACAGCCTCACGCCCATTGCCAGCTTCACGAACTGCCCCTCCATTGGCCTTGGGGCTGCACACCTGAGACTCCTGAGTCCGCTTTCCCTTCATTTCTCCCCGTTCCACATCTTCTGGTCCATCCTTGCCAAAGGTGGCAAAAGTCCTCTTGATGGTGCCATCCTCATAATGCGGCACATCCACTGTGGTTGCCTCGATGGACAAAGCAATGACGTTGCGGGCATGCTCAGGCGACTTGGCACGAGCCGGCACTGGAACACGGGGCATCCAGCAGCGATCCGAGTGTCCCAGGATGCGGCATTCGTCCTGGCAGTGAAACCCCTCTGTGGTGTCTAAAAACAGAGAGAAAAAAGGAGAACAAACTGTTGGATGTGTTCTCAGTGCTATAATCATTTCCCAATATCCTAAATTCATAACATGTGGCCTTCATTTGATTTGTGCGCATCAGAACTGGAACATTAACTAATAAAAATAAACATAATTTGAATTTATTCCAAAAAACAAGTCTTGACATTTCTAAATCATTTGCTTTTTGCACATTGAAGCCAATCGGCATCCACTCATGGCTACAACCCGTGTACACCGCTCGCTGAAGCTAGATGTTTGGGGCAAATCTAATGTAACAATTAAATTATGCATTGTTAAATCAAAAGTCCATTTGCAGCATTTGTATAATTGGGTTTTCTCGAGCAACATTAGATAAAACGCTGGCTTAGACCGTGCAATAAGATATCTCAGAGAAAGACACCAGACAAGTTGTGGTGTTGCTGCCTGGTTCATATCTCGCTCCCTCTCTGTCTCTGTCATCTGGCGCCGAGTTATAAATATGTAATGATGTTTAACGCTGGAGTGAAAAAAAGATTTGTCTGAGTCTGTATAAATGTGCTGCACTTTGTTGTTTTGGCAGAGAAACTTTCATGAACGTGTTTGCGTCATCATTTCCCAAAAAACAAAACACATTAGAGTCTCTTCATTTAATTTGGAGGCTGTAAGTTTTGTTTGTTCTTCATTCACATGTGCAAATCTCGACAGTGGCGCTGTGAGTTGAATGGATGAAGGCGCAGATTATTTCATCTGTCTTCTGACGACTTGATAGAAAACGTCGGCGATTTACGGCACATCAAAAGATGTAATTTAAAAATGATTTCACATAAGAAAATAGAAGCGTTTATTTTCCAAAATCCCTTTTTCTGCAATTGTAGTTTTTCTCCTCCGGCTCCAATTTGTCAAAGGACCTGCCACACACACACACACATACACACAGACACACAATGACATATTTCTGTGCTCCTCCACTGCTTGCTTCCTTCCCAGCAGCAGTTTTCCTCCATTCCAAAGACCCAAGATGACAAGAAGGGATTGTGAGAGGGACCAAGATCGACCCAAATGCATACGCTTACGACGAGCAATCACAGCTTGACAGATCACCTAATTAAAACCACTAATGATCTGTTTTCCTCCCCTCTTTCCTGCGCTTATGAGAGGCACCTCTGCTAAAGCCCTGGGGATCAATATTAAAAGATTGGAGACAGGCTTTGCAGGGGCAGATATGAGCGAGCTGTCTTTCAAGTATGGTCTGATGAAACTGACCGATAACGTGGTCACTAAATGATGAAAAACATGAGAAAATTGGACCGGTTTCAGTCCACATACGAGGAATTTAATTTGGGATAGGAAGCAGGAACGGCAGCATCAAGATTCCAGTCCGTGAACAACCAACATGACTGAGACGGAGGCTAAGTCCTTTGATGGTGACACCAAAATCCGCCCCCACACGTGCCTTTTTCAGTCTGCCTTCTTCACCTAAAGCAATGATGTCAGATCCACTCACCAGCAACTTTTCTTAGGCACACCTGTTCAATTGTTTATTAACGCAAATTTCTAATCAGCCAATCACATGGCAGCAATTCCATGCATTTATGCATATAGACATGGTCAAGACAATCTGCTGCAGCTCAAACCGAACATCAGAATGGGAATGAAAAAGGATTTAAGAGATGTTGAACGTGGCACGGTTGTTGGTGCCAGCCCGCTGGTCTGAAGATTTTAGAAACAGCTGATTTACTAGGATTTTTACAAACACCATCTCTAGGGTTTACAGAGAATGGTCCAAAAAAGAGGAAGTATTCAGTGAGTGGCAGTTCTGTGAGTGGAAATGTCTTGTTGATGCCAGAGGTCAGTAGAGAATGGCCAGACTGGTTCCACCTGATGGACCAGTGACTCAAATGACCACTGGATACTACTGCAGAAGAACATCTCTGAATGCACAACATGTCCAACCTTGGGACAGATGGAAAACAGTAGAAGATCACACCGAGTGCCACTCCTGTCTGCTAAGAACAGGAAACTGAGGCTACAATTCACACAGACTCAACAAAATTGGGCAAATGACAATTGGAAAAACGTTGTCTGGTCTTATGAGCCTTGATTTGTGCTGTTACATTTGCTATGGTAGGGTCAGAATTTGGCGTCAACAACACGAAAGCATGGATCCATCCTGCCTTGTACCAACAGTTCAGGCTGGTGGTGATGTAATGATTTGGGGGATATTTTCTTAGCACACTTTGGACCCCTTAGTACCAATTGAGCATCATTACAACACCACCGCCTACCTGAGTATTGTTGCTGACCCTTTATGACCACAGTGAACCATCTTCTGATGCTACTTCCAGCAGGATGAAACTCTGTGTCAAAAAGCTGGAATCATCAACTGGTTTCTTGAACATGATTATAAGTTCACTGGACTCCAATGTCCTCCACAGTCACCAGATTTCAACCCAATAGATCACCCTTGGGATGTGGTGGAACAGGAGATCGGCGTCATGGATGTGCAACTGACAAATCTACAGGAACTGTGTGACGCTATCATGTCAATATGAACCAAACTCTCTGAGGAATGTTTCCAGTATTTTGTTGAATCTATGTCATTAAGGTTTAAGATTGTTCTGCAAGGTGTACCTAACAAAGTAAACGGTGAGTGTATATTGTTTTTGTCACAAAAAACACACCATAATGTCCACAGCAGGCCTTATTGAGCATCTGTAAAGTCATGATCACTTTTCAAACCTAGAAATACAAATTAAAACAAAAAAAAACATTTTTTTTACTGGTTGGAGGAGGCGTACGTGATGATTTGAATACTTGCTGATTGGTTCAAGTAACGGTGGTGGCAGCAATCAAGCAGACAAAGGGTATTAAGCCAGAGGTCTTGTTTAAAGATATCCAATCAGACTGTAATAATGCAGAGAAAAAAGGGCTTTTTATTGGGCACAAAGAATAAAAAGGAGAAAAATATTGTAAAGAAAAGGGAGCTTGATTAGATGAATCACAGCAAACATGCTTTTGATTCTATTTAGCATCTTCATGGCCTTTTTTTTTCAAGTTTATATCACTATTTTTTATGCATTTTAGTTAATTTTGATCTGCAAAAAAATTGCACATAAACTAAATTAAAAAAAACAGTTATGATGTAATTTTTTAAACTTTCTTTATTAGGTTAAAATATTTGCTAAATCCTGTTTGACATACTTGACAAAGTGGATCTTTTTCCTTCACTGATTGAAAATTCATTGGTCTCCTGATAATGAATGCAATTTCCTCTAAACACTTTTGCATATTTCTACAGCCTAAAGCTCTCTCTGGGGCATGAACAGCCTCCTAGCACAAAGAAATATACACAAGATGCATGCTCTGCTCTTAGCAGTGCATGCATGGGCGCTGGGAGGCATTTTCTCTACTTTGCTTTAGGGTTCTATGGAAGAGCAACTGGGTTGAAAATGACATTGTTGCAAAAGCCAAGTGCTATTAACACGCACACATCCTGCCTCTGCTCAGAGCTTCATAAAAAGCAGATGTTGCTCGAAAAGACTCATAAAAACCGAGAGAATTTGGAAAAAAGAAGAAGACAGGCCATCGACCTCTGACTAAACCCGATCTCTTTCAATTTAACAGAAAAGCCAACTGAAATAGCATGAGATGAATTAGAGGCTTTTACAGCACTTGGGATTAGAAGTCAAGAAGTACAGAGTAGAAAACAGTGAAGGCACCTCCCGCTGAGGAGATGCATTCAGAGTCATCGTGAAAAGTCAGGAAGATAAGCTTGCTAGTCTTTCAAAGAGCATGCTTAAAGAAAAGCTCGGAGCAGGATGTCATCAGAACATTTCCGATCCACCATTTAATAACTATCAATTACTAAAGGAGGTTCATGGGAGGCCGAAGCTGCCTGTGCCTTTGCGCTGTGCACCAGGAAAACAATACAATTTAATGGCCATCGAATCATAAAATTCCAAGCATCTTCAGCAAAACACCACCATCAAATAACATGCACCACACTCTAATACTGAAAAAAGGTCAAAAGGCTGTTTTAAAGCACACTAGAGCACTTTCAATATGTCCACGGCAATGGACAATAATAAATATTGCCACTTCACAAGCACCAACCAAATCCTCCTGACAGCGGAGCCCATGTTTTTCTGTTTGTAGTTACCTGGAATAGCATCACTTTGCATCAGCACAGGCAGTGAACCCACACGCTCCGTTCCATTTCCACTTAAACGTGCAGCCTGACAGCAGCAGGTTCAATCCTCTTTCCCTCAATCAAATGAAGGCATCTGAACCTCAAGTTATAGCAGATGGATCTTTAGCCTCAGCGTGCGTATCCCACAAGCTGACCCGCTTTACTCAATTTGCCCTGGTGTATTTGATTTAAGGAAGCTTCCATGTTATACCGCTGCGGGGGCTATTTGTTTGTTGCTAACGTCTGAAAGGAAAAGAGGAATCAGCAAGAGGTCTAAATCCTGACATAAAAGCAAAAGAAATGAAAAAAGGCAGCCAGTGTACTTCTCCTCGAGCTCTCGACAGACATTTTGGGTCCTGTTTGGCTAACATGTGAAGCCAGGCTTGGAAAACACAAATGTTTATCCCTCCAACAGCAGCACATGCAGCCTCAACCTTGATGTAATTCTGGAAAATGAGTTTGAGCAGCCAGATTGGAGAAGCAGAGATGGCGCTGAGTTAAAAAAAAAAAAAAAAAAAAAAAAATCTTATTTCTAGATGTCTCAGTTGGAACCACAAGTCTATGGGTGCTTGTGGTTTGACACAATTCAGTCAGTTTGATTGTAAAGCAGATGAAGTCGGAAAAAAAAGTGGAACAACAGGGTGGCATGATAAGTCTTTCTACAAAGGACGTCTGCCACTTTTGGCTTAAACTACTTTTTTTATTTCCTCTGTATGCTGACAATTTTGTAGTAGGAGTAACAAGAAATGTCCTGATTCTGTTTGTCTGTGAAAATGCCAACTCCTCTGCAGACAGCCAGACAGCAGAATGCATTTTGGGACGTAGATGTTGCGAAATTAAACTACTGTATTTTTTGGGGTGTGACTTGCATGTGATTTTTAAATAATAAATAGCAACAACCCCTAGAGGGCACTGCACGTGTGTTTGTCAGTATTTGCTACTGACAGCAGCGCAGAAAAAGAACCGGCGGCGCTCATTTTTATGTTACGTTCACACCAAGCTCAAAAATGTGCATTCGAGCGACCGCGTCCAATGAAAAGTCTATGTAGAGTTTTGGGCTTCCGTGTACAAAACTCTCACGTTCACGCGTCACTATGCAAGTTTTTAAGTTCGTTTTCAGACTCTACGCACGCTTGGTGAACTTTAATAAATCAGTAACTCGGATTTGAGCTGGATTTTGAAAGCACCACACATGCCTGGTGTGTGTGTAGTTTTACGCCGTTTTAGTTTGGTGGAATTGTTCCAAAGCAACACAAAAAAAGAATAATTCAGTGGCTTTAGGGATTTTGACTGATATAATGACTTTATTTGACTTGTTAGCATGTTCTTTATGTTATGGTTATCTTAATGGTTGCGCTAATATGCTAGCATTATGGGCTAATCCTAGAATCTGTTTGTTTCATAAAGCTAAATAAGCATCAAAGTATTATGGCTGTGAAGCTTGTATATATTCTGTCTATTATTGTTCTCTATTCTGTTATTATGACTACCTTTTGAAGATGCAATGTTCATCCCTGTTTTTTGTCATATTTTGTCCAAAACTTTCTCTCAAAAGCGTGACTTATTCATGATTTTTTTTCTTCTTTATGATGATTTTTGGCCACTGCGACTTACACTGAAGCCACTTTTAGTCTGAAAAAAATGCAGTGTTTATGGCAATTTGAAGAAAATTGATCCACTTTTACCTATCAAAGATTTCCTTTTTGGACACTAAAACTTTCTGTCAAACAGTGCAGCACCTAAAAACAAAATCAAAAAACCTCAACCCTGTGGATGGACATGTATGAAAATCCAAAGAAACTTCATCCATGGAAAGCCATAATAATCCTGTTTCCGTACAGCAAACATTCCCTGCTTCGCCTGAGTGCCTTGCAGAAATGTGCTCTTCTAATGTTGTCGTCTTTCGTGCTTCCATCTCAGTCTTCCAGAGTATCTTTGACTGTGAGATGGCTGTTTTCTAATTGCTCTCCATATTAATTTTCCATCCTGGCAGTCACATGGCAAAGATTGATTAAATCTAAATTGTTGCTACAGAGACTTGATGGAGCTTGTGATGCAGGCGCTGATGAACGCATCACAGGGGAGGAAGGAGGGAAAAAAAAGTCTTGATAAGCAAGTGTTTTGCAACACGGTGTGTCTGTGGCCGATGGTTGGCTGGACTCAAACACTCCAAAGACCATGCAATCCTGTCTGATCATAACACTGCGAAAGGGAGCTCAACATCTGTCCCATCTGAGGACAGCTCTGCGGACAGCTGAGGCTGAAGCCCGGCCAAGCAGCCTCCTACACTACTCACCAGGGAGAGTCCAAGCACTGCTGTCATCCCAGCCAGCCAATTCAGTCTGTGGGCCATAAATCAGCCTGGAGGCTTGGCTCCTGCGGGAGCCGCAAGATGGAGTGTGATGGTCTTGTTTTTACAAACAGTAGAGGGGCACCCTTACCGTGCCACGTAAGCCATCATTCTCTGTGCAGCATCGAGTCCTCTCCTTCTCCCTACAGCATCTGGCTCAGTCACATCACACTTCAGCCACCTCCCAGAGACCCCCAGATTCATGCCTTACAGCTCCACGCACAAGGCCATCCTTTATTTCTCTCCTCCTTCTGTCCTCCTCTCCCATCTCATCAGTGCTGCTGGCTCACGAACTGTATATTGATGTAATTAAACGAATCCCTTCTCACAAAGATCACTTCCTCTCATTTCTGCCAACCTGACCAGAATTCTTTAAACTCTCTCAGTCTGGTATTACTTGTCAAGACTGCTTGACTCGTCAGATCTGTTGCCGGGAGGGGCTTTGCGTGCAGTTTCTCCATGAACTGCAGTTTCGAACAGATGCTCTGCTCGACCTTTCTGTTGCTCTTCCTCACTTTTGTTGCCAACCTGAAAAAAGCTGATGATTTAAGAAAGCCGTTTTTGTTTTGTTCTGTTCAAAGCCAGCAACAGTTGAGCCACGTTCTGCACATATTTACTTTTTCATTCCCTCACTTGCTGCTTGCCCATCCAGCAGAGCCGCTGCATTCTGCAATGCGCTCCTGGTATAAAGAATGAATTCCCAAACTGCTGTTGACAAACAATGCACTCGCTTCTAAATTGGTACAAACAGCATCTGCTTAACAGCTGTGTAACAGCAGCGGGAGGAATGCTGTTTATAAATCACTGTGTCATCGCAGTGTACTGTTTTACTCGAGAGCAGGACCACTGGCCAATGGACTATTTGATGCACTGGAAATAATGCAGGCGGGTTGTCCTGATGACATACGTGGGTGGTCTGGTTTCATTGCCCAGGCAACAAACACCATTTGGCTGAGAGGATTCTTTCACCCTGCCCCTTTTCCCCTTTAACGACTGGCTCCTTGGGGTCACAGAATTACCCTTGACTCATATCATGACATATGGGAGAGCTGAAGGGGCAAAGCTTCCACTGGTGATCTGTTGTTGTTTAGAACAGGCATTACCATAATTCATGGCCCGGTTTCCTCACATTACACGAGCCACTGACCATTTAACTCTCCTAACTGGCACTCTGAACTGGATTTAACCCAGGCTGAAAGGCATGTCTAAAAGAGGTACATTTCTCAGCATAGGCTTCCACACAACACAGCTATGGAAGCACAGATAGAACACCAGAGAGCCTGTGGGTCAGGCCGTTTCATCACTGCTTCAAATGAGCCCAAGTGTTGAGCTGTGCCGCCGATCCAAGACACGCAGAGATTTGAGACACACTCCCAGCCTCCATCACACACCTTATCAGCATAACAAAGCAACACCTACGAGTCACACCGATTATGACAAACTGGTTGTTTTTGTCAACTGGTTTTCTAATTAAAACTTCTTTACTTAGAACGTTCTTTGTTTGGATTGAAGTATTGAAGAAAATTCAAAAACTGTTAGTGTGTATTCAAGGGGATTCATTTTGGTAGTGTTTACTGATGCTGGAGCAAATCAGAGAGGTCCACCACGCTCTGTCAAAATATTCAGTAGGGTGTTATTGTAAAAAAGCAAACGTGGCTAACGTGTTGGACTGTTTTTTTACATGTTACATGTTTACAACTAGGTTGGGGGTTAGCATAGTCACAGTAACGTTTGTTTAAGCGATAGTCTGTTTTGTTTTGCATCACAAACAAGGTGGGGAGTTAGGGGTATTGTGAACACGCTAATGCAGCTAAAGTGTAGTTAATAAAGTCTGACTGGCTGACTTTGTCTCGCTTAATGTGCCTTATTGTTTGTTGTGCCTTACAGATGACATAACTTTGAAAATAGACCATTTATTGATAATGCGTCTTATATTCTGGTGCGTCCAATAGTGCGGAAAACATGGTATATTCGATTGTCTCGGATTGTTGTTGCACTTAACTTTTTTCATCTTTAATATTGACACAAAAGAGTCAGTACATGTAAATATGTGCGATAAGTAGAATTGTGTTGAAATAAAAATAACGAATATTAACTTCAGACACTCATATTTCCTCAAATGTATATTCACTACCTATGGCAAACCTGCACAACTCCTGCTGAACAAACCGCCCGCCTACAGTTTTTTTTCTTCCCCCCATCCACAAATATCAATAGAGGACATTTTTAAACACACTGAAACAAATGCTGTATTTCTGTGTTTAAGCCTGACCAAGCTGGCGAGTTAATTTGCTCCTAAACCCTTGAGTCTGGAAGAAGCAGTGGGGAAAAACATTCCCTTAAATTACATCAACGAGCAGAGCTGGGGAAGACTGAAAGTCTGCACTGTGAGTCAGGGTGAGGTAGAAGCTTGATGATGGCAACAGTGTGGATGGAGTTCACCCATTTTAAAACAGTGAGGGGGAAAAAAAAATCAACTGTCACTTCACTTTATTTTCAGGTGAGCTGACAGTTAAAATGAAACCTAAAGGTGGAAGGTGTGCAAATGTAACGCTTAGACTTACATGGAAAAAAGTGCAAATGTGAGGGAAATTGAACAGAGGGCTGATGCTTTGTGCTGTGTAGGCTTTTTTTTTTAAAAGATGTGTCACATCCACAGGATTTTGTTTTAAAGCTTATGTAAACCGTGGCTAAAACCACACACCATCAAACAGGAAGCTGACACCTTAAAATGGGATGCTGCGTTTACTGCACAGTTTGTGCAGCGCATATACGTCCTCCAGCTCTATACAGAGACCAGACGAATTCGTTACTTGACGCTTATCTAAAAATGTGATGTGATCAGTGGGTGATTAGTAAGAGGCACTGATCATGTCGTTAACACTTCCTGGGCAAAAGCTGAGTTACTGATTGGCTGACATGACACAAATTCTGATATTTGAAATCCTGCGGCTAAATATTTGCCGTATGTCATATTTTTTCCAGGTTTTCGCACCCGACCAAATGCATTGTTTCTAAGAATTCCGCACCAGATCCTCAAAGTGCACCATGTTTGAAGTGAAAAGATGTAGGACCTCTGATCACATCTGTACATTGACTTGACCCCTTGAATCTTGCAAATATGCAACAAACCTCTGGCTCCGAAATACATGAATTTAGCATCTACTTGAAAGCAAAAATATAAGTGATTTTTTTTTTTCATAGCTGGAAATGAATTCAGGTGTAAAGTGGTTAATGTGAAGTGTCTTTAGTTCACTTACAGTACTCTAACATTTGTTTCCTCAATTTAAAATATGTGTGTATTGCAACACAAATGTATCTAAATCACCTCAGGATTCCCCTCCCCTTTTTATGGAAAATCATATTTTTCCAGCTGCAAACTGGTCCTGGTTTTGCAAAGATGTGTAAAGCATTTTCACTAAAAGACGACATATTTAGGAAGTAATACTATATATGGCACTACAAACATATTTTGTTGACCTCTGTCTTGGTATTTTATGGCTTTTCATAGTGGGACTAAACACAAAAATACAGAATAAGTTGGACGTTAAGGGAAGGGAGAAGATTGACAGCAACAGTGGGATTCTAGCCAACATCAAGGTCATAAAACTTTCTTTAAAGACACCATTGTTCTTATGGACCAACTTTATCTTCTCTATAGAGCTGGGTTAAAAAAAACATTCAACTTTTTCCTCAAATCAATCTTCATTTATTTTACTTAATAACCCTAAATCTCTTGTGAGATACCCTAATTTCCACCTCAATCTAGACATCATGGCTCGTTGCTGACTAGATCAGATTTTTTTTCAAACCGAGGATCCATTTCTTGACTAACATACTATGAGACAAACACAACCAGTCTGTAAATCACAAAGTTTTCAGCATAATTTCACATCAACCTGCATAAAAAAACCCATTACATTCTCAGGCCATAAAAAAGTACAGTTTCGCTTATCCATCAGAATTAAGCGCTGCACTTCAGCACCCGTCACTGTGTCCAAGCAACTGGGGATGACACACTGTGCTGCAAACGAATGTCTCCCACTGTGAGCCGCTGCTTTGCCTCAAACGTTTGGCCTTACATAATTAATATAATATGATGTCTTCGTTAGTCATGTTCATTTTGTGTAAGCCACTACTATGTGTTTTAAATTCCTTTTTATCTTGTCACAAAAGCACCAACAGGGAGCCTTCTGTCTCTCTTGTCCTTACTTTTTTTCCTTTTTTCCCCCCTCTTCCTCTTTTCTTTAAGAATCTCTGGAAATAGGACACTGTAACATGAAGATTGTGATAGCATGCAGAAAGCAGCACGGGTACAGTGAGAGGAAGTCAGCCTTGTTGGGAAACAGATCATGAAAAAAAAAGTCGCTGAGTTTCCGACTGAGACACATGGAAGGCGCCACTTAGGGATGAAAGGCAGATAAAAGAAATAAGAAAAACACAGTGACCCCCTTTACCCGCCCTGTTGTGTGAAGATGCATTAGATCTACACCCACTGGGCCTAACACGTCCTAACACACTTCCTATTGCCCTGTCACGAAGGCCAATCTGTTTGGCATCTGGGAGGCGTGCTGATTCCCTGCCAGGTTCTCCATTATCCACCACGGTGAGGTCTGTACCACGATACCACTTAATATAACACAGTCAGAACCAATGTGTGTTGCATTAGCCACCCACTAGCCAGTGCCACACTGTGTAGAGGATTGTTGGGAGCGAGGCAGTCCAGGAGAAAAGCTGCAGCTTATAAAACACACAGATTAAAATGGAGGTGGGAGAGTTTTCTGAAGAAAGGAGAAGGAACTAATAGGCACATCTTTTCTGATTTGAGGAACATGACTACAGCATACATAGGGATGGTGGCTGGGCTCTGACGCAGGGGTAGTAATTGGATTTCTCAGACCCTGTGCCCACTCATGATAACATGCTGAGCTGTGACATGAAAAGTCCTTATGCGTGGCGAGGGAGCAAGGTGCAGCCGAGTGGAAGTGACAGGTGTCAAAGATCCAATTCCCTTGCTCTTCTCGAGCCTCCAGTTCCTTTTTCTGGAGAGGCAGTCGAGGAACAACCTGCCCCGTGGTAAAGCCAAACACCATGCTTGACATTCAGTTGCAAATCCAAGCGAGTTAAAGTCATGCAGAGTGCAGAAGGGGGTGGTGGAGGATGAGGTAGAGGAAGGGGGAGTCGGTAAGCACTGTGGACACAAGGGGTCACGGCCTGATTGCCTGCTTTATTTACAGTATTTCTGATGCTAATCTGGGTTGAATGCAGAGGGAGCACAGAAGAAAACACAAAGAAGCTTGAGACCCCTGCTGAAGATCTTTGAGATAACGTGAGGGGGGGCAATGTGCAGCATCCACATGGCCGCAGCCTCCCCTCCTGTCCTCTACGTGCATGCTGGCCTCCTGTTTAACGAGGTCTGCATGCGCAGAGGCATCCCATTAGGAAGACCCTTTCTGAGCTCTCCTGTCAGCCATTAAACTTAACAGTCTACATCTCTCATTACCTTTCGTCCTCCTTTTAAAAAAGGGGGGGACAGGCGGTCTGAAAAGTCCATTTGGTTTGCAAAATGAACACAAGAACTGAATATGGCTCCACAATCAGCTCAACACACTCTGTTGGGGGGGGGTGTGGTAGATTTGTTTTCTTTGCCCTTTGAATGAACCAGAATTCCTACCTGATATGGACATTTCACCTGTGCCAGTTTAAAGACCAAGTCTGATGAAAATCATGTTTTTGGTGTTTTTTAGCGTGCTCCTGTGGCATTTTTCTCATGATGGAAGGCATAAAAAAAAAACAAAAAAACCTAAAATTGCATATCTGAGTTTTCCTTTTGTTGCTATGACATAGAAGCTACAATCGTTAGACCACAAGCTCCCTGTTCTGATCCATCTCGATGGATCCAGATGGATGATGGGAAGTGGGGACAGGCTCCGTGCCAACAGTCCTGTCCACAACTCAGAGGCAAAATTCTAATAAACTACTGCTGCTCTGCAGAAACTATGTCCGAGGAAACAACAGTTTCTTTTTAACTAAAAACTTCGTAATCCTAATTAAAAGACCACTGGGAACGATTTTACAACATTCAATATTACAGTATATGCATTTATTTGGTGTCACACATCCCATCTTCCAATACCATACACAAATAAATGAAAAGAAAAAAGAATTTTGGAAATTAATGAATTTTTTCTTTTTACTTCATACATGAAGCAATTCCTAAAGTATTAGGAGTTCTGAAACGTTATCTTATTCACCAGTGTTGTATGATATTTATGACGTGATATCATAATCAAGATAACACGCAGAATGAAAATTGGTAGCCGAAAGGAAAAAAGTTATGAGGCGTGAAAATGTAAAAATTGAGAGCCTTTGTGAATGATTTTTAATGGTGACAAATTTGCTCTAATTTGATTATCCACCACCGCCAGCTATGACACAATAATGTCAAATCCTGTCTTTGGATCCTTTTCACCCCTCAACCCTTCTCACCATTGAAGCCGCTTCAGACATCACAATACGTGCATGTTCTGTTCGAGACGCGGCCGTTTTTGATCTTTGTCCAAAAGGAAGAATCGAGTTCAGCAGAAATATGGTACAAGCAGTGAAAGACAACATATAACTCATTGTGCGAGGAATGAAAGGGAGTGCGGGGGGTTAGCTGCATATGAAGACGCGTTGAGAGACAAAATGCAGAGGTGCTGGCAAAGAATACTTCTATACTTCTGCAGGTCCCTCCTCTCTGTTACTGTGCCCTCACGCTCTCATCAATAGTTCATAATGTGGGTCACTTGGAGACGTAAGGTGCCTCCCACTGGTGAGGCTGACTAAAAACATTGAATTACGACATAGTGAGCTCATTTTTGCAAGGTCATGTAGGGGACAATGGGGGTAACATTGACACTAATTGGTGAATGAAAGATAGTAATGATGGAGGTGGTTTGGATGACTTCTCTTTAACCCCTTTAACTTCTGCAGAGCACAAAGGCAGTGGGCGCACTCTGCAAGGTTCGGCTACGCCGTATATTCTGGGGTATCTGCGAGAGAGAAGTCCTGCATTTAAACAGCAATAAAATCTCACAGAATAAATCATTCCCACTGAATATACATGAGCTGAGGAAAATATGGAAATATTACAGTACTCTGCCTGAGGTAGTAACCTTTGTTGCCACAGCTGAGGAGGACGACAGAGCTCTGCATACTCCTGCTTCATATTTCTTTTGAGTGATAACGTAGCAAAGCCGCAAAGCCAACGTGATGAGAGCAAATATGTATATATTAAAAAAAGGTAGATTTCAAAGGAGCAATCAGTGACAAAAAAAGTCAAAACAAAATAATACAAAACTGTGTTTTTAAAGGATCCAAGTGAAATATTTTTGTGAAAAACAAAAGACAATAAAAACATGAAATCCAATAAAAATGAAATATTTAATACAATAAGAATCCAGTCACTGAATAGATGATGATGTTTGTCAATCATTTCAACCGTAGGTGATTAGCATGAAGCGATGCTGGATTTACTCTGCACCAATCATCATAGTTTTATTAAAATAGAACAGACTTTACTGTCTTTGTGACATGTTACATTTACAACAAAAAACAGAAGTGTCCTTCAGTCACATAGAAAAGTAAACAACACAGTGTAATAATCTGCAGTAAAAGCTTGACTAATGGTGCTTGAGAAAACAAAAGAAAAAAGAAAAGAAAACCAAACAAAACGTCGACTGAAAGAGCACTAAGCCGCAGTGTTCTTGTGCGCCGCCATATTGCATGCGGACACTGAAGACGGGTTTAAAAAAATTCAAAGGTCGATCGTCATGATCCAATCAGCGCCGTCCCATAGTACCTAACTTTTTCAGTTTCTTATTGTGTTTCAGTTTTTAACATTTTATTTGAATTTCTGGAAATTACTTTAGTTGTTTGAAATGTTTCATTTTTATTTTGAAAGATTTTTTGAAATGTAATTTTGATTTCTAAAATATACATTTTTTGAATTATTATTTGTTTTGCTTTGTTAATTGTGATCTTGAAAATGTTTCTTTCAGGATCACCGTAAGTATGAAGGGTTAAAAACTGCAGCAGCACAGGAGACCCCCCCACCACCATCCCCCTGTACTACAGCTGCAGTGATAATTGTCTCTTTGTATTCTGGACGGAAAACTGAGGTCTACGATGCACTCATCAGAAGACAGCTGATTCTTTGCCTTTTTAAAGAAAGGAGAGTCTATTTTTAATCTCTCCGTTCACAGACATGAAGAAGATAAAACAAACAGCCGGTGCCAAGGCCCATAATGCCTAGAAAATCACTCATCATTCAGCGAAGGTTCATGCGTTTGCGAATTCTGTTTGTGTCTGCAGCAGGTGCAGAAAAGCTGCTGTAACTACACCCTATTTGTACACTTCCTAAAATCTGAAGCCTATTTAATTCCCGCAGTGCACCTATAGTTCCACCATGAGGGCTTCTAAATAGGCGTCAGTGCTACAGGTAATGGAGCTGCTTGTAGCTTTCTGGGCTGCAGGCCAGCTGCCAGAGTCTGGCCTGCCTGGAGGGAGCGCAGGCTGCCTGGTGTCTGATATCCCAGGATCTCTGTAATACAAGCCCTGCTTTGGCAGTCACTCTGTGACCGTCCGGACCACCTCCAGCCACAAGTCCTTTGAGCAAGTCTATATGTATAGTGTGTCCTCATCAAGTTGTTTACTCCGCATGGTATCAGTCCACAGTTATAGCATTTCATCAACAAAGCTGCAGTAAGTCATTCTTTTGTAAAGCAGTGGAAAACTTTGAGTGGATCAGGAACAGCTCAGGAGATCTGAGGGGTTGTTTTTCCTCAAGCAGAGTGGCTTTAGCTTCTAATTGTTGCTACACACACATGCACACACACACTGGTTCAGACAAAAAGGCACAAGTCAACTCAGTTTAGTAGAGTATGGTTAAAATAATGTAGGGGTGTAATGATCAATCAACTTTATCAAGAAATCCCATTATAGAATTGTGTCGAAAAGACATCAATTTTGGACTGTACCATTTGGATTGAGGCTTCTTTCACTATGATGTAAAAACAACAGGGTACCATCACTGTGAGATGGCAGAAAAAGATGATCAAGCTATCATTAAAGTCCAATGTGTGAAAACACTGAAAGAAAGAACAATTATGATATAAATCATTATTGTTACACCCCTACAATGAAGACATCTAGAGTTGGTCCAGATCACATCAACCATTACTGGAAAATCAAACATATTTCAGAGTTTTATGTCAAACAACAGTTTTGAACACATTGGTAAGTTATCTGAGACAGATTGTGTTTTTCTTTTAATAGATTCTGTTTCAAAAAGTCGTCTTACAAAGTCAGTTAAATACTTAAAAAAAAAGGTCCAGACAGCACACAGAAGGCCTTTTCTGCTCTGCTTTGAGTCTGGCACTTAATTAAACATGCTCACCACTCTTTAACAGGGTCTGCCTCCTTTGGAAATGATATTACAGCTTTGTGTTCATCGCTACCATCTTTATTACGTCATTTGAAACTGCATTAAAATCAATGCAAAATCACCTTTTTTTATCGTTTACACCTGGTTGCCAAAGTTAGCGAACAACAACACATTTAATCAGTTATCAGAACATTTCTGTGGACAAGCCAAATAGCAAGAGAGGCTGAACAAAACTGTGCTGCAGAAGAGGGAAGGGCACAGAGGAGAAATGAGTGAGACGTGCTGATGAATTCTTTACACGGTAAGACTTTTAAGTCTTATTTTTAAATCCCATTAACTTTGACTTGGCTAAGTTCTGTATTCATGTCAGCTTCTTAAACGTGATATTTCCACTCTCTCCAAAACCCCGTCTTATCATCTGGAGTTTAAAAAAAAGCTCTTTCATCATGAATATGACATGTTGCATAATTTCAGATCTCACCCAATCTTCTGGTGCAAAAAAATGAAATAAAAAAATAAGTGAGAATGTTAAGACTGGCTGGTTTAGCAGAAATACTTAAATTACTGTATTTTGATGAAGGTTTTATACATCCAGGTCTTTTTTCAGCTGCACTGTGACATTAAAGCACCTTAAAAAGTCACACATCATACTTTGAGATGTAAGTCTTAAGCAACAATCACACCTGGAACGTGACATGCTAATTAACATGCTTTCCTGAAACTCGTGTGTAGCCTACAGTGTTCACACTGGACACGAAAGGAGGGACTTCTTCTTTTTCTCCTTGTTCTAGCGTATGTGCACCGCCTACAGTTGGAAGATGCTCAGTGCAAATATTTCAGTTGAATCTTGCTCCAGGTTTTTTCTTTCACAGCTCTATTCTGATACTCAACAGGCCTTGGTGTCATAGAATTTCGACCAGGCACAAACCACAATTATAAAGTTCTCCCTCAGGATACATTTTTAAACGGTTAGTACTTCTATGTTTTGAAAAAGACTTCAAACCATATTTTAGTACCAAATCCAGGTCTCTGATTGGTCGACGTTTAAGTTGTTTAACTTTCAGGGCGCTCAATCACTATGTGTTTTGTATGTAGAGTCCAAAAAAGTACATCAAAACTAAAAAACTTTCTGACAGTAGCACAAGTCACATTGGTTGAATTTTTGTCTAAAAACATGTAGAATCCGAAAACGGTCTTAAAAATGTTTGTGTCTACCAAGGAGTTTGAACGCAAAAGCCCACGTGGGTCATGCGTTTACTCAGACTTTGTATTAGAAGTGATTGCTTGAACGGACGTTGCCGAAGGCGGTGTGATGAAATGTAGCTTCAAATAGGGGAACCGTCCTGCCCCAGTGTGTTATCCATCTTTGAACACAACTGATCTTTAGTCGGAATGTATGAAGATCTCCTTGTTTCAATTTCAAATGTTGCTACAGAAACACACCATGCTTGAAACATAACTTTTTTTTTACAAACACGTTTACTCAAACATCTCCTTAAGCTGCCTGATGTTGTCATTGTCTTTGGTGATGGTTTCTTTACAAAATCCAAAATAAATACATCACCAAAATATGAAGTAACCTCCAACAGACCATCTTACAAGAACTGATCTCCTTTGTTTCTCTGCTTCACAGCCCTGCTATAAATGAAGAACGACACTCTCACCTCTGATTGTGCTACTATTAAGGCTCATAAAGATTAGATTATTAAACTAGTTAAGTTAATAGCTTGTCCGTGGCAGAACACCTGCATCAGACCGCTGTCGCACAAAAAAAACGAAGATGGCAAACAGCTGCACACTGGTAGAACAGATTCAGTCCTGCAGCTGTGTATTCTGCATCGATGCAGCACCTCAACCGGCAAATGTGTGTGCTTTGGGCCATTAAACTCGTTTTTAAGATTCAGATGATACAGAAATTACATCTATTAAAGGATTTGTGGGGAATGTGAGTTAAAGTTGTGGCTTACTGTGACTTACTGCCCTACAAGTGGCAAACAGACAACATGTGAAGTGTTTTCAGGTGAGGAACTATTGTTTCAGCAGCCCCCCATGCAGACCTCAATTTTTCTCGACACTGCGCTTTGTGCTGCACAGGAAAATCAGGGGGTGTTCAAGCTGCTATCGCAAAGAATTAAAAAGACAATGGTGCGGTTAGAAAAATGGTCGCTGTCTCAGTTCCTCAGACAACGAGCAGAATCAATCAGAGCCACAAAAGAGGAGCAGGCTGGAGACAAAGCTATAGCTCTACCTCTTGAATTTCACTCCATACCAACTCACAGTATTTCTCTCCCGTGATTCGTCTTTATCGCTCACCCCGTCTCTTTCTTGCTCACTTCATTTTTGATTAACCTCTGTGAACACACTCTTGTAAACCACACTTGAGTGCGTGCACACTCCACATCGCGTGTACACACTCTCTGAGACTGATTTAAAATTCAGGTACCCTCTCCCTTTAATACACACTCGGCCCCCATCAACTTCTGCACATTACCTGTTCTTAATCTGCCTCCCTCTGTCTCGGATCATCCTGATCCCCCTGTTTTCCCATCTGCCACTGATTGGGGCCCAGATTGGCTAGGTGTTCAACAAACAACTGTGATTCGCTTGGTTTCTGAAGAGATTATTAACACACCTAGCATGCCACAGCATCATGAATAAGCAATGGAGATCCGGAGCCCTATTTTCTGCCTGCCTCCGTGTTTCCTCCCGCTTTCTCTCTCCCTCTCAGTCTCTGTCTGTCTCTTGCCCTGCTGTGTTGTGAACTGAATGCCAGGATTGTCTGGAAAATGAGCTGTCAGAGGAGGGCCTGCAATGAGATACACCAGACTCATTGTGAGCCCCGCAAAATAATGAACTATTCCCATTTCTCTCTCTGATATGTTCAATGCACTATCCATGACAAGTGCAAAAAGATAATCCGTCCCCTCTTGAGCTGATTAAATACACTGAGTATATTCAGGAGAGCTTTGGCATATGTGAGGGTTCAAGGGATACTATTATGGCATTATATCATTACTATGTTTTCCGTCTCTGCTAGAAAAGAAGACCTTTTTATCAAGTTCTGAATGAGCCTTTGTTCGGGCTTTCAGTTAAAGTAGAGAATCTCCCTAAAGACCCACTCTGATGAAAATAGTCTGTTTGGTGTTTTTACCATATTTTGAGGCATTTTTCTGATGATGGAGGACATATTTAAAGAAAGTTAAGATGCATTTCTTTATTCAAATCGTTCATGAATCAGGAACAGACGAGATTATTCTATTTGAAATAACTTGTAGCTGTGACGTAGAAGCTACAGTCGGCAGACCACAATACTTAATCCAATAATCCATCCTCTTGAAACAACTGCTGTAGAATAGACTGAAATAATGAATTGTTTGCATACATGTAGTAACTTTGAGTGAACGAAGATTGACATTCTGATCGTTCCCTGATGCTTTTCTGCATCCAGCTGCAGACACACCACTGCAACTCACTTCTGATAAACCAATTAGAATCAGATCCTGCTTTTGCATCGGGGTTCGAGCCCATTGGCAAATGATGCACACAAGGGATGTCTTAAGAGGAGTAGTTAGCCACTTGAAAGAACAAAAAGGAGACATTTGTATCACTCGGGGCCACTCCATGTCTGTTCTATAGGACAAACATTGCTTTGGTCCAGCGCGCTGAAGGCAAACTAAAAACTGTTGAATGTGAAATTTTATTTAACATTATTTATCTTACAATTAGTTATTTCTTCATTTTGTTGAGCTCAATCTTCTCTGAATAAAAGACTGGGGCGCAACTAGTTGGTGCAGAAACCAACTCAGGTCAACTGCATGGCAAGCAGTACGTCTTTGCTTTCCTCGACCAAGCCGCGCAACTGGAAAGCCCCAATGTTGCTCACAATCTCTGTTGCACCTACTATTTCCACTCTACAGAAACTATGTCCTAGAAAATGACACAGGTTGTTTTATTTTGGCTAGACACATAATTAGAAGACCACTAGGAACACTTATACAATGGATCCAAAAATGAACGCAATGGGACTGTAAATCTATTCTTCCAAAGCTTAAACTTAAAGGAGTCTGCACTTTTTTGTGGAGATAGAAAAAGAAGATCAAGAGAGAAAAAAGAGTGGAAAATCCCATCTTTCCTCCAAGTGATACAAGCCTTTTTTACTTTTACAAGGTGTGAAAATCAGTATCAGTCAGCTCTGTTTTATCATATTACGCACAATTTCAGTATAACAGAAGCCGACAGCTCCGAGTGCAACAAAGTCATTCTGTGATGAGCACAACAAGAAAAGATGAGGCTGCATAATACACCTTGAAATGACATTTTCCTTCTTTCTTTCTTTTTTTTTGGAGGCAAAACTCCACATCGCGGTTGTTCATTACCACTTCACCTTCGAGCAGGCGATCTCTGAGCGGGGCCTGTGTTCAGCTCTTTGTCACTGTCAGCCATTTTACCTCCACTGATTCCCTATTAAATTAGGCAAATCAAAATCAAAATGGATGATCCCTGTATGGAGATAAAAGTGGATCTAATCACAAAGTATCACAGTGCAACACGTGTTGTTACCAGCCAGAATCACAGCCGTTTTGAAGCTTAATTCAATCAAGTGATGCTTGAGAATCAGTCACTTCCCCTAGCAAATTCACAGCTACTTTGGAGTGAGGGAAGAAGGAGAAAAAAACCTTCTACCTGTCAGAGAAATTGTTTCTTCTTGTCCTCTTTTTATTTTCCCTCGCTAAGACTGCTTACTCTGGGCTCATCTCTCAATCTCTGTCTTCCCTCACGCGCAGCCTACTCTCCTCCTCCCGTGTTGTCAGCACAGCCCTGCTTCTGTTCCTGATTCTGACACCTGTCAGCATTTTCCTCAGTAGATCAGAGAACTGCAAACTAGAAATGTTCCTGCTGTGAATTTAGGGCAGGTCTGCGGAAGAAACATGCAAAGATGCCTTTACGCTTTCTTTAATTCAACAAGGAGAGGGGAGTGCTCGACAGGCAGAAAGTTGGGGGATGTGGGTTGGAGATGTTTGCGTGGAGGAACGTAACAGAAGACGTATGGAAGGAAAAAAAAGAAAAAGGGTGAAAGGGGGGATATCAATTAGGCACAGGGAAACCCTGAGGATCTGTTGATGGAAGGAGGGAATATGGAGGAATTTGCAGGCCGTGGTGGGGGCTTCCATTCCTGTGCTCCTGCTTCAGGCACACACCCACAGGGAGCTTACAGATAGATGAGAGATATTCTCCAGAGGTGGAGGCCAAGGAATGTGTCAGAAATAAAAGAGGACTGTTCCCCGCTTGGGCTAATTGAGCAATCTCAAATCCTTCTGAGCCTAAAAGGGAGGGATTTCATTTGATGAGCACTTTCACAGTGACCCGGAAACAATTGCAAAACTACAAGCGCGCGACAAACAAGCTCTAAATCAGATGCCATGAAATAGCACGACGCTCTTCTTGCCGCCCCCCCCCCCTTTGCAGGAAGCCATTAACAATGCAGGAATCTTAATCCTCGAAAACCATGGCTCATCCATCTCAGAGAGGAATTACCGCGTGAGCTATGACAATCAAAGGAAACCAGGAAAAAAAGAAATAGATTAAGGTTTTTGTCACCAGCCCCCCCCTTGGAGCCTGCTCCTTTACTTGTCCTCTGACACAGAGGGAGTTGAAGAATCAAAACTGGAATGTCACACATATCAACCAAATCCCTCTAACTTCACAGACATGCCTGTAAAGATAAAAAAGAATTCGCTTAAAGTAGCTCCCTCATAAAGAGTACAGCAACAGCGATAATATTCATTTTTATTCTGTTGGCAGAAATGAAGAAGCCATTACATGCTAAAGATATCGCTTCCTTTATAGATTTTAAGAGATTTGATGTAATTTGTTCTTCAGATACTTCCCTAATCTAATCCACTGGGCGAAGATGCTTAAGGTCAGGTTTTCAAACGGAGCACACACCTCTTTAGATTCTTGGCAGGGATTCAACAAAGAGTTTATCTACTCAGATAGAACTTGAAAATCTCTTCCCAAGCTCTACGCTCCACGTTACCGTTGGTGGAAGAATAATGAAGAGCGCTGAGGAAACCAGATCACTAGGGAAAGAAGGTTAACCCATGGACTGAAACCAAATATCAAACTTTAAATTGTTTCAGAAAGAAACAAAAATTTCGACTCTGATGTGGAGCTGGCATAGTTAGCGGCTGAATGTTGTCACACGCACGGCTTTACCACATGAAAGTCAACAATACGACAGAAAGGCAGGGTCTTTGTGTAAAGGTAACGACTTGTCTATTGGGCAAACAAAATCTTTACATGGCACTGGGAATGGTAAACATTCCGCCATAAAAGCTCCCTCCCTTCTAGCCTCCTTCAGATCTCGCCACTTTCCAACACAAGAAAGTGAGACTTAAAAAAGAAAAAAAAAAAATCACCCAAAAACTGAAGCATTTCTACCCACAGCTTAAATGTTGCTGTTGTCCTTTGGCAATTGCAAGTCTTTTAACTTGTTTTCTGCTTTAGCTGGCAGGACTGGCGCCGCAACAGTAGAGTTCCTCCCCGTAGACAGGTGAGCAGCGGGGTGTTAACATGCCTCTTTGTTTTCTGAAATTCTCCATCCGCTCTTTAGAACTGTGTCCATTTTTATTGATGTAGACAAAAAAAAAAAAAATAAAAAAACTTGTGCTACGTTTACACTGGGCACAAGCAACTGCTTCCAAAAAAGCAAAAATACCAAAAAAAGCAACACATGTATGTTTTGGACTTTCGATTTCAATAATCTTGCAGGTCACTACTGTGGGGGACCAGTATTCCTTATCTTTATACGTTTTGTTCATGCTACTTACATTTAATGCCTTTAACATACATTAAATGCTTTATACGTGATTCAACTTTGATGAAGCAAACTGATGAAAATAAGTGCCTTGTTGTGACTATCTCTTTCTGAAGGACAGGCTGGAACCAGAGCAGAAAACAGTTGTGCAACAGTATCTTTCCTCTGACTCTGCCTCATAACAGAAATAGGCAGAAGAAAGGAGATTAGCATACTCCTCTCCTGACACGGGGCTGGACTGGCACCAGTTGTTTACTCTTTTTACTATCTGAGTATGCAGAAGGGGAACACCTCTGCTGCCATATAATCTGTAAGTTTCATTCAGCAGTGCATGCTGCTCAACAACCTGGAGATCTGCACAACTCTAATCAAACTTTTTGATAACTTTTTAATAAAGTGATAATTTTTCAAACCAAGTTTTTGTCACTCACTTCTTAATCAACCAACTTGGAGAGGCTAGCGAAGGGTTACCTCGACACCATGCATGTTTTGCCACACGTACAACACGTGTGGCCTTTCAGTCTACGCTGAAAGTTAAATCAGGTTGAACTTTGACCAATCAGGGACTTGGATTTGGTGTATTGGCACCTTCCCCGAAAGTGCCAACTGGAGGAAAATTGATCCTGCAGAAGAAAAAATAATTGCAGTTTGTGCCCGGTGTGTACAAAGCTTTAGTCTTTCTACTTTAGTTGCAATAGATTGCATAGAGGCAAAAGAGAAAAGACAAAGAAACCGCCACTTATGTCATACTGTCATGGCAGGAGATGTATATACATCACACGTCCATCAGTCCCATCCATTTGGGCCATTTACAACGTAATTAACCAGTTGGGATGGTTACAGGGCACAATTTCACTCTTGATCTTTGGTCAAATCATTTAAGAGCCACAAATAGCCTCTCTAGTGCAACCTCTGCAGCTGACTGACTTTCCAAACAATAGGAAAAAGATTCCAGAGAGGCCATTTTGTCAAGTCTTTACTGAAGAAAATTGCTGGGCAAAAGGTGAGTCTGCAGCAGGTTGCCATGAAAAAGACAGAGAGGAAAAGCCAATAAGAAGAACACACATTGTAATTCCAAACAGACACTGTGTTATCATCAGTATTGTTCCGGTCAAAAGAATAGACAGCACTGCCAAACAGCCTCTTGTTCTGTTTACCAGCGGTGTCGAGCTGCATTACCCATTCAGGAAGCATGCATCCATTTTGCTGAAACAGATACAATCATTGGTGGTGTTAATGAAAAACGCACTGCCTCAGAGAGCTCTCCACTTGTAATATTCTTCATGTACATCATCCCTAATTGTCTCCAATAATGAGATCCCACTAGCAGACGACCTGTCAGCATGCATTTTTTAGAGGCAAAGGAATTTTTGTGAAGTAATTACAGCTGGCAACCAATGGACAGCCAATTCACTTTTCATTGTTCATTATAGTCTGACGCCTCTGGGGAAACGCCAAGGACAAGTTGATTTTAATGGTCACCATTTTTCCTGACCCTCCACACCTCGATCTCCATCTCTTGGCTGATTCTTTTAAAAAAAAAAAAGGAGAACAGGTGTTCGGTAAAGCATTTTGGAGAACTTGGTCTGCGTCAAATGTAAAATTCATGCTAGTGGTCCACCGCCTGTAGCATCTATGTCACTGTTGAAGCCCTTTTCAAACAGGATCTATTTGTCTGTTCCTGAGTTACAGCGATTTGAATGAAGACAAAAAACTCAATTTCAAGATTAATTATACCTATAAATGTCCTCCACCATGAGAAAAAGGCTGCAAGAACATGCTTAAAACACTATTTTCATTGAAGTGGCTCTACAACTATCTACCACTGCTTTTTAGCCCCGCCCACTCACTTCACAGCCTGCTGATAAAAATAGACAACTGAATGATTTAAATAAATCTCCTGATCTTCATTCTTTATGCATTTTATAAAGTAGATAAATATCTAACTCACAAAAATGTTGTCCTATACCAGCTCTAAAAGTGGGAGAAACGAGAAAGCAGGCAGATTTTCTAGGGCACCGTTAGGAAGATCTGAGTGGCGGAGGGGGCAATTCTGTTGACGTGAAAGAAAAAAATCTAAATTTGGCAGAAGCTGCCAAAACTATTATAAAATCAAGCCTGGAGCAAAGAGATGGTAATATTGTGTGTGTTTTAATGTGTTACCTCTGTAGGAGTGTAAAGGTGAATTGATGAATTGGTATTTTTACTATACGACCAAATCGATCTGTTAGAGGCAGGTTGGTAATCGAATCGACCTTTACCATTATAAAACATTTCAAAATAAAATAAATTGTTTATGTTTATTTGGAAAATACTATTTGGACAGAGGCAAGTTGTTTTTTTTTTTACTAAAACTTAAAAATGACTAAGTACCATCACAATGGATAACACATATGTGATGCAACAAAAATGGATCAACCATCTTTACAGTCCCATGTGAGGAAACACTTTGAATTTAGCAGGTATGTGACCGCACAGTGTGGTAGAATATTCTAATAATGTTCCCTTTGTATTATCTTAATGTGGAAAAACAACAGCTTGTTTACTTGCTTGTTTGCACACATATTTAATTTACATTTGATTATCTTGAAAGAAATACAAGGAATCTGGAAAACATCGAACCAAAGTCACACTGGTTGAAGTTTTGGCTAAAGATGTCCTGGATTGATTTTAGGTCAGTGAAACAGATCATTCAAAATGAACCAGTATCGACTATGAATCGTATCTGCAACCACAATTTATTATATGAATGGGCTCGTTATTAAAATGAATCTTTACACCCCTATTCCTGTGTATTCGGCTTCACAAAGGTAACAAGTTTGGGGTTCCCTCTCTTGCTGATTCTTTCAGTCCACTGAGCTGTGCACCTGTGCATGCGGTGCTTTTTGTGAGCGCCGTGAATCCCCCCAGGTGTATCTAGTAAAGTCCTGGTGCTCTACAGAAAGCTTTTCCTTGCTTTCTTCTTCCTGAACCATTCTCCTCTCCACCAAGAGTGGCAGTGGCTAAGAATGACCCTCACGACTCACTTCTGCCAACCAACTGGTTGTCATTTTTTTAAGGACAATGAGAAATGAAACATCAACATTTATTCCCTACTAAATGATCCCACTGAATAATGGATGAGGTCAAACGGAGATATGTAGATTTCCGCTCGTCTACTTTCACCGGGCCGACCGCTGCCATTCAGCACATCTGAAGTCAGCCCGACTTCAAGAGCCGACACGTCTTCTAGCCATCAATAAAGTTACCTAAGCCAGAATCAAAGTAGCCTTAGCTGTCAGATATCTCTCACATTAGCTGAACAAGGAGGACATCAAAGACAAAAAAGGTGCTGTCATTCTATCTGAGATCTACAATGGGCATAATGGATCTTAAAAGATGTTCCGCTAGCATAAAAACATATTGGTCTTATCTTGAAACTGAAAAAAAAAAACACTTCAAAGAATGCAGGAGCCCTCTTAGCACAAACACACAGGTTTCCTTACCTTGGTCTGGCAGCTGGCAAACATTAGGGGGGGCAGTCATGTTCAGCATGTCATTGACAGCCGTGTCAACATAGTGTCCTCTTTGGACATCGTGCTCGCTGTCGGTTTGGTCGCTCTCTTCGTGGCCGCTGTCCTTCAGACTGTTCCCCTCCAGGTCCTTGAATGTTGATGTGCTGCATGGGGGCCAGGAGGAAGCAAAGGGAAATGTTGATTAACCATCACAGCACCTTCTAGAACATGCTGTCCTTCACCTACACGCCTCTAATGCTTTGTGACAAGCTGTCTCTTTATATTTTGCATCCTAAAGATTTGGTGTTTTGCCCTTTATCTCTTCCAGCCCGCGTGGATTTAACACCAACTTAAATAGCTCTAATTCTTTAAGCGCTGCACCTTCATGGAACAAGGACATTCTCCAGCATCTGTTTGTAGGAACCAGAGGTTGCCAAGGAAGTATAAATCCTTTCACAGCTTACTTGGATTAGGTAAACACTTTTGCACCCTCTGAAAGAAAAGCTGTGGGATTTTTCTGCTGGGGACATTTTGGATGGATGCACAGGCGTCAAGGACATCACAACGAACAAAGGGGGAACCACTCACTCACACCAATCAAACGTGTAGCGCAGTAATCAGGAATTCCTGGAAGGAAGATGGATTGAAGAAGAGCTGGAAGCACACAAACTGAGCATCTGTCTAGTCGGGGCTCACAGTCAATAAAGAGGGTGGGGTGTGTGGGCACAATCAACAGCTGCACAGTAACAGCGTGATTTCCCTTCGTTTGATTTCCATCCCACTGGAACAAACTCGGCTTTACAAACAACACTTAATAGGGATGAACTACTGCAGGAGGAAAAAACATGGTTTCTTGGGTGGATTCACACAGGTTGGAATGTGGGGATGAAAAAAGTAATAAATAATGGTAAACAAAAAGAGTGCAAACAAAGGAATGGCCGAAGAAGAAGTGAAGGACGGCACAAGGTAGCGGCATTCCTCATCTCCAGACATGCATTCGGCTGCCTGGGAGACGGGTCTGCAGAGGAGGCTGTGTCGGCTCTCTGATCTTATCGCTGTGATTGCACCTGTCCCAGACCGAATGCAGCCCCCTGGCTCCTGAGGGGATTTCTCTGTATTATCCCATATAGGCCCACACTTGAATGCTTTTTGTTTACATTAATGCAAGGAACCTTTTCAGCTGGGAGGGGGGAATTACCATACTGGGTTTCCAAAAAAGGCTGAAGTTAGCCTTAAGCAAAGAAAAAGCTGGAATGTTGTACAGCTGCAGCCGCTCACTGAGAAACGGATTACAAACAAATCTCTGTGGCTGGAGGGAATTACTAAATGACCCCCCCGTCATAACCCCAGGCACTGAATTCCTGCAGCCCTATCAGGTATCCACTTTCAGGCGACTTTTCATTGGAAGGGATCACTTGAACGCATTGTAGGAGTGAACTCCTCCACACCAGCATCTCTCCAACATCTCCCGATGAAAACAATCCGCCTCTTTGGTTCTGTTTAGTCATTCATTTATTATCTTTGCCCATGATGTCCATTATAACTCTGAAGGTTAGATGACAATATTACATTCTACAGTCAAATGACTGTGTCGCTCTCAGGTGCAAGGAGTCTGCATTACGCCACACCGTAGGCTTTTAAACATCTACATCTAATCACGCCCACTACCCACTATGTCTATTGATAGACAACTTATGAATTTAAAATATAACACAGTTGTTAAATAAACTTTAATGTTAAGCAACAAATACATCAAAACAATTAAGATTCATCAAAACATTTCTGACTGGCTCCTCTCCTGAGGGCGGTGTGAATGTAAATTAAAATGTTAGGATGACTTCTGATTGAACATTAATTTCATGATGATTGGTTGTTTGTTGCTGGAGAGCAACATCAGGAAAAATATTTTCTTGCAGATTTTGTGTAATTAGCACGGCATTGTTTCGGCCATATGCAAACTTTATCACCAAATCTCCTCCTATTGCATTTCCTCTGAGAGAAAAACATGCAGAGGTACACATGCAAACTGCAGCAACTGCGGCTCTGCACTCATTAGATGAAACAATTACAGATAACAATGGTAATGAGCTGCTTGTAGCAGTTCCTAATAAAGACATACCTTTTAATGAGGTGGGCTCTGCTGTTCACATAACTGGAATCAATGGAATAATTCTCCGTCTGTAAGAGAGAATGGAATGGGGGGGTGGAGGAGGAACAGGTGGGTTGGGAGTGGAGGTGGAATGGGAATGGGAGGGGGGGTGCAACAGAGAACGATACTTTTAATAATGGAAGCAACCAAAATAATGTTAGCAGTAATTGGCTTTCAGTAGAAATGTTATTTTACACAAAGCCCTGGTGAGCAGCCTCGGCTTTCAAAGGCTGAATCCTATTCTCTTTTAAAGCACACACACAGAGAGGCTGACTGGGAGCTGAAGAGACTGCTGTAGCGAGCACAGCCTCTCTTCTCCTCCTCACCCTCCCCACTCTCGATGCTGTGCTCCCTCCCTACGCCGCTGGTCAGCCCACTGTCTTTAAAATGGAGTCATTAGGGAGGACAGACTATCATGCAGACGAAGAGAAGAAAAGTTTCCTTCCCTTTTTTTTTCACCCCCTCTGAACTCTTCACATGTGGAAATATTAAATAAATAACTGCAAGAAAAGTAGGCGAAATTAAGAGTGCACCAGGGGAATCTTCACTCCGCAATTGCAGATAAAAAGCCTCTCAAAATATGCCTGCAAAAAGATCTCTGACCCACATTGGCGGAACGCAGTTCAAAGGAAATCTCCAGTCATTTTTGTTCAACATTCACTTTGCAGGGAGGGGGAGTGTCTGACAAGATGAGCACACGGACAGAAAAGTCAGTGTTGACTGAGCAGGTAGCACCTCCACATCTGCCGAGCATCTTCCTGCCCTGCGTGAAACATCAGAGAGCCACAGCATATCAAAGCCTCCCCCGGTCCGGAAAGAGGATATATATATGACCCTTCAGACAAAGTTTGATAAGATGCAGGTGTTTTTGCAGCAGAATCTTCACTTAAAATTCCCCCACTGCAGATTCCATCTTCTGATAAAAGCTGCAAGTCAACGCCTGACTTCCCGAGAAAGTCTGGAGAACAAATATCAAAGCCCTACTAGAAAAAAAAAGAAAAGCTCAAAAAACTCACCCTGCTGTTAGGAAAGGTTATTGCTGCAGCTAGAAAACTGTTGCTGATCATCAAGCAGACTACACATGTGACACAGTCATGCTGTTGAGGTTGCAGCGGCCCAGCACAGCTGTCACACTCTGTGACCAAACATATTTGGATTAAAACACAGTGTGACCACACACACACACACACACACACACGGGCCTCATTAGATGTTAATGGGGTTGAGCATTTTGAACTTCTTTAGTCTTTGCTTCCAAGGGAAATCACCCATCCCAATTGCCAAATTCATTAAAGACATAGACCAAAATATGGCGTCTAAATTTCCGTCTACGAAATGTTGATATAAATATATTAATTAATAAATATACTGATCTATTTTAAAAGCATTTCCAGTGGTCTATTAGTTGTTTGTTTTTAGCAAAAATGTCTTTCTATAGGATATAGTTTTCAAACTTCTTCAAACTGCATTTTTTTCCTTTGCTCCTGATTTATAATGATTTGAATAAAGAAATACAAATACAAAAGAAATACAAAAAAATGCAGATTTACGATTATTTTCTTTATACATGTCCTTCATCTTCAAAAAGTGTCACCAAAAAAGATGTCCAAAACACAGTTTTCATCAGATTGGGTCTTTAAAAATGCTTATATTTGAGGGCAGATGTAAAAAATAATGTGCTCGTCTGTACAGTTTATGTTTTCTGCACATATGATAACATACTTGTCTTTTAGTATTCTCATAAGTGTTTACTAAAGTTATAAGTTTATGACTCCCAATTATTTTCAATTAATTTTAGTAAGATATTATCAAAATAAGAGCAAATGTCTTTTACTTAAAACTAATGAAGCTTACAGTTAAACACTGAATAACACTGGTAAGGAGGAACAGAATTAACATAAATATTGCACCATTGTTTAGATAGAACTTTTATTTTTTTCCGTATTATTTAAGAAATCCTGACATTTACGTAAAATTGATTGAACTGAACAATTCCCCCTTGCACAAACCTACACACCAACATTCCTATAATAAACACATTTGACTGTATAGATGGGATAATGTTTACATAATTCACAAATTATGCTCTGCATATGCCTAATGTTTTGTGGCGGCTTTGTGCTCCGCTTTGATAGTGCACGCAAATTAAAACGGCCTCTTCTGCCACAGAGGCTGCGCATTCACTGAGACACTAATAGAAATCCAGTTACAAGAGGAAAACTTCATTTGAAAGCACATTTCTTGTGAAAGTCACTCTGGCTGCAGCTTATAATTGGTTTTGTTGGCATGTTCTGGGCCAACGTCGCCTGCAGAGGAAGGTGGCATGCCCTGATCTCCACTTGCTTCTGAAATAAAACTGGGCTCTTTAAAACTTGAGTGTTTGGGAAAAGTTCTTTTACCTGTTGTATCTCTTCTTCTTCAGCTCTTCAGGACTGCAGTGTTTTAAATGACAAATCTTTTTTGTTGATTGTGGAATTTTCCAAGGATACAAACAAGTCTTTTTGTGCAGTGAGTCACTTAACACTGCCTATTCAGATGAAGAATTGAATGCATTAAGTCAGGCTTCCTGTAAAGAAATGCAATGCCTGCCTACCCCCCACCCCACCCCCCGCCCCCCACCCCCCATTTTAAACCAACTTCAAACCGGAGGATGTGTCAATAAACCTTGCTGGAAGGTCAAGTTTCAGGCAAGAGGATGAGGACTGCTTAACTACAGCAAGGATGCCGCAAATGGCTCCTTAATCAGATTGGACAATGTGTTGTTGTGCTTTGAGCGGCCCCAGTTTGGTGGCCAGAGCCGCTCAATCCCCATAATCGTTGTTCCGTTTCATCTGGAAAACTGGAGGCAGGAATGCAGTCCCTGGCGTGGACGGGTGACGGATAGGTGCTGTCAGCAAAAAGTGGAGGGAGCGGCGGAGAGCGAGAGGCGGCGAGGATGGGGGGGAAATGGGTGAGAGTTTGACCTGGGAGAAAGTTGCGGTCCAGTTGCTGCAGCCTGGTAGCTTTCCACTTTTCACCTTCTGCTTCTTTCTCTCCATTAAAACCTGAGGCAAAGAGACACCCCCAGCTCAGAAAAGAAAATGGTCGCCTTGCCTGCTTTCTGCTGTAAGATTTAAATTGCCTTCCTTCCAGAGAGAAAATTACTTCTGTAGTCTGGATGCAAGTGTATTCATTGTGTGAGGGGTATAGAGGAGCACTGCAGAAGGGAAGAGTGAGGGGGAGGGCATGATGGGGAGGGCAAAGACACCAGTTGTTACACCAGTAAACACCCGACAAGTTCACCAGATGTCACACAGATAGGAAAGAAAAGGAAAGAAAAGATGTCACACAGATGCCCTGCTGGGTCTATTATTTCATGGCGTGCACAGCAAAGAAGTACATTGGGAGGGGGGAGAAAAAAGCAAGCTGGAAAAAAAAATGCATTAAGTATTGACAAATGATTTAGCAACATGCAACTTAAAAATAAATGCAGCAACCAGCAATACATTTCTTAAGAGCTCAATTTATAGCCAGACCTTATTTTTCTTCTGTTGTCGTTTATTGATGTGCAGAAAATGCATCCCGGCCAAAATTTAAAAAGCACATTATCAATCCTTCAAGCCAAGTTGATATTTGAAATGAATCGTATCTAATGCAGCTGTGGGAGGGAGGAAAAGGGGGGGGGTTCAGCTGGAAAGAAAAACTGATTAGGGGAGATGGTGGCTTGTGTCTGTCATGGGTGCAACTTTTCAGAGTCATCAATTCTGCTGACAGAAAACATCCAGCCGTGGGTCTTGTGGACAAAGGATGCCAGACTAAAATCCACTGTTTAAGCACACAGAACAACAGACGAGACAGAATCAATTAAGACTGTCAGATCAAATTTGGCTGCTTCGGTTTGTGTTTGAGCAGCAAGAAAGAGCGCCTCGTGCCTGCAGAACATGGACACCCCTACCCACCGTCTAGCTGTCCATCCAGGAAGGAAATGTTGCCCTTATGTTTCTCGTTATGGCTTAACAAGGGGATAAGGAGGGAAAGACTTGAGGCTCCATGGGATAAAATTGGTTTAAAAAAAAGGATTCGGGAAAATCTAAAAGAAGGAGATGAATCAGAAAAGCACAAAAGACTTACAGGAAAAAAAGGGAATGCGAACATTTTTGTGTTCCTTAAAATTCCACTCCCATCATCTTTTGATCTATTGTAAAAATGTTCCAATTTATTTTGTTTTAATTATGCCTTCCCACACTTCTCATTGTTCCTTTGTGTACACTGTCTCACGCTAGCTTACAGCCCCTCACACTCCCAACCTCCCATTACTGGTGCAACAAAAATGGCGAGCACTATTGGAGTTATGCAGCTGTACAGTTTTGAGCCAGATGCCATTTCAGAGGAGGAAAACAAAGACGTACATGGATCTATTCGCCTGCAAGTGGATGCATCGGAATGGAGAGGAGCAGGGGGCTTCTACATCACAGTTACAAGCTTCTTCCAAATGCATTTTTTGTCTGCTTCTGATTCACAACAATGTGATTAAGGAAATACTCAGAAATGCAATTTTGAGCCTAATGTTTTTTAAATATGTCCTCCATCATGAGAAAAATACCACAAGAACACGTTAAAAACACTGAATACACCAGTTTCATTTGTCTGTAAGTGTCATTTCAGCAACACGAACGTGAGTAACTGACTGTAGTTAAAAGCTGAAACGCTTCTCCTTGAGCCTCCTGCACGTTCACGTGGCTCCACACACATTTTCTCTTTCCTGATTGACAATAAGCCGGCGCCTGGTGTCCTCGCCTCTGGGTCTGCATCCAGTGGCGTCTCAGCGCAGCTCACATCATAACACCCACCACCGAGATGCATTTCATGAATCCCCCTAAAAGTGTTGGGCGGACTCGTGCTTTTGTTCTTTTGCAGTTGATGACCATCATCACCACGTTCAAATTGATTAATAGATTTCCCAAAGTCCTGCTGCCATCTGCTAGATTATAGATTTCCCTCTTCCCTTAGCAAGGGCGAGATCCCAGAGGGAGGATCAGTGGTAAAAAGGGTGAAAGAGTGCCTGAGGCACAGCCGTAGTTGTGGATGGGATTACATTTTCTATTTCTGCCTCCCAAAAGAGGCCTGGTGTGATGAATAAAGAGAGTTGTAACCATTTAATTTCAACCGGCTCCTCTATAAACTCAAATTATATCAATTATGACAGAAGCCTATGAGTGACAAATAACCTGCCACTTTCTCTGAAATATTCCGCTTCAGCACCCATAAGCCCAGCCCAGTCACACATTTAGAAATCAATCATAGTGTGAATGTGAAGAATCCTGTGAGTTTTTAAAGTCCCACTCCGATTATCTTTTGATCTATTGTTAAAGTGTTCCCATTGGTCTTTTAATCATCACGATTAGGCAGAATTCAAAAACCTGTCATTTTCTTGGACATCATTTCTGAAGAGCTACAGTAGTTCCTTAGACATTTTCATCATAAGTTTTTATTTACTATTATTTAATCAGGAAAGTCCCATTAAGATCCATCGACCTATTTTCCGAGGGACTCCTGGCCAAGAGGCAAAAAAGTTACACACACCCTAGACATTTCATACAAATGCAAAAGACATTAAAAACTAGAAATATTTCATTTCCAAGTCCTTCATGATTGTGTCAAACTGGTTTCTAGATATGAGATTTGGAAGTTGAAATGTTTTTTGTAGAGTTTTGAGACGGATTCCAGCTTAGACGAGGAAATGGACATGGATAGACATGGTCTAATTGTGGTCTGCCGATTGTAGCTTCTATGTAACAGTTACAAGCTTCTTCAAACGGTATTTTTTAGTCTGTGCCTGATTCACCAGGGTTTGAAATACTTATAAATGCAATTTAAAGCTTCATTTTTTTCATATATGTCCTCCATCCTCAGAGAAAAAAATGTGTTAAAAACACAATTTCCATCAGAAAGGGGCTGTAAAACACATTTTACAGCCCCTTTTGTTTTCTGCTGATGTTTAAAGATTATCACAATTGGGGAAAAAATGCACTCTGTGAACTAAACGTTACTATGAGGTCTCTGGGGTCCCTGAGTACATATGTTCTGTATTGTATGAGTGTTCTCATTAAGCGCTTTACTTAGATACAATGAAACAGATAAATGAAACTTAACTGCACTTCCTGCTTGCATTTCCTCTCCATTTTCCCTGCCTTCCTGTGTGAAACTGAGCAGAAGTCTTTCCATTCACACAAAAACAATCAGCCCTCCTTCAGTGGGGAGCGCAGCTGAGGTTTAACGTCCGCTCTTTTGCTCCTCGGTGCATGTGGAAATCTGCAGATCATGCTGCCGACTATTATTGTGAGGCAGAGACAACAAGGCAGACCGGTCTCCACGTCACTCAGGACTACAGGCTCCACAGAAGTCCTGTTAGTAGAGATGTGATTAATTATACATACATTGATAGAAACAGCTTTCATTATTCATGAGCTTCTCAACGTCAAAGCTATTTCCTTCTCTTTCAGCATGATGAAAAGATTTTAAATAATAGGGCCCGTTTGCAGACGTCTGCATTCCGCTGGAGACGGCTGACGCTACAGAAGCTTTAGTCTGAGCCGCTCAGGCCCAAACCGCTGCTGGCCACACTGCATTTAGGATTTTTTTTGTTTGCTTTGTCTTTGTCTGCTGCTTTCAAGTCTTTCTCATTCAGTTATAGTATCCATCAGAGAAAAATAGTGCTTCAACCGGAGAGGATAGGCTGTCATTAAACACCTGTTTCAGGTTCAGGTCTGCGCACGCCTTCAAACTGATTCTCACCGCAGATCAAACAGAAGACGCATGTGTCTTCGTGTCATTAGAGTTTATGGTTTAACATATCCAAAAGAGGGGCGGGAAGAAAGAGATTTGATTATCCGCTCCGTTTCCCTGAAAGAAATCAGCTTACCTTCCTTAAAGCCTGCAGAGCCCAATCAAACTCAAAAGCAGGAACTTCCCCCTCCAGGCGAGCCTTGAGGGATTTACTTTAATTTGGATGTCAGAGTCAAAAGTTTTCATGCTCCTCTCATCCCAAAATCCGTTAATGTGCATATGGCGCCATGCGAGAGGTAGGTGGTCAAATGCTTTTCTTGAGTAAAACTCGGAAATGTCAGGAGAAGAATCTAATCCAGGTGGGTTTTGTGGAGTAACATGGATGTTTTTAGCAACATAAGAGAGAATTACTAGATAGTCGTTTATTTATTTATTTATTTATTTTTATTTTAGTTGTGGCCTACATTAGCCAGTGTTGAGGGAGGGGGCTGTTAAATTGGAGCAGGAGATATTCCCAAAGGTTTCTCTTGGATCCCCTGGGCCAAGCCTTAAAAATAAACACTCAGAAACAGTGCAGATTATGTAAACACATTCCCCTTAAATTGCTTACACGAGAGCAGCGACTGAATAAACAGCATGACTTTCAGTTACTTTTGAAATCAGTAAGCAGGGAATTAATTTTTAATAAACTCGGCGCACACCAGGAAAATAAAAAAGGAGATGAAATAAGCTGTGCAGAGAGCAGATCTTCTCACCCTCTGCAGCATGGAGGAGTGCGGTTGAGTGAAATTTGTCTCAGCAGCTTAAAGGTGGCTGCCACTCACACCCGTGCAGCTGCAGTCTCTCCCCGTCGCATGTCTCTTGTTTTTTCCTCTCCTGCGCTCTGTGACAAGGCATCTTTCCAGACATTTTAGTTGGATGGAGATTTGCAGCAGCTCATTACAGACTAGGAGGCTCTGTGAGCCGATGCAGTCACTTGGAGATGGATTGAGTGGGTCTGTTTATTGACATGCCTTAATCTGACACTGGGTAAAGGGAATGAGTCACCGCCTCCAGACACACAACCACATCTCAGCCACTCCAGCAAATAGGGAGGCAGCACCTTGGATACAAGTGGAACTTCATCAGCGCTCATTAATCCAACAGCCCCAGGCCACTCGCTCAAACAAACCATGTTTGCACTGACTGGATGGAGGGGTGATGGAGCTCTTCATGGACATGTGTGCAGGTGCTCACGCCTGCATCACACACATGCAAAGTTTTCAGGCCCCCCAATCCTCACAAACTCCCCTTAAACACAACCAAAAGCTATCAAAGCTTTGGTTCAATCAAAGCTTGGATCCAGGGCTGGATGATGCAGCTCAATGCCAAAGAATGCGCCACAAATCAGCCCTTTTTGCTTAAAAGAGCTTCAAGCTTACATCACAAGACTTAGACTCAGAAACCTGGTGATTTTTTTTGTATCCTGTTTGCTGATGCTTTAATGTGCAGCACATCTGCTGCTCGTATTTAGGACGAACCTTTCAGGCTGTTGTTGGTGGGATTGGCAGTGGAGTATTAGCTGCTCACAGATAACTATAGCATCTGTAAAGACTGCTTATTAACAGGAATGTGCCATCAGAGCAAGGCAAAAACAACATCCACTGCTTGTGTGGAGGGGAAACAAGACACCACTGTTCCATGAATCCAAAATTGAAAAATAAAAAAAATGCAATTGCAGAGAAGAAGAAATTCACAGGGAGAGATTTCTGTGCACACACAGACAGACGTTTGCGTGGTCGCAGCGGGGCAGAAAGTCTGAGGGCGGCCGGCTGTTGTCTCGGTCAGGGACTGGGATTCTGGCAGCTTGAGAGCAGGGCCAGTGGAGAGGGGTCCAGATGCACTCATTCGTAAGGGAGGGTGAGGGGGTTTCAGCTGCTGAAACACACAGGGATTAACCGCTTTGACATTATTTAATTTAATTTGTGGTAGTAGGCCTGTCTTTAGGGGGAAAACATGGTTTTTCACTGCGGGGGGATAAGCAAGGTAAAAAAAAGAGAAACTAACAGGCGAGGGATCTCTGTTCCTCTACAAGAGGCTGCACTTCTAAATCTCAGTCAACCAGTGACAAACACTCACACAAAGACACACAAAGGCACACAAACACTCACTTGAGCAGATATCTTGTTTCTCCATAATTACAATCATATCATCAAGTCCATCCAATTGACATTCATTTCAGACCCCGGATCCACCTGATTTCTTGAAATGAAGATCCTGAATCCTTTTGTTCTGCCTCCATAAACAACATGTAGTAATTTTCTGTGCTTATCAAAGCTCTGCTCTGTGAACTCATCTGCCTGCGCTGCTGTGTGTTGCTAACACTCACGTTAAGCTGTTATCTAACAAGAACATATCTCAGGGCTGGATGTTTATCTGTTCTGATACAGATTGGTGGGGTTGTCTTTGTCTCAGTGCTTTGGTACATAATATTATTTGTCTTTAGTTATTTCATCATTTCTGTCTCAAAGGCTGATCCAGTTTGATGTCTTACATTGGAAAAATGCCCTTTTTTTCTGTGTAGCCCGGGGCATTTATTGTGCTTTTACTAGTAATCTGGAAAAAGAAAAATTCAAAACACAATCAAATAATTTGGGTGTTTTTAGAAAGAGGGTTTCCAGCAAACCCAAATCCAAATATCCATCCTTATCTGTTTTCTTCAGTTATCACATGTTTAAAGAAAGTAATCCAGTAATGAGAAACAGAAATCACATTTATGAGATTTCTACATTCTGTAGAGTAGATTTCTCCCTATAAACGCAATATCTCCTGGCACATTTTCATGATTGTCTCATTAATTTATCATTCTTGAACACCTGCACGTGTGAAACTACTTTGGGAAACAGAAGTCATGCAATCAAGAGGAGTGTGGGGTATTCAAGGAAATCCCCATTTCTGTTTTTTGCAGAGTAAAAACGTGGGGGACAGTAGCAACATATTGCCTTTTTTGGAGCTACATTTTAAGGGCATATTCAGACTGGAGAAATCTGTTGTTTTGGACCGAGTCCACTTAATTTGGTCTGGATCGTGTCCTGAAGATTTCGTTTGGTCTGTATTCAGACTGGCGTCTATGGGAGATTTCTGTTTTGGACCAAAGCTTGTAAGCAAAACCATGTGACTAAAGATCTCGTCAGTCATTGGCTGGTCAAAACAGCAAGAGAAAGTTGGAGGGGCGACACTTTAAAGTCCTCATTGGGATAATTACACTTATCAAAACTTTATATTTCGATTACTAGGTTTGAACGTCAGGAACAACTATTGTCTGTTTGCTGAAAGCAAAGAGTATTTATTACTTGTTACTTTAGTACGGTGGAGACATGCTGCAAGATGGTTACTGGTAGGAAGACATGTTGTGCATGCTGTAACTCAGAGGATGCTAGCAGCTGAAGTACTACAGTAAGGAGATGTCGGGTATGAATGTACGCTCAATGTTTATGACATATAGCTTGTCGGAAAAACAACAAGCAACCTGGATCACTTTAAAAGTTGTTAACCAGCCTGCATTCACCCCACCACATTTCAATGATTTGCTGTGTCATCATTGTACTACAAGCTACAAGCTAGCTTTTAGGATGACATCACAGCAGCGTGTGCCACGCAACGAGACACAGAAAAGTCTCAGAAACATTTTTAGCTGTGTTAAAATAAATGTTCGAACAAGTAAACAGCTGAACCAGTCATTTCCTCTTTGAAAACACGACCGTCAATGCTTCACATCTGTCCGCAGCTCGCTGGTCGCTTCAATCCTAATTTGTTTACATCACATGACCTCCGGCTACGATGACTGTTTTGGTCCAGTTAACTGTTGGCATGGAGGAAGCTCATCTCAACTGCCTATTAACCATCTGTTTACGTCAGAGATGGGCACCTAAAGCTTCGAGAGCAGTATTCCTGCATGTTTTCCAACATAAACCTGCTCTGGCATGTTCTAATTGGCTGGAGACACCTGAACCAGGTCCTGGTTTACACGCTCTCCTGCAAGCTTACAGCCCTTAACGACCCCAATCAAACATCAGCTGTACAGTTGTGAGCCAGATGCCAGCTCAGACGAGGACAACGAAGACATTCATGGCTCTATTTGTCAACAAGTGGATGCATCAGAATGTAGCAGAACAGGGAGCTTCTTGCTGTAGTAGCTTCTATTTCAGGCCTATAAGCTTTTCCGACTGCATTTTTTTGTCTGATCCAAGTTCATATCAATTTAATTAAAGAAATGCTCAGAAATGTAGTTTAATTCTTGATTAAATATGTTCTCCATCATAAGAAAAGTGGTACAGAAATGTGATTTTTCAGACTGAATCTTTAAAGTAACAGGAAGTCTAAAAGTTACATTCAAACACCAAGATCCATCATCATGATTGTGCTTTTAAAGTCAATTTATGATCTATCCAAATGCTCCCGGTCATTCATATTTTTTGGACAGGTAAACAGGTTTAATGCTGAATATATGAGGAAAAAAGGGACCTTTAGTGAGTGAGTGGGAGCCCAACATGCTTCCAGACTATTTACTACAGCTCTATGAAAAATGTCGGCCATCAGGAGTCAAGTTTTTTAGCCAGAGCCTGCAGTCATGAGAAATTCCCCTTCCTGTCTTGAGCAGGTGGCACACTGTGAAAGGCGGCTAATGCATCATTCACCAGAATAGGTACTTTTATTACAAAACACAAGCAAAGCAACGAAAAAGAGGAACAATGAAAACGTGAGTGAAAGCTTTGGCTTGTCTTTGCGAGACAGAAAGCACTGTACTGCTGCAGCCTGTTCAACACTATCAGACTCTCACTGGCAGTCGTCTCATTCCACTCTCCCCCAGCCCCCTATCAAAAGATGTTACTGTGTAAAATGTCAAAGAAAAAAAAAGAGGTAAGTGAAGTAATCTCCGTCTCCGTTTTGATCGCAAGTGGAATAATTGGATACCTCTTAGGCTCATTACAAGAGTTGCCTGCCAGCCAAAAGACGGCTCCAACTGCCCCTCTTTATTCATGTGGAAGCTTTGAAAATATTGCTTCCTCTCGTTACAACTCTTTATGAGATGCGATGACTAGAGGTTCTGGTCCCCTACATTAATGGAAAATACCACAATTCCTTTGAAAATCCATCTTTTTCAGCCACCACTGTCAAACATCGATTGCAAACTGTTGAGAGGAAACAGCAACAATGTGGCCCGTTGATAATGTCATCACGCTTTATTTCTCACACTTTTCTGGCAAAGCCATTTCACTCAACTATTAAAGGTATGGCATATGTGCAACGGGTTCATTTGGATCACTATTACTAATGGGCTTGTCTTTATTGCTACTATGCTTGTAATTACAGAGACTCTAATTACAATTACCATATTACCCAAATTAACCTTATTCTTGGTTTAAATCACCCGCACTGACGGTAGCCAAGACACGCCTATGAAGAATGGCACCAATGTCCCCTCAGATAAATCCAGCATAATTAGCCGTGTGCCTTACAGGGCTTGTGTGATGGTAATAATTAGAAGTGCTAAAGCAAAGGTCATGCAAAACAATTTATGGAGGATGCAGACTGCATGGATAATGGGAAGAGAAGAGAGGCAGGGGCTCAGAGGATCATGACAAACCTTTTTCCTTTTAGAGATGGAAGATGTATGGCAGTTATTTCACCTTTACTTGCCTCATTTTTACCTGATGCACTCAAAAATATTGGAAAATGAGAGCCCATCTCAGTGGCAAGTAGACTCCCCGCTAACGCAGTTTAAATGGATCCATGATTAGATTTGAGGAAAGTGCTACAGGGTTTATGTGTGAACTGGTATCAGCTGAAATCGATTCGCCGCCTTTGAGGTGCGATAGCTGCTGCATCGCTCCGCTCTTTCATGTGTTCATCGGCTGGAGATCACTGCCTTTGTTCAAACATTCGGCCATTGCTGATAATTGTGAAAAACATCAAGACGGAGCGCTTGAGATGCTCTGATCCACCCAGCTGCACAGGTTAATGAGCTGAGTCAAAAATGTTGACATGCAGGTAAACAAGTGCTCACACAAAGGTGCTTCTATTTCTAAGCTGGCCCCATGTGGCTCGGCTCTATCTGCAACTCCCAGATTGCTCCTAAGCTGAGAGCTCAGGGTTTGCAGCCTGGTTCCACCAGGGATTGGCTGCGCTCCCTCACCTCACCACCATTGCACCCTGATGAGATAAGTAACAACCTCACACTCAAATATAGCATCTCCAACAACACATATTCTTATGTGAGCTTGTAGATTGTTCTTTGTTCCCCGCTGCAACACAACACCCCTCCCAAACTCCCAGCACTCAATACAACACTTCTGCAGCAGTGACTGATACAAACAACTATAAACTGGTAGGATAAACTCTTTTTCCAGCTCCTTAGCTGTGCAGCATGTTACAATCTTACTCATTTTTACAGATTCAGACTTTATTTATTTATTTATTTATTTTTAGGAGCATTTGAAGTCCCGTTCCATTCATCTTTTGCTCTATTGTAAGAGCGTTCCCAGTGGTCTTTTAATTATAATAAGGTTGTTTTCTGCCCAAATTTCTAGGGCATGTTGTTTTCCAAGACATAGTTTCTGTAGAGCAGCAGTAGTGCTTTAGAAATGTGCCTCTGATTTGTGGGTGGAACTGTTGGTGCAGAGTGAGCCTGCCCCCATTTCCCATCAGATGCAAAAGAATGGAGTTGAGGAGTAAACAGCATTTTTTCATTTGCTATAGAGTCACAACAATTTGAATGAAGAAATACTCAGAAATGCAGTTTTAATCTTAACATTTGTTAAATGTCCTCGATTATCAGAAAAATGCCACAAAACATGTTAAAAACACCAAAAACACTGTTTTCATTAGAATGGGGTTTAAGTACTAGTTCCATGGGCTTTTATTTAATATTTGGTTTAAGAAAAAAACACAAGCAGATTAAATTTTTACAGTAGTCTTTTGAATATGAAGCTTTAACCACTAGACAGTTAGTTTTTTAAGATTTTTTCTTTTACTGCTAAGACTCGAAACAGGGGGTAAAATTCAGCCTGAATCTGTCAAAAAAGGAAAATATCCCACACGGACTTTCTTAAATCTTCCTAATACCATGTTATGCTTCTTTGTTCTGCTAAAACGATAAAAGCAAGAATATGCCTCCGATCCTGGGCAGCTACAGAAGATCAACCTCCCTAAAAAAAAACGAATTCAAAAAATACAATTCAGGATCACAGGATGTGAAACCAATATTTTAACCTGCACTTAAAGTTTTTCTATAATTGTCACAGGAGATTCCATTGTTTTAAGGTAGAAAATAAACGCGAAATTGCCTTTAAATAAGGTTAATATCGTATTCTTGTTACTTTGGCAACTTAATCTCGACTTCAGCTCAGATTTTGATGCTCAAGCAGCATTAAATGTATATTTTCTAATTGCCCACTGCTGTGGCGGAGCTAGAACTTTTTATATGGGGCGGCAGGAGGACGGCAGAAGACTTTAGAGGGGTGGCAAATGAGAAAAGAGGAGAGGAAAGCCTTTCCAAAACTTGAGGGGACCAAGATTTCTTTTTAAAATGTTGCTTTTCTTATTTTGCAACGCTTTAATTAGCTTGTAATGACGATTTTTTAGTCTTTGTGAATATTGATACTACTATTGACTTAAAAATAGGGGGGCAAAGCATTTTGCTTCGGGGGTTGACCCACTTAAGCAAAAGCCTCTGTAAAAAAGAAGTTGTTCACAAATACAAGTAATTCTTGCATACCAGGACAAAACTGCAGTTAATGTAGCTGTTTTTGGTGACGACGTTCTCTGGGCGGGGGGTGAGACATGTGCAAGGATCCAAACGTCTGTGGATGCTGGGTTCAAAAACCATACACTCTGATTATCACTGATCTACAGTCGTCAAAAGCCTAATCTCCGGGACTCGTAGCCACACTGGTCACACTGGGTGATGATGACGGACCGTCCTGCCCCCACATCTCTGATGTCCCGTACAAGTGTTGAGGGAAGCAGAGATAAGAAGGCCCTTATCCTTTTAAATACACTCCCATAATCCAACGGCTGGGGGAGGAGGAGGGAGGCTTCATCTTTAAGGGATTTAGTCTGGATTATAGCTAGCCCTCCAAATTAAACCAAAAGTCAGTTTTCTGCAGTTGCTCATGGAAGCTGACAACTGGCTTGTTACCAGCGCTACAAACAAGGCGAACGCTAAAGGTCTATAATTAGAACGTTTTCACATCCAGCCACCACACGATTGCACAAAGGAGCCCACAGCTAAACCCGAGCAACACCTACACATATTCCATCATTCTCTCCCCTTTCACTTTCCAACTGACCTCCTGTGATTACACTCAAACTGTCTTCCATGTTGTGTACCTGCGGTGCGCTGCCAACCAGCTTAGAGGCAGACAAGCTTCTCAGCCAGTGCAAGGCTGCTCTGTCCCTGTTGATGCTGCTTCCTTCAGCAAAACAAGGCCAAATCTGGGGCTTAGAGACTAAAATAATCATTACTGGGTAGGGAACAAATGAAAAGTCACGATGTTGCTCTCATGCATCCCCCGACCCCTTACTTACACCATTGCTGTTTTGTCTGCTGGCCTCTTGCACACACACAGAACGAAACCGCACATTACCAATTAGACTAAAAAATGATTTAAGATTGACACTAAAACAAACCCATAGTCTGATTATTTTCTGAAGAAATTAATGCATTTGGCCTTTTTTCAGACTGGCAACCTAACAAGGGTCTACCCCGCCTTCACCCAACAGTAGAGGACAGACTCCGGTAACCCCATGACCCCAAAAGGAATTCAGCAGGTTAAAAAGATGGATGAATGCATTTAGAAAATAACAACATGAGGGATATATTCTTATATAATTAATTATATAATTATAAAGACAACGATAACCACTACAGAATCAGCGCTAGCAACCACCAACTTCAATTTTAGTACAAGGAATGATGAAAACACGTTTAAAGTCTTGCATGTTTTTTCGAGTCCAAAGAAAATCCAAAATCTCAGTTTTACAAAAAAATTAATAGACAAAAAAAATGTAAAAATAATGAGCTAAAATTCCTTTTGTGTGCATGTGCAATAAACATGTGTATTATACATGCTGATACATTACAGCTTGTAGTGATGTAACAGTCCCTGAACGAGATAAAAGCATTATGAGCTCAGCTCCTTCGTGACCTTTCCGCTTTGCTCCCCAAAGGAGAAGTCAATCTATGTTATTAAAGCACAAAGATTACAAGAAATCTTTGCTTTAACAAGCACAGACACAATGCCGTCCCCACTCGCCAACAAACCTGTACGGGGAACGGCTAATCTCGCACTGCAGAGGATGCTGGGGAATGTGCTGCTCAGAGGCCGAGCACTTTTCATTCATTAACATGGATCCCCGTGATTCGCTATGTCAAGACACAGACGTGATGCGAAAGTCAAGGACTGATATCTTTTTGTTCACCACAGACAGACAACCTCTGTTGTTTTCTGATCTTTCAAGGGGGCGCCGTGATACGGGGTGAAGTCTTTATCAATCCTCTGGCTGAGCAATAATAAATCCTATCTCTTAAAGTGTTTTAAAATTACAAACCCAATCCAGAGTACATGTAATCTATTCTCCAGCACGTTTTCTTGTCTTTCTATCTTGACCTGGTATTACAGAAGCAAAGAAATGCTTTCCCACCTTTCTGAAAACTAGATATGAGTGTAAATAACATGCTTGCGTCCTCTGTGAAAAGCTCTAATCCCGGGAAACAAACCTGAGAAAAAAAAACAGCCCTCCTGAATTGTTCCCAGGAAAACTACATAATCAAAATGCAAAATAGCTCTTGATAGAAAAATGAGCTGAGTTCCAACAACAAATCCCCCACAATGAACATCAGCAAATTCTCCCCTGAACTTTTATTTGTATTCAGTGTTTTCAGGGTTTTAAATGCAATCACAGAGCAGCCGGGGTCCCATCAATGAGCTATTCTGATTCCTGTCAGGCCGAATCAGACTTACTGCTCAGAGGTTTACGGACATCATGAATGCCAAAAGGAGCCACACACTGAACCCATTAAGGGGTCCCACCATCTCCTCAGACAGGGGGACAATGGGGACGGGAGAGGAGATAAAGGGGGCCAATAGCAGGGGCGAAGGAATGGCTGATGCTGATGGGGCAGAGAAGAATGGGAGAAAAGTAGAAAGGAAAAGGCTCAGGCCCAAGACAGTGGCCACACAGGGCACAGGGAACAGGGGAGGGGGCTACACTCAGTCATAGCCCATTAGGCTGGCTGGGTGAAAATGCTACAGCTCATTACATGCTTGCCTCTGTTCTGTGGATGAACAATGCACAATTATGCTGCCCTGCTGCTCCACTAGCTATAGTGCTGCATGCGGCTGAGGCGGCAGATATCGCTGCCGGCCTGCCAGCAGCCGCCGTGCTCATCAAACAGAGCAGACATGCACTTCCTAATGCAAATCCAGGTTTATGTCTGGAAACAAAAGCACTGTATGAAAGCTGGAATGAAAGGTGAGGAGAAACAGGGAGACTACCCTGCTGCTGGAGTGAAGAAAACAAAGGTATAATGCAGTATTTGGGCTATTCACACAATGACGTTTGCTCTCTTTTGTCTGCAGCGCTCTCTTTAAAAAAAAGGTAGACACGGAACAAACAGAGGATTCTTTTGTTTCCCGGCGGATTAAATTTAACTTATAATCGCCGCAAAGCAGGTGCCGCCCAAATTTACAGATCTAAGCAGAGCCAGCCTGAAAGCACGGCACACTGCAGGAATCCCAGGATTCATCTATCCAAAAGCAAATTGGTACCCCTCCGTTGTTTTCCATACTTATGCATGCAGAAGTTGACATTTAATCTGATGGGGGAAATGCTAACTAACATGCTCCTGCTCCCTCTTTGTTTTAAGCAAAAAACAGGACACTTGGAAAGGTCACAGCTCCCCCGTGTCAGAGCATGCTGCTTAAAAAACTTTCTGCTAACAGCAAGTATTGTTAGCTTTTCAAAACTCCCTTCGCTATCGCTTTTGCAGTGCTGAGAGAGCTCTCTTAGCTACAATGTGGTAAGAAATGTGGCATCCCAATGTGCAACTATGAGAAGACAGAGAAGCACAATTACAAGCCCGATATCCACAGATTCTAATTAATACCTTTTCTTTCTGCACATTCAGATGAAATTAGTTTTGGGTACACATTGTTGTCATTAAAATAAACTTGTAATTACTTTTCTCTCATTTTGTTTGTTCTTCTTGCGTGTGTGTGTGTTGGGGGAGAAAGTGCACACAAGGGAAAAAACAACCCCCCTCCAAAAAAAGGACGGCAATTCCTTTTGTTATTGTTTTTCGCAAAAAGGGGACAAATACACAGAAAAGGCGTCTATATTTTCTTTTACTGCATGTCACTAGAAATTATACAAATGCTTCTTTTGTAATATTATAAAGCCACTGGAAGACAGGAGGGAACATTCCTCTTGACATATGCTGACTGTACCACAGATAGTATTGTGAGCCTCCACTGCAAATAGATTTCACTCGCGGTCATAACAAGTCCCGGGTTTGAGTTTTGAAACATGCAAGCTGATCTTTTCTTTTCTGCATTAATGTAAATACAGACATTTCAAACACATGAGAGAAAAAAAGAATCTGCATTAATGAAAGATGGTTTATTTCGCTTTCATTTTTCCAAGGTTGCAACTTTTATAATACCTTTGACCATTTATAAAGTATTCCACCTCCTTTTCAATGTGTTATCACTTTGTGTTATAAACTCTTTTTAGGTCGTAAAGTCCCACTTTGATCATCTTTTGATCTATTTTCAAAGATTTTCCAGTGGTCTTTTAATTAGGATTCTTCCACTTTTAGCCAAAATTTAAAAAATCTGAATTGTTTTTTTAAGGACGTAGTTTCTGCAGAGCGGCGGTGATTTTTCTTTTTAGAAATTCACCTCTGAGTTGTGAGTGAAACCTCATTCCCCCTTTCTCATTGCCCATCCATGAGCTCTCTGCCACCTGCTCTCCCACCACCCTACAGCCCTTCATACCTTGAACCCGGCATTAGAGGTGCAACAAAATTGGCGAGCAATATTCAAGCTGTTCAGCTGTACAGTTTTGAGCAAGATATCAGTTCAGACCCACCTAATGTATTTTCTACATCACAAATTTACTCTTTTTCAAATGGCCTTTTTATAAATCTGCTCCTTTGTTACATTTGATTTGAATAAGAAAATACTCAGAAACACATTTTTAATCTTAATCTTATTTATATACATCCTCAATCACGGAAGAACAAGAACATGTTTAAAACACCAAAAACACAACTATTCCTGGAGTGGGACATTCCGTAAAAGATAATACAACATATTTGTGTCAAAGAGTTTGAGCAAGAAAAAACATGAGAAAGGGAATCTAATTTAAATGGCTGATTATAGTCGTGTAGTGCTTCCACAGTTTAACAAGGTACGTAATGATGTTCCCTTTTTCACTGATAAGCATCATCATTGTATCCATTTTCTTCAGTCTATTTAGCCTTTTCTAGTTACTGGTGGACCCATGATTCTATCTGGCCAAAATCATTACAGCCATTCGTAAACTGTGTCCAACATCTTGAGACTTGTGGTACAAGACAGTTCTCATTTCCGTCTTACAGTGGTTTTCTAAAAACTGCTTTTTTCAATTTCATTTTGTTTTGAATTTTTTTTATGTGTCTTGTTGTTTTGAAATGTTTAACTGTCCAGATACATTTTAAAACATATTGTTTACATCTGATAAAAAAAGTTTTAAGATGAAAAAGTCTTTGAAACAAAATGCCAAAGGACAACTGTCATGAGTGATCGTGGGCAGCAGATTCTAATGAATTTGCTGTCCTATTTTCCTATATTTGACATGTCTCTGAAGCTTTTTATTTTTAACATTCAGATCACCATACCTCTCGCAGCCAAAAGTGTTATTGGACATTTTCTAGAAATATTTGTGTAGCTTTTATAACCCCTCCAGCAATTATTGAGGGCAGCTAGCAAAAAAACAGAAAACTTTTAAGGGAGTTATTGGAAAATCATCCAGAATTTGACATAAAACAAGTGGCATTTTTACTCTACTTAACAGTGGTGTAGATGGTGATGCTGACACTCTCACATACAGCTTCTAAACAGGCTCACAGATTTCTGCAGATGCACTTGCTGGCCAAGTCAGCTCCTTTTCAAATGATAAAACTTTCTTGAACTATAGCAATTTTACCTTTACTTTTAGTAAAAGTAGAGCAGAGTTGACCAAAAATGTAATTTCAACTAAAACAAATTGTATCTAACCACATGGCCCTGTTCTAACTTGGCGCCACTTTAAGTCTGTTAAAAGATTTCCAGTGGCGAGCATGAAATTATGTCTCACTGTATGTTTCCATCAATATATATAAATATATGGACCTAGTACACGAAAAGAATCTGGTTCATTTTTTTGTGGATTTGAGCATCTTCCAAAAGCAATTTAAGAGTGAGACAGATGTTTTCCCTCGAAGTGAGTTTGATTTGTGGAAAGCCATCTTGTCCTTTCACAAAGAAAAATACGTTTCAGGCAGAAGCCACACAGCTTGAGTAAAATTACTGACACGCCATAAAGAAACAAAAAAATATATAGATATCTGACCATTCTTCATCATGATTTACCATTTTCTTACCACATCCCTCCCAGTGAACAATCCGTAAAAATCACACGCGGTAGAGATGCACACAATGACATGTGCACATCAGACGATGTCACTTATTGTCCGTTAAGTGTTTTTGGCTGGATGCTGTGATCCTAACGAGAAAGTGGCGTCCCGGCAGACGTGGCGCCGTCATGCCACTTCATTCTGCCTCTGCAACATCAACAATGACATGCAGTGATGGGGCGTTCCAGATTAGGGTCAAGGTCATAAAAATCAGTGTTAAACTAGCACCTGGTTGAGCAGGAACTGAAAACCGTCTTGTTGAGTAATGTCGGTCCATCACTCACAGTCACACGACCGGCGGTGTGTTGAAGCTGATTGGTGGAGCCAACTAAGGACGCCACAGGGTCTATCATTGTCACGCGGTTAATTTTCTTTTGACAGACACAGCTTTATTTCCCCGTCTGACACTTGAAAAGCGCAGCGTTTCGGAAACCTTTGCCTCACAAATAACATCTCTAAATAATTAAAAGGTTCATCTGCCACTCAATCAGTGCACATCTGAAGCTTTTAGAGATGAAGCGGTTGTGTTTGAAGTGTTCCAGGAAAGATTTCCAGCAAAAATCTCCAATGTTTTCAAAGAAGAAATTAGAAATAAAACAAAAAAACACGGACTCTTTACAAGATTAAGCGCTTGTATCTTCCTTTGTTTGTCTGTCAATTTTTTATTCTAAATAAGATTATTTTTACAAAATGTTAGGAGGTGAGGACAATTATTTATAAGAAATCTTGATCTTTTCCCCTCATTTATCACTCACTTTTTAATCTGTATTTCTTTGATTACCATTTGATGACCATTAAAAAAAAGAAATCATTTCAAGATGAATTTATTAGAGATGAATACTTATAAATTCACTTAAGCCTCGTTTCCATTAAGCAGTACAATACGGTATGGTCCGGTATTTCAAGTGTTTCCATTATTAAATGGACCCATTAAGCTGGACTAAACCATACCATTTTTGGCCCCCTGTTGATTGTAGGTCCGTAGGAAAATGGGACGATCCGGTTAGGGCGGAGCTACTGTAGTTACGTGATGAAACCCATCTACTAGTGTAAGGTCGTTACGGCAAAAGAAAGAAAATGCCAAGAAAGTGGCTGTGTTCCTCTTTGCCAACAACAATCTTCTCTCAAACAACATTAATGCTTTGAATATTAGAAGTACCAAAGCTAAGTGAATAAAAAAGAACTGCTGGATGTCCTCCATTATTGTTCTTATTAGCTTCGATTTCGCCGTAGCCACACTTTTATGACATATACGCAATCGGTCTACACCACCCATGCGCCGTGACGGTCCAACTTTGAATGGAAACACTCACCTGAAGTGCCTAGACCATTCTAAACTGGATCAGACTAGACTGTATATATATATATATATATATATATATATATATATATATATACACATACATTTTTCCCCCTAAATTGATCTATTCTACCTTGTTATAAATGATGACTCACTTGACTTTGTAAAATGTCCAAGTCCTTGATTTTCCTTACTTCCAAGCTAATACAAACACTGCAAATCTGAGGAAATATACATTTATATTCATATTTTGAAAAGAATGTCTCCAGTTGCAAAATCGTGTGCATCCAGCCACAACATAGGTGCTGATACAAGTAAAAAGAAGGGGGATTTGCTTTTTTTTGTGCCTCACTGCTTTTGTTGCTGACTCTCAGTTACACTTTCCGCCAGCAGTGACGTCCTCAGCTTCCTGTCAGTCACAGGATAACAAACATCGCTGATGTTTCCAGATACAGCATGTAGAAATGAAATGAGATAGAAGCTTCGAGAAAGAAAAAAAAAGTGGCATTTTCTGGCCTGTCCTTTTGACTTCACACTACTTTTAAAATACTAGTTTGTTATTTATAGTGATTCTAAATAGCTGCTGAAATAAGGAGAAAATGCGAACTTTTTTATATGGAGACTGTAAAAGTCATGCAAACTGACATTTTTATTACCGGAAAAAAACCCCAGACATTTCAGCAGGATGCATGCAGCATCTCAAACCCATCACTGCATCAAAGGTCCCAGCAATGTTTGATTACTAAACATCTGAAGCTGAAGATTATCCTTCTCGTTCTTCCAACGCTCCCTCATAATGATGTAAATGGTTGTGTCCCAGCGCATATTTCAATTAAATGTGACAATAAAACAAGAAATATTGTCTCCTCGTGTCTAAGGGGGGGAAGATTGGCATTTTCAGCAGACGTGTAAGATGCAGTGACAGCATGACATCTATTTTGCATGCTCAATATGACACGTTTGAATGCTCGCATGCGTATTGTCCTGATGTGAAGTGATGGAAAGGGATGTGCAGCCTCTCTGGAACCACTCCCCGTTGTTTCTCCTACATCAACATCAAAACGACTTCCGCACAAGCAGAGAAAAACAGCTCGGCCGTTTCACAGAGATCTCCTGTCACATTTTTATGTTTTCATTTGTCATATTCAGCTCCCTTTGATTGGCTCAGCGAGATGGACATTTTCTTTATTTTTTGTCAAGGTTTGGAGCCGTCACTGCGGCAGAGAATGCGCTCCAGCATCATTAGGGTTTATGTAATAACAGCCCACTGAAACAGGGAGCCTGATGAGCATCAGGAGGATGAATGCTGCGGTTATCAAATAACTTAAGCCTGTGGGACGCGCTCTCATCGCAAAGTTCGGTCAACTTTTTTTCATAATTTCTCAGATTGAATCTTAAAGAGAAATCTTTTTTTAAAGCTGATCAATAAAGTAATTTTCCTGCTGTTCTCATCACATGGAGTCACAGGTGTGAGAGGCACAATTTCAAATTCCAGAAACATACTCTCGCCAAAGACTACACCTTCACTGTATAATTATCTACCTCACCAATTAAACCATGGAAGACAGCTCTATCCCCCCGGGGGGATTCGTATTAGTGCCACCACAGACAGGTCTAACAAACACCTTTTCAAAACAACAGATAGCGATGTTCAAGGAGTTATATTCTTCCACACATTCACACCGAGGATAATCCAAAATACACAATGCAAATGTAAGCATGAGGCCTTTGGGGAGACCTGTCACCGTTATCTCGGTCGAGTCTGCTGCGTTTGCGTGCGTATTTTATCTGCACGAGAAGCTCAACGCTCTGACATAAGCAGGATGCTGAACACAAACCGACAACAGAGGAGACGCTTATTGATCAAAGGCGTTAAGTACAAATAAACACAGGCTCATATCCTCCTTCCTGATATTAGTAAATCAAACCAGACGGTGATGTGATGAACTTTTTCTTAAGGCAGCGCTTTAGCAAACACACAGTGGTGGAAAACAGAAACTGGCCACTCTGATGAGGAGAAATGAATAATGGATAGTTATGAGATTGTCCTCAGGATGAAAATAACTTTTGAAAAACAAAGCAGCCTCAGTAATCACAACAGTGCAGCCACTCGTGTGTTCTAACAGTCAATAGGATTCAGGTTTGAGGACTTGTGGAGTCAAGTGGTTTCAAGCCCATGCTTGCTCATTGTAACCAAGCAATTATCAGTCGTTACACCACGGTTTGTTTGCACTATAAATGGAATTATAATTAAAGCAAACACGTTTTTTATTTTGGAGCAACATCTGTATGCACTTTGATGGCTTCTGTCTCTTGCAAATGTCACAATGGAAGGGATAGACAACAAAGACAACTGTTGTGCCGGGTCGCTCTGCTGCAGGACCAGAGATGTTCCTGCTGCGGTTTTTCCGTGAACTGCCGGTTGTAGCTCACACACACACACACATGCTGGTTTTATCGGTCCAGAGAAGAAGTGCAAAGACTGGGTCAAAGAGATGTTTGTCACCATCAAATGCAAGAAGAGAGGTGGAGGTTGCATGCTAAGCAGCTCTGGCCTCTATCGAGCCAAGAAAAAAAAATGAGGAAATGCGGTCAGGGCTCAGACACCTGGCACCGAGATTCAAGATTCAACCTCCTTATCTGCCCTCACAGCGCTCCATCAACTCCATACTTGCATAGTGATTCCTCAAAATCAATCTGCCTCTTTTTCATTAGCTGAAACAAATAAAGGCTGCTCTAATCCTGCAGCTAATGCACTTTTATTGGATGCCTCAGACACAGATGCCTGGGAAGCAGTGGCGGAGCTAGAACATTTTATATGGGGGGGGCACAAGACTTTGGAAGGCTGTCACAGAGAACAGAAGAAAGGAAGTCCATTACAGGTGAAAAAGATCAAAAGGGGTGAAGCATATAATTGCAGCTTAAGATAAAGTTTAAAAATATTGCTTTTGTTATTTTTGCAAAGCGTTAAGAATGTTGTATTGATGATTTCTTAATTTTTGTCAATAATTATGTTGATATTGACTCAATATTGACTTTTTCCTGAGGAGACAGCCGCCCCCCCAAAACTCTGCCCCTGGTCTGGATTTTTATAAATCTATATAAATTTTTTACTTTTCTTTGGTCATATCTGTGATTCTTTCTTTTAATAGTAGTGACCTGCGAAGCACCAACTGTAGCAGCTACCACAGCACCCAAGTCACTGCATGTACCTCCTGAACCTCCCACTTCTGAGTGTATGCCACCACAAGGCATTTCCCACTCTTCCCACTGGTGTTTTCCATATGCGCTTTTCATCCAGCGGCGAGGATGGGTCCGGTAAATCAGCATGCCTGTAAGTGGGTCTCATTGACCCCTCAGTATCCAGTTGTGCCTGGCTCTCTCTGAATCATCCAGTCAATATATCAATACCCATCTTGCGTTTCACGTTTTAAGACCCCCGAGTCCCTCCCCCGAGCCCCCACCCCCATCTTGTCCTCTCTGAATGTCAAATGGACATGGGACTCATCAATTACAGGAGAGTGTTCGGACCTCTGGCTTGTTTTGCTGCTTTTACGAGTGAGCGCCACACACATTCTCATGCAAACACAACTCCCCCTGCTCTCTGTGTGTCACACGCAAACATGTCCCTTTCTCCCATGAGGGAAGTGGGTCATGGACAAAAAAAACGAGGATTGTCAGAAGAATCTAAAAGAAGGCTTTATGCGAACAAAAAAAATCTATAAACTAAAGATCAGCAGGTGGGCATACACCTGTCAGCTCAAATAGTCCTTCAAGTCAAACCCTCATGGCTCCACTGAAGCCACGCATGGCATGTCGGGATAACTCAGCGGCTGGCTGGGCAGAGCAGCCACGCAGCAGCGCTGCAGCCAAATGGACGACGTACAAATTTAAGCAATGATTATTCTTTCTGTTAGCGCCTGCAATGATGTGTGGTGCAGCTGATTAGCCGAGTCAATACATCTGGCAGGTGCACAAGCTCTTGTTCATTTTGCAGTGTGCACACACAAACACAACAAAGAAAAAAAGGAAACAAGTGCAGTGAGAGGGGCTAAATAATCCACTCTGTCAGGCCTCCAAATTCTGCTTGGCAAAGCTCTCTCATCACAGGTCAGCTTCAGTCTGGGCACCTTGAAATGCCTTGAAGGATTCCACTCAACTGACACTCTTCTGCCATTTCAAATAGCTCAGCTTTTCCATCAACAACAAAGGGAAATTTCCCTGACACAATGTACTTTGGTGCAGTGGAACACTACATACCAGTAGACCCTTAGATGTGCTGAAAAGATTTATCCGGATCAAAGAACCCTAACAATGGTCATTAATGGAGGAGTAAATCCACAGAGGTAAGTGTGTCTTTGTGGCTACGCTGCATTAAATTATGGAAATCAATTTATAAATCAATCTCCCCACTTTTTTCTTCTCCTCCTGACAGCCAAGGCAGCCCAGCAAATGGATGAAGGACAGAGCACACTGGATAGTATCTCACCTCAGGCAGTGGCATGCCGTTGATGATGAGGTCTGGCTGCTGGTGACTCTGCCCTGTGAACGGGTGCTGATAGCCGTGGTTGGGAGCTGCATTGCGCGAGTTCTGGTTCTCCACGTTGAGGAAGGTGCTCTCGGAGCGCCTGCAGCCCAGCGGCAGGCTCTGCTGGTGGTAGTCGAAGTAGTTGAGCGGGGAGGTGAGAGACGAGCAACTCACCACGTTCATCTTGTCAGTCTCCTCGACGTCTCGTGGCACCAGCCGGATGTCGTTCTTGCTCAGCTTCTTCTTCTTGCTGGACTTCTTCTGGTTGCCGTAAGAGTACTCCGCCACCCTGCGCAAGTAGAAGAAACTGAACAGACTCAATAAAGCAGTGCTCTACCTTACCCACACGGTCAAATAAGCTCAACCATCATGCCAGCTGGGGTGCTCTCCAACCATAGCTGCCAGGGATGGAACGCCACACCTTGGTGACGTCCCACACCTGGCTCGCCATGGAGCTGGTCAGCCCCTGCTCGGTTGCATTTGCGTGCTGAACAATCAACATGTCACAGACAGGCTGACGAGATTCAAAACATGCCAAAACCACAGAGGCAAAGCAAAAGGCTGCAACTCAACAACACTACCTGAGTGTTCAGTCATATTCAAAACAAACACTATTTCCCTGCTTTCCTTTCAGATGCAAGCAAGCCCATACCGTACAGTAACAGAGGAGAACTGCAGATTCAGTTCAGTTTAGCTACTCTCAGTGACTTGTGCAAACTTAAAGTGAGTATTTTGACTGTAATATGAGAAAATGAGCAACACAGCCATGCTTTATCAAAGGAACCTCAGATTGGGGGGAAATGTGCACTCATTGCACAGCCTTGCATGTTTTTGCAGGAGAGCAGATGCTAAGCATTATATTGATCTCTACAAACCTCACTAGACAGATTCCATATCACTTGAGTGTTTGCATGTGTTGTATCTCTATATTAACTCCAGAAGCTGCCTTTTTTTCAAATAAGGAGCTAATAAACTTGCTACACAAGTTCTTGACTAAAAAGCTGCAACAATCCTCTGCCACACCTGAAATCTCCATTGTAGTATTCATTCTTTTTTTTCAGGCTGCATCTTTAGAGCTGCTACTGTACATTTTCTTTCCCTGTATTCAGGGAAAGAAACTGGGCAGCTGCACGAAAAATACTTGATCTCCTTTTCATTCAGCATTTTAATGCTCAACCCTGAGCTCGTGTGGAAGTCTGGGAAGGGGAGGGGGGACTTCAGAGTAAGACAGACTGACAGAGGACAAGCAATAAATTGGAGATAACTGCTCCTGGTACTCGAGGTGGCGACAGAAAAACCGAGCACATCCGAGCTAATTAAAGCTCCCTGCAGTGAGACAGGCTCACACAAGGAGAGCAAAGAACTGGGAGCAGCTCTGAATTTGTTGTTGTCTGTCACTACTTGAATGTTTGACTGACATGAAAAACTGGAAAAAAGTAGCTTTGATCAGAAGCCCATCTTTTCAAATCAAACAAGCCAAAGAACTTTTTCAAGAAGACATAATGGCTCCACAGGTCAGTCATTTACCTGCTGAGAGCTGGAAATGTATCAAGTGATCAAGCAACAACTGTGAAGGATTCGTATACATTCAAATGACAAAGTAGAGAAAAATGTTGATGCTTTCAATATTTTTACTGCTGCCAAAATGACCTCAAATCAACAAAATTAAGTCAAGGGAAAAATATGATTGTTGCTTCAGGTTAAATTTTCAAATCCAATCTATATGTAAATGTACAGTGGAAATGTGGCACAAGTGGGGGGTGAAAGCTAGAAGTGATGCTGATGAGTAAAAAGAGAATCACCATTCATGCAAAATCAGAAAAAACAATCTATCTTTCACTTTGTGGATACAAATCCCCAAAATGTATGATTTTGATGCACCTACGAGGACAGATCTAAGAGGAATGTCCATAATCCCAGCAGATTAAGGATGATAACAGCCAATCAGCCATTAAATAATAAATGTCTAGGACTGCCATTCAGTCGAGGAGGTTGAGGGGGGAGGCGTTAATTGTCCGGCAACACATCTGCAAATTGAACATGACAGTTGAACCGTCGCGTTTATGAGTCAATTCGTTACAATGGAAGGATTAAATCCATCAATCACGCCCCCCCTTCGCGCAGTAGCGTGGGCCTCAGCAGCTGATTTAAAGCAGCCGGGTTCATTTACCTCAAAGGGAAAAAGAAGGATCTGCAGTCCTCTCTTACATGCTGAATGATAGAAGCAGTTCAATGGCAACAGGCGCGCATGGGCAAACACACACATCTATATCCTTTGTGTTGTCTTGCGGGTAAAAGTGACCCACCACCATGTAGAGTCGTAGAAAAAAACACCTAAGTCTATCCTTTTCCAACTTTAAATTGCATGGCTTTTCCTACCGGAGCTCCGTCATAACAAAAAGCGATGCTTTGTTTTTGTTTGTTTATGTCTGGGCTGTACACAATTAGGGTATAAAGATAGTCTTACGGGTCATTTTTGACCTGTGAATGATAAAAGTGTTTGAACACCTAGAAGAATTCAAAGGCCACATACAAATTCTCTTTAGTTCACACACAAACCTACATACTTACACCTCATTTTTATTGTGTGCCAAAAATATGATAAAAAATGAAATAAATTGAGTTAAATTCATGGCTGTTCCCATGGAGCACGATACATATTAGATTTAAAATTCAATAAAGTTGTTGTATTTTAAAGCTTTGGTAGGTTGGGTAATTTTTGACCCGTAGGACAACTGGAGTAAGCAGACTGTTAAGATCACACAAAGGTTAAGCGTGCGCGCAGTGGAGGTGTCAGTACCTGCAGTTATATGTCCGAATCTCCTTGTTGTCCCTCTTGCACTTGACTGCCACAAAAATCATGGTGATGAAGAGGATGGCTGCGATGGAGCCCAGCGCAATGATGAAGATGAGAGACAGGTTGACAGATCCGATAGGCTCCTGTGCGTTTAGGTCTGGAGAGAGGTACACCATGATGTAGGCCGAGGCAGACAGGGAGGGCTTGCCGTGGTCCCTCGCCACCACTGTGATCTCATATGAGGATTTGGCGTTTTCTCCAAACATCCGGGTGGAGCGCACCTCCCCGTTCACCTGGTCGATTTCAAAGAAAGCCCTGTCCCCCTCCGAGATGGTGTACGTTAGCCGTCCGTTCTCCCCCTCATCATAGTCATCTGCTTTGACCTGGGTCACCATGTAACCCACCCCCACATTTCTCGGGATGGAGACCTCCGCTGTCCCGTTAACCAGCGGTGGGTTTGTCATCACAGGTGTGTTGTCATTCACGTCAAGCACTACGATGCGCACGGTGGCATTACTAGATAGGGAAGGGTTTCCATTGTCTCGTGCCAAAACTTTAAAATCAAAAGTTCTGGTGTACTCGTGGTCGAAGGATCTCATGGAGTAAATGCGGCCTGATGGGTTGATGCTGACATATGTGTTTACATCCATGTGCTTAATCTCACCGGGGACTATGGAGTAGGAAACTGTGCCGTTCATGCCCAGATCTGGGTCTTCTGCAGACACAGCCAGCAGACACGAACCAGGGAGGTTGTTCTCCATCACCATCTCCTGATAGTGGGGCTTCAGAAAGTGGGGCGGATTGTCATTTTCATCCGTGACTTTGACAACCAGAGATTTGGTGGCGCGTAAAGGTGGATTGCCACTGTCCTCCGCCTGGATGGTCAGGTTGTACGTGTCTTTCTGCTCTCTGTCCAGCTTCCCATCAACAAGTATGGTGGAGAAGCTCTCATATTCTTGCAGTCTGAACGGAACATTGCCCTGGAGCCTGCACTGCACTTTCCCGTTTGCGCCGGAGTCCTTATCTGACACCCTCACGAGTGCAATGACATATCCACGCTGTGCGTTCTCGCTGACTTCCACCATCTCTGTGTTGAGTGAGAGCAGACTGATGACAGGTGGATTATCATTGGTATCCATCACATTCACTGTGACTTTGCAGTGGGCTGGGATGGAGTTGGGACCTAAATCTTTGGCTTGGACGTCAATCTCATAGATTTGTGTGGTTTCATAATCCAAAACGCCGTTGACAGTGATGATCCCGGTTCTGGGGTCAATTTTGAAAGCCTCTCTCGTTTTCTCAGTGACGTAGCTGTTGAAGGAGTACACAACCTCCCCATTGGTTCCTTCATCAGGATCCGTTGCGTTCAGGTCTATGACTAATGTATTGATGGGGGAATTCTCCATCACGTTAACGGTATACACCGGCTCATCAAAAACAGGGTTGTTGTCATTAGAGTCAATTACCTTAATATTTAACTGAACCGCGCCTATCTTTGGGGGGTCTCCTCCGTCCTCTGCGCTGATTTCATACGTGTAATGAGACTGGGTCTCTCTGTCTAAAGATTTTTGCACAACAAGCTCAGCTATTTTTGACCCATCACCCCTGGTTTTAATTTCTAATCCGAAAAGCTCATTTGGAGTGATGGAATATGACTGCACTCCAAAGATCCCCGAGTCGGGATCGCTTGCCCCCTCTAGGGGAAACCTGGTACCAGGGGAGGCATTCTCGGAGATTTCAATGTCAATGTGGCTGGTTGGGAACTTGGGTGCGTTGTCATTCAAATCCTCGATTTCAACTTTGATCACACAGATCTCCATGGAGTTTGACATCACTTCTAAGGAAATAATGCACTTTGGGTTTTGTCGGCAAACTACATCCCGATCTATTTTCATTTGGGTTGTAAGGATACCAGCAGGACTCAGTTCCACCCATCGCGGTTCCGAATTAGAAATCACCCTTAAATAGGGGGCTGCGGTGCAATCTGAAATCCTTGCTTGAGCGCGTCCTTTGTCACGTTTCCGATCACGGAGCCGGGCTTCATCTCCTCGTTTATTCCGTATTTTAGGTTAATAACCGCCTCTGTTACGACCCAAAACAGGAGGAACACTGTAGTTATTTGCATTAATTCCATCTCCTTGCCTTGCATTGTACCTGTTGAGTTATTTCTCTGCCTATTAAAAGTCTGACAATTACGCAAACGGTTGCGCGTCAGAGAAATCTCGCCAAATTACGCACAGCAGTCATCTTATTAAAACGTCCAGGGAAATAAAAAAACTGTGTTGCTGGCAGATACCTCTTCTGCGTGTAGATCATACCATGGTCTAAAAGCTTTGATTCAAAAAAGTGATTGGGCTTATTTCACTCTTCTGCCATCCTCCCGTCTACTGCGGCGGGCGCAACACCGAGGACGACAGCTTCACAAAAACATGCTGAATCCTCTCACAGTGGAGTGTTTGGCCGAGTAAATCCGTTCAGCTCCTAACAAGCAGCAAACTGGACTTACACTTGACTCGTTTGATGAACTGTGCATTTTCAAGTTGCAGCTGAGGGGAGGGACGGAGCTGGAAGTGCGTTGAGTGGGAGATGCGAATTCCTCTGCAAGTCCACCAAAATGTTAGCCTTCCTTCCGCGCAGGATTTGACGTGAAAGTTCCCGTTCAATTCTCCGCCCTGATGATCAGTCAGTGTTTAAGTCGCAGTTTGGACGCACATCTTGTTCTGAGTGATTCATCTACAAGCTGGGGTTATACTTCCTTCTCAGAGAGGGAGCTGGACATGTCTTTTTTATTGAAAAATTGAACATCTGATAAAGAAAAAGCCTCTGCAGCGAAAGTCCGAATGTTTATTTTTTTCTTTTAAGAAGGATGCAAAAGAAAGAATGTCTCATTACATATCTCAAGTCCCGGACACCTTTTTATTTCCAGCAGATTTCGTCCCCATATGAAGTCTTCAAGCTTTACGCACTACTTAAATCCTCAGTGTCTCAGTTGAAAAAAAAAAAAAAAAGATTAGGTATCCCTATGTTCAGTACAAAAGCAAAGCACAATTTAAAAATTGGGGGAAAATATCCTGTAAAAATGAAGCCAAAAGAGGTGCCAGAGCCTACTGGGCGATCAAAACGCATTTCATGATGAGCTGCAGCAAACTCAAGCGCGTCATCTTATATCCAGCCGGGCAAATGCAGAAACAGAAATGTCCATTTCATTGCCAGTAGGTTGTCTAGTTTGACTCCAACAAGCGCTCCTCTCGCTCCGCTGGTGCACACTGGCAGACGCGCAGCTCCGAGCCGAGCGCTCCGTCTCAGGACCCGCAATCCTTCCAGCCAATCAGGGGTTACACAGGGGGGCTGGAGCTGCTGGTGGGTGGGGCAAAGTACAGCAATGAAACACGGCCAAACTACCTGTTCTCCTGCAGACAAGCGAGTCAAGGCACAGCATCTGTGCTGAAGACGGTTGTTCTGAAGAACGAGGGTCTGGGGTGCCCAAACATATAGGGAGAAAGTGGGTGTCTTTGCGCACACATTTCAAAATGTCATTTGATCAACTTTCTTTTTTTTTTTTTTTAATAGACCTTCTCTTTTTTCTCCTCAGTTTTTTTTTTCAGACATACTTTGCAGCTTTCACGCGTTCTCTGCCCTGAAATGTTTCCCATTTTTTGTCTGGCCCCGTTGATCCAAATTCGCACACATCGCGCACCGACTTATTAAAGTCCCACTGATGCGTTTGAGAGCTTGTTTGAACTGCACCACCATCGGCTTCAACACTGCAGGCGTGTGGATGGTGTGCATGGAGCAACGAGACAACATGTGAACGCAAGACTGAATATTTTTTATTTTCTTTTGAGCTCAGCTGCGTATTTAAATGATAGAAAGTTAAAATGAATTCATTATATGAAAACTTTTAGATGAACACATCACCTACAGACCGCCTGAACAGCTTTGATGAAAGAGGTAATTAGTTTGTTTCCAATGGAAGATAACATACAGCTTTATGTCACTGGCTGAAATCTTTTGGTAAGAGGGCTAATCGTGGTATGGGAGCTGACCCCCGCCCCTATCATGACAATAAAAGAACAACACATCAATTATGCTTTTGTTCCAGCTCTCTTATCTCCATGTAATTCAAGGCGACATTATAAGATGAGGGGAGTTCGCAGAGGGTAAAGTGCCCCCCTCCCACCCCCGAAAATGAAGCTCCTCAGTGCGCTCACAGTGTCACCACCACACACCCCCGTGCCTGAAATCTCACTTTTCTCATTCAGATAAGGGAGACCTGCTTCAAGCTGCCCCAGCCCTTTTTTCTGTCTTCCTCAAATGCTCGAACCCCTCACCCCCCCTCCGTCACCGGCAGCCAGTCTGCCCGACTCTCTCTACTTGCGCTCAGTCTCCATACTCCATCGGCGGAAGGAAAGGGGTTGTGTGTGGGGGGAAGGCCGATTTCAAAGTCACAAGGGTGACACCTAGCGTCGGCAGGAGCCTCTCCGTTTCTGCTTTGGCCTCACACTGCAGCATCCTGAAGAAAGAAAAAAAAAAACACACACAAAGAGGAAATCTAAAATTTCCCTCCTCTTTTACCAGAATGGAGCTTTGCAGTTTGGTCGAAATTAATATTCTGTCCGTGACATGAACAGTTCCCGAGAAAAATCCAATCAATCTTAATAATCAGAAATGATGAACTCTCCTATGTGAAGGAGAACTGCAGCTGTGCAAGTTCATACATCATTTCTTATATCTGAGAAAACCTAGCTGCTTGATCTTAGAGGGCTTTCTTTGGATGACCTTGCTGACATAAAACATTAACAACAACACGTCTAGAAACACTTGATATATTCACATTTTTGATCTATTGTAAAAGCTTTTTCATTGGTATTTTAATAGTTAACATTCAGTTTTAAGTCCAAACCAAAAAGCCTGTGTCGTATTCTAGAAAACCGTTTCTGTATAGTGGCAGGAGTTCATTACAATTTTACTTCTGAAATGTGGGCGGAACGATGCTAAAGTAAGCCTCCGCTGATATCCCATCATCCCTTTGTTGACTCTCTCTCACGTTATCTTACAGCCCCTCATAACCCCAAGCTTTCACTGACGATGCAACAAAATTGGCCAACGATATCGTAGCCATCCAGCTGTAGAGTTTTAGAAGCAGATACCAGCTTGGATGAGGAAAATAAACAGATCTATTTGTCTTCAGGTGGATGCATCAGACTAAAGTGGAGTAGGGAGGTTGTGGCTCGTTCAGTGTGTTTTCAACATCACAAATAAGCTCTTTTTAAAGCTGTTTTTTTACCTAAAGAATAAAAGAATAAAAAAGACATCCAGAAATACAATTTTAATTTAATTTTCTGTATATTTGTCCTCCATCATCAGAAAAATGCCCCAAGAACATGTTAAGAACCCCAAAACACACCATCTTCATTCCAAGGGTCCAGAATATGGTTATTGATTAAAACCTAAAGAGTAGAGGCATGCGCTTCTACATTGTCCACAGAACTGGATGTATCCATGTGTAAATGAAAATATTTTCTCTTCTCTTCCATTTTGAAGTCACGTCTTGAAAAACAAGCCAGTATAAACAAAGCCACTTGTTTGCTTTGCCACCATGCTCTCCAAGACATATTGCAGTCGCATAAGAAGCGCCGGAAGAATCTTTAAGCTCATAAATTCTTAATGTCAGCAAGTTAAACAACCATAGACAGTGACAAGGGAATTTTCATGTCCTCGGGGCTTTCTCGCGGCCATGTGTACACCGGGATGCATCGTACATTTTGCTTTTTTCTCTGCCTGAAAAGATGTTACACAGGCTTGAATTGCCAGCGGAAGTTCCCGAACAGGTGGCACTTGAGAGCAACAGTTCCCGGCAAATGTGAAAATAGACTTTTACTGCTTTGTTTTTCTTAAACTTGTATTTTTTTTACAACCTTATAGAACACAGATTGTTTCAAAAATAAATGAAAAAAAAAGGTTCTTGTGGAGTTTCAACAGTCTGTGAAGAATGACGTCCAAGAATGTTGCAGAAATGATACGCAAGGGAGCTGAGCGCCACTGGCAGAAAGGTTGGTCATAAACTACAGCAGTAATTTAAACCCATTGTGTTTCTTTCTCTCAGAGTGCTGCAATATTTCATTTATGAGCTACAGTCCACCTTGATATAACTCTTGACACTGACATTCTTCTGTTGTCCTTTCATTGATTTTATCACTATGTTAAAATCCCTAAATTTTCTGCTGCGAGTGGTGTGGCATTGAGTGTTGAGCCTCATGTTCGCTTGTCCAGTGTTTCATTAAGCTGTCCGTCAGCAGCTTCCTGCTGGACATACTTTGTCCTTGTATCCTTTTTTTGCCTTTTATCATTTGACACTTTATTTATTTGGTGCCAGTACTTCTGAAGAACCCAAGATGTATCGCTAAAACAAAACCTGTCTATCTCTCATTTCGTTGGAGCATCAACGCGATAGTCCTGTTTCCTGACACGTGAAGCTCTGAGTTAAAAGCTGAAGACAGAGCTATTTAAGTCCATGGGAATTTCACTACCTCGCATCAGTTTGGAGCATACTTGAAGCAGTTGCGGTGGGAAGCTTGAACCAGTGAGGTTGAAAGTACACAGAGAATGACTTATTCTATTTCATTTCATTTTTTTTTCTCTGCTGCCAAGGAATGGCACACTTCTCTAGTCTATCCCTGCTGCTTGCTTGCAAAGGAATATCTAAGCCTCTCTGACAGATGCTGCCGTTATCATCTCTAAGTCTTGCCTGGCTCCGGATCTTGGCCTGTGCACAGACATGGACTTACAGGAGTAGAATAAGACAGTTGGGAGAGTGGCGCACAGATTCTGAATGTCTGCCGTGGTCATCCTTCTTTCAGTTGCAGCTGAGGATGATTTTATTTTTGTGTTCCTCACCCATGCAGCTTCTCAAAAAATTGATTCCTCTTGAACACCCCTTGCCAGGAGCATACAAAGGAAGGGTAACTGACAGCTTTAATCTATGGGCTTTTCTTCAATGACAAAATGCCCTCTGCTCCATTCCACCCTTTTCACGATACAGCAATTGGTAAGAATTGACACCGTCCATCTAAGGCTTCACTGAGAGCTTATCAACTAAAAGTGAATGGGTTTTTCAGCAACCATTTCCTGATATTTCTGGCATCTGTTGTCAGACTTTGAATTCAATCATGTTTTAATCCTAATTTCACCGCAGTACCACATTAAGACCCACATGTGAGCCTATGAAGGAGAAGCTAAGCTTTCATTTAATACATAGATATGCCCTTTCTGCCTCAATTTTGCTCTTGTTCATGAGTAGAAGTCAAGTGTGTAATGTTTATGCCTATTTAACCCTTTAATGCTGGACTTTTAGCTCTAGTGTTTACATTCTTTTGACTACTGTAACTCTTCAACCATTTACGCAATTAAAGTAATTCCAGCCAATTGTGAAGTGGAGAAAAGCAGCCTTGAGCTGACGTGTAACACTTTATTGTAGTCAACGTAAATCAACTGATTCTGTCATGGAGAAAAGCGTCTTTGCTCCGTTTACCCTAGCAGTGTTGCAAATCAGAACTAAGTTGATATGAAAAGCCGCTTTTCTCCATGTCAGGATCAACTGATTCATGTTGGATGCGCAAACTGACAAAGAGTTACAGTGTGTCAGAGAGTGTGTGTTATTTAGGTGTCCCAAGCAACATCTCTAGGGTTAAAGAGTTATGTTAGAATACCTGCCTCTGTTAGGACTTATTACCCGTGAACTCAAGGGCTCTAAACAGAAACAGAAAACACAAAGACTTTGAAGAATTTAACCTGCATTCTTTTTCGGCACCTGCACATTTGTCTTTTGCATTTGGGATGGGGATTATTGCTCGAGTCAAACAGAAACTAGCATTCGGTATTAGCAGAATATTTTCAAAAAAATCTTAAAAGGTTTATCAAGATTCTCAACTTCCTGTGTTTAAAGTCCCACTCCAGTTACCATTTGATTGATATAGTTTTAATTAGCATTATGACGTTTTAGGCAAAATAAAAAAAAAAAAAAACAAACAAACTGGAGAGTGGCAGTAGTTCACTAGAAATTTGCCTCTGAGATGTGGGTAGGACTGTTGGCATGTAGCAACCCCGCCCCTTCTTCTCCTCCCCGCTGTTAAGCAAAGCAGAGTACATAGCGTACATATAAATATTTTTTCCTGCTCCTGATTCACAAAGGTTTGAATAAAGAAATACTCAGAAATGCATTTTTTAGTAGTATGTTTCTACATGTATGTTCTCTATCATAAGAAAAATGTAACAAGAACATGATAAAAACACAATAATATTTTCATTGGAGTAGGTCTTTAAAGTTGCTTTCAACGGTTGACTAGATTGATTGAGTTTCCATGAATGAAAATAGGTGTTGTTTTTAGCAGCTTTGAGATGCTACTGTTTTTTTTTGTTAATTCGATTGTGACAAAAATGAGAATCAAACATCCTGGTAGGATAGGTGCCAAACCCAAGCATAGTTATTTTTGATATTTAAATTCAAAATGTGCTTTACTTTTACATGAATCCAGCTGCTTATCATTTTCAAGCTTCATCATGGCAAAACAATTAGCACCGTGATATGGCATTTAGTATTCTATCAGTCACTTCTCTTGTGTTTGAACCTGCGAGCAGTTGAAGCAGTGCTTACTGTCCCACAGCTCCGGTTGACTATATCCTGTTTTATTTAAACATACATTAGCTCTGTACTTTCCTTTAGCTTCATCTTTCCTGAGTACAGATGGCTGCTTTTTAGTCCCTGCTGAAAACTCTGGATGGATGCATCCGACTTTTTGACCTCTCCTGCAATGTCCTCAAGATGGACACATGGCATTTCAGGTTGTGCTTTTTGCATGTACATGCTTGTTCGCAGATATCAGAAATTCCACTTTAAAGCCAACATCAGTGCTAAAATGGGGCGGCTCTTTGCATAAAAACAAAACAGTTCTGTGTCTGAGCCCACCAAACCTGAGCTGAGATAAATCCCAGCTTTACTGTTTTGGTTGAAATAAGTTTTTTCTTCACATTAAATCAAAGTAGTGTTTCTGCTTCACTGCGTCTTAAACAGAAAACCGATGCAGATGGTCTCATATCGGATCAGATGTGGTCTTTGTTACATACAGATGCAAATGAAAGAACCCTTCAACGCCGCTGTTTGGAGTTGCACGGGTGGTGGAGCTCCTGATCATCAAAAGCACCACGGTTTTAATATGCAGTTTGTTGATGTTTAAACAATTAATAATTTGTAACCCAATGACCCATTTGCCTCTGAAATGAAATATGTTTAAGAAAAGCCTGTTCTATTTACACGTAATTGCTTTTGCTGTTTGTACTGTTTGATAGCAATTAACAGACTGTGTACAGTCCTGCAACGTTTAGAGCCAAATGTGCCCTCACTGTTTATTTTTTCAGCATCTGAGCGATAAATAACCATTTAATGCGTAAAGTGCTGTTTGGATAAGTTGCTGAACTTTAAGAATCGACTGTGGTGCATGTTTGTGTAATTATCTTAATTTGAAATTACTGTACAATTAAAAAGATAGAGCGTTTATAATTGTGTCAGCATGCCAAATCAAATTTTTCTGATTAAATTTCACAAACAGGCATGTAATCAAACTTACTATGAGAGAAAGAGGGAGACATTTTGAAGAGGTGAAGTACAAAACAGTCAATATTAAGGATCCTACAATTCTGGATTAAAAAAACAAACTGTATATTACACCATAAAACAGAATTGTAAGGAAAGGGAATCATTGCATCCCTACTGCATACCAGTATATTTATTTTGTCAATCAATTGTTGCGCTACATTTAAAGACCTACTCTGATGAAAATTGGGTTTTTAAGTGTTTTTTTTTAACCACTGACATACAAAAAAAGGACAAATCAAGGTGTGACATCACTCAAAGATAATGGCTTGCCTCCGGCTCTTGTGAAACTCTTCATCGTTGTGTCCTGATACACGCGCCACCATTTCAAAATGACAGTGATTGGTCAGTGTCAGATTTTTAGAAGAACTACAGTGGCTAAATATGAGTGAGACTGTTTGAAGCCCACACCCCCTCCAATGAAAATGTTTGAGGTGGGGCCAGCGGGCAGCACATGCTTTAACTGAGGCATCTGATTGGTCAGCTTATAACTTGATTAACTAAAATAAAAAAAATAAAAAAATTGAAAAATTAAGATTCGAAAGAAGATGTTTGGAAAATGTCTCCAAGCAAGAATGGTCATTCTGAGAAGTAAAATGACGGAGTAATAGCTGTCTATTTCTCAATAGAAGTCTATGGGAATTTGACTTCTTGACTTCCTGTTTGGAAACACAAGAGGGGAGGGGTTGAGCAGTCCATTGTTTTTACAATATATGATTTTAAAATGCTTTTGTAGCACTTTTCTCATGGTGAAAGATATACACTATATTACCAAAAGTATTGGCTCACCCATCCAAATGATCAGAATCAGGCGTCCTAATCACCTGGTCTGGCTACAGGTGTATCAAATCAAGCACTCAGGCATGCAGACTGTTTTCACAAACAATTGTGGAAGAATGGGCCACTCTCAGGAGCTCAGGGAATTTCAGTGTGGAACTGTCGAAAGGACGCTACCTGCGCAACAAATCCAATTGTGGAAATGTATTCACTCCTAAATATTCCACAGTCAACTGCCAGCTCTATCCTAACAAAATGTAAGAGTTTGGGAACAACAGCAACATAGCCACGAAGTAGTAGGTAGTAGGTGGAGGAGGAATTATGGTGTGGGGTTGTTTGCTCTAAGTTCTCAGCAACGGGGAAGGGAAAGGGGGTGGGGTTGCACTGTGCAAACAGTAACGCTCACAACTCAGATGCAAATTTTTAATGAACTATTGCTGCTCTGCAAAAAATAAGTCCTAAAATATAACACAGATTTTTTGATTTAGTCTAAAAACAGCACAATTATAATCAAAATAACAAATTAAATTATAGCAAATTACAAATCAAATATGTATGATATTTTTGTTTGTTGTGGTTGTTTTGTAATACACAAATCGTACATCAAACTGGAACAAAAGCAAGACCCAAAAACCAAGGTTTGAACTACATTGTGGGGATAGTGAATTGTTGCATCCCTACTCACTATACTTTTGGATATTAATTTGATAAATTACCTGGCTTCTGACAAGATGACGCCTGATGCAATTTGCCGGAAGCGGAACTTATGCAACTAACCCAAACCCAAAGTGTTGGTAATTCTAAAAAAAACCCCAAAAAAACTTGTATTAAAGCTTAAAACAGCAAAACCATAATTGTTAGCGCTGTCAGTTAAAATAAAGGTTTTTTTCTAGCAAGTGACAGGACTTCTGGTTCCAGTCGAAGTCTTCCATTTCTGGACGTTGATCACCCAGGTGTTCTTCATTAATTCTGCCCTACTTAAAATTACATTTCCTTAAAAGCAGGAGGGAAAAAACAACAGGCCATCCTTGTTGAGCCCTATACTATGCCTGGTATAAACTAGTATACACATAGCCTAAAACAAAGTTCTCTATTTAACACATATTGATTTTGTCTCTTTAGGTCAGACCTCAAAGAGGTATCTTTTAAACACCCAAAAATTGGGGGAAAAAAAAGAAAATGAATATTTTACTCCAGCTTGAGCTGCGTTAAGCAATGTAAGATGGTCAAAATAAAAAATCTTTGAGTCAAGGTGGTCTGCTACACTGACTGCTAATCTTGCAGGTGAATGTTCTCCAGATATTGGCTGTTGAAATGATGACATTCAAAAAGTTTTCCAAAGCATGAAGCACAATGCATCTAATCACAGGCGAAATCCTTTACTTGAGATTTCAATTTGATCTGATCATCACCGTTGCTCAAAAATCAGATGTCTTTGTCAGAAGACAAGTAGACGACTGAACTGACAGCTCAGTTCTTCTAACCGGGTCAGCGAGCTTTGAGATGGTTTTTTCACTGTCAGCTCTGATTAATAGGCACACGTCGGATAAAACACCTGAAAATGTAGTGTGGTGCCTGGGTGGGACACCGTTGCCATCTGATACCATCTCCACAACATGGCACTTATCTTGTCAGTCCCTGGTGGAAAGTGTTTACAGCTGTTTTCTTGTCAAGACAAATTAGTGTGGCGGTGTGCCTTTTTTTGCCTCTTGCAGCCAAGAAGTGAACAGAGACTTGTGGTCACTGCTTTTCTTTGGGTTGATGCTTCTTGACCTTGACAAATGCCAGTTTTAAATAAATGTGTGTGAGTGTAGCTGTGTATTTCTGACCCGGGAAGCCAAGAAGATGAAAACATATTGTCAGGATTTTACCTCCTCTCTAATCTGCCCATCTAATCTAATATCCAAAAATGTTTTTTGAGCGGATGGGTCTGGTTTAGCCGTAGTAATGCTCTAAATCCTTACTAGCCTGACTGGACTGTGGACTTTTAAAGCACTGAACGAGGTTAGATTCTCATCCCACCACACACAAGCACACCACACCAATCCTCTTTGCCTGACAGTGACTCTTTTTTATCACCTAAAACAACAAATGCTCATTTCATAACTAACAGAAAGACCTCAGGGAGATGGTTGCAGTGTCACCATAATCAAAGCACTGCTTTTTTTTGTTTGTTCTATTTTTTTTCCTGCTCTGAAAATGATAGTGTAGTTAGCAAACCCCAGGAGGGTAAGCACAGCCACCCCTGTGGGCACTCGTATGCCATATGTGGGATGGGAGCATGAGAGAAGGTCGCATTTATTGCTTTTAATATAATATGCCACCAGTGCATTGGTGGTAATGAGGACGATGCCCTGTGAACGTGCCAGTTGAAAATGTTACACTTCATCACCCTAATACCAGGCTTCAGGAACATTTGTTGGCACCAACTCCATAAGGCAGACTGCAAATTATTGGGTCTAGTTATTTCAGCATTAGCTTGTCAACAGCTCATCTTCATTTCACAGCTGAACCATATAAACAGAGACCCTGAATGCTATGGCTGCTTGTGTTGGAGGCAGATAGGAGGTGGGAGTGTGTGGGTGTAAGCACATCATATTTTTTTTTTTTTTTGTCTGCACCACTGCGTGTGGTTGTGCGCTTGCATGTGCGAGCGTCAGCATGTGTCGAAGAGGCATTCTCCTCAGATAGATATGAATTCAAAATAACAGACACAAAGATAGAAATAGAGGAAGAGAGGCAGCAGGCATGAGCAGGAGAGAGGCAGGAAATAATCTCATGCTATGTTATCCCCTGCAAAACCTGACAAACCACCCCCGAGACTGATCTGGCTTAGCATTCAGTGTGGTTAGGGGCTTGTTTGTGCTCCCATGATTGGAGCAGGCTGGCTAAGTTGGCCTCATAACAGTCCAGTCACAGTGGAGCCCCAGTGGAGTCACTGCCTGAGAATGGCAGCCCTGTCTCTATCTGGTGAGAGATATCAATAAAGGCAGCAGTGCAGTCTTCCCTGAGGCTGGATAGTTCAAATTCTCCCCACCCTGAAGGACGATTATTAATTGTCTCCATGTTCCATGTGGTCCACTTGCGCTACATGCCGTTTTCTTGTTGAAAATTTGGAATTCCAGGCATGTATCCCAGAATGCAATTAGTCCTCTGCCATTAGATCAAGCGACACATGTCTTCTTGCCTCGTGCCTGGTCCGGAATTATGGTGACGGGAAGGAGAAAAAAAAGAGAAAGAAATTAGTATGGAAATGAGCTGTCTTCAATGCCTTTGGCGTTAAAGGTGGTGTAAAGTGCTATGGGAGGTTGGCAGCTCCTGTAGCAAAAATCTTACAGAAAGCACATGGATACAGAAGGATTGACTCGGGAGACTAAAATCCCTCTTTGCAATGAATGATTAAGGAGATGAGACTTGAAAGGCGCATCATGCTGTTTAGTATACCCTAATTGTGCGCTCAGTACAGTGCGGTCTGGGTTAAGCAGATTGTATTCTCGCTCGCAGACACACAGACTCTTTTTTTTAAATCCTTGTTTGGTTGCAGATCCTTTACATTTTAAAAATAAACGTATTAACATTTGTAACCTTATAAAACAAGCCAAGCTCCTTTCCACACTTTTCTGAACTTCAGAACAGTAATGTTTGTACATGCTGCAAGGAATCATTTAAAATTAATAATTCTTTTTGTATCTTTTTAAAGCTATCAGATTGTCTGGAATTTCCCTTTGAGACATCAAATGAGTCCCAACCAAATCATTTTAGTCTATGTGACACTCAGGGCAGACGGTGACAGTTGATCGAGCATACAGGAACAACTAAGCTCTTAAGTTTCATCAGGTAAAGCACGCAAAAGGTATTGTTACAAAAAGCTGAAGTTTTGATCTCCTCGTCACAACAGCTCCCTCTATGGACAACTGCATGAAAACCATTTTGTGTTAACAGTTTTAGACATACATTCTTAATGTACTGAATTTTGGGTTAGGCATTTTAGCAGAGGCTAGATCTTAATCTAAAACTATAAACAAATGCACAAAGAGAAGAAATCTTTTGGGGAAAATGAATCAATCAGTGGCACATCTAATCCACATGCATACATGTTACATGTCAAGTAAGGAAAACAAACAAAAACGCAAAAAATGTGTACAGATTGAATTTGGTTTGGTTTCACACTGTACTTTACAGAGCAGACCAAAACCTCAAGTGGACTGAACTGACAGCATTGTGCAGCAGGTGCTCGTTTTGGTTGCTTCAAGACCTACTCCGATGAAAACCTTGTTTTGGTGTTTTAAAATATTCTTGTTTTACTGATGGAGGTAATATAAAATTCAACTTAAAAATGGCATTTAGGAATATTTCTTTATTCAAATTGTTGTGATTCAGGAGCAGACAAAAAAGTCCTTTGAAGTAGGTTGTATTTGTGATGTAGAAATTACAATGGGCGGACCACAAGCTCCCTGCTTTTCTCCATTTTTTCTTTCAAACTGTTAATGTTGTTGTTTAACATTGTACTTGTTTATTTTATATTTCTAGTTTAAATTAAACAAAAAAAGTTGCATCCACTTGTCGACGACTAGATCCATGTGTGTCTTCATTTACCACATCCAAGCATCTGGTTCAAAACTGTTAGACTGTGCGTTATAGTCTTGGTCCACGATTTACAGCATGACTCCACTATTCTGTGACATTTTGTGATGTAAAAGTTGTTTTCAAATTCTCCAGTGAGCTTTTAATGGAGATAATGCATGAGGTTGTTTATTTATTCAAATGTGTTTCTCTTGCATTCATTTGCCATGAAGTAGATACAATTTCCCACTTTACTTTTCTAGACAATTAATGCCCTTTAACCTTTGATAATGCAATTTTATTTATCCTGTTTGTGTTTTTTATAAAGCGACCAACTAAAGTGACAAATCTGTTACATTTTATCCACTTGATTATATGTTCAAACTGGGTATATGATGTGGATTCAAGAACGCGCTTTTAGCATGTAGCAAACGGTGTTCATACTGGACTGTTACTACTCAGTACTAGCACCTAAACTCACAGTTGAAAGAGGCATGGTGCGAAATGCCAAAGTGGTGCAAATCTTGCAAATTTTGGTCCATGCTTTTCCTTTCACAACTATTGCAGTAAATGAAAGATTTGATGTCAGATATTTCTCTCCATGATCATTTTTTAAACTGTTGGTGCTTCCTTGATTTAAAAGTGGTGCCATCTATACGTCGCTACTAAAACTAAGTCCTTCACTGGTCACGGTTCAACCTGGTTTAACTTTCAACCAGCGTTCAGAGGACACAAGTTTTACAATGATCCCATAAACATTCTTAAATTGTGCGCAGAAAAACATGGAAGCCCAAAATGTGTAAATTTGCGTGTTTACATTGACTTCTCATAGCCTCCAAATATGGCAGGATTCCTGTAGTTTCATGTCCTTAAATGGCAAATTCTGCCAAATTTCTTTGTGTTAGGCAGTATCCATGTGATGAGATAGAAAAGTAAACACTGAGAGTAACGTTTAAGCTTCTGTGCTTTTTCTAAATCATAACCATGTTTTGACATTGCCCTTAATATTCAAGACTAAAAACCAATTGAAAAATGAAAAGATGATGAAAATGAGCTCTACAAGACAGAAAGAGCTTCTGGATAATACTGTGTATGTTAGATGTATGTGGGGAATACTGTGAATGACGTCACCTGTTTCCTTGAAGTGTTCTATCACTGCCTCCTTTTTTCTCAGAAGTGCTTGAGACCCAGTCAGCACTGTCAAAAGTGAACATTTTCAATTAAAGAAGCATTGAATGTTATGACAAAGACACTGCCACACGGAGAATCAATGTCATTTCACAGAGACAGACTCCAAGAGGCAATGAATCATGAAAATACCCTTGTGCTAGTATATTTATACCTTTATGGTGAATTTGCATCATGTCCTTCATAACACAAATGATGCTTGCAAAGTATTACGATTGCTTCCTGCTCTAATGTTTTAACTATGGTAAACTCTGGATTCTTGCAGATTTTAATGTGAAAAGCAGGAAAATTTTAAAACATAACCCATCCATCCGTCCATCCATCCGTCCGTCCGTCCGTCCGTCCGTCCATCCATCCATCCATCCATCCATCCATCCATCCATCCATCCATCCATCCATCCAGTCTGGGTTTCAAAAATAAAAACTTCTGTAATACTTCAAAAAATAAAAATGTATACAATTATATTTATATTTAGAGGGGCGTGCCCACACAATAATGCACGTTAACACTGGATAACACCATAGTCCATTTTTGCTATGGGCGGCAAAAGTTGAACTTTAGATGTACAAAAACAAAACATCATTTATGACGCAGAACTTGCATTTACAAGAACTCAGTGAGGAAAAATAAGGCATGGAGCTTGATTGCCAACGTTTTGGATGTTGCCTCGTGGTATTATATTAAATAAAATCGTTGTATTTCAATTTCTTTCATCGTAGCACAACTTTTTAATTTTGTTTTAATTTTATAAAATGTCTTGAGTGTATATCACTTATTGCCTCTACCAGGACCAGGAAAAAGAGATCGTGGATGTCAATGGGACTTTTGATCCTGGTTAAATTATGGATCAATAAATAAAGCAAATTTGTAAAATAAAATTGATAAGGTAAAATATGGGGATCCATTAACAAAGCAGCCATAAGCAACACATAGGACACGTGGCAGGACAAACCACTCGTCCGGACGAACTAAATAACTAACGGTCGTGAGACTGACTCTGCATGCAATTAAAGGGAGACACACTGCAGTCAGGCATAGGGGTTGCATTAAACTGAAAGTGATCTCGAATTGATGGAGCTAAACATTGAGAGAAAATGTACCATGCGTCATTAACTTTTATCTTAAATCAAACTGAGTTAATACGAAGCAAATGTTGCAATGACTCAGATAACATTTTGGTATACAACGTCTTTGGATTACTGCAAGAATTGCCCCTCCAGAATTTTCAATTCTCATTCTTGTCTCAGTTGCGTTTCATCAGTTGTCCAACTATCAAAACTTGCATGTTGAAACTAAAGGGGAAAACAAGAAAGAAGAGGCAAGTTTGTGACGCAACATTGGGGTTTTGTTGTTATTTCTGTGTGAGTCCATAATACTTAAGGAGTAGGAGGGAAAAAGCTGTTTTCGAGCATCCTAGTACCTTCAGTGCTGTTCCCAATGTTTCACCAAAGGCCACAGCTTGGGGAGATACAGTAAAACCCCAAGTTTCTCTTTTAATCTACTCTGTTTGTGTTTGCCCTTCATGTACATGACTCCAAAACAGTAGGGATGCTTATTTTTGGCTGGAGGCAATGTGGCCCAAAGGCATTGAGGATTCCTTTTCCCCCATGCGTCAGGTAATGTTTACCAAAGCTTGACTACCTGGGATTTTGTAATCCAAGGCCTGCACAGTAGAAATAAAAGAGTAAAAAAATATATTTGTGTTAACAGTTGCTTTATTCATGGGTAATTTCCCCACATCCAGTTTCAGTCAGAGCTAGAGGGAGAGAGAAAGAGATAGCATACAGGTCTGCCACAGTCAAGTCCTTTGCTTCCCTGGAAACCACTTTATGATTCGGCTGAAAGGCTTTGCCATCCGCCCTCCGCCTGGGTTTTTCCTTCTCATTCATGTCCCTTAACCAACCATGTATTTTAATTTACGAGGGAGCTGCGAGTGGAGCGATGCAGATGGTGCCAGCAATTCTTTTCTGAGGGGTGGCATCTCTGGAATCACTACTCAACAGCTTCCCCCCTTGCTCTCTGGGCTCTGGCTGTTTTCCAATATGTAGTCCAGGATCAATGTGCTGTGGAAGCGAACTCTGAATGGCGCCAGTGAAGGTAAAAAGAAAAAAAAAACTCACTCAGACAAGAGAATTGACTGGAAATTAGAAATAAGGGATTTCATGTGTTTTGTGACTGCTGTGAAAGTCCTTTTCCACTGTGGTTTAATCACATAGAAAAGACTTTCTGAGAAAAGGCAGCTTTTGATTCCCTGAAAATTACAAGTGCTGTGCAACTATTCAGTGTGTGTTTATCCTTGACACCAAACAAATGTGTTGAACGCATCCTCTCCTCATCAGTCGCTTGGACTCTTTTCTTTCTAGAATAAGCAAGATGCTTCATGTCCTTGTCTTTTTGACTAAACTCTTGATTTTTCTTCCCTTTTTAATTCATTGCAAAGTTGTTTTATAATGAAACATACAGCAATCAAACCTCGTCTCCAAGCAGGAGAAAGCAGGAGACGAGGTTTGGAGAGTAAAATGTAGGCACCACACTTCCTTCTGCCTTTCCTGCAGCCGCGCCACTAACCTTTCCCATCAATATGTGTTTATGCTGCTGTCAGTACGCCAGCCTTGTAATCACAATGGTGGAACAACCCTGCAGAGTTTACAAGCGAGCCATCACAGCCTTCTGCAGACCCCAGGATGTACATTCAACGTATAACCGTGCACTTTTTCTCCCCTCGGCTCTGGGCTGCTATCAGGCCTCCACAGCACCGCTAAAGCAGGATCATCTTTAGGTGGATAAAGCAGAACTTTCACTATCATAACCCCCTGGATTAACTGGTCCCTCCGCTATGCTGATATGAAAGTGCACTACTTTGTAGGCATGAGTATTGCACACAGACTTATACAGTGTAAGTCAAAGGTGAATTATTTAGCATTGTATCACACTGAATAGATAAGTGATATTTTGATAGCTGGTAGAACTGTACACAAAAAATGCAACTATAATAGCACACTGAATAAAAACTCAAATTATGGTTTATTTTTGTCAACATTTTTGAACGATTTTTTTTAACCATTTCTCAGTTCCTAATTTGCAGCACATACAGAATGACCAACCATAACTTAAGTGTTTTTTTGCATTGTTTGACTGACAGGTGAAAGTGTCTTCAATAGCTACAGAGACATCCACAAATGAATAATTTTACTTTTGTTCAGGAAAAACCTCTCTAGAATCCAATATTAACACATTTATAAACAAATCTGCTAATTTAAATTGAACCTCTTGTGTGTTTATATCCCTTTTAAATTGTCAATAGACAAGTTTATTTTATTATTATGTTTTTACGATTGATCACTTCAGCTTCTCTAGCATTGACACTGTAAGGGTACTGGTTCTGCCTCAGTTTGGAACTATTTATGTTGTCCTTGAACAACTGCAAGGAGAGGTCGCTAGAGGATCCAAAAGTTGCACTCAAATTAGAGCAGCGTTATTGAAAAATGATTTTACTCAAGCTTAGTCGTCATCAAATCGTGCATTTTGTTGTACAACCACCAAATTTGGCATAGATGTACCTCAGGATCCCCTCTTTCAGAAAAGTATGTTAGCCACGAGAAAAATCAATGTCTAAAGATGGCGGCCACACACTCAATTGTTACAAGAATATTCAATGTCTATTTGCCCCAGTCTCAACAATTTGGGCTGCACAAAATAAAGTAATCAAACTTGAGGGGGTTCCTGCACAATACTATTATATGCATATTATACATATATTGCACATACACACGTGGATAAAATTGTTGGTACCCCTCAGTTAAAGAAGGAAAAACCCACAATTCTCACTGAAATCACTTGAAACTTACAAAAGTAACAATAAATAAAAATGTATTGAAAATTAAATAATCAAAATCAGCCATCACTTTTGAATTGCTGATTAACATAATTATTAAAAAAAACAAACTAATGAAACAGGCCTGAACAAAAATGATGGTACCCATAACTTAATATTTTGTTGCACAACCTTTTGAGGCAATCACTGCAATGAAGCGATTTCTGTATTTGTCAATGAGCGTTCTGCAGCTGTCAACAGGTATTTTGGCCCACTCCTCATGAGCAAACTGCTCCAGTTGTCTCAGGTTTGATGGGTGTCTTCTCCAAATGGCATGTTTCAGCTCCTTCCACAGATGTTCAATGGGATTCAGATCTGGGCTCATGGAAGGCCACTTTAGAATAGTCCAACGCTTTTCTCTCAGCCATTCTTGGGGGTTTTTGGCTGTGTGTTTTGGATCGTTGTCCTGTTGGAAGACCCATGACCTGCGACTGAGACCAAGCTTTCTGACACAAGGCAGCACATTTCTCTCCAGAATGCCTTGATAGTCTACAGATTTCATTGGACCTTGCACACATTCAAGACACCCTGTGCCAGATGCAGCAAAGCAGCCCCAAAACATGACTGAGCCTCCTCCATGTTTCACCGTAGGGACAGTGTTCTTTTCTTCGTATGTTTGGTTTTTGAGTCTATGAACATAGAGTTGATGTGCCTTACCAAAAAGCTCCAGTTTGGTCTCATCTGTCCAAAGGACATTCTCCCAGAAGCTTTGGGGCTTGTCAACATGCATTTTTGCAAATTCCAGTCTGGCTTTTTTAGGATTGTTTTTCAGCAGTGGTGTCCTCCTTGGTTGTCTCCCATGAAGTCCACTTTGGCTCAAACAACGACGAATGGTGCGATCTGACACTGATGTACCTTGGCCTTGGAGTTCACCTTTCATTTCTTTGGAGGTTGTTCTGGGCTCTTTGGATACAATTCCAACGATCCGTCTCTTCAATTTGTCATCAATTTTCCTCTTGCGGCCACGTCCAGAGAGGTTGGCTACTGTCCCGTGGGTCTTGAACTTCTGAATAATATGAGCCACTGTTGTCACAGGAAGTTCAAGCTGTTTAGAGATGGTCTTATAGCCTTTACCTTTAAGATGTTTATCTATCATTTGTTTTTCGGATGTCCTGGGACAATTCTCTCCTTGGCTTTCTGTTGTCCATGTTCAGTGTGGTACACACCTTTTCACCAAACAGCACAGTGACTACTTGTCTCCCTTTAAATAGGCAGACTGACTGATTATGAGTTTGGTAACACCTGTGATGTCAATTAAAGGACACACCTGAGTTAATCATGTCAGTCTGGTCAAATAGTTTTCAATCTTTTATAGATGTACCATCATTTTTGTCCAGGCCTGTTTCATTAGTTTGTTTTTTTTTAAATAATTATGTTAATCAGCAATTCAAAAGTGATGGCTGATTTTGATTATTTAATTTTCAATACATTTGTATTTATTGTTACTTTTGTAAGTTTCAAGTGATTTCAGTGAGAATTGTGGGTTTTTCCTTCTTTAACTGAGGGATACCAACAATTTTGTCCACGTGTGTATATGTTATTGTGAACATGCTTTTCTGAAAGAAGGGATCCTAAGGTACATCTATGTCAAATTTGATGCCTGTACCACAAAATATGATCATTTTCAATAGCCGGCCCCACCAAGGTAACGTTACAAATAGTCATTAGGGATGTCACAATTTTTGATCAAAACCCGAACTGCATGTTATAACGTTAAACCGAATCGAGGAGAAAGTGAATTGTTCTATCTCTTACTGCATACTCGTATGTTTATTTTTATGTTGAAAGAGTCAAACAATTGTGTACTTTAGTTTGAGCCACCTGAAAGCCTTTTCTTTATTGTTACTTGCTTATTGGAAAATCTATACTTTTTTAAAGATCTGTAGTATTTTGTTGTTGTTATTATGTCAAATATGAATCATTTATCAAACTGAGAAGGCAGAGAGGCAAGCATGCTACAGCATCCAAGACATTTGACTGACTGATGCTCGAGGAAGACTTTTGTTTCTGCTCTTACAACAGAGACCCACAATTCAACACATGGTCTAAAATGAAGATGAATACATTTTAACATTTAGTTTCTCTTTTTGCTCACAGTAAAAAAAACAAACTCAGAATGCAATAATGAAGGTGGATCAGTTCCTTTTGGAACTTTAGGTCCCACAAGGGACATTTTTCTAACTTTTGCTGCATAAGATCTGGTGTTTACTCGACCCTAAAGTTTGGACTTTTTTAGCCTTTTGTGAGGAGGATTTCCTTTTTTCCTATTTGTCTCTATGTCCCAGGGAGACTTCTTGTTTGCTCGATCTGTTTTGAGTAAACTGAAACAGTTCAGAGATAGAAGTAACAGCTGTCTTTAGTGTAACAGTTCAGGCTATTTCTGGGATGCTTCCGAAATGTCTATCTCGTGTGACTCCACTGATTGACTAAAATACATCACTCATTGACTAGAATGAGTCCTAATTACAGCGTGTCCAGGCTTTAAGATTGATTTGTAGCATTCAAAATCTGCTCAAATGATAGTGATAGTTTTTATTTTTTAGCTTTCGTCTAATCTCCATCATCGGATACAAACCCTACAAGAACAACACGCTTTCGCCTTTTTAAAAAAAATAAACACTAGTGAAGAATACATCGGTTAAATGGCATCACAGGTTCTGGTAGGAGAACAACTTCATTGATTTCACTCCTCTGTTCTTATATGTTTCATTAAATTCTGTAACAAAATGATTGATTTCTCCCGTATGAGATCTAGTTCAGCTGGGGGCAGTGCTGAAATTGAATTTGGGTCTCGAGTTGATAGACTATTTGTTTATAGCATTTACACTAAGTGTAAATTATCACATGGGTGTATGTGGGCATGCACAAACACATTTAAACATGTCAACCAACATCACTTTTTTTAAAGAAATTCTCTCAGAGGTAATCACAAGGGGAAAAAAAATGACGAAACTTCACTCTCACAAGATCTACTGTAAATTACATTTCCTGCAGCCGACACCTTGACTTATGCCATTTAAGAAGAAATGACTCCTAACATTATAGTGGGATCAAACCAGGCTGCAAATGAGCAGGCTGGCAGACCAATTATCCATTTGAGTTCTTAAAAAACAGACAAACACTTGATTTATGTGTTTTCAAAGCAAATCACAGCAGAACAGATACTAACCCCCTGGTAGCTTGAAAGCTTTCACTTTTAGATAAGGTTGTAATAAGATATAGTCAAAGCCTGGCAACTAATATGATATTTCACCTCTGTGAGAGATAGCAAAGATATAAAAACGTAGTAGGAGTGGGCACTAAGAGGATTAGAGTATGGAAACGGATGTGTGCCAGCGTTTTAATCCACTCACACTTAACCCTTTCCAGCTGCCCAACATGCTGTGCACAAACAATGATGATTTGGTTTTGCTTTTGATGAAACTGATGCTCTTGTTTCAGACAAGTAACTGCCTTCGCACACCCACACACGCACACACATTCCAGACAGACATTTGATTTAATTCTATGTGAAAAAATGTGGGCAGTGAACTGACAGAGCTCAGGTTTGATTAAGATTCTCTGTCCTGTGACAACACTGCACGGGTCTGTCTCCAGTGAATTACTCTGGATTTGGTGGATGGTTTAGCAGCTGTGTGTGTGTGCTGTGATGTGTGCATGTGCTGTGTGTAACATCTATTAGAGTAGAACCTGTTTACATGAGGGGGTACAGGCAAAGGTGTGTTCATTTTATATTCTCACTTATCGTCACCTTAGAATTGCAATCTTCTATATGTACAATTCTGAATTCTTTAGATTATTGTAAAAGTCATTTTAGGAGATCCATACTTGACAACTCTGTTATTATGTTTTGTTTGTATCTCACGTGATGTATTACTTGCAAATTGCAACACAGTATGACATAACTGACTAGATGAGGTGAAACTGTGGATGCAAAAATGACCAACATGTAGAGTTAATAAGTGGATTCATCCGTTGCATTGTGTTTTTGTTTTGTTTTTCTTTGTTTTAACAATGTAAAAACACATCAACAAAGTCTTTATGTTTAGACACCTTACATTAGTATAAAAATTAAGACTGCCCTCAACCCCACTAATGATTACAGAAGCATGTTGGTTCCATATTTAAGCTTGAATGTAGCTTGAACGCACGAGTTGATCAGAAATTCACCTGTGGGCAGAATCGTTGGAATGATGTGAGCCTGTCTTCATTTCCCATCAACCCTTGTTTACACTATTCACCATTAGCTTACAGGCCCTCACAACTCCAACTTAGCATTAGTGCAACAGAAATGGTAATCTACATCAGAGCTATCCAGTCGTGCAGGTTTGTGCCATTTTCCAGCTCGGACCAAGAGGATGACTATGACCAGACTATGCAAACTATGACTGGTTTGCAGACATCAACCGACCAGAACCAGAAGTCCTCAGCTGGAAATGGAAGTGCCTCTATGCCAATCGAAAAAAAAAAAAAAAAAAAAACAACTTTATTTTAAGTGGTGAATCTAACAGTTTCGGTTTATCCCATTTTAAGTTTTAGTGAAAGTGTATTTTTAAATTTTTGTATTTATTTGACTGCAAGCAGATGAAACAGAATGAACTGAGCCAAGAGCTTTTGGTCTACTAATTGTTGTTTCTACATAACCTGATTTACAATGATTTGAATAAAGAAATATTCAGAAATGCAATTTCATCTTAATTTGTATTTATACGTGTCTTCCATCATGAGAAAAGTGCAACATGAACAGATTAAAAACCCTGAAAACACTATTTTCATTGGAGTGGATTTTTAAAGCTAAAGCTAAAGAGTTATTTTATTTTGGACCATCAAAAATATAATGAATGCAGATTAAGTTCAGTCTCAAAAGCTGAAGGGGTTTGTACAAATATACACCTCGTGTGTCAGAAGATTTATAACCCTATTGTAACAATAGAATATGTCCAACACAAGAGCCCTTCAGCCTTTATCTACTCTTTATACACTTTTTCCCTTAGAGCTGAATTTAGATTAAAAAGGAGATCTTTAGAGTTTTAAATTATATTTGAAGATAGTCCATTTGAATCAATGTCCAAAGCCAAAAATAACTTTAAAGACTTCTTAGTTTGAATGGTTCACTTAATAAAGAGTATTATCTGAAATATTTCAGAAACCTAACAGTGTACGTGTACATGCATTATGTATGTTCTGTTGATGATTTGCAACAACATTTTTTAAAACTTTGTTTACTCCATCATATTTTACCAGCAACAAAAGAACAGTAAAATGTTTTTAAGAAGAATGAAATAAAGGCCTATAAGCAAAAATATGACATCTAAACTTCATGTTCATTTAGCAGATGTTTTTACCCGAACGACTTAAAAATAAGTCACATGAAAACCAAGTCAGAGATAAAAAGTTACGAGTTTGTACTTTGAGACAATGTTTGGAATGTGAGAGATAATCTTTTTAGTTTTTAGCGTGTCATCATTTATTGCAGGGACGACACAAAATGAATTGATGAAGCTCTTTATGTAGGTGCATGGCACTTTCCTATGAAATTCTGTATCCATTATTTGATCATTGAAGAAAATAAACGTGTCTGTATATTAGAGCTTTGGACTGTGATGACAGTTTGAGACAAATTTAACATTGATTGTAAATATTGACTTTTTTTTTGTTTTTACCAACCACATTTAGTCTTATATTAAGATTGAATTTAGGAGTATTTCTTTCATTAAAACACTGAATCAGGAGCAAATGCAAAAATGAAGTCGGAAAACGCTTGTAGGTGTGACGTAGATTCTACAATGACAAACCACAAGCTTGGTGCTCCACTCCACTCTGATGCATCCATTTGCTGACATATAGATCCATTAATGTCTTCATTTTCCTCGTCCGAGCTGGCATCTGGCTCAAAACTGTACGGCTGCATGGCTCCGATATTGCTCGCCATTTTTGTTTTCCGGTAATATTAGCTGGGGTTTGTGAGGGGCGTCCCGCCACCTGTCCCATCCACAACTCGGAAGCACATTTCTGATGAACTACTGCCGCTCTGCAAAAAGTATGTCCTAGAAATTGAAACAGGATCTTAGATTTTGCCTAAAAACATCATAACCATAATCAAAAAACCACTGGGATCACTTCTGCAATAGATCAAGAGATGATCGGAGTGGGGCTTCAAATATGCTTGAGAGTTGAAAAGAAAATGATGAATATGGAACATGAGGAATGGTGAGCACTCTGGAAAAATAGCAAAGAAACCTATTTTGTTTGAATGTCTTGTCTTGTAAATGTTCCCATTAAATGCTCATTGACTAATCTCTTCCACAATTTGAGAAGAACAGTGTGGATGTACAACAAGGCAGCAGAGAGCAGTTAGTCTTCCTCCCCATCCAGGCCGCAGCTTTAATTTCTGTGTGGGCTGATCATTGCCAGAGTGCATGAAAGGTGAAAACACACATATTTGACCTTTTGACATGCTACGGCCGATATTGGTTGGTGGGGCAATAATGTTGAAGAGCTTTTGAGGAGGCGTTCCTTACAGCCAAAATGAAGTCATCAGTCAAGGAGAGACAGCCCTTCCACAGGATATGAGGGGCCAGGAACAAGAGCACTCGTATTCTGTCATCCAGGTATGCGCTGAAGGGTGGCCTCCCCCAGCCTACCAATCCTCAACGTGTGTTGAAACATGACCTCTTTGACAGTTAGCTCTGTGGAAGGAGCTGCACCTCACAGAAGGCCATGACCATTAATAAACTGCAGTCAGTGGTGGGTGGCAGAGAGAAATAACAGGTGTCAATCTTCATTAAATCCGATCTGCAACCTTTCAAATTTCCAAATTACTCCCCAATTAAGAAGAAAAATGAAGGCAAGGATGCTCCTTGCATTTGACATCCTAATTAATTACTTCCTTCATATGAAGAATTGAGTCATACTTTGTGTCACCTTGAAATTGTTCTGCGCTGCACAATTAGTCACGACAGCTAAAATAAAAGTTCTGAGAGAAGAGGAGAACTTTAAAAGGGTTTGACAATTTTGACTATCAATGATGCAATTTGTGTTTACTATTTAGTTTTGAAAAACCATCCCCACATCTGGCTTGATTTGTTTTTTCTGACATTACACTACGAAGTGACAGAACGTCTAGTTGATACTGAATATTGTGAAAGTCGACTGCGAGGCATCGAGCTTTAACTGGCATGTCTGAAGACATAATTGGCAGCAGCACTGTGAAATGGGCCGGATTTTTATGATCAAATAAGTAGTGGTGAATTAAAGCAGTGTCTTTCATTGTTATTTTGTTCCCCTGTGCAATCCCTCCAAAATAAAATCTTTCCAAGATTGTGACAAGCAATTTTATTCTAAGGGTGAATTCAGATTGGACACATTTGGTTAAAGTAAACCACAGTTCTTTTCCCCTGATAATAGCGAACACATTTTCAGACTGAATGCACCCAAGGGGTCCTGGTCCAGGACCGGCTCTCTGGCTCATCTTTCCAAGTGGACTCGGTTCGGTTCCAAACATACTGAGCTCAGGTTTGCCCTGACTTTTTCTCAATTCGAAGAGGGTCAATGCTCGGAGCGGAATGTAAACAGAGTAGGAAAGAAGCCTTGGACTAATATGGAGCACAGATGAGAAACAGTAACTCATTGAAATGTGGTCGGGTGAATGCAGGCTCATTAGAACACATTGCTTCTCACACTGTTTTCCCAACAATCTATACGTAATAAACCCTTATCGTGCCTTCTTAGCCGTCAGTAACCACCTTGCAGCATGCCTCCGCCGTGGCAAAGTAGTAGTAAAAAGTGTTTTACCTGACCTTGATAAAGAAGTTCAAAAATTGATCAGCGAACTATAAAGTTTGAGTAAGTGATATATTCTAACAAGGATTGCAAAGCTCAGGACTTCCATTATTTTTTCACGGCTGGAAAAACGAGAACCCAGTTGTAGAGAAGAATAAGGCTGAGACTCGGCAATGTGCTACGAGTTAATATACAACAAAAAAATGCCACAAGGTAGGAGCGAGAAAAACAAAACCCCTCACAAGAAAGAAAACTGAGCAAAAGTAACAGAGAAAAGAAAAAAAGCAAAAACAAAGGGCAAGCAGACCTCTATGTCAGCTGAGCAGGAAGGCTAAAGAACTCACAGGGATGCACCAACACTGAGGACTGAGACTTCTACTTAAACAGCCTTGATTACAAAGTGCAGGCAGCTGTACACTCCTCCACAGAAAGCACCATGAAGGAGAGGAAGGAACCATGCAGGAGGAGTGACAGCAGACCTGCAAAACACACAGGCAGTAAGAAACAGAAGTAAAAGCACCAAACTGTGTCACTTTTCTTTCTCTCGTTGCTTTGTTCCACCCAAGTAATTCCTGAGATCTTTGGTCATGTGGTTTTGTTCTCAAGCTTTGATTCGAAACAGAAATCTCTGGTTGAAGTCAGTCTAAATCCAGATCAAATGCAAGGTCCAGGACTCGTTCTTAAAATCAATTACATGTTAATTGTAAATGTTTTATTGGGAAGGGAAACATTTAGAAAAGATGACTAGGATTTGACTTCAAAAGCTTGCTGTAGCAATATTTATTATAAGAAACGCTTTAATGACTGCCTCTACACATCTTCTCCCTCTCACACACTAATCAGCACAAATGTGGCCATCTTCACAGGGAACACAACAGATTTTTGCATAAATTGAACTTTTCAGAGTAACTAGTGTCCTTGTGAGTGGAATGTGATAGTTTGCAGCATTACAGATGGCTTGATAGGAAGCACTTGGAAAAAAAAGAAAGAAAAAAGAACTTCCCTCATAATTACGTCTGCAGCATGATAAGTGGAGGGGAACATTGAGCATCATTAGAGAACTTGGCGCTTTCCACGTACATCAGTCGAACCGTTTCATGCATGCTGGATATATGTAATTCTAGCTTCTAGCCAGCATACTCCTTTGGTGTGATTTTTTACACTTGGCAAGGTGATTAACTTGTGTGATGCGCTAAATCTGGGTTACCCAGAAAGCTGTGTGCTAACAGAGTGGGACTCAAAAATCGCATTTCTTTTTTTCCTTTTGCCTTCTGGACTCTGTATATTTGTTGGATGTTTTTCATTTAATCATAGCTAAACAAATATCTAAACAACAAGCACAATCATTATTTGAAATGAGACATTTCCTGTGGGTGCATGCACAGCAAAGTGAAATTAGAGTATACTAGTTTCAGTATTATTAACATTCTGTAAATGAAATTTAAATGAGCCACATAGCCTTGCAGAATTTTTGCAGAAAGCCATTGATGTCCTGGTAAGCTACAGCACGTCTCAGTCTTCCTGTGTCCCTGACTCAACTGCTAAGGATATTGTCAGAAGAGCCACAAAGAGAATGATTTGCCTTGAGGGACCTGGAAAAAATGCACCACAGGCAGTTTTATCAGTGGGAGTTTCAGGGCTTAGACAATGCTTCCCTTAAGTATGATGACAGACTGGAGGGGATGTACCCAGGCCCTTTCTATAAACCTAACAAACCCCTCAGAGCTGAAAATGTATAATTTGAGAGATCTCTTGCCCAAGTCGCCGCCTTGGGGCATAAGCCATCCACCACAACTGCAGCTTCTTAACTCATCTGAGGACAGAAAGCTCACAACCGTTTTTGATTTGTTCTATTAACAAAATAAATGTCACTTTTTTTGTCATTTCATATTTTCAGGACAAATCAAATTTTCCACTCATTTACATTGCGACAAGTAAACCTTTTGACAGCATTGATGAATGCTGCTAGTGGAAATCATCCATCATGCAAGTGGACTTTTAAATTAGGACAAATCAAACTAATACCGATAGGAGAGCACCGCTGGTATTTTTGCTTTCAGTTTGCTTCAGGGCTTCGCGAGAGTAGAAGGTAGGTTTCTGTGCATACGCAGCCCTTTAATTTAAGATTAAAGTGGTTATTAAAGTCAAATATTCCGGTAGGAATCGAGACACGACCTCACAAAGATGCAGCGACACGCTGCCTCTGTGTCCGAGGAAGCTCATTTTTCTTCCTTGCTAGTCTTACATGATAGGTTAATATTTTTGCTGCTTCCATGTAATTAGAATTTAACAGTTATGATGGCAATAGACAACGGTAAGGAATACATTTTCACTGCGGCGGTTGTGTTGCGGTCTGTTTATGAAAGTGTTTCTCTCATGTCCCATCACTCGCCATATTTGTTACCCAGCTTCACCTGCATCTCTTCGGGTGTTGTGTGCGGCTGAGGTTTCTTATTAGAATCCACTAATGAAAAATAGGCAAGGTATTTTATCACAATCAGGGGAGAGGACGTACGCCCAGCAACATGGCTTTACCTCTGATACTCTGGGAAACAGTTTCGCAAGACAACTCAGTGCTTTTTCCCTCATTTTCAGCAGTAAGAGCCAGAGATGTTCAGAGGAATGAGGATAGAGTGTATGAAGAACTAGAGGAGCCTCTTATTGCCTGACCCGTCCAGGGTGATGAATAATGAATGAGGACCGGAGCAGTTACTGTTTGGAGACAGTTTCCTGATGAATGATTACCGGCTCCATTGGGTCTGTATTTGCATAGGAGATGAAAATGTCCAGAGGAAGACTCATGGGTCTTACAGTTGTGGAGGCTGTACCACTTTTGCCTTGCTGAGCATGCAGCTTCTTTAATGTAATAATCAACCAGTTCGACAGGTGATTTGAGACCGCACAGAAAACTTAAAATGAGGGGGAAGTGTACTGAAAAAAAGATGGATTTGTCTTTTGTGCTGTTAAAAAGGTTGTCCGCTGCAGCAGAGATTTTAATTTATGGTGTTCTGTACAGCTGTTCCTTAAGAGAGCAAATTCATTACGGTTATGGGCAGGGACATTTCTCAGAAAGCCATCATTTATTCCAAAAGAAGAATGCAGAAAGTGATTATTATTTAAAAAAAAACAAGTAGAGTCCGTAGAGCAGCCATGCCACTACTGTATGTAGCATCGTCTGCTTGTTCTGAAGTGTGGAAGATAAGGACTTCATGGTTGTGGAGTCGCCTCGCAAGGTGGCTGCGGTGCTGCATGGCCTCTGTGTGGCCTTGCAGGGTGACACGAGAAGTGTCCCTGTCAAAGTCAGAGCTCTGTTTACACCTCCGAGAAGCCACCTATGCCACCACTTCTCGCCTCGCCACACAGAATCTCACTCAGTTTTTATCAGTTTTTTAAGTTAGCTCAGTCTTGTCTGGCTTGACAATGGTGGCTGATTTCCTTGATTCATCCAAGAATTGCTTAGAATCTATCATCAGTTCCACTCCAATTATCCTTTGATCTTTTGTAAAAGTGTTTTCAGTTGTCTTTTAATTATGATTCTGTATTTTTTTACAGTGACGCTGAAGTACAAATCACATCATTACATCAGTCGGCGCAAAAACGTTTTAAAAATCACGACAATTAAGAAAGCAAAATAAATATTAAATACAAAGCACAATTCCAGAAATCAATTGTTGACTGTGATTAATCACAATCCAAAAGTTTGAATAATGTGATTTTTTCTTTTTTTTTTTTTTTTTTAATTGATTTACAGCACTAATAAAAATAAACAATCAACGAGAGCGAGGGAGGGAGCTGATCAAGATGGACATGGGAGGCTCTAAATAACCACAGCTGAAAAGAAGCGCCTGCCAGCCATCACAGAAAAATGGTATCTGGTGTGAACTGGAGGGTAAGCGGATACCACACGCACTCTGCCCGCCCACCGCTTTGCAACACTTTCGCGTCCGGTGTGAACCAAGTCCACCAATTGTAACTTGTGTCACAGCTACAGGCTTTTTCAAAAAAAAATTCATCTGCTTATGATTTACAATGGTTTGAATAAAAAAATACTCAGACATGCAATTTGAAACTTAATTTACTTTTATGTCTTCCATCATCAGAAAAATGCCACGAGAACCTGTTGAAAATACAGAAAACATGATTTTCTTCAGGGTGGATCTATCAGGCATTACAAAGACAAAATATAGATTTCAATGCTTTTTAAAGATATAGTTGGATGAATGCTAAATAAAACTGCTAGATTTGGACTTGAGGGAATGAAGGAGAAAGCAGGTAGTGAAGGTGGGAGCTGTCATTACCACAAGGCTACTCAAAAATCTTCCTCTGAGGGCACTTAATAGAACCATTTGTAATCGAGGCCTCTTTTCAGCGTTGAATCTCTTTGCAAAGTAAGAGATGCTCGACATGTGGGCGGCTAAGTGTTGGGAGAAACAGTTGATGTTCTGGCTCCCATGTTTGCCATCTTAGAAAGAAGACCACTTTTTACTTTAAAAAGTTTAATTTTTTACTCTTATTTGAAGAGGCATTAATCCAAGCTTTATCAGATTCATATGTGGAAATGTGCCAGCAGTTGTAACCTTGCCAAATCAAGAAAACATATTTGCCTAAACTCCTAAACATCATATCAAGTAAAAAATGTAGCACCAAAAACATAATTAGATTTGATATTTTTCAGAATTACTTTCAATACATCCTGCTGCTGGGAGAGTCCTCCTTAAAACCAATGGGAGATTGAGAGAGATAAATCCAGCCTCATCAGACCAGGCAACATGTTTCCAATTTTCTGTTGTCCGGTTTTGGTAAGCCTGTGTGAATTGTTGCCTCAGTTTGCTGTTCTTGGCTGATGGGAGTGTAGTGTTTTGCTGCTGTCGCCCATCTGCCTTAAAGTTGGACATGTGGACATGTGCGCTCAGAGATGCTCTTCTGCAGACCTCAAAAGAAACAACTGGATTCCATCTGTTCATCTTTAAAGCTCCTTGCTCAGCTCAAACTGTTAAGATGTTAAGGATCAAATATCAGCCAAAGTAAAGTATTTTCTAAAAATATTGAACACTAACGGCTGAGTGGCCCAAAAATATGAAGAAAACAAATAAGAAAATAGCTTTTATTTTCTGTTTTTTTTTTTTTTTTTTTGTATATGCCATGGGCTAGCTTGACTGGGTTATCACCTACAGTAGCTTGTTATTTCATCCTCTTAATTTGAGATCTAGCACAGAACTGCAACACCTTATGTTTTCTTTCGTGTTATATCTGAATGTTAAAAAAAAGAGATGGTGTTATTTATTTCATTACAAGAAGTAGAAGAAGACATACTTTATGAAACACTGTACTTGTGTAAAAGAGAAAAGTTCACTGAAAGTAAAAAGCAGGCTGCTGACAACATTAAAAATGGATTGCAGAATTCAAAATAATAATTTTAAGCAGTTTTTTTTCAATCCCATGAGATGGCACCCAGTCAGAGATGACTGACCAACAACCGGCTTTGAAAGCATACTGCTGGTGACACTTTTTCTGCATTCATTCAAATTACCAACCCTAATTATAAAGCTATACAGTTTTTTCAACTGGATTTGAAGATGTACAAAGTAAGTAAGTAAGTGAGGACACGCTCTGATGAAATTCAACCAATTTCACATGGATTACATAAAAATGTATAGTTTATCCACATCGCTTTCATCTGTGGTTATATTTGAGTTGTTGACTGCTTCAGAGGTGGATTGACAGTTTTTTTTTTTTTGTGTAAAAACAGCACACAGTAGCAATTGACGTAAAGCGCGTTTTACTTGAAAATACTTTGCTGATCATTTAACTCTTTTCACTGGAAACCATTAGTATAGACTTAGAGCTGCAAGAATTTAGAGCTCAGTTAGGAGAACTCATTGCATTTATATAAATTATTGACAAACACAGTTTACTTCAAAACCTATGTATAGTGCAGTAATGTAAAGTGACTAAATCAGTTTAATGGAGGAGTACAATTACAGACCATCTTCCTCCAGCTGTGGAGAAACAGCAGACGTTTTTGTGGGAGGGGCAGAGTTACCAGCAGAAGCATCATTTGAATTTTCTTGACATTAAAACTAAAATATAACATTTATATACGGCTCTTGATAATGCTTTATCAACTTCTTAAAAAGTCCTCAGTCAAATTACTAGAAGCACTAGAAGAGGATGAAACCTCTATTCTTGGGGGGCAAAATGACTTTGTTGAAACTCTTCCATTAACAATCAGCATTGAATACATTATGAGTATTAAATAAAACAAGAAAAACTGATGGAATATGTGTCTAGAGTTGGAAAATATGATAGTAATATTTTAAGGAGATTTAAAATTCATGCCATGCAAGAATGTCAAAGACAATGGCTGTTCTTCTATGAGAAATAATGTTTTTTTTGGACTCAGATCCCACAAAGTCAGTGTGTGATCCTTATAAACAAAATAATCTTTAGTATCCTCAGTTTTTATCCTCTGTGTCTTCTTATTTTTTTCACACCATAAATGGTTATAAAAATGTGCCAAGAATTTCATATTTTCACACTGTGGTGTGTTTGTACCAGCCTACACATAGAGAAAATCACATAAAGATTTTGATTTCTTCTGAGACAACATTTTAAAAAGCAACTGCATTGTCTTGCATTGGTTCTGTAAGTTTTTATTTCTTTTTTTGGCTTCTTTTACCACTTTGTTCAGCATTAAAAAATATCTACATTTTATAGAAAGATGTTTATTAAAATGAATAGGGCAGATGAGCTTTACATTGACAGTGGCCCGGACAAACACCTGCAACGTCTGTACTGGTGTATGTGACTGGGGCAAAAATGAACATTTTAATGTTAATTGGGTGGCATTTATATCAGAACAACAAAAGTTTTTCGACGTTAAACGTTGAAATGGGTCCACTTTTAAAAACATGATTTAAGTCTCCTCTAAGCTAGAACTCTATTGATCTCTAACAGATGGTCACAAAAACTTCATTTCGCTTTGTGAATAAACTGAAACAGCACTTTAAGCTTGGTCATAAGTCCATCCTTGCAGAACTACGGTCTCCTACATCTTATATAATTTCATTTACATAAAAACACATGCTGCTGCACATTACCAGCAAAGGTAATAATAAGCTGCTCACATTTCACATTATGTTCAATGCCAGCGCTCCTGCTGCAAATAGACTGCTCCTTGACCAACTAAATAGAGAGCAAGAACACGAAGGTCAATTTGGTGACTTTCATTCAGCAGAACAGAATATGCATCCAATCCTGAGACCTTCAATAAATAGTTCTATTCATTTTAAACAATGCAGCCTTTTCCTAACCTCAAGCGAGAGTTTTAGTTATGAAACCTTCTGTAGATGCTAATTACTTTGAACAGACGCAACAAAAAAGCGACAGTTTTCATTAAAACGGTGGCATTGGACATAAAGCTTGCACAATTCTGAAACACTTTGCTGTTTACTGATCGCTTTTTTCCAAATGGAACTGTGCTTTTTTAAAGGGAAAAAGAAAGCACACATGGGGTTTCATTAAAAGCTGACATGCAAGTGCTTCATGCACACTTGTTAAAAATAAAACAATGCTTTACTATATTTAAAGATAATAGACAGTGTTACAATTGTTTATGGAGGCCAGCATAGACATGCAAAGTCATGGACACCTGAACCAATCTTTTCTTTTTCTTTTTCTTTTTTTTTAGCCGTTTTTCTGTTTTGTGTTCAATCAGGTCACATTTGTGAAACCTACATTTCACTGAAACCTGAGCAAAAAGATTTGATTAAAAACCCTAACCCTAACCCACTACAAAACAGAGAAACTTACTTCCTCCATTAACTTTTTGGAGTAAATGGACACTTTACAGCCTGTTCTTTTCAGTTTTAGGTAAAACAAAGAGCATATTGGCACTTTCTTTTATTCTCTTGACCATTTTGGATTGATGTCTGGATCTTTAAAAGAAAAGCTGCTAACAAGAGTTATGTGATGACAGAGCATTGCTCAGCTTTAAAAAAAAGTTTAGGCAGATTATAAATTTAAACTAATAAAGAACATATGTTATAATATGGATTTAACAAATCAGCAAAGACATAAAACAAACTCACAAATTAAAAAAAGAAAATAGCAAGAAACTTGAAATAAAACATTGGCCAATTGAGACCACTAGGAGTCGAAATTGTTCAAGTGAACAAATAACTTCATGATTACTTTGAGTTTTTGTGTGTCGGCGCGTCAACTAGACTTGGGCTCATCAAACTTGGATGTGAGTGATTACGAGATCACCATTTTTTTTCTTGATCTGTATTGAGGCACCTGATACTTGCACATGTCCGCCTGCCACAGTTGGAAGAGGTTTGGTGTGAAATATCAAAGCGGTGCAAATCTTAAACTGCATTCACACTGAATTTGAATGGCAGAGGAGACCAGTTGCAGTGCTAAGTCAATGTTAAATCAATGGTACAGACGTGATCTAAGGCCCTGCAGTGTGATTTGAATGATGGGCACAGCGCATCAGTCTGGCAGCAGCACGATTTGGGCGGCGATGCCAGAGTTCATGTTTTAAACTTTGGTGAGTTTGTCCCCAGTGCATCTGGGTTAACACAGAATAAGGGTTCAAATTAGAGTTAGGATTAGGATTAGGGCTAATTGGATATGTTCCTCATTAACTAACAATTGATGAATAAAGAATAGCTATAACTTAATTGTCCCAGGAACATGTATCAAATATTAACTGAGCCATTAGAAATTAATTTACTAACAGCTTCTTCATGATATATTACTAATTAGTAAGGTGTGGTTAGAAATCATCAATATACAGGTAACGGATCATTTATAACTCACTAACTTGTTAGTTATCTGCTGTCTATCTAAAAGGCACATTTAGAAATCCTTAAACTGTAAACTGTTATTTAACAAGTCATTTATAACTCAATAACTGACAGTTTAATAATTGATTGTTAACTAGTTATAACGGGTAGTTATCAAAAAGTGTTATCGGACCTTTCATTGCAAGTGGTCGTTCAAAAATTGCTGAGAGCTGTGTGAATGTAGGGTCAGAGTTATAGTGGTCACACGAAAACACAACAGTGATGGAGAATGCAAGAGAAGGCCCTGCATTATATTTACATCAGTCAAACATTTCTGATGCGTTTAGGGGCAAACAAGACAAATGTGAAAACAGCTGCTACTGTCAAACAACCAAAACAAAAAAGCCAAAGTTTTTTAGGTTCAGTGAAATGAAAATCCTTCCTGTGTCAAAACCATATGGATTAAAAAAGTTAATTAAAAATGTATATGGTTACTGTGAGGTATGAAACTGTGTACATTCCTTTTCCTATGACACGGATTTGAACAAGTTCCTTCTTGTGCAACTGCTTTTCTTGAAGTTAAAACTCTTTCTCACAGGCAGCCAAAGAAGAAAAGGACAAGCCGCAGGTGATTATTGAGCTAAGGGGAGTGTCGGCGGATCTGCTTCAACTTTAACCCTACTTCTAAAGCAGAGAGCTGAGGCAGCAGACAGGAGCTGGCTCCACAGGTTGAGAACAGGGGTTAGATGTCGGAAGTGCTGGGCTCGTCTGGCTTAGAGGTGTAGGTCTGCACAACCATGCACAATTGGCAGTGAGTTCAAACAGAATCTGTGGGAGCAGGGAGATAAGGTGAAACCTGTTATTTCTCTCTTTCTCCCCCTCTCTTCGTTTGATTTCAACAAACTATTGCTCAAGCATGTTCTAATGATGACTCTATCTGCCTCCCACTAGAAGGCATAGGAGCTTTGGCCTCAGGGCCTGGAGCACTAAAGTATAAGCAGCTCATTCTATCTATCTTTAGCTCTTCTATTCATATTGCTTCTTATTTAGCTGTTTAGCATTTAATATGCACAAATTGAATAATTTAAGGAAATTCACAGCTTGAAATTTTTTATATTTCTATACTCGCTTTCATTTTCTGTAGAAAACGTAATAGATTAGAGCTTTCTGATGAATATAAAATAAAGCACCAGATTCTTTGGCTGACTAATAAACCATACAGCAAAAGTAGAATGAGGTTTTCTCTGACAATCTGACAACTTTGTTTGGCAAGATTGAACTAGTGAGAGACAAACAGTAATCTAAAAGTGCTCTTGCATGGCAGGAAAAAAAACCTTTGTCCATAATAGGTTGACTGCAGGTTGAAAATGAACAATGACCAATCAGGGATTCAGCTCTGTAAGTTCTATCAGCATGTGAAGTGTGCCACAAGAGGTGCTAAGACACTGGACAAGGTCAACTCCAAAATGAAACATGGCTACAGGGCTATCCAGCTCCCACACCTGGGCCAGTCAGACCATATGTCCCAGCTCCTAGCACCAGCATACACCCCCCTCAGGAAAATAAGACTGTTAGAACTTGGCCTGCAGGGGCCTCTCATCAGCTGCAGGACTGTTTTGAAAGAACCAAATGAGAACATGGAGGGGCACACAGCAGCAGTTTGACACTGTTGCTGTGGACGAAAGCATCTGGTTTATACCAATCAGAAACCCCGGATGACCGGAGAGGTCCAGCACCTGCTGCGGGAGAGAAATATGGCTTTCAGGTCTGGTGATATATATGGAGCTTTACAGTGCTGCAAGATCCAACTTGAAGAGAGGCGTCCAACCAGCCAAGATGAACTACAGGAAGCAGATTGAGGACAATTTCAGCAGGAACAACACAAGGCAGGGGTGGCAAGGTATCAAGAATTTAACAAACTATAGGCCGAATCTCACTGCGGTTGACAGGGAATCTTTGTTGGGAGAGGAGCTTAACCTCTTCTTTGCCCGTTTTGGGGCGGAGCCACCATAGGTAGCTGTACCACTGTCACCAGCCCACAGCTGCCCCTCCCTCACTGTAGAGCAGCATGAACTGAGGCGTGAACCCAAGGAAGGCTGCTGGACCTGATGGCATTGCTGGAAGAGTGCTGAAGGACTCGTTGGTGGAGATCTTCATCAATATCTTTAACCAGTTCTTCCTCTAATCTTCCGCCACATCTGACGTCCTTAATCACTATCCTTTTTCCCAAAAAGTCCACAATCAGCAGCCTATACAGACCAGTTGCACTCACCTCAGTCATCATGAAGGGCTTTGAAAAACTAATACGCAAACACATTGTTTCCTGCCTCCCACTGACACTGACAGTCACCAGTTTGCATGCAGGACAAACAGATCCATGCAGGATGCCACCACCACCTCTCTCCATACTGCTGTGTCACACCTGGAGCAGGCAGGGAGCTACGCAAGGCTGCTCTTTGTAGATTTCTGCTCTGATTTTAACATTGTGAGAAGACTGTTCGATATGACTTTATTTTGTTTATTTGTATACATGTTAATTTTGTACACATATCTATACATTTCAAAGTTTTGTAAAAATGTCTGGACCTGAACTGGAGATACAGAACTGCACTGCACTCAATTTCATTGTGCAATGTACAAAGACAATAAAGTTATTCTTTCATTTGCTGGTGATGCACAGATGATGTCCCTTTGAATTCACAGAAGTGTCAACCGTTTGAAAATTGATCATGAAAAATAAATGAATGATTATGGTTTGTGTCCAGACAGAATTATATGACAACACGTCTTTCATCTATCAGAATAGAGATGTGAAAGTAAAAGATAGAAAAAGCCTTACTCTCATGAACAAGATTCTCAAGATTTGCACCACTTCGACATTTCGCACCAAGTCTCTTCCTACTGTAGGTGGCAGAGACATGGACTATTAAACTCTAGAAACTGTAAATGAAGAAGCCCCTCCCTGCATGTCCAATGTGAAGACAATATGCTCAAGACCATACATTTTTAAACGCGTGTCACATCCCCAGTGTGAACGTAGCATTGGGCTGAGTAAACGCTGGTCAGTGAGCCTGCCCCACTACAGGCTTTGTGTAGAATCCAATGGGTGACATCAAAGGTAATGCTCCAGTTACATATATGTTTATGATGTCATGCTTAAAGTAGTTCAAACTGAGTCACAGAGATTTTAATTGAACTTTCCATTGATTTTTCAATCTACTCACTAAAACTTTGCTTATCTTTTCATGTAAGTGGCTTGTAAACAACGATGCTCACTAATCTCTTAATACAATCTGTTATGGAACCACCAAAAGAACCTTTTAGAAAAATAAATACAAATATGTTAGCCATCTTCAACAATGAGTTTAGGATAACTATTTTAGGGTCACACCTTAGAATTTTAAAATGTGTTTTGGGCGACATCCAGCATCGGAACCTAGAATTTTATTCATTTTGGACACAACAGCAGGTAAAAGAAGAAAAAGCAAAACAAGTGCAAAACTCTCAAGAGAATTTACAAGAAACTGTTATAACACTAAACAACAAAGGCCATTCTGTTCCAAACAAACTAAATAAAATCTTGATCAAGATTAAAATCCCCTCAGTTACATATGCGTCAGAATTGCTGATCAAACTTGGAAAAGAGTTTGAAATTGTCAACACGTTGTCTTTTATCATGAGGATCGGCAATTTCCCTGCTTTTGTTTTATTTGTTTCAATCATTCTTTGTGTAAAAGTTAGGTTTTGTTGCGTTTCTCCAGGTTGAAGTTGTCAATCGTCAACAGCTGTTGCTGTTTCAGTCAATTAACCCATAGTATATTTAGGATTCAGGTTTTCAGGGTGTTTTTGTTCGACCATCTGTTTGAACACCCTTTATCTTCTGCTGTGCTTCAGGGTTTTTCACTTGAGTTTTATCACATTTTGGCTCAGTTGTTTTCAGCGTGTTTGTGAATGTATTGAAGTTTTGGAGTTCCCGCCACACACCAAGTCTCCTGCATTGGTTTCTTCACTCCACCATTCCATGACATGTACAAGTAGATTAGATAACAACCAGCTTTGAACAGACATTATTAATTAAGCTCCCAAAATAATTTTCAACAGATTCACCCTTTATTTATAACTTTTGAAAAAAAAAATATAAGGGTGATGATATTTGCACGTTTATGTGCAACATAGCAAAAAGTCTGATGGAATCCATGTTGGCCACACGTAAAAGATGCAGCCAAAATGCACACTGCTGCATTGCCCACATGTTTTGTTCTTGTTCTTTTGTTTCATCTGTTTTTATTGTTCTTTTTTAGAAGTTAATTTTTGATGTTTAGTTTTACTTGTTTGTGATGCTTGTTGTAGCTTTACCTTGTTTATTCAGTTTACACTGATTTGTACATAACTAATTAAAGTTTTTTATTTCAAACTTGCGCTCTTCTCAAGCTCTTATAGTTGTATGTATGATGGAGTCATGAAGAAAACTTGGTCTCAAAAGGTAAGCTTATATTAATACTGCAGCAGGAAGGTTCTTGAGTTTTATTTAATAAATATATTATTATATATATATAAATATATCATATTTATAATATGTATAATACTTAACTTGATGTTCCAGAGGGAGATAGCAAATGGCTTGAAAGACTTCCTGAAATGTTGCTGTTCAGCAGATCAGAAGATGACCATGATTGTGTCACTGAGTTCTGTCCACAGTGTGAAGAACCGTCTTGATAGCCTCAAGCGCATCATTGTTTGGAATTGAATAAAGATGTACGTGTTTAATGTCAGTTTCATCTGCAGCTGGGTGCCTCTTGTTTTTTTTCTCTGTAAAAGCAATAAAAGTAACAACAGTTGGAAGCTTTCTTTTCAATGTTTAATTAATATTGAGATACATCCATTGTGCCAACTGGGGATATTAGGTTACAGTTTAAAAGTTTTCAATGAATACATTGAAAGTCTGCAAGTATATACATTAGTTCCAGTTTAAACACAGCAAAGACTTGTACTCCTGTATGATTTAAGCTGATTTAAGTATTTATTATTCATTAATTTTTATTAGCTGTGAAACTTTTGTTTTATGCAGTTTTACAAACAGTTTGGAGTCACCAGTTTCAAAGTAAAGCAAACAAGACTTGTTTGCCAAATAGTCAAGGGGAACTATTGGGACAGCTGCAAATCCTCAGAAAAGCTTGTTCAGCACTGAAAAATGCTCACTTAACATCTGCACCTGCAGCACAGACTGGCAGGCATTCAAACAATCATGTACAATCACATTTCCTATCGTACACAATGCACATCAGACACTTTAAATTACCAGTTTACTGTTCACTATTGCATTTCTAATTTTATTCTATTTAGGATTTGAATTTGTTGCATTTTCTGCTTTTTCAAACTCCAATTTGTGTTTACTTTTTTATTTTACTTACTACATTTATTACTTGCATTTTTTGTGTATTTTGCTATATACAAATGCAGCAGGGAAGTAAAGTAAGAAGTGAATTGCTCTGAAAACTTTGCTTCCCTGTTGAATATGACAATAAACACTGAATCTTGAAACAGACTAAGCATATGTTCATATTAGCGTCTGAAACAATGACAATAAATAGGGTGATTTGAGTGATGCATTTATAGTATGTTTGGATTAAGACTTTGCTAATTTGAAAGTTGCAAAATAAAAACCTTTAAACAGAAAAGAATATTTCAATTCAAAGATTTCTCAGCTGCCATTTTTTAAGTTATACTTTTAGGAGAACCCGGCTTCATTTGCTGTTTCTTTTTGATTCTAAAGTCGTGTTTCTTTTTCTGTTGCCTCTTTTTAAATAAAGGTTTTCAATGTTATTCTGCGGCTTTTATTCCAAACTCCTCCTTGACATCAGTGACATTAAACAATAAATTAGTCTCATTGTTTTTATTGAATTTAAATAGTTTCAGTTTACTTACAGCCAAAAGAATAAAAAAAAAAAAAACTGTTGACATTTTTGTCCTTCATTGGTATTGACACCATTTTTCTTATAATTTCCTATCGACAAATTACAACCTGAAAATGTAAAGAAAGAAGATTGTGATTCTGTTTCAAAAGAGGGTGTGATAATTGTCTAGGATGCATGCCAGATTACCTAAAACTTCTGTCACTGAAGGTTATATTGCTTGAAGACACCTTTTTTAATCGAGATAAGCAGAGATAAGAAAAAAAAGGAGAAAAAATAAAGTTGTTTCAAAGTAAGCAAAACAGGGTGCAAGTTAGCTGATATGGCTCTGTGCCAGCAGGAATTGCCTTCTGGCAACAATCTCTACTTCTGATAGCTGAAGAATCCTCTGTCCTCCACATTAAAAGTTAATTGAATTGTTCTCTTCTACAATTTAAAGAACTCAGACAAAATATGTGAGCCTAGGTAATAGAAAAGCTCAAATATCAGAAAGAAACATGCATCAAGTGACAAAATATTTGATTTTGGATTACTGATTCATATTCAGGCCACAAAAAGCCAGGCAATGCTGACCCTATATTCTGTAATTGGTTCATTATTGCAAAAAGTGCAGAAAGTTATTTTCTGCAAGGCATGGAAATATGACAATATTTGTGCCTTTGTTTCATGCTCAGCCAAAGACTGCTATAGCCTATTACTAACTGTATTTGCAAAATGCTTTTGGGTCTTAGTTTAATTGGAACTCAAATAAAGTTACAGCATGAAAGCTCTAATAATAGTCAAGAGCTTGTTTTCAAGAATTTAAGTTTATAGAAGATGCCACATTCCTTCTACACTTGCTATTTTGCCTCCATTCATTTAACAGAGGCTACATGTGGAAGTGGAGGACGCAACAGCATGATGATGAGCGACACAAAAGTGCAGCTTGGTACATGTTTGAAAGCACAGAAAGCATAACCAGGGATGCATTAATCTTCTGAAACCCTTTGTGAAAATGACCTTGCTAAAGTGACAGGCGAACTAAATAGCAGATTCTCACTTTTGGCAGATCGTACAACAAAGGACCTGTGCTCTCACTTCCACAATAACCACAGCATGTTTTTTTATTGTTGTTTTTGTACTTTTTTATGTTATTCATACGGGAATATTTGTCTCTGTTTGCACTTTTTTAAGGACTCCAGTTGGGGAATGACCTGCTAACTGGACAAGAAGGGTTTTCATTTCACTCCAGACTTCTGACCAACTCAACCCTTCAATAGAAATAAATGAAGCCAACAACAACAAACAACACACACCTTGTCAAAAATTCAAAATTTAAAATAATGTTCCGTTGAGCACCAAATCCAATGAAATTGTGTCTTTGGTGTTTTTAGCTTGTACCCACAAGGCACAGGGAGTCTTTATTGCATCTTCACATATAAATGTATACATCTAATCTTGAGATATCCGTAGATGTCTATTTGCTAATTTTTTTTAACATTTACTAGTTAAAAATAGTTAATTTAGTCATTCAAATCATGTGGAATCAGGAGCAGATGAAAAAAATGCTGTTTAAAAAGGTTGTAGTAGTGAGGTAGGAGCCAGAGTTGGTGGGGCACAAGCTCCCTGCTCTGCTCCATTCTGATGCATCTTCCTGTAGACAAATACATTCATCTGCGTTTTTCTCGTGTGACACAAACTGTACAACTGGATAACACCAATGTTGCTCCCCATTTCTTTTGTACCAGTAATGTTAAGATGGTGTTGTGAGGGGCTGTAGCTAGCGAGTGGGGGAAGGCTCACTCTGATCCAACTGTGCCGTCCGCAACAAAGGGACATTTCTGACAAACTTCTGCTGCTCTGCAGGAACTACGCTCCAGCAAACAACACAGTTTTTTTTTCTTTAGCGAAAAACGGCGTCTTTATAATTAAAAGACCACTGGGAATGCTTTGAAAATAGATCAAAATATGATTGGAGTGGGACTTTAAATTTGATATACTTTACAATCTCAATAGTAACACCATTTATGCCACTAATTCTTCCAGTTTCTAAGATTCATAGCTAATATATAATTATCTACAATACTGATGTGCTGTGGAAGAAGGGAAAAGAAAAATTCTGACAAACATCGTTGGACAGTTGCTTTATGAGCATTTACTGTTCACAAAATGAATGATGGGGAGATTCTGCTGCAGGAAAGTGATGATGATGATGGTGGGCAACCTGAATCCAGGACCAGACACAACATTCTGAAAAATAAATAAATAAATCCAGACCTTGGGGGATGCTGTCTGAATTCCTTTGTGCAGCAAAGTTGAAAAATATAAAGCACAAAGACTTGCCGTGTACAGCTGTCATTTCAGCTAAGCTGAATCTCTGATGGATATAGAGGGAGTAGTCCTACAAGGAGCAGCCCCACTCCTTTTCCGTTTTCCTGAAAACGGTATGTTGTGTCCTGAAAGAGTTTGTACGATCAACACAAACACAGAAATCCCACCAAAAGAAAAATGTTCAAAAAAAAAAGATCAACAAACTGATGGACAGTTGCTGAAAGCCACTAAGTCCTCCATCTAACCACAAACTGGAGAGAAGATTCCTTTAGATCTTGTCTTATGACAGGTTCTGGGGAAGAAATTGTTTCTTTTAGGAGCAAAGTTTTGGGGTATCCTATCATAATCAAGAAATCTTGGTAAAGTTCTTGGCTGTTGCACAGTTACGCTTATCACAAGATGTCTGGTTTCTGTCCAGAGTTTGGCTTTGCTAGGAACGGCACATAAATCTACCTTAAACATGCTAAAACTAATTATCACAGCTGTCTGAGGTTGATGTCAGTGATCCAAAGAACCACAAGACATAAAATCATCCGTATTTGATTGACGAACAAAGACTTTTATCTTTTTGACACTGAAATACAATTTGCATGATAATTTGGAACGCACTGTAGAGTTTCTCTAAGGAACTGATCCCATTGTTTAGATTAGAGATGAATTCTGCCTTTTCTCATGTGCAATATGGTTCAAACATCACATACAGTACTTCAATTCAGTTTCAATGTAAATTGATTGATTTGATTGATTTGTTTATTTCAAGCAGAAGTTGGACAATACACGAAAATAATTCCACAAAATTATCAAACTCATTATTAAAACAATGAAATGCATTGATTGAGAGGAAAGAATGAAAAGTAAAAACAACGCACTTAAGTCACATTGCAACATATGTTAAGTATAGTGATTCATAACTGAAGTCTAGTAGAGCTTGATTCATTGCTTGAAAAGCAGTGGGAAGAAGCAAATTTATATAATCCCACCCCTACATAGTTACTTCATTTCATAGTCTTGCATAGTTTTCATAATCCGGTTCTGATCAGAAACATTATTGATTCACACTTTAGGTAATCAATATGTAATAAACATTGATTATAATTAGAACTCTAATCACATTGATCTAGTAATCCTTGCTACATATATCCAGATCAAGTAAAGAAAATCAGTAGTTCATCAGCAGATTGTGATTAGCTTTCAAGTAACATTTTAGTGATCATTATTGCACATTACACAATTTAATAATCATAGGTAGTGATTTAAAAAAATAATAAATTATTTCAGCACATTCCAGTTCACATGTCCACATATTTGACATTTTTCAAACACCAGTTGATCTTTAAGTCTTCTTATCTCATATTGTGAGATTAGAGTTTCTTTGTACATTTTCTTGAATTTTTGGATATTTGAACATTGTTTGAGCTCATTACTGAACCCGTTCCAAAGTTTAGAGCCGCACACAGAAACATCACACACAGAAACTTTTTTTTGTGGTTCTTATCAATTTGATCTTGAAGTTCCTACATCCCCTCAGTTTAAAGCCTCCTTCGTTTTCTAAGAACTGGTTTTGGATATTCAATGGTAATGTTTGTCCACTGGCTCTATATAGAATTTCTGCAAAAATCAACAAGGTCATACAGTTTTAAAAGTCTGAATTGATAAAATAAATTGTTTGTATGTACAATTCTGATGGCTCGTTTTTGAAGTAAAGAGAGGCTGTAGTGAACTTTTATAATTATTACCCCAAACCTCTATACAATAGGTGAAATATGGTAATATTAAGGAGCAGTATTATAGGTATCTACAGTTGTATTTTAACATGTATTTAGATTTATTTATGATTGAAATACTTTTTGAAACTTTAGTTTGTATGTGTCTGATGTCTAGCTTCCAACTTCACTTGTTATTGATTACAATCCCCAAGAATGTGATTTCTGTGACGTTTTCTATAAGGACGTTATTTATTGTAACTGAGAGCTCTGTATTGGCCTTATAATTACCAAAAAACATCACTTTGGTTTTTTCAAGGTTATTTGTTTTTCCTTCAGGCAGAGCTGCCCAATAAAAAAACTATCGCTCACTACTTTGGTAAAATATCTGGCGTGTCTTTCTAATCGACTTGTATTTCAGCAGAAAAAAAAGGCATATTTCCTTTTCTTAAAATAATACATTTTCATTGGTTTTGTTATTTTTAGTCATGATATGTTGACTGACAGGGGGCGCAGCTAAAATTCAAACAGGGTCCTCTTCATTTTGTGATAGTCAACAATGGCTTTGTAGGTGCAGAATTGGGAAAGTCTTTTCTTACAAAAGTACATTACCCAGTGAAAGATAATTCAATTTAAAAAATAGTCAACAATTAACTTAGAAAAGAATGGTCCGTTATGCTGTGAAAAAGATGGTTCACATACGATTACAATCTTTATCAAATATTTCCAGATGGTAAACATAGTCTACCCGTTCAGCGCTTTTCTACCTTTCTTAAAGTCCCTGAGCTTTTTGCAGTCACACTCCCTTACAACCATCTATACACTGATGGCGGCTCCACTGCCACTAGATGAATATTGTGTAAAAGGCTTATTTCAGAATTTATTAAGCAATACTTTTTTGTTCTGTCTTTTTTTGTTTCAAGTTGTTTTCAACTCTGTGTTTACCACATGGATAAGTTCCCTTTGATTGTCTGTTGAGTAAAATATATTTGTGTCATCAGCAAATAGAATTAGTTTGAAAAGTTTTGAAACATTGAATAAATCATTTATGTAAATATTGAATAGCAGATGGCCTAGAATTGATCCTTGGGGGACACCACAACTTATCTCCTTGGTCTTTGACGTAAATTCATTCATCTTGACAAATGGTTTTCTTCCCGTTAAATAACTTTTGAGCCAACTTAGCGCTAGTCCTCTTATCTCATACACTTCCAGTTTATCAAGTAGGATGTCATGATTGAGAGTCAAATGCTTTTTTTTAAATCAATGAAAATTCCAGCTGCACATTTCTTTTTGTCCAGAACATTTGTGTTTTCTCTAAAACCATAATGGTTTTTATTTATAATGTTATGTTTATTTAGCAATTTATCACATTTATCATTGAATATCTTTTCTAAAATTTTAGAGAATTGTGGAAGGAGAGAAACAGGTCTATAGTTTGTAAAAAGGTGTTTGTCTGCGCTCTGATAAATAGGAATCACTTTTGCATTTTTCATTTTGTTTGGGAATTTCCCGGTTTGTAGTGATAAGTTACATATGTATTTTAGAGGCTTAGCGATATTGTTAATGACCTTCTTCACTATCGTCATATCAATATCATCACAATCTGCTGAGTTTTTACTCTTGAATTTGTTAACAATCGATATCAGATCATTTTCGTTCACTTCAGAGAGAAAGATTGAGTTTGGGATCCTTGTGATGCTGGAATATTTACTTTGCTGGTTTTGCACTTTGGAATTTCTGTTACCAACTTTGGACCCACGTTTACAAAATAGATGTTAAAACTGTTTGCTGCTTCATTAATAGTATAGCTTTGACCCTTCTCATCTATAAAGTAATCTGGATATGTTCGCTTTTTTGTCCCTTTTTCAATGATACTGTTTAATATCCTTTCACGTTGTTTTTATTTTCATTCAGTAGATAATTGTAATAAACTTTTTTACTGTGCCGTGTTATTTCAGTTCTTTATTTTTGTAAGACTTGTATCTCTGTTTGCTTTCTCTTCACCTTTGTTTTAAGAATTTTTTATAGAGGTTATTTTTCTTTTTACAAGCATTTTGTAGACCAGTTGTTAACCAAGGACATTTTTGTAAATTTGTTATTGAATTTCTGAATTGGACAGTTTTTGTTATAGAGTGAGCTAAATATTTCTAAAAAGACATTCATAAGCGGTGTCCACAACTTTCTCTCTGTACACAGAGTTCCAGTTCTGTCTGGATAAGTCATTATTAAAGCAGGTCATTGTTTTTTCATTTCCTAACCTTTTGTAAACTGGTTCTTTTATTATTTTCTTTGTTGCCACGTTGATATCAAATAGTGTGAAAACTGGTAAATGATCAGTTATGTCCCATATCATGAGTCCACTCATATGAGTGTTTTCTATATGATTAGTAAATATATTATCAATAAGAGCAGCTCTGTGAGCAGTAATTCTGCTGGTCTTGTTACGGTTGGATAGAAGCTCATACTGTACATTCTACTGATAAAGTCATCTGCTGCTTTATGTTTGCTGGGGTTTATCAGATCTATATTCGGATCTCCACAAATAAAGAAAGTTTTGTTATGTTGAGAGTGAAACATCTTTTCCATCCAGTCCCTGAACACTTCTAGGCTTGACCCTGGTGACCTGTATATACAGCTTATAATGACATTCTTCCCTGATTCATTACAGATTTCGATTGTAATACATTCCAGGATTCCATCCACTGCAACTGACATTTGATGAATTACTGTAAACTTCATATTTTTCTCCACATAGATTGCAACTCCTCCTCCTTTTTATTTACTCTGTTCACATAATGAAGTTCATAGTTTTCCAATTCAAAATCAGTGTCTTTGTTGTCGCTGAACCAAGATTCTGATTTGGTTCTGATGTTAAAGGAACATCCCAGATTCTGTAGATGATCCTCGATGTCTCCAAAGTTAGTGTCCATGCTTCTGCTGTTAAAGTGGATGATTGACAGTCTTCCTTCAGGGTTAACAGAGTTTTTAACGTCATCTATGCTGTAATATTTGCAGTTCAGTGTAACAGTGGAAAAGAACTGATCAGGGTGGATGTCATCTTGCAGGTTCTGATCATTATCACTGAATATGTTATGGTCAGGTTGCTCACAGTTCAGATCTTTCTGAAAGTTGTGGTGACAGTTGACTGTTGAAGAAAACGTCTTGTTTTTAGAAGCCATGTTTGTAGACTTTGACTCCTCACCTGGAGAGTCCAGCATCTTCTCTTATCTCTTGTTTAGACTGTAGTGGGTAGAAACTTGTCCAGCTCCTCCAGGCTCCTGATAACCATGACCTTGGCTTGCTCAGGAGAAGCGTTAAGTTTAACGTAGATTCTGCCATCCCTTACCCAGGTGCTGTGAATCTTTCTTGTCGTTTCAGAAAGCGTGCTCTTCGGGTGATGTCAGCATTACGCTTAATGAGATTCTCATTCATGGAAACATTGGTTCCCTTTAGAAAACTTTCTTGTTTCAATAAAGATGTTCTGTGTTTCCGATTCACAAACCTCATGAGGATGGCAGGTCTGTCACACTCTCTTCTCCTTGGAAGCGGCGGCAGATCTCGATGTGGTTTGTGTCCAGAGAAATTCCTTTGGACTTTAGGAAATCTTCCACCTGTTTCTCCACAGAGCTGATCTCCTGCTCGTCAGAGTCATCAGCGTTCCCTGCGGTCACTACATGCGCATATGACCGGGATTTGATCTTCAATCCGGTGATTATCACATCATTAATCCTGGAATTCTGCTCCTGGTCATCCATTCGTTTTTCCATGTTATCCATTCGGTTGCCAGTCTGTTCATGGTGAGCTCGGAGCTGTCTCCCCTCCTCCAGTCGTTCAGGATCTGCTCTTGCTGGATCTTCATGGATCTTATTTCTTCCAACAGAAAATCAAGCAACTTCTTGATATCCTCTGAGTCGACCGTCACTGGGTTTTTTTTCGGGGGCATGATCAGGAGTTGTTTTTTACAACATTTACTTTTTTCTCAGTAAATAGATTTTCGAAATTCAGCTGCTCTGTGCCTCTGTGGCGTCATGGCGTCTTCCCGGAAGTCGAATGAATCATTTACAAAGTACCAGTTCACAATCAGGGTTTTCTCAAAGAGAAGACAAATTCACAGATGCAGTAGCAAACAAGAGTTTAATGAGCTTTCAATAATATCTTACAACTTTTTAAATGCTAAAGTTTTTTGGCTGGACCAGCCTTTTTTTATACGGCCAACATTTAAATTTTTTAATTATAATTTGTAACAGTTTGTCACAAGGTTTTGCATTGTAAAAAAAAACAAAAAAACATTTTGATTCTGTGGCAGCCATCTTTAACTGGATACAATTGGCTTTTTTTAGGTTAAAGACTGGTTAGGTTGTTATGCATAAGAAATTATTTATTTAATAGTAAATAATCCTGTTGTTTATAAATTGGCTTGTTTGTTGTCTAACTTCTTTGAGCAACGTGTGATGAAATGAAACACATTTTTTATGTAAATGTTATAACATTCTTTAGTGAAATGTCAAAGGTTCTTTCCTAATTGTCAGCAGGAGTAGGATGGTGCAGCCATGTGTTATTTAGGATGGTGCTGAGAAGTGGAGAGGATTAAAGGTGGTGAGCTGCAGACATGATTTAGTACCTTTTCTCTGAAGCTTCCCTTGCTCTTGAAAACACAGTCCCATGTGTGGCTCCACAAAAAAGGTCTGCATTGTGTTCTGTCTTGACCTGAACTGAAAAACATCCTAGAACTTACACTTAAAGCCAGATTTAAGAAGATTTTTTAATGAACATCTCAATATTGGATACACACATAAATGTACTACAAGTGCTATTTATCTACAAAGACTGATTGCACAGTTGATCTCAGGCACAATTGATAGTTTTCAAAGGGGATTTAGCATGTGGAATTGTTTTCCTCATATTAATTCTATGAATTTTTTTATATAGTCCAATATCACAGCAATAGCCATTTCAATGGGCTTCACACCAGTGTTTATGCAAAGAACTTAAAGCCAGTCAAGAAATATAAACAATAGTTGGTTGCTAAAATAAACTAAACAGACAAAGCTAAACTGGCATCCCTACCCTAAGACCCACTTTCTCGGTGAGGAGAAATTCATAAAAAAGCCTATCTTGGAGAAGAAAAAAAAAGAAACTTCAGGGATGTTCACATAAAGAAGAGATCCTCTCACAGGACAGACAGGTGATGTGCTAGCACTGTTAAAGAACAAATAACTTCTCAAACTCTACAACTACCTGTTTGAATAGTGTAGCAGATTGGCTTTATCCAGATGAAACTGTGGGGCAGCTGAGGGTGCGAGACAAACCAGAGGCGAGGTCCACACAGCCAAAGACAGGAGCACAGACGATCCGCCTGACATCTCTCCCGCTCCCCTGCAGGGTAGGGCTGAAGAGGGACAACATATGAATCGCACTGCACCAAACAGAGGCATGATGAAATAAATACAAATGTAGAACTGGGTAAAGGATAAAGAATAGAGGAGAGAAGTTATAGAGGACAGAACCCCAGTGCACCATACTTCCCCCAGCTTCTAACTTCTAGTAGCCTGCTAGCAACTAACTGGCATTGAAATTTGATACAACAATGGTATAACATGAATATGTCAGATAGTGGACAGCAATAATAATAACATTAATAGAGAATCTGCTGTTTTAGCATGTCAATATAAATCAATATAGTATTAATCTAATTTTAGACCACGTAAGCAGAGGGAATAGGCCGCCATGGCTCTGTTTATCAAACCACCTTCCCACTGCTTAGCTCCGCAGAGAAGTATGTGTAATGGATGTAATGAAAATTGTAATGATTACCTCTCCTCGCCAGCCTGGCGATAAGCCTGTCCAATAGAATGTTTTAAGCCTAACTTTGAATGTAGAAACTGTCTGCCTCTCTTACATGAGCTGGGAGCTTGTTCCATTAGACAGCGGCTTGGTGGCTAAAGACTTTACCTCCAATTGTGCTTTTAGAAATTCTAGGATCCACAAGCAGTCCTGCATTTTGTGAGCAAATTTTTATATTTGGTTGATAAGGCACTATGAGGAAGAAAAAGAAAAATCGCCTGCTTTTAAATTTGTTCTCACATCTATTCTGCACAAGGTGTTGTGGAATGTAAAGGCTGTTGCACCCCTAACTTGTTGCAGCTAGTCAGAGCAATAAACAAATGACTGATGATCAATAAATGCCTCCTAAGACAAAATAAAAATTAACCACTGGGAATGGTAAAGTGTCTTCATACTAAGTGTCCTGCAAATCCGGAGCTTGTCCGTGTTGAAGTGACATGGATATTACAAAGGAGAAACATCCTATGGTGAGAATGTGACACTGGCAAAAAAAAGCAAATGGAAAAGCACACATATTATAAAGTTTAACTGCAGTATATACTCACCAGACACTTTATGAAGTACACCTTTGCTAGTACTTGGACCCCCTATTGCCTTCAGAACTACCCAAATCCTCTGTGGCATAGATTCAACAAGGTACTGTAAACATTCCTCTGAGAGTTTGGTCCATATTGACATGATAGCATTGCACATTTGCTGCTGATTTTTTGGCTGCACATCCATGATACCAATCTCCTGTTCCATCACAACCCAAGGGTGTTCTTTTGGGTTGAGATCCTGTGACTCTTGAGGTCATTTAAGTATAGTACAGTACAGATTTTTTAGGAAAACTCATTGTCATGTAAGAAACCAGTCAGAGTCAGACAGTCAGAGATTATTCCAGCTTTATTGACATGCTTGCTGAAAGTAGCCAGCAGAAGACTGTACTCTGTGGTCATAAAGGGATGAACATAGTCAGTAACAATACTCAGGTGAGCTGTGATGTTGTAACCATGCTCATAAGGTTCAAAAGGGGTCCAAAGTGTGCCAAGGTCCCCCACACCCTTATACCACCACCAGCAGGAACCGTTGATACAAGGCAGGATGGATCAATGCTTTCATGTTGTTGATGTCAAATTCGGACCCTACCATCTTAATAGCACAGCAAAATCCAGTCTCTTCAGACCAGGAAACGTTTTTCCAATTTTCTCTTGGCCATTTTTTGGCAAGCCTGTATGACGTGTAGCCTTTGTTTCCTGTTCTTAGCTGACAGGAGTGGTCTTCTGCTGTTGTATCCCATCTGCCTTAGGTTGGACGTGTTGTGTGTTCAGAGATGCTTTTCTGCAGACCTCGGTTGTAATAAGTGGTTATTTGAAATACTGTGAGTGCACTATTCCATCTCTGTCTTTAACTCATTGAGTAGCTTCAGGAGTGCAACACTTGATAGAAGATTTGCATCAACAATTTTTTCCTTTGGCCTTTCAATGCATTTATTTATGTAAGCAAAAAATATGTGCTCTCTTTGTTTGTTTGCTTTTGTCTGTCAAAAAAAATGACTGCAGCCATTTGTGCGTAAAAGTCATTTTGCACCTGCCTTTTAGACATACAAGATACAGACATAAAATAACGACTGCAATCCTGGTTCACATTTAATAAATCATGTTGCTCTATTTGCATTTACTCCTCCCAGTTTTCTTTTTTTGCACGCTATGCCAGAAACACCTAGGTTGTGTATTCATCAAAGGCAAATGAGCAAAAATACATTGTGTTCACAAATCTCAGTGAAATAAGTGGAACATGTTTTTGCACATCATGCCTTTGCTATCAAATTTACATAGTTTCACATATTCAAGTAAGTAAATCAGGCCCTTGGATTTAAACTTAGCGTAAGGAAAGTTGACCTTCAACAGACTAATATACTACCTCATACTGCATGCAAGATTGCATTCTTCCCTTAGTTCAAAGAGACACACTTCCAATTAGATCGCAAAGTTCAAGGATTCTCAGCAATTGAGTAGTAGGGAACATTTCCATAATACCAATACAAGTTTGGTACTAGTACTAATACACTAAGAAAGAAAGCAATGCACGGCATGGATGTGCTTGTAATCAAAATGTGTCAAAATCAGCTTAGTATATTTTACAATATTTTGCTGATTTTTCTTTATGGGAGGAGAGAGGGTTGTAGTTGTCCAAATATCATTCATGGCTTCATTTAATTGTTAACAACAAAGTGAAGAAACATTTTTCTTCTCTTCTCTGAGTTTTCTGATTGATGTAGTAATTAAAAGAAATGCCCAAGACCAATTCTGTGAAGCCTCTTAACTTGTCAATGTAAGTAATCATCTGAGGAAGTTTCATGATGCAGGCTGAAAGTAGAGGATTTCACCCCATAAATAACGCATTAACATTATAAAGTGCTTGTGCATTACACAAAGCAGTATCTAGTCTGCTGAGACAAAAGCAATTAATCCAAGGCTTCATACATGATGAAGGGCAGATCCGTTTATTATGTATGATTTATGCAGATGTGGACAAAATGGTTAGTTCTTCACTGTTGGGGGGGGTCACTAAATTACATTTAAACTGACTAAAGTGATGTTAAAAAAAACATAATCAACCAATAAAAAATAATGTTCACTTTTAAATTGTAGTTCAAAGAAAGCAAAAGAAAGTAATGAAGCAGATGATCACTATAATAAAAAAAGAAAATACGTGAGTTACTGCACCTTTTAATAGTGATCCGGGCAGATGGCTGGTTCCAAATGCAGCAGTTAATTTGGCTCAGACTAAAAGTCCACAATGCTAAATCAGAGTCAAAGTCCAGGAAAGGGTCAAAGCAGACGGAAAAGAAGCAGAGTGAGAGACAAAGCGAAGTCAGGTACACGGAAGATCAGATGAGGTTACAATGCTTGGTATGCAGGCTGGAAGGCATAAACAATACTTAGCACTGAGCGTGGCTCTTAGCAGGGATTAAGAGTCCTGTGGCTGATTAGCAGATGAGACTCAGGTGGGTGGCACCCAGACACTGTGCGCTGGTGTTGATGGGATAGTGAGTGCAGTCAGAACTCTGGAGACGGCTGACCAGAGGAGGAGACAGAGCGCTGACAGCTGACAGATCCGTTTTTTGCAATGCTATGTACACACCTGAAAAGCGATGCACATTCAAAAATGCGCTAAATGCAAGCTCTAGAACGCGTTTTTAGCATACAGTGTTCACACTGGACTATTGCTACCCAAAACTAGTGCATGTCCTCACAGTTAGAAGAGGCTTGGTGCAATATGCAACTGGTGAAAATATTGCAAATCTTACTCTAGGCTTTTTCTTTCACAGCTCTATGAAAGACTGTGTCATATAATTCACACAAACCGCAATTATTAATTCTTCCTTCATGATCAATTTTCAAACACTTGGCACCTTCGTGAAATAAAAAATATTCTAAGTGTGTCACTACCAAATCTGTGATTGGTCCCTGATTAGTCCAAGTTGAATTGGTTTAACTTTCAATGCACGTTCAATGGTTTTACATAGAGGTCACAAATGGACTTAAAAACTTGCGCAGCAACACATGAACATGAAAGTTTTGTATGCAAAATCCCTAAAATGCACATTTAGTTTACATTGACTTTTCATTGGGAAAAAGTCACTTGAACACGCTTGTACATGACTGGTGTAAACATAGCATTCGAAAATTACTCCAAGTGTCTCTGGTCTGAAGGGTCTATTTTGCAGATTGCATGTTTCAGCTTAAAGTTTTTAAAGGATTTGGATCAAATCTTGTAAAATGGTTTTTCTGAATGGAGTGTTTTGTTTTAGTCATTGTTGACCATTTTAACTCTATGTTTTGGGTTATGATCCTGTTGGAAGATCCATGATATGCAAGCCTCAAAATGTTAAACTGCACATTTGATTCAGAAAGTTTTAATAGCTCAGTAACCCTTCACAGTCAAGTATCAGGTGAACTAAAGCTGCCCTGAAAAAAAAAGTCCTCAATGCAAAGAACATCCATCCAGAAACTTTATGCTTCATAGTTTTTTTTGTTTTGTTGTAGCAGATTCTAATTTGGTTTTATGATAGCTGTTCTCCATGTTGGTATTCCATATCATCCACTCGGCACAAATAGAGACCGATGGTATGATCCGAAACAGTTGAACCATGACTTTTGAGTTCACCTATAAGGTCTTTCACAACTGTTCAGGGCTCATGGATTACTATTTTTATTCCCAATCTCTTGTACTTCTCATTTGCTTTCCTCCTCCTGACACGTCCAGGAATACTAGCTACAGTCTTCTGAACCTTCAACTTCTGAATGTTATGTTTCTGCAGTGACAAATCATCAAGCTGCTTGAAGATGGTCTTAAAACCGTTTGCACGCTTATCTATAATTTGTCTTTCCTATTCTCTTCCTGTGGTCTGTGTTCAGTGCACTACACACTATGTTACCAAACAGCATCTGCAACGATGGAGAACACACCTGGGAGCATCTTGCTATGGTCATTTTTTTAAACTCATCTAAACGTTCATAATTTTTATTCAGGTCTTTTTAATGATTCTGTTTGAAAAACTGCTCGAATGAGAATTGTGTTCTTGGTGTTTTTAACATATTTTATTAGCATTTTTCTCATAATAGAGGACCACTAGGATAGAATTTACTATTTATACTGCTTTTCTGAGTATTTTTATATTCAAATCGTGTAAGATCAGGAACAGATGAAAACCTGCAGTTTGAAAAAGCTCGGGTTTGTGATGCAGTAACTGCTATGGGAGGGCCAAAGTCTTTCTTCTTCGCTACAATTTTGATGCATCCACTTGCAGAAAAATAGAAACATTAAAACCTTCATTTTCCTTGTCTATGCAACCATCTGGCTCAAACTGTACGGCTGGATAGCTCTGATGTTGCTCACTGGTTTGTTTGTTTGTTTGTTTTTTTGCTACGACAGTGTTAGCTTGGGCTTGTGATATGCTAATAGCTTGCGGGAAAAAGTGTGAAGAAAGGGTTGATGGGAAATTAGCTGAAGCTAACTCTAGTGCTGACAGTCCCGCTCACAAGCCAGAGGCGAATTTCTAATGAGCTCCTGCTGCTCTGCAGAAAATGTGTCTCAAAAAATTAGACAAACTTTTTGACTTTGGCTAAAAACTGCATAAGCATAATTAATAGACCACTTGGAATGCTTTTACAATAGATTGAAATATAGTTGGAGTGGGTCTTTAAAAAATTCAAAAACCACTTCCAATATTTATTGGATGTTTGTTTTCTTTCTTTCATTAACTGACGGATACCAACAGTTTTGTCCACTCATGTACAGTCCAATACAACTTCCATTATAGTGGTTTTGCATCCATCTATTGTCTGGCGCCATTACTTAAACTAATAGTCTGGGCTTTCAACCAGAACAGGGGACACAACAATACTTGCTCCAATGCAACTTATATTTTTATTTTTTATATGAATTTCTAAAACAGGTCAACCTTTCCAGGCATTATAAAACACAGTGCTGTTAACAATCCAGCATTATACCTACTGCAATGTGATGCTGAAGGCAGCAAAAGTCCCTCATTGTACCAATGCCTGAGGAAGCAGCTGAAGCATATACTGTATTTATGACTCCACTACAAGACGTTTCCAGCATAATATCAAGGAGACCATTTATGCTTCATAACAATCTTGTCAGGGTACTCTTCATCACATTTACACACACACAGAAAACCACAATGCACATACTTTTTTGAGAGATCTGGGGTTATATACACAAGTCAAGCAGCTACCTTGTGAATGACTTCCTTGAAGAACATGTTTTTCAACATCTGCCATAAGCAACATGTCAAGTGATAAGACTTTAAACAAAGGGCAGTACAGATCATATTTTGGGCTGCAAAGGCTGAATGATTTTTGAAGTTGGCTTAGAGTTTGAAATGACTTCCATGTATTTTTATGAGGCAGCCAGTGAAAATGAGGCCTAGCACTAAAGTCAGGAGAGTGGATGTTTTGCTTTGAAGCACAGCAGCATAGCTGTCAGAGTCAGTCATGGATGGGATGTTCCCATCCTCAGCCAATTAGAGAGCTGTTTACCAATGCAGCTGCCAATCAGACCAACTTCTGGTTTGCCCAGTCTAATCTGGAATTTATAAGTCTTTGCATATAGGCAAGTTCTGTTCATTGTTGCAGCGTGCACAACCCAATCGCACTTTAATGCATTTGCAGACAAGCTCCATGAATTCTTTCATCTGCATGATTGGTTGATAGTGTATGTTTATATCAATGGGACTAGAATAAGAAAGAGGCACAAAGTATCATGACTTCATTAAAATCTGGTGCTACACACACTCCCCTTGGCTAAAGTGTATTCATATTAATACATGTTTTTTCATTGGGATTTTAACATGCAGAAAAATGTTTTCCTTCCGATTTATTCTGATCGTCCCATTCAAGCATGGTCACATTTTCATGTTTGTTATTGTGGGTTTCTTAAATCACAAACTGCATCATTCACACTTCCCAGTCTGAAAAGTCATGTCCTTTAAAGGCCACAGGGGGTGAATGGACAGCTGGTGAAATAAGGTGGCGTAACCCACCAGCACTTGCTGTTTATGTCACCAGATGTGCTCTGAGCCATCAAGGTAAGTGTTATATGAAGATGACACCAGACAGTCATACTCAGGTTACATAGGACATTTGCTCAAACCCAGCTGAAATATTCAGCAGAACAATTAAGTAGCACACAGCTAATGCAAGAGTCAACTCAGATTGGAAATGAGCAGAAGTGCCATGTTGCTTATTTAATTCAAACATTAATTGTAAATCTGACACTTTTTGCTACTTTTTGCTACTCCAAATGGTATTTTCCAATAGCGATACACTGGATTTATTTTATTTTGAAATGATTTTACAATGGTATAGATACATTTGATTAACTACTCGCCTCAAAGTGATTGATCTGGTTGGATCCTAGGAATGCAAATATCAATATGTAGTTACACCCTTACTCCTCACCATATTTGCTAATCTCTTTTAATGTTTTCCATTCAGACAAGCCTCTCTGCTGCACACACCTGTGTGTGTACTTTTATGTGTACAGAAGTGTGTGATTTTTTTTTTTACCAGCAGGAGACATCTTTGTTTCAGCAGGGAGGTCTGCCAGAAATGAAGACAGATGTGGTTGCAGGACAGATATCCTTGCCTCATCGGAGACTGAAGTATAGAACAAGGTGGTCTCTGTAGTGCTGAGGATATCTTGTTCCCATGTCTACAGCACTGTTCTCATTCACCTGGCAGGTTGAGGCCATTCTTCACTTTGTGAATTCTAAGGAATACAAAGTCACCACCTTTCCGAAGAGCTTCAGAAGACAGTACCTATATTTAATACTCTGATTGGTACCAAGAATGCCCCACAGGACAAAGCAAATAGAAACAAACATGTCTAAATAACAGTGCTGTGGTAAACAAATGTAAAACAAGAAATGTAGAGTTTTTTACCATGGCTCTTAGACCTACATATCAGTAACCTTGAGTTCAAGCATGCAAAACAAAATAATGCACATTGCTCATATATCCTTACTTTTATACAACCCATTTGTGACCTTGTGAATAATCATTCTGCCATCTGTTCTGGGAAAACTGCAGTTTCACAAGAACATTTTGAATACTTCTGTAATTTATAGCAGAAACTGCTTCTTCAGAAGAAAATGCAATTTCTTCACTATTTGTATCATCCTAAAGTTTCCATGGATGGTAACATTGGCACTTAGAGAGATTAAGTATTTTTCAATGTTAAACATTACTCACCCCAACCCATTAATGTTACAAAAGTTTAGGAAAAAACATTTTATTTTCCATATACCCACATTTCCAAACTCATTAGCATTGAAAGCAATTGTTCAAATATATATACATATTTTTTTTGCTATAACTCAGGCAGTCAGGTTGCAATACGTGTTCTTAAAAAGGAATTTTACAACTTCAGCTTTTAAGGTGCATTGAGACCCAATGCGTAGTTGAGGTTGCCAGTTTCTATGTAAAGTGAATGTAAAGATGCAGTTTGAGGCGATGCAATTTTGGCATCTGGCATGGCCTGACTCAGCTTTGGGCACAGGACGCTTTCAGTGACTAGATCAAAGAGTAGAAAAATGAATTTAATATGGCCATATGATGTGAAGATTTTTGTCCTGAACTTCCATCCATTTTCTTAACCCGTAGAGTTGCTAGAGACTGTTCGGTTACTGTTGGGTGAAGGTAGGATACACCCTGGACAGGTCACCAGCCCCTCACGGAGTCCATGGAGCTGAAACCTAAGAGCCCGCTATGGCAGCCAGCCGCCCAGTGAATAGTATAGCTAGCTCCACTGCACAAGGTCCGGCAGAGAAAGCGATCCCTCTCATGACAAGGGGACAGAGCTAGCGAGATACTCTGCTGCAAGACTCCGTCAGCGTAACTCAGCTAACTGTGAGCTATCCTCGCTATGCTGGCCTGTGGAAAACCACCACAGGTGCTGTCATAACGGGGGCGATCACCCAAGCTCCAAGGGCTTATGATTCATTCAATCATTTTCTAAACCATTTTATCCCTTTAGGGGCCACAGGTATGCTGGAGCCTAACCCGGCTATTCGTGGGCGAAGGCAGGGGACACCCCTGGACAGGTCGCCAGTCTGTTGCAGGGGCCACAATCACACACTCATGCACACTCTCATCCACACCTAGGGACAATTTAGAATGACCAATTAACCTATGAAGCATGTTTTTGGAGGGTAGGAGGAAGCTGGGGTCCCCGGAGAAAACTGACGCATGCTCGGCGAGAACATGCAAACTCCACACAGAAAGGTCTCCCATTGGTGACACTGTTTCAAGTCCCCCAGCCAGGACTTGAACTGGGAACCTTCTTGCTGTGAGGCAAGAGAGCTAACCATTGCGCCACCGTGCAGCCCAGGGCTGATGATGTTTTCCTCACTTTCATTGAGACAATAATGAAAAAAATCCCCCAGTTTTATTTTTATTTTTTCCTCCTCTTGGGTTAATGCTCAAAGTGGGCCACAGACATGAAAGTACCATTTAAAAATGGCCGTCAGGTGCAGGTCCGCTGCAGGAGTGCAACACTCTGCACTGGGAGAGACTCTGTTGAACCCAAACACGGCAACGTTCTTACTGACACCTCTGTAGAGTTCTCCAACACATATAAACACAAGCTCCTTGCTTAACATCATCTGTTTTCCATGATGTGGTCAACGAATGAAGTTTGTTGACGGTTGCTCTGAGGCCGTAGCGTCAATGCATTGAGCAGTAAATTTGACAAGCGTTAAAAGAGAGGGGGCAGACGTGAATTTGACGCCGCCTCTGGTGTGTTTAGTATTTCAACATTTTGAAAAGCACAGAGGCTCAAAACCAACCCTTTACATTCAGCAGTTAAATATTTCCACTGTTTCTGCCACATCCGCAGTCATTGTTGTCACACAGCAAATCCAGGGATTTGAAGGACTGCAAAGTATCCACTTTAAACAGCTTTCAAAGCCTGAGAAAAGAAGGGTGCACTTGTTGACCATATTCAGAGTAAGCATCCAAACAAAAAAAGCCTTGTGTGTAGTATGTGTGTGTCATTGCAATTCATTCAAAGCAACAAAAAAGAGCTTAAAATGCATTTATAGGAGGCTGCACTTCAGTCGAGGTATTTGAATGACAAAATATGAGAGATTTTCAATGTAAACAGAAACATTTATAACCCAATCTAATCAGTGCTGTTCCTCTTTCATGGTTCTTACAGAAAAAAACAAAAAACAAAAAAACAATTAAGAACAAACCTGTGTGTCCTAAAAACAGCAACACAATCTCATGCTGTGGAAACAAAGCTTAGATTGTGACTTTTCATTGACATAGAACTCTTTGTACAAAACCTACACTTTATTACAGAATTACAAAATACAGTGCAGTAGTGCACAGATAGGATGACATGATTGACCTATTCAATCCATCATGGGATTCTTGGTAAGGTTCAAAACCAATTATACAACAAATGGGAAGATACAGATTTTTAAAAATATCATAAAATGAGAATAAATCGAACAAATACATTGAAAATAATTCTAAAAAGTAATATTCACTCAAATCCACTTGTGTGCAGGGTCATGGGTAGGCACCTGACACGCACATTTAAACCAAAGGGACAATTTAGACACTAATGAGAATGAAGCATATTTTTGGACCATAGAAGGAAGCCAAAGTTCCTGGAGAAAACCTAGAAGTGCATGAGGAAAACATACAAAAATCTTAAAGAAAGGAGACAGCCGGAATTGAACCAGTGCCTTCTCACTGTACGGTGAGAATGCTAACCATGACACCACTGCAGCCCTTTGTTTTTCTTATGAAAGTACAGAAAGTTTACAATTTATTTTTGTTTTGAGTCCCAATCTCTATCTGAAACAAATTCCCAAACACCAGTCCAATTTATCAAACATACCGTCCTGTCTTTCCTCGACCCAGAACAGAGTCGCACAGTTTGATTACAGAAGGGCCAGACGACATCCTCTGTCTGTGGAATACCTCAGAGACAAAACTTTTACACTGAGAGCACTTTTCCTTTCAGTAAATACAGAAGGTGTGTGGTCGTGTCCATGATGGAGCAGAACTTGGCCAGCATTTTCTGTTTCTGCTGCTTCAGAAGTCCATTACCTTTTTTTTTTCACGTGTTGAACAGCTTCTGACTTGCTTGTATTCTTAGCCTCCCTTCTATATTATCTGTGATTCAAGCAACAACGGCCGTGTCATCAGAGTATTCCTGCACTGGATACATTCCAGAGCTCTCATGCAAAGTGACAGCATGCATGTTAAACTCCTTAAGACATTTCATTTCATTAAATTGTAGATAAACATCGTCTCCTAAAACAAAAAAAGATAAATTATAAATTCTGAAATAAGCCTTTTACACAATATTCATCTAGTGGCAGTGGAGCCGCCATCAGTGTATAGATGGTTGTAAGGGAGTGTGACTGCAAAAAGCTCAGGGACTTTAAGAAAGGTAGAAAAGCGCTGAACGGGTAGACTATGTTTACCATCTGGAAATATTTGATAAAGATTGTAATCGTATGTGAACCATCTTTTTCACAGCATAACAGACCATTCTTTTCTAAGTTAATTGTCGACTATTTTTTAAATTGAATTATCTTTCACTGGGTAATGTACTTTTGTAAGAGATGTCAGTTAAGACTTTCCCAATTCTGCACCTACAAAGCCATTGTTGACTATCACAAAATGAAGAGGACCATGTTTGAATTTTAGCTGTGCCCCCTGGCAGTCAACATTTAATGACTAAAAATAACAAAACCATTGAACATATATTATTTTAAGAAAAGGAAATATGCCTTTTTTTCTGCTGAAATACAAGTCGATTAGAAAGACACGCCAGATATTTTACCAAAGTAGTGAGCGATAGTTTTTTTATTGGGCAGCTCTGCCTGAAGGAAAAACAGATAATCTATGATACATTTTAGGACTCAAGGAGAAAACTAAGAATGACACCTAAGTTACCAAAAGAGTTTTCAAAGTAAGAACAAAAGGTGATCACAACAGCCTCTTATCTGGCTTTTGCTGAAATGTTTTATTTAAGGAATTTTTCTTTTTAGAAATTGACAAAAGACCGAGGTTTTCTTTCCAGTGTCTACCACTTTTGCCCTTTATCCTCTAGAACTGTCTCTCCTTTAAGATCAAATTTATCTTAATACTAATTTAAGTTTAAACAAGCCATTGGTATTAAATGCAATGCTTTGGTCTGGGTGTGATGTGCTCCCTTTGAAACTGACACCAGTCTCTCTGGCTCAAGATGTAATTGTGTTTTTTTTTTTTTTTTTATCAGACGTTCATCTGTTTTTTTCACCTTGCTGTGCGTGGTGAGTAGTAGGGCTATACATTTAATCACAGCTGGACTTTGGACTTGGGTTGCAGTTGTTAATAATTCAGTTTATAAGCTTGAGGCTTGAACTGAGGTGAGCTATGAAGCAGTCTTGTTAAACATTCATGTTTTCAGCTGTGCCTGACTCCTAGAAGGCATTTGACCACTGGAGCAATGATTCAGAAGGTAAAGGCTTCTCTTGGACATTAATATCAATTTGATGTCTGTGGTGTCAACTCTCCCACTGCTTAACAATAGTGCTGTGCTAGTTTGTGTGGCTCCTGTAAAAACAGTTCTTGGTGAACTGCGTATTGTTTTTACCAGTCTGTTGCATGGTATGAACTCTGCGTTTGCATTCTTGAAGATACCTTTGAAAAGAAAAAAAAAAAGTTTAGAAACTAACTATTCTTGGTCAGACACTTTTTTTTACATGTCCTTGCTCATCAAAACACATTTTAAGGATATTATTTCTGTAGTGCAATATTTTCAAATTAAGTGGTCTCACTACGAAACGTTCAAAGTGTTTGAAAGATTCTCCCAAGCAAACTTTTAGAATGGTAGGGGTGTGGCCTTCCAACAAGCTCACTACAGATTGGCAAGAAAACTCAGACCAATTCGGACAAATCACTGCTCACTGGCGATTTCTGGTTCAAACAGGGCTATGTCCAAACGATTTTGACGTGGTTTAATCGTGATACATCCATGGAAGAAATATTAATAAAACCCAAAAATATCCTATAAGCCCACGAGTCATTTAATTTCCTTACTGTCAGATTAATGGGAATAAATCATAGTGGGTCAGCACCGTGAACAGCAACCACGGCCCCTCATGATGCTGTGGGATTCCCCTGGTCCGCACCAGTTCTAAAGTCAGCTACTAGACACCAGCCAACACAGCCTGCCAGAGTGTGGTGGGGGCGTGTACAAGGGAACCCCTTTGAGACAGGGGAATCCCGGCGGAAGCTGCAGCTGGTGGGATCTGCGAGAGGGACCCCGTGGGCTTCAGAATTGCAATATCTCGCCCCCACGAGAGACCCCCGCCCCACTGGAGGGCTGACTTCATAACTGGTATGGACAAGGTGAATCCCACGTATATTGTGCATGTATCACGATAGACTGAAATTACATACGTGGAACATCCTACACAGAAAAGAAATGAAAATTTTAGTTTTAAATTAAAAAAAAAGAGCTTATTGGCAATCAATACATCAGGTGGTAAAGGTTATGGTGATGACATTTCCACTCTACTGTAAAACAGAGTCTAAGAATTGTGACTCCTGTCATCCTTTCTCTCATTTACCAAACTTTGGGAGAGTATGATCACTACTGTATGCCACATAACTCACATCGCCTCAATTGTCTGTTCCTACTAGTAAGGCCTAAGATAAGAAGTACGTCTGAGTCTAATCTACTCTTTTGATTCTACAGAGCATGTCTTCATTTGAGATCCAGCAACACATCGTGACTCAATCAGTCATTTTTGGCTCGTCCTAGATTGGTCAGTATATATCAATCCCATCAATTCATTTTCTTAACCTGCTATATCCCATTTGGGGTCACATGGTTGGAAGAGCCTAACCTGGCTACTGTTGGGGAAAGGCAGGAGACCCTGGACAGATCACCAGACAGTTGCTGGGCCACAATCACTCACACCACTCACACTTTGAGTGTAATCAATGAACCATTATAGCAAGCTAGAGTGCCCAAAGAAAACCCACACAGAGAACATGCAAACTCCACACAGAAGGGGCCCAGCTAGGATTCGACTCCAGGGCCTTCTCGCTGTGAGCTGAAAGACCTAACCACTGCGCCTCTGTGCAGCTCTATATTAATCCCACTTTAGACTTTATTTTTGTTGCTCAGATTCCTTTGGGTGATGCCAGAGTTTATCAGTTAAGTGTATACATGTCTGTTTTTCAAAGTTGTCAAATCGATGTGTCTGATGCATCTGTGTTACAGTCACCATACGATGAACACGTCTCATGATGTGTGAAGTAACCTTTAGTTTGGTTTTTGTTATGTTTTCTAGTTTTGTGTGTGTCGGTCACACTATTTTCAAGTGGTTAAATATCCGACAGCTACCTTTATTTTAATTAACTTCAGTGTATTTAAGTGTCTGGTTTTCATTTCTTCATCAGCAGGTTGCTGCTTTGTCATCTTTTTGTTGCGTTCAGAGTTTGTGGTTTTGTCGTGTCTAAGTTTAAGTAATAAGCCTTTGAGTTTCTGTAACAAATGTATTCTCCCGCGTTCATGGGTTTTTCACCATTTGTTCCTGATGTAAAGTTCTTGAAAAGGCTGTTTGAACGTGCAAAAGTCTCTTAAAACAAAACAAAAAAGATACAATGATCACATAGTACTGGGGCTCATATGCGTTTTCCCCTAACATGCCTGCAGATGTGAGTGAGGGAAAGTCACTCACATCAATCAGAGATCACATTGCTTCATAGATCAATGTGAAATCTTTAAACTTTGAAGGAAATGTTTCCCTTTAAAGTTTTTCTCCTCCCTAAAGCACTTTATCAAAGGTTTTTTATGAATGAGCTGAGTGCTACTAACTGCATAAAAATGGGTGTGAAGACCTTTTTTTATTTTTAACAGATGTCATGAGTCAGTTTTCTCACCTTGGGTGGTGCTTGTTTTAAACCATTGAATCAATTGAACAGAGAAGAGCTAACATGGACCAAAGAAATATTTACAAGTACCAAAATGTGCTCACTGACCAGGAGGACTCTGGGAAGTGTAGAATAAGGGTCACAATGGGAACTTTTAATGCTGAAGTCTTGGAGTTCATTCATCTTTTATACCATTTGTCTCTTTCGGGGTCACGGGGCTGCAGGAGCAAGAGCCTAACCCAGCCACTCTTGGGCAAAGGCAGGGGGCACCCTTGGACAGGTTGCCAGTCTGTCTCAGGGGCCACAATCACACACCCATGCACACTCACATCCACACCTAGGGACAATTTAGAGTGGAGCCAATTAACCTATGAGGCATGTTTTTGGATGGTGGGAGAAAGCTGGAGTCCCCGGAGTAAACCCACGGGGAGAACATGCAAACTCCACACAGAAAGGCCCCCCATTGGTGACACTGTTTCAAGTCCCCCAGCTGGGCAAGAGCGCTAACCACTACCACATTGTGCAGCCTATAAGTCTTGGAGTTCATACTGTAAATGCAGGATAGAAGCTTCTGAAACTGCAGTCTTTGGACTCCATGCAATATCTGAAAATACAGTATCAATGCCCATCTGGTCAAACAAGCTATCTAATGCTTCAGCAAACATGTCTCGATTCTTTGAAAAGCTTTTGTTTTATTTATTTATTTATTTTTTTTGTTTATGCCCCTCTCAAAGTGACCCTTTACTTGACATAGAAAACACTAACTATTCATTTTTATGTAACATGTCTTTGGTATAAATGTAGACTGGGGCTTTGGATTTGTCATTAAGTGACCTTAAAAACGGCAAATGTGGCTGAAAATTAAAGTAATAATCTTGCATCATTTCTGCCATGAGAGAAACACAAATAACATGACCACTTGGGCATTGCTTTAGACAATCTTTGTTCCCCCAAAACACAAAACAAATAGATGCATATTACAGGTCCAACTCGAGAGTCTCAGACACGAGGTATTTACAAGCAAAGTCCTTTTTCTGTGTCAGTTTTTAGAGTCCATCCATCCAAACAATGAGCATTCATAGAAGTCATATTAGTTGTGATACCACTTGTTTTGAGTCACTTTAGACATCCCAAAAACAATGAAATTTCAGTACTTGGACCTTTTAGGCTCTACCTAGCAACAAGGGCACGAGAGGAGATATCTATCAGGGAGATGACGCCTCAGGATTATCTTTAAGCTTTCTTGGCATTGCACACATAAATTAGCCTGAGCCAAACTCTGATCAGTCAATTATGCCGGGAGCTGTGATTAGTGTTTGAACACAACCATTTTTAAGAGGGATTATCCCTGTCAGCCTAGAGAGGACGGCAACCTTCACCTTCACGAGGTGAAAATCTTGAGCAAAATGTGAAATTTTTACTTCACAGTTTGTATCAAGAGCAAAATATTTTAACAATAGCTGTTTGTTAAACAGCAAAACTACACATAGTAAGCAGCCTGATACATGCAGAAGAGTTAGGAATTACATTTTATTTGTATCATTAGATGAAAATTTTGGTTTTCAAATATCTAAAATACAATAACGTATTGTTGTAATTCAAGGCCAAAAACACAATCTTAAAATTAGCACTAACACCTAATTTAATTGTTGCAAGCTTAAACGGATCTAATCAGCTGCAAAGTTAGTTAAAAATGGCTAAATTAGCTATTAAGTTGGTTCTACTTCTATTGCAAAGGGCCTCCTCACAACCTCAGGCTCCTTTCCTCCCAGAGAAGCGATGTTCCATGTCCCAAAAGCCAAGTTCTGTGACCGGGATTTAGGCCGCAGAGGCACTCCCCCTCGACTGCCCGACTGCACAGGCCCTTCTGAGGTCTCCTGCAGGTGGTGGGCCCACTGGAGAGGGATCCCACGTCACTACTTCGGGCTTTATCTGACCGCGGCCTGTGGAAGGAGCCCCAACCCCCGGTCTGGCTCCAGGGTGGGGCCCCAGTCATGTCAATCCAGACAATGTAAAAGGATTGTTGACTGTTCTCATCAAGGGGGTTCAAACTAAATATCCAATTGCTCACAGTAAGTAAACTCCTCAAGGCTCTCCATCCACCATCAAATGTGCCACAAGTTTTGACTCTTGGTGTGTAGAATGAACAGACGAGTTGGGACACCATCCATGGTTTATTCTTTGTAGATTTAAAGCCAGTTTTAATTTTTAATCTCACAAATGTATTATTTGACATGTCTTTAAAGTGGATGTGAGTTTGTTGAGATAAATCTGTATTCTCACCACTCATACCACATTAGCAAATCTATTTCTTATGTGTAAAACTGCACTGAAATGCTAATTCATTTTGTTTTCCTTTGGGGTGAACAGTTTGATTACTTACATAACTATTTAAGTAGATCAGTCAGTAGATCAGTAACTAGGATGGGACCAAGTAAATACTTCGAGTGATTCCGTTAGATTCAACATGTGAGGATCAATTTCTTTATTTTGTATTACATTTTTTGTATTGTTTTATATTTTTATTTGTTGTTGTTTTCAACATTTCATAGAGGATCTCCTTTATGTGTTGTTTCATATTTTAATTTTTTTTTTGTCTGTCAAAGATGTTTACTTCAAGCTGTGTAAAATAGCAATGTGCATGTCCAAGTCAACATAGAGAATATTTCCTGTGGTTACAATCTTCTTAGATTTTTTATTATTAGCTACCACATTGAACATCCTGTAAGTCCTATGATTCCAGTTCAATCCCTTTTTTGAAATCATGTTTTTGGTTAGCATTCAAGTTTTCATCATGTTGTAATGTGGTTACATGTCAGTTCAGATTATGGTCTTAAGAACATGTTTAAAAACATTAACAAAAAGTGTTTAAGTTACTGTCAGCTTGTTTTAACCATTGCAGTCATTTATTAGCATTTTCTAAAATCTGTTTCAACCTTTAAAATAGGAGAAAAATCAGGCCTTTTTTTTGGCTAAACAGAAAATAAAATATTAAATACAATAAATAAAATATGTTTTTGTTTTTTTAATTAATCATCTTTATCCTATCATTCTTTTGTGTTTTATTAAAGCAACAAAACTGCTGCGATTATTCATGTGCTTTCTTCCTCTCATTCAAGCTCACCCTTACTCTCCTTTCTTTTTACTGTCATGTTTATTTGTTTATCTTTCTAAATCTTTTGTCTTTCCGTTTTCGACTGACAAAAGGCGAGGTAGTTCCTGGAGGGATCAACAGGTTAGCGTCAAACAGCAGTCGCAGCAGCTGACACTCAAACCAGGACCATACAGTTCTCACACAGTATAAACAAGAAGTTAATACTGTGTGATTAAGCTTCACAGAGATTGCTGGACAAACCCTACATTACAGAGGTAAATGGGGAGTTAAGCCCTTTTCCTTTAACTCCTGAGAATTAAAGTAATGACACAGAGAGGAGCCTAGACAGGTGGTCTGCGACTTCTCCTCCTATTTCATACAGTAATGAAACAAAATGATAAAGTTCCGTTAATCTCTTTCAAAAGGGTGCGGAAACCTGGAGGTGTGTCAAAGCCCCCTCCCATACAGCACGAGTTATTAAGAGAAATTTATCTGCCCCATCAAAGTACAGTACTTCTAAGTCTCTGTCATTCTGAGGACTTTCTCAACTATTTAAAGGAAATACGGTTCATTTTAAAGCATCTGTGCATCAAGTTACAGTCAAACCTGAAATATCTTAAATCTTCTTTGGGCAGAACTGCACTTTTCAAATTAAAAGCCTCATAGGAGTTCAACATATCATTATGCATATGATTATATCCACTAGCAACAGGTGACAGAGCCGCCAGCTGTTAAGTAACATAAGCCCTTTTCTCCACTATTACGATCATTACTCTTGGTAACCTTAAATAAGGTGAATACCATATATTTATGCTCTAGCGTTCATTTTATCCTCTGAATCTATGTTGCGAGGGGGGTGTCAGTCGTTGCGGCTCTAAATATAGTTCAAGGCCATGCCAGTCAAGGAGTAAAACTGTCAGAGCTTGTGAAAGAGAGGTGCAAGGAGACAGGAGAGCACACAGCAGCCTGCAGATGCAGTTTGCATTATTATGTATGGAGGAACCCTTCAGCATGTTTATACTCATTGAGTGGGACAGCTTTAGGCATCTCCAGCCTGCCTGTGTATGTTTCTCAGAGGCTCTCTGAGCCAGCCCCATTCATCACTCTCCAACAGCCCTGTTCTAATTGGGCTGTATCCCCACCTGCTGTCATTCACACCTCCTCCACACTGTGCCAGAAGAGATGTACCTGGTCCGGCACAGCCCTGCCGCAGCTCACATCTGAATCGCATTTGAATCGCATGAGGGCAGCTGAGCCCCAGCAGCTACGCTGAGCGGATCTGAGCGCCGCGCTTTCTCTGTACTCACTTTGCACCTGCCTCCCCCTCTGCACCAGTGGTGAGGAGGCCCAGTAATGATGTGGACGATCAGTTAAATTGAGATCGGGTTTTAACACTTCGGGGCTATAGGCGTAATCATTTGTAATTCTGTCCTCCAGTTTGGCAAGGACATTAAATATTTCTCCATCATTGGGCAACATGTATTTTAAGGCTTGGCATGGACTAGTTTTATAATAGCTTCTGTCTCATTTCAGTGGAGCCTGCCACTTCAGATAAGAAGTGCAGAAACCCTTTAGCTACCAAGCATGGCTAGGGGACATCTAATGAGCCTTTGAGATTTCCTTCCTAAACCTACTCTAAAATGTCTAGCGTGCCGTGAGGCATGACTACAATTTGTTTAAAAAGAAATCTCCAGTTTAAAATTCAAGCATAATAAACAGGAAGGAAACCAAAAGTCTAATATTCTTGTCTCGATTTTATTAATAAATAAAGGATTACAACAAGAGAAAGATTTGCATTTGTTCGCCAGGTTCTGCTTTGACTCTGCATTCTTTGCACTTAAATCCCCTGTCAAACATTTCAAACACCCATGTCCTTCCCATTAATTGCTGACAGAGGCAAACGGGCTGAATTTGATACAAATACAACATTGATTTTTTTAGCACACAGGCAGATAGATGCCTATTGCTCAAGCATGCTCATGCATCATTTTAGAATATATGTTCTATCCGTCCATCTATCTTTTACATCTTGTCACTTGTTTTGAGTGAACCTCAGACATAGAAACCAACTGATCTTTACTTTCAAACATTGCACACAACCATGTAAAACATTTTTCACATTTTTGTAACTTTGTAATCCAGTTTGCTAACATTGAATTCTGCCAGGGTTTGTTCAAGTTTTTGCTTTCTTGCTTAATCCAAAAAAAGAAAAAAAAAAAAACCTAGATTGTAAGAATATGGATCAAATTATGTAGAAATGAGTAAGCCTGGCTGGCAAAGGCAAATAATAAAATAATAATAGCGTGATAGAGAGAAACAAGGATAGACTGAATAAGCATGTTTCACTACCATAACACATATTGATGCTTATGATACTGCTATGCATGCTTCATAATACAAAGGAGGAATCTAGTAAATTAGTGCAACATATGAACAGTTACATAGATAACCATAGCATAAAGAGTATGCTTTCAAGTCAACTAAATTCTTATTCTCTAAATTATATCACTTCAAACTAAACTATCACTAAACCCGTTGAATTCTTCATTCTCTGTGTTGCTCTGGAACAAATCTGGCCAGCCAGGCGTAGGACTGAGCAGCCCTTCTTCTTCTGCTAAGAAAACATTGCTACAAGCACCTACAGCAGTGCCCTCTGGCAGTTTTTCCTTTTTTTTTTTTTAATCACAGATAGGTTGCACCTCCAGCCAAATAATGCGAAAAAAGCAAAACAAAACACAACCAATAATCAAAAAAAAGATGGTAACTTAAGGACACTCCCCACATCTTGTTGCCATGTTACCCAGCAGGACATTATCAAGCTCACTGATAATTTCATCCAGATCGAAAACTGGCTCCTGTTATGTTGATTCCCAGAAGTACTGTAAGTGACAAAGAGTTTGATGAGCGTAAACTACTTGTGTGGTCAATCATCCCCTTATCTTGATGGTTACCTCTATTTTAAAGTAAACATAGAATAGCAGTTTGAAAAACAGCAAATTATTGCTAGCACGGTGCTTTCAATATACACAGAGGTCCACACAGCCTCTGTGTCACACTTATAGACTTATGGTTCATTTAGCAGACTCGTGGCCAGTTAATGCACTCTCTGGTGCAACAAACAGCATAGTGGCAAATAAAGTTTTATGTCAATTTTTTAATGAAGCTGTGCTTCACGAAAGAACTATGAATGGATAACCTTCAGTGCCCCTTTTTTTTTAATTAACTGTTTTTTGGGTTTTTTTGTTAAGATAATTTATAAATCCTTGGGAGAGCTCCTCTGGTAGCAAACCCTTTTTTGGATTTTCTTTGGGAGAACTTTTGAAACAAACAGCATTATGAATGACTAGAAAAAAACTCAAACATAAAGATAAACATTGCAACCAACACAAAAAAAAATATGGAAACCCTAGCCCATGTTTAATTCCAGGATTCAAACAACTTTAGAGTTTAGCACAAAGATCCGGAAGTGCTTTAAACTTTATCACATCAAGCTAATAAACAAATAATCTAATTTTATCTGGAAGAAAATGCTCCAATAGTCTTCAAATACATTTATATTATCACTGTGGGACAAAACGTCAGTGTAGAATGAACTAAAGTAGGAAAACACTTTGGTGAATTCTCTATCATTCATTCATTTTCTAAACCGCTTAATCCCTTTCGGGGTCACGAGGCTGCTGGAGCCTAACCCGGCTACACGTGGGTGAAGGCAGGGGACACCCCTGGACTGGTCGCCAGTCTGTCGCAGGGGCATGTGAATTCTCTAAACAGTCTTCAATGAGTCCAAAAATATTCCAAAATACTGGGACAAACCAGAGGTTGTAAGAGCCAATGACATAAAAAATACAAACCAAAAAACATAATTTTAGCACATATAAAGTAATATTATATAATATATAATAGTAATATATATATAAAAATATGAAACCATAAATCATGATATAGATAGTAGACTGCTTGTGGCTTTCAGTGCCTGTGTACAGTAAGTGATGTAGGACTACAGCTAAGCTAGTTATGAGCCAAATAAATAAATAACTGCTGACAAAGAAAAAAAATCACCACGTGTCTTGCCTTTGAAGTTTTCTTGTGGATTTTCTTTCTTACGGTTTAAACTCATCAAAATGTTGCCAACATTCACAAGGACCTTAAATACAAATGTGTTTCATTCTCTTCCACCTTGTAAAAGGTTCTTCGATAATTGAAGTATAAATTTGAAAGAACAACAGCAGACATGTTTGTATCGTATTTTTCGCACTATAGGGCCCACAAGATTATAAGGTACGCTGTCAATAAGTGGTTTATTTTCTGAACTTCTAAGGTACACCAAACCATAAAGGTGCATTAAGCAAGACAAAAAACTCACAGAAAAGTCTTTCAGTCAAACTTTATTAACTAAATTCACAGTTTTTCTTATACTTGTTTGTGACACACTACAGCTTAGCTAAATAAGCATATTTGCACCTATAACCAAAGAGTTATATATTGCTAGAGATGGCATGCAGACCTGTAAACATTGTCGAAGACATGTAAATATAAATATTGGAATGGCATAAAAAAATCTTTAGACATGGCTTAGCAGATCCAGTAAAATGACCATGAAATGCCTCATTTTGGTCCGATTTTGAAAAGAGAAAAACTATGATCATCACAAAAACTACGATCCAGGCCGTGGTATTAATATTTTTGTACAATGTGCAATACATCAACGACATTCCAAAACTTTCTATAAATAAATATGTCATTACATAGAAGGTGCAATGCATGGTTGGGGTTTTATTCAAATCCACACACAGACTACGACTTACACAAACTGTTAAACTCCTCGGTCCAACATGCGCAGACCTCTTGCAGCCGTTGTATTGGCTCTGGGCCGGTCTCCACCCGGAGTGGTCCAACCCGGTCAGAACAGACTGAGAACAGTTTAGCCCAGTTGACAGTTATTATAATTATGCCTTATAGTGCAGACAATATGTTGGTATTGTACTAAAAAAAGGGTGACTTATATTTACTTTAAAAACAGATCAAAGAAGCTTTATCTAAACAAGTCTAACACTTTTTGTTAACCATAGATATTCTTTTAATTTGATTTTTGTTACCTGGACATTGTTAAAACATCCTGTGATAAGATCTTTGTAAAAATGTTTAGAACAATTTCTATTATGTACCTTTACATGTGCTCATAGTTTTGACATGCTGTCAGTTTTATCAAACAAAATCATAATAACTAATAAGAAAAAAAAAAGAAACAACCTTCAAGGAAGTTTTTTATCATATGATTGGAGACAATAAACACAGAAGAAATAGATTAGAAACTGTTTCTTGTATTTTGTAGCCATAGGAACTTTAGCTAAAAACTCTTCAGTTTAGTTTAAGTCTATTGGCTAAGCCTGCAGTTGTTGAATTTCACTTCCTGCTTAACTGCAAGACAGAAAATAGCCATACTGCACACTACAATGTTCTTCAGGTAAACATGTTCATGTTTTGCTGTCTAAATGTAAAAAATGATCTTTACATGGCATGTAGGCTACTTATTTAACGTTTTAGTATCTTCTTCAGCGCTGTAAAGACCCACAGCGCTTCACAGTCACATTCTCATTCACCCATGCACACACACATTCACACACTGATGGTGGTTCCGGTTCCAAACACTGGTGTGGAATTCAGTGTCTTGCTCAAGTACACTTTGACATGTGGGCGGGCAGGAACCAACTTGCAATTTTCTGATCAGAGGTTGACCGCTCTACATCTGCACCATACCTTACCTTGACTTTAATCTTTATCCGTGGAAGGTGGCAAATTCAGTTCTTCTTAGTCGCTCCATTTACACTCAGAAGGCTCATGTTTGGCAGCTGCCTAGAGCAATAATAGATTCACTTATTGCTTCTGTTCCACTAGAGCAACTGTGATCAAGAACCATGCTCAAGTAGAACAAGGGTTTGGTAAAGACTTGTGGTCATGTGTTTCACCCAGGTTTGTTGGCCTTAAGCTACTCAGCCCAGTAAAAATCTGATAATCTGACTTGAAGATGCTAATGTGTAAAGGGACTGGGCACTGGGACTTACTCCTGCATCCAATCAGCGTCTGTGCCTAGCAACACTACGTGTCCTGTGAGGCATTTAATTTTGCCCAGATGGGATGTCATGTCATGCTGATTTTGCAGACCCTTTAACATATTGAGACTGCACACACTCTTGCAAAGAAAGAGGTGTCAGTTTATAGCCCAGCTTTTAATATTTAAAAAGGGGATGTATTGCTTTTAAATAAGTTAAGTGGTAGAAGTAAATTAGGGGATTACAGACATTAGCTTTATTTTAGTTGGGCAAAAATATGTAATTCTTCTGTCTATAATTATTGTAAAAAAATATATATATTCTTTGTCTTCAATTTAAAGAAATTAATGGATTTTAAACCCAGATTAAATTGGGAAATTGTATGGACTCATATTTTCCCCTTATAGTTAGAATGAATGTACATTTTTTATGATACCATATGCCTATGACATCCTGTCACCAAACTTTAGAGACAGAGAAGTTTGTAATGTCAATTTTAATGTTAACGACCAAATACACATCAATACTTCTCTGCTTCCTGGAGACAACAGTACACATTAAGTGATCTAACCATAATGAGGCATCAGCTCTACAGCCAAAAGACAGGATGTTGACTTAGACTGTAAAAACAGAGCAGTCGTTTCAAGTTGCTTTGATGGAGATTGCTCTGCAGGCAGTGGGTATACAGTATGCTGAGTCTGACACTGAACTAGAAACTCAGCAGTCTGAAAAACATGCAAAGCCCCCAGAACATACATTTCCAACATGTAAACTACGTTGCACTCATAGGTGAGATGTCAAATACATTGCAAGTAATAAGTTAATATTTAGTTGTTTGAGCTTCATATTTAGTCAATAATTTAATTCCATAAGCTCAATTAGTTTATTTCCACTACATTTAATAAAGCAAATGATTTCACTTAAACATGTTTCCCAAGAAAGTCATTTCTTACACTCTAATGTATTCAAGATTGCTTTAATAAATATTGGTCAGTAATGGTTGTAAGCTTATTCAAGTTTTTTTCTTATAAAACATAATAAAACATCTAAAAACTAATTTAGCTGGAATCTCACAAACAGTTATTCATTTGCTTGTTGTTAAGACCCAATCTGCTAAAAAATGTGTTTTTGGTGTTTTTCATATGTTCTTGAGTTACTTTCTCATGATGAAAGACATATTTAAAAGAAGATTAAGATTAAAATAGCCTTTCTGAGTATTTTTCATTCACATAGTTGTAAATCAATGTGAATGAACAATAAATGCAGACAACAAAATGCAGATCGAAAAAGATTGCATTTGTGACATAAAAAAATAAGTTGGGGCGAGCCATAAGCTCCCAGCTCTGAGCTTTCAGCAACAAAAAGGGGGAGAGGGATTGCGGGATTGCTCCACGCCAACAGTCCCACCCACAATTTAGGTGAATTTCTCGTGAACTACTACAGCGCTGCAGAAACTTTGTCTTCGAAACACAGATTTTCTGATTCTGGCAAAAGGATTGTAATCTTAAAGGCTAACTTCACATCCCAAAACAAACTTTTATACAGTACAATGCTGTGGTGTTTTGCTTTATTTTCTCTTTACCAATTAGCAGGGTACAGCTGGTCTGGAGTGAGACTTTTTAAAGTCCCACCCCAGAAATAATGGCGAGAAACATCTAGCCTTAGTTTTGAACCTGATTGAGCCAGAATTGCAATTCGCTATAACACGAGTGTTCATTTCTCGCACACCTAACTGTGAGTGAGCCAGGACATTAGCATGCCCATTTCAGTAGCTGTGTCATTCACCTGAGCTTTTTCAAGCATCCGCTTGCCTCTCCCAGTTATGCAGATGAAGCTTCTTATTCATTCAAACTGATGAAGCCATTGGTTAAGTCGTGAAATGTTTCAAAGGGTTGACACTTACATCAAAACCCAAAATTCTACTTCAATTCTACTATTTTTTTCTTTATTGGAGATTAAACAATATTAACCTAAATTGTTTGGTACCGATATCACGTCATTCAAAATGCACGTGGCAAACCCTTATCTCTACAATGGCCTTTTAACAACTATCACACGTGTCTGTTCCCTCTATTTGCCCATTAGAAATGTTGGTTTTCTAACTACTACACATCCAAGATTAAGACCAAATAAATAAATACATACAGGACCATAACGTTAGCTATGAGCACAACCAAAATTAAACCTCCATATTATTTGACAAAATGCACTTTCTAACAAAAAGAAAAAAAAGAAAACGGCTGCGTTGAGCAGAATTGACATTTATTACAAACAATAGAACCAACTATACAAAAATGGAAAATTTCATTCATACGAGTAATACATCATTCTGACAATAAAACATATGAGACAGTAAAACAATCTACCATGAGAATAGATGGTGAAGATTTGGTTTCAGTATTTTTGACATAATGTAAGAATGACAGATCGGACAAACTTTGTGTTTTGATTATAATCTAAAGAATTGTGAACGTCTGCATCAGTTCTGCTTGCTGAGGTTGCTGATGAGGTCATAGCCAGAACTTATGTTTGAGGTGGAAATTTTTGCTGCCACATTCTACATAGAGTATTTGCTTTCATTCACAGAACAAATATCAGTTGCAGGTATTTTAAAAGACTTAAAATTAAAATTCACAACTCAGACATGTTTTAAAGTTAGTCTATTGAAAACAATGTGTTTTTTTCTAATGAATTTAGTAACTAAGAAAAATTAGAATGTTGCTAGTTAAGTAATGACTTTATTAGTCAATGTTGAAGTGAACAGGGGTCACTCATTGTTGGAAAATTGGGCTCTTGATAAAACTCTTCAGTTTCAGGTGCTGTTCACTCTGGAAGCTAGTGCTGTGCTAGTGCAGACATATGGTAATGAGGAGTTGCTTTGATTGGACCACCCACGTCAGTGACTCGGGCTGACAAAGGTGCACAAGGCTGCATCCGCCAGCCTCATTAAAGCCCTGTCCAATTATAAAATAGTAATTGATCGCCTGCTTTGTGTGTTTCTGCCCTCTCTCCTTGTCTCCGAAGTATGCTTGAGGTCAATTTAAAATGCATCAAAGCTGTAACACGGTTAAATCCCCATGGACAGTTGCTGGCCTTCCTTGGCTTTTTGTTAAGCTTATACAACCACCTGCGTACTAAGTGTTGTCCTTCTTTTCAGTTTATCTCTGTCTCTTCATTGCACCTTTAACACAAGAATTACCATACTCATGAAAATGTACAAAAACAATAAACTTTAGCATTTCCATTTGATTTGGGATGTGAAAGTACGTTGGAACTCTGTGTTAATAAAATTATAATAAAACTAGACTAAAATGCTCTGGTCTGCAGCGGGTCCAAGATGTGCACTTTGTCAAATATTATAATAGCCTTGTAAAAGTATGATTGCATTTAAACAGAATGCTTTTTGTTCACTTTATGGCCAACTGGATAGAAATAATCCTGTTCCATGAGTCGAACAAGAGTGATTTAGTTTTACACACGATTATCTGACTCTGCAATTATTTAGTTAATCTTGACGTCTACTGTATGCCAAAATACTTGATTTTTTTAACCAAATTATGTGAGGCCACACATCTGTTGGACAGCACAACTTGGCTGAAACTGGGTCATCCAGTAGAATAAGGATTGCAAGAACACCATAGATTCTACAACATCATGGCTAAAAGTGAAGGGTAACATGACAATATCACTTGCCTGTCACACGGCAAGGTGGTGCAACTGCATTTCTTTTTTCTCACTTTTATGCATCTTGTTACCATGGTTGCATTGTGTCATCTTCACACCTCCAGGTGTGTTTGGATAAAGAAAAAAAAAAAAAAAAAAGGAGTGCCCCGCTGAGTTAGATGCATCTGCAAGCATAAAAAAGAGGACATTGTCACTAACCAGTATAAACTATCCATGTGGTCGAGTCAATCAGCTCTATTTGAAGAAGAAACGGTGCAAGTGAATAAATTAACACAATGTAATATATATATAATTAGAGCTGAAGTTTAATTAGTCAATAGGTATAACACTGTGCATATTGAGTGTCATGCACATCTGTGCATGGAACGAATAAACAATTAAGAAAACATTTCATCACGGTTTTATGCCACAAACTTTTTCTTTTCATTCACTTTCTAAACCCGCTTTATTTATAACTGGGCCAATAGGGGTTTGCATTTGTTCTGTTATAATACCCTTTTGTATAGGGCGTGTTTTTTTTATTTTTGGTATTTTCTATTCTTTGGTTCTGCTTTTTTGTCCTGAGGGTGATCACACACAACTTCTAATATTACACCACATTCACACTGCCCTTGAAAGCGTGCGTTCAAGTGACCATTTCCACCAAAGGTTTTTGTAAATTTTGTAGGCTTTTGTGTTAAAAACCTTCGTTCAAATATTGCTAATCACATTTTTAAGACGGCTATTGAACGCAATTAGCAAGGTAAATCAGGGTGAACTTTGACCAATCAGGGACTCGAATTTGTTAGTGACGTGTGGATTGCATCCCTTTTATTGCACGCATTTTTTTATTTTAAACTGTACAAACTTTTCATTATTTATACAATCACACCATATTGTCAAGCTATACTTCTTGCTGAATCATCGTGTCATTTTTTGTTTTAAAAATGGTCTACTGTTTAGCAAGCAAGCTTTTGTTTCCCAAAGTTTCTGTCTCTTCATAGCTATAATAGAAGATTTATTTGTAAAGTATTCCTACATTTAAAAAAGAAACGTGAGAAGAATGTATTGCAAATGCACCACATGGTAAATACTTGTATAGTTTTTACCACTTACCAATCCAAACATGCAGTCTGATCTTCCAATCAGCCCTACAAACATAATGTATGAAAGTATGTCTAAGTTTGCTTTATTTTCTTCTAAAATGATTTCTAGCTTTTTGTATGAGTCGTGTGATTTGCTGAAATCTCTAGCAACAAATAGTGAGGGAAAAAAAAAAACCCAGAACCATATTTGCCGTAGCCACAAACAGCTCTCAGGTTGTCAAAACAACACACATGTAACCTTGCTTTCAGATCCCCCTATTTATCTGGATGTGGTGTGTTGAACGCATGGAACGGACGTTTCAACTCTCTCAAACTGACAAGGACTAAGTTCAGCTGAGATCTTGAGTCAATCAGTTGCAGAAGTCTAATTTATCCCTCAATTAGATCTCCACTATTGCATCGCCATGGTCTTTCATGATGTGTTCCAACCAAGATGGCTCCACTGCTGCCCCATTATGAATAGAGGCATTGCCTTGTGTGGTCTCATTATTAAATAAGTAAGAGGATGGAAGAGGCAGACAAGCGTTTTTAAGCCTTGCCAGAGGAGACGCCATGGCCATTAGAGCATGAGCATTAACAAAGGCAAGAAACAACACAACCCAGACTGTTGTGTGGGGGTGGTGGGAGACTGGCGGAGGAGGGGTGGAGGTGGGAGATGAGCTGACAGGACCAAAATGAAGGCACTGTAATTATGGTTATATTGCCACCTTGTTATTATTACTTGTACTGCATGAGGTCTGGCTGTGAAAATAGCTCAATCAGAGACAGAGTCATTGATAGTGGGTTAGTTCTGTTAGGCCTTGTGTAGATTTCTGTTCTTCATTCTGCAGGATTTGAGAAATCTCAGCTGATTCATATTAAAGCAGTGAGACACAGAAGGCAAAAAGCTTCTGAGTTTCCTATGTGGCAGGACTGAGTGCATTGTAGACTTCAAGAGTCGTCTTTTTTATTGTAGGCATTCATTATAGTGATGAAACCTCTTAATAATTATCAATTTTGTTTGAGCACTTCTAAAAGCTTTGTGTGGCACACTAATGGATGCCACCGGTGAAGACAGTCATTCAGATTTGTGTCAACGAGTCATTAAGCTGCCTTTGAGGAAAGTCAGCAATCTGATCCATCATGACATTAATGAGATGAAGATGAGCTCATCAATTTCACTCTCCCGAGCACTGCATGTTGGGTATAGCTTGCATTCTCGGTCTGTTCTTGCCACCTTCAGCCTTCCATCATTTTTGACACATTTACATAGTTGACTATATTTTGAAACTTCGTTGGCTTTGGTTCTTGTCTTTGTTGAACTGTTTGTTAGGCATGCAGTTAAACAAAACATCTAGGGGGTTTGCATGAGTAATCTGCAAACCGTTTATGTTCTGGATTTTATAACAAGCTAGAAAAAAAAGTTTGTTTTCAAAACATTTTTTTTCCATTAACAAACTGCAACTTGGACTTTGCTAAAGGATCAGGGATGCAAACTATTGCTTTGATTGTGTTCTAACATGAATTTCCTTTGGGCTTTCAAATGGTTTCTTTCTTCCTGATTTTTAAATCTGCCTTAATAAGTGTTCATTTAGCCTTTTGGAATATTACATCCACCGATGACCTCCGGCAGTTCCAGCGCTTTCCATTTCCTCAATCTACAGTTCATCATCAAGCCGACTGATGATTGCCAGCACTTTTAATGATTCATGAACAGAGAAACTAATGGAGTACTTCACACGTTGTAACCAAATGAGACCATTATGATCAAAACTAGTCCCTTTACATGGGACTTTATCAAAGGAGACTTGTGCAGGATGTGCTCACGAAACGCATCGGACGGACATCAGAGAGATCAGCCTGACACATTTCAAGCTTTTGAACTTTGTTCACACCATTTCTTCCAGCATGTGTCTGCATCAGTGACAAGTCAAAGAAAACAAGTTACCCTAACTTGAAAAATGCATTTGGAACTCGTGACAAGAAAATGTTATTACCATTTACTCGTACATGACAGTTTAATTAAAGCTGTTTCTATCTTTAAATCCAAGTGCACATAGCCATTTCAAAAGAAAGAAGGACAGTGCCCTTTTTCTAGTAGATAAGCATTGTTCTCTCAACAACAGGACTGTTTTTCTGTGAAAACATGAACAAAGGTAATTTTCTAAAAGGAGTTTGAAAATATGGGGAAAAAAGTATTCTTTTTTTTGGGCCCAGTGGCAAAGAAGGAACCCACACATTCACTCAGCTGTTTCAGCTCTGTTAGACATTGTTGCACAGCAAGTAAGTGGCAGCTGTGCAGACTTAAATATCACAAAAGACAGAAAACTGTGCTCATCCAATGCTTGACAAGAAAGTGGATCTCAAAAAATGTCAGCCATTGTTGGTTTTTTTCATTACTATATTTTCCAACAATAATGTCAGAAATTATGTCATAAATACATATATTTTCGAAATGTCAAATCAACACTTGAGCTATAATCATGCCAGTAAAGAATAAAGAGAGAAGGCATGGTGACAATGGAACAGATTGTTTTGTAGAATGTACATTTAAATCTGACCATTTGTGAGAGTGCACTGAGCACAGGTTGGCTCTTTACAAAATGGCTTGAGGTTTTGGAAAAATACAAAAGATAATTACTTGGAAAACTTGGCTAATGATGAAGATCATGTGTCAATATCTACAATCAAGAAACAACATTACCTTGGTAAACTAACAAAACAAAAATCACACATCTGAGGGCTTCCTACTAACTGACTGTAGTTACATTCACATAGTATTCAGCAATGTATGTTTAAATGGTCATTTCCAATGAAAAAGTCGATGAAAGGTGCATTAATGCCGGTTTCAGGCTTCTGTGTTCAAAACTCTCGTGTTATGTGTAGGTAAGCAAGGTTATATGACCATTCTTGAGCTGTACGTACTAAACATTCAGCCATTGAACATTTGTTAAAAGTTAAACCAGGACGAAACCAGGTCTAAAGCATTGCTGTATCCATTGCTTTAGACTTCTATCAAACTAAACTTTTTAAGATTAAAGCCAAAACAGCTTTGAAGTAGCTGCCCTGTCCACACTATGTGCCCTGACTTGAGTTTGCTTTCGATGTGTATATTTCTTGGTTGATTTAACCTGGGTTGGTAATTGTCTCCTCTGAGATATACAAAATATTACACCACCACAACTTGTTAGATTTTCAAAGATGCTCAAAAAGTTGTTGCTGTCAAGGACAGTAGAATTATGTTTCAACTCCAAAGTGCAGTGGGTGCAGGTTATATATATATTTTTTTTTTTTCTGGGCAGAAACATGGTTGTAAACGTTTTCGGTGTTAATGCACACAAGCACAAAACTCCTAATTCGTCGCGTCCACCTTTGGGTTTGTCTGATCATTAAATGATCCAGGTGTCTCAACCTAGTCTTAATGCCTTGACTGTCTTGGAAATCTTTATCCAATGTGGGTGTGGAGCCCCCCTTAGGAAGTGAAGGCAACTTTCTTGTTTTGTTGATCATAAAACATTACAAGGTAGATAATTGAAAAATGCAAAAAGTGTTTTTGCTTAATCTAGATATCAAGCATGTGAGATTTAGTTAAATCTACTGACTCATTTTCAGCTTTTTTCCACACACATTTTACTCATCCTGAGAGCATACAAAGACCTGCAGAAAAAAAAATTAAAAACCAGAACAATGAAGACATGGGAGAAACAAAACTTAAGTAGATAAAGTAAAAGTTCCTACTAGGCAAGTAGTCAAGAAATAAAGAAGTCCAAGCAGGAGGCAAAAGGGAAAATTGGAAAGAGGAGGATAAAAAAGTACAGAATGTTGGCAGAAAACAAAGAATGAATGTAATGAGACAATAATTACTTGCAAGATGAAGGTTTGGCAGTCATGCAGCAGACAAAGACAGACAAAAAGGGAAACAGAGTCAACAAGAAATGACACTTCAAATAATATAAATGGAATAAGTAAAAAGCAAATGGAATAAATAAATGAAACAACAAAGCTTATAAAATCTTATATGGAAGCATAAAGAAACACTCGAGTGTCAATTCAACAAAAGAAAGCTGTTTCAAAGTGATTATACTGAGATATTCCTAAACCAAACCACAACATGTAATGTTACATATAACACTGCTTTTAAAACAGGTTTTCACCTTTTTTTTAATCACTAAGAAAGAAAAAAAGAAAAATTCTCCCTGAAAAAAATTACATCCGAGGGGTACGAATGTACACCATAATGCGCATTTCCTCAGACAACTACTGGTGGCCTTGGTAATGTAGAGGTGTTGACATTTGAATGGAAGATTGCAGGTTTGGTTCCTGCCTTGCCTGTCCATGTGTCGAAGTGTTTTTAGGTAAAATACTAGACCCCAAAACGTGGGCGATTGAGGTTGCTGTCAGGTTATGGCAGCAAAAACCACCATCAGTGTGTGAATGTGTGTGTGCGTGGGTAAATGGGAATGTGACTGTGAAGAACTTTCTGCTATTTAAGTATACGCCATTTACCAGTTGTCTATGTTGTTGTCATTCAGTTAAAAATAGAGAGACGGAGAGAAAGCACAGGTCATGTGACCATGCATATTATGGAATAATGTGATTTATGGCGCTACCAAAACAGAATTCTACCATCTTCCCTGCAATGAACACAAAGATTGTTCTTGTATTTTGATTTAAGCATTTCTGAATATTCCTCTAAAAAATCTGTGCCCTCAGCACCAGCCCCGCCCAACCCACAATAACGAGCGAGTTCTCACAAGCTGACATCACAAAGTGAGAATAGCCCCTTCCAGGAAGAGTCCATGATGCCAGCCCTGCCCCCAGGCTTACACACACACTTTCCTCGCAATTTTTCCATGAAGATAATGGTGCTCAGCACAAATGCACAATACCATATATCTTCTAATTGCGTCCCTTTTTTAGTCTCCGGCGGGTCTATAGGTGTCCTTTCCTTTAGAAGCTGGTCTCTATAGTGGCCAGGATCCTTTTAGAACCCCCACCATGCACCATGGGCCGTGCAGGTGGTGTTTGTGTTGTATAGCAATGGCCATGCTAAAAGCTAAATCACTCAATTTAGCGTTTAAACTTCGTATGGTGGTATACGCCAAAGAACATTCTGGTGAGGAATCTGCACAAATGGAGCAAGCAGATGGCTAATATTGGAAAGAAAGCTGCAGAAAACTGTTTCCTGGTGGAGGAGCAGAGAAAGTGTGTGACAAATTAGAAGAAGTGGTTTAAACATGGATTAGTGAGCAAAGGCGGAAAGGTATCTCTAGGAAAATGATTCACGTGAAAGCAAAGAGAATTTTTGATACGGAGATTGATGATGCTTCACAAAGAAAAGACAAAATTCACAGCCAGTGCTAATCAGAACATAATGGGTTTAAGAGAGGTTTAAATAGCAGGTTTCAAAGAGAGCACTTTTTCTATTTGAGGGCATGTTTTTTTTGAATGGCAGATGGATGGATTTGTATGTTGACTCAACACACCACAAACTTTTTTTTTCTTTCCTCATCATCCATTGTTGGAGTGCTATTGTGGTGGGCGGAGTGCATTTCAGTCCATTTGCCTGTCCTTCAAGTCTTCATTTGTGCCCGTCAAAGTCACATGGGTGACGTCAGAGTTAAGCCATCCGGCCTCTGTTTTGCGCTCCTATCCCAACCACAGCACGTCCCAAACTCATTGGAACTGCCTTAAGATAAGATTTTAGTTTTGTCTCTGCACTACACTTTATACGGATGATTCAAAAGTAAGAAGAGAAACATCTTCCACCATTACAAGCTTTACAGAAGAGCCAACATATGTCATCATGTGTCTTTTTTATTTACTGTCACAATCCAGTCACATACACTTAATTTAGCCCTCAAAAATCCTCACACACACACACATGAAAAAGAAAACACACTTACTGCTCTCTCTTTCCTTCCTGTGACTCTGCCACTTGTCTTCCTTTGCACCCTCTTCTTTGGAAGCCAAGACGTTGGAAGCAGAGAAGTGTTGACAACTGTCTTCTCCTGCTTTGTCACCAAACAGCATTGTCACACTTCACTGCCAGATTAATTCTCAGACATTCCTGTCAAAAAATGACATTTAATTTTCACACCTCTTCCCTCTACTGTTCTCTGTTTCATGAATTTTATTTTCAGGCACACCCCCAGTGCATTGCTGTCTGGCGGTATCGATATCTCTGACAGTATTAGAGTCTTTAACTCGACTACAACCCTCCCGCTGTCTTTGTCTTTCTTCAGATAACAATGTATTATGACAAAGGTAAGTAAGAAATGTGATGTCACTCACATGCATGAATCAGTACAGGATATTCTGCATGCAGTGTATCTGTTAATGCTGTTTATAAATGCTGTACAATAAAACAGCAACTTTCTACAGGTTCTCAAAAACAATTAAAAAAACGTTTTAGTTCAAATGTAGAAAAAAAAAAAGATATTTCCAAATATCAATGTGCACACATGACCACCTCCGTTTATGAATATCAGCACCACCCTCAGCCATCTACTGAACTATGATTTAAAATCTGGTAAGCAGATTTTTGTTAAAAAAAATGGTAATGACATGTACTTATCTAGAACTTTAATACCTTTCTTGAAGGCCTAAACATTCAAACACTGACTGCTGTGTTATCCGTGGCGCTAACGTGTTATCACGTGGGCACATCAACCTGAATATAAAATATATATTTTATATATATTATATGTTACACTATAATACATATATTATATATTATTTACGTATACTCTTTTATTTTGAAAGTACAACAGACGTTTTTATTTTGAAGCCCAGCCCTTTTTCCTGTTTCTCTAACTTTTTTTGCAGCAAAATTGATCCATCGACGGAATGAAAATAGAACTCCTGAGGGAAGCTTGCATTGAAAATTGATGGACATCAGATGCAGACAGACATAGGTGATGTAAACATTCCAATTTATCAATGAACGTTCAATTTCTTTGTTACAACTCAGCGCAATGGAGACAGTGTGCAGTTGGTCCAGTGTTAATCTTGATGGGGGCCCCGCTGCCTAACACCGACTGCAACATAGAACCACCATGAGCACTGTGGGGTTCAGTGTCTTGTCTAGGACACTAGACAGATGGGTAGGCAGGACGGGAACCAAACCTGCAATATTCCAATCAGAAGTGGACTGCTCTACCTCTGTAGCACAGCCAAAAATCTAAGTTCCTACTTTTATTCCTGAATTTTTTCCATCTCACTTGTTAATTCTCCAGCAATATTTTCCTCCTGATATTTTGGATTGCCAAACAACTTTGTTTTCTTTTTAATTTCATCCACTTTTGAACATTATACAGTAAGTTTGACAGATTTGGATGCTTAGAATGTCTGCAGAGTTGTCCATCTGTTGCTGAAATGAACACTTCACCCATTTCTTTCTCAGCCTTTTTAAATTAAAAAATTGCTCCACTTCTTAGCATTCATTAGATTAGAGGGAGGGCATGTCCCAGTGTGCCGCTTTATCCTCGATGTTACATGTAGAACGAGAGCTTAACTTTGCAAGGCTTTCCATTTTAGTCTAAAATGAGGAGAGCCAGAAAGGCTCATTCGCCAAAGTGACTTTGATCCACAGTATTTGAGTGTCCAGTGCCCACTAGAAAAAAAAACACAGCTTAGAATAAATATCCAGATGTACCACCTCCTCAATTTCAGGCTGTTCTGACAGGTCTTTTTCATGGTTTAAGGGGAAAACTGGAAGAAATCCTTCCAAGAGGCCAAAACAGCCCCCATTTCATTATCAGGAGGCCTAGAATTTGAGATTATTGGCGATTACACTGATCCATCCCCTTTTCTGAAAAAAAGGGGAAAAAATCTGTTTAATCCCTCTCTCTGGTGTAGCTTCGGAGGGCACCAAGGGACGGCTGGCATCCATCACAAGCCTAAAAAAAGCTCAGAACATACGGAACCAGGAGGAGCCCTGGCCCTGGCATGCAGGGAAGAAGGCCAGTTGGCCACAGAACAAGAGGTGCTGGGTCTGATCGGGCAGTGGAAGACGCCACTTGGCCGCTGATCACAGCGGTCAGTGGGGACATCGTTGGCCTGCCGGCCTGTGCGGGGAGCTCTCATGGAAAATGTTAGTGGGGGAGCTGGGAGTTCTGTGTTGACCTTAGACTCTGAACTGCAGTCATAACACAGCCGCAGTCTCCTTCCCACCATGTTCCGGCTGTCTCTGACAGCTCTGACTGACAGTTCTCACAGATGCACGGCCGCCGCACTCTCCTTCCCTATTCTTCTTGATACATTTTCTCGGCAAACACAATGTATCGGCAAGACAGTTTTCAATAGATCGCATTTCAAATAATGTCTTCTTAGAATTTACACCAGAGCTAATCTTTGGAAGATAACAAAAGCACCTGACAGAGTTACAACTTCACAGCATCTGGTTTAAATGTTTTTCTGTGGTGTCGAAAGCATAGAATAGTCTGTTTCATTTGAAGTTTGTATTGATATGCCATATTGATCTCCTAGAGTTTTGTTCCCATTAAATGTTGGTCAGATTCACGCATCGCCTCTTCATTTTAACCGCTAGTACACATTTTGCTGGTTGTGAAACACAAATTACAAAGGTTTTGTTTTCTCATCTTTGTCAATTTAGCTTTAATTTCTTCTGCAGCTTTTAGAAGTTTGTGTGCAGCGTAACTCAGTAATATATAAGAAAACACTGGGAGTGGTTAAAAAAAATCCCTGCAAGCCTCTGGGCATGACGAGTTGATTTGTTTGTGTCTCATATATAAGGAACAAATAGGCTTTTGTCTCTGTCTTGTTTCATGCTTCATTTGTTTCTCATCACATCATTCTAAAATTCAAATATGGTACCTTAGGAAAGTTTTGAGGGTGAATCTCAGCAATCTACTCATAGATAAGCTGAAATACCTGCTTGCTCTGGTTGCAAATAATGCAAGAAAACATTTGGAAGGCAGTCAAAGTCTGAATTAATATAACAAATAAGTGCATAGATATATATATGTCAAGTTATCACAGTGAAACACTCATTACAGTCAAAAGATTAGGTGAAAAAAAATATCTATGAGTGATTATTACTGTTGCAGCTTTATACAACACCTACAGTGGAAACTGTGGACATGCTGTGCTGGCATGTGGTAGACAGAAAACCTGACATTCATTGTTTTCAATAGGAGTTCAACAGTAAATCCAAGAAGCACCACCTACTGCTCTGCCGACAGAACCTGACAACAACAGCTGAATCCTCCCGGCTTTCACCTTCTACGGATGGCAGGATAAACAAGATGGGAGAGGAAAATCTGATAAAATGATTGCAGCTCGATATGTTCGTGCAGCGGCTCTCCTTGTTCCGCCTTCTGACGGAAGGAGCAGGGGAACAGACAAAAAGTTCTGTTCTTTTTTCATCGTAAGAGCTTAAGCAAACTTTTGGTTAATCACAGCACAAACTTTAACTTACAGACTCTGGTTATAGAACATATTCTTGTGACATCATCAAAAGTGGATTTTGTTTCTACTAGACTTGGTAGTCCAAACAGTGAAAAAAACAATGTGTTATCTATTTATGTATTTATTGAAGAAGAATTAGGAAATATTTTAACGTTGCGCATTTTTATTTGGTTAAATATCCACGTTTAAGTCCAGTAATATTCTAAATGACTTTTTCAAGTTCTGTACTCTTTAGGTAAAAATGGCAACACGCATTCAAGTGACCATTTCTATAAAAAGTCTATGTAAACTATGTTAAGTCACATTTCGGGCTTCTGCGTTCACATGTAGCTACATGTGTTTTAAGACCGCTTTTGGACTCCTTACGTAAAAAATGCTTGAATGCACGGAAAGTTAAACCAGGTCAAACTTAGGGACTCAGATTTTAGGGTCACATGTGGATTGCATCCTCTTTAATACATTGAAATTCCAACCATCTGAAAATTGATCATGAAGGGGAATTTAATAATGGCCGTTTGTGTCTGGTTGGAATTATGTGACACTAAGTCTTTTATATATCAAAACAAAGCTGTGAAAGAAAGATCTTGGCACAAGATCTGCAAAATTTGCACCCCCTCACAAGCCTCTTCCAACTGGAGGTGGCTGACGTACTAGTAAACAGTAGCAAAAGAACAGGAAGTCCCTTCTTGCTTGTTTAGTGTGAACACCATGATGCTAAATGTGCATTCAAGCGTGTGCATTTTGTGCGTTCTTGAATGAACGTCTGGTCGCGTCTGTCTTCTGTGTTTCAAGTGCAGGCAGTCCCTGGTGTGTATTGCATGAACCAGGTAAAAAACATCTTGAAAGCATGAACTTCATTGAGATACATCAGAGCCACAAATCCACATATAAATACTAATCTAATCTAATAAATCTAATCCAATCACAGCACTTTTTCACTATTTAACAAAGTGTGTTATGTTTTTTTTTTTTGTTTTTTTCTTTCCTTGTGTTTGTTTTGTGGTGATTTTGTCCTTTTTGTTTTGTTTCTGCAGGGTGGTGTGTGGCGGGGGGCGTGGCTGTCTCTCATCCTAGGCCTGCCTCCTTTCACACCTGCTCCTCATCATCATTTCCCCCTCTATTTAAGCATATTCTTCTCCCTGCTGGGTTATTCCTTATGGTTTTGGTTTGAATAAACTGTTTCTTCTACTCCTCTGACTCTGCTCTGGGATCTGCTTTCGTACCTTGACAAAGTGAACCTGCCATACAGTGTTTGATACTGAAGTAGATTTATAATCTTGTTCTAAAATAGACTGTAAAGGATCAAGACCAACCTTTGAATCCCTCTGTCTCAAATCCCATTTCTTTTTCCTTTTCCTGAATCAGAAGCAAGCTCCTCCTGCAGGGTTTCACAGACACGACAGAGATGAGAGTCCGACTCTGCAGGGAAGACGGCCAATCCTTTAACCAAAAATGTCTTTCATTATGCCGTTAATAGTTTCCAGAGTGTCAACAGCATGACTTTGAAGTGATGATCTTAACTTGAGGTTGTTCTTGACCTGCATACCTCCATTAAAACTAGTGATGAGAAATTATACTCATAAATCAGCAAAGAGGAGTCCCTTCAGCCTCGGTTAATCTGTTTAATTAGTCTTCAGGGGAAAGAGGAATTATGAGGACTTCCTAAAAAGCTTTGGATATTTATCTTTTGGTATTCTACAAAAAATGTCTTACAATGTCTTGTCCAGTTCTGGACAATATTTACTACAAATGAAATCCATTTCAAAATAAAGTATCAGTTGAAAAAGTAAAAAGCATTTTTGCAAAGGTTAAACAAGAATGTGGAGGATTCTAATTTGTTTACTGCATGAAAAAGTTAACTGATGCCTGAAAAAAACGATTCATGTCATTATTTTTTGAAAGCGCCCTTTCATCTCTGTCTTTCCTTTAGTGCAGTTTGTTGTCCTCACGCTGTTCGCAATGATCCCTTGCAGCAGCAAACTGTGAAACAGAACAAAGAGAGCTGATTGATGTAATGGTATCAAACTTTCCATTTCCTTAGATGCAGAATAATGAGACAAATATACACTAGTGAGAAAAAACGTAACATCTGTGGGAAATGATGTGCATGGGGAGCAGAGGGGAAAGAACATGATGCTGAAAGCAAGTCCTCAGCCCGAGGATCTAGTTTGGATTTGTTGACGAACAGTTTTTGACACAAGTTTCATGTTTTACTTCAATAAACGCGGCTCTTATAGTTGGTTGCTTTTACATTTCAAAATAAAATACCTTCTCAGTTGTAATCCCAATAAGTCAGTTCTGAGATGCCATCACAGCAGGGGTGGGAAAAAAAATCCCCGAAAAGTCTTGTGCAACACCCCTAATACCCCCCCCCCCCCCCCCCCCCCCCCCCCCCCCCCCCCCCCCCCCCCCCCCCACACACACACACACACACACACACACACATCCCCCACACCCGCCCAAAAGAAAATCTTTATGTCAGTATTAGTCTCATGGGGTATTTATACGCTCTAAAAAAAGAAACAATAATAGTAATACAACTGTTACAAATATGTATTTTTCATCCTTTACTACGTTAAACAGTATTCTATTTTTACAGGCCCTCCATGTTCTAGCTCCGCCCCTGCATCATAGAAAGTAAATTGGAAGAAGATTAGATTTTGATGGAAAGACAAAAAAAAGTTGCAATTTCAAGGTAGAATCACTTTAGAAGACTTCCACATACTTTTGAAGTTATTTTTCAGTAACGGTCAATATGTTTGGCGTGGCTGCAAATTTCACAACATATGGTGGAAAATGCTCCTAGACGTTGTTTGACAAAAAAATCTGAATTCATTTCATTCAGCTCATAAACCACTGGCAGCTTTTTGCATACGGAACATCAAACTCAGGCTGTTTTCAACAGCATCAACAAAAACACAGACAGGAGGCCTTAAAAAAACTGCCCATTTAGGTTTAAGCATTTCTGTGAACAGGAGTGCTACGAAGACTCTCAAAGCCCTCAGCGGAAAAAAAATTAATAGAGCCCCTTAAAGCAGCATTCATCACTCTTATATAAATAGTAGCCAAACCCAGAAAAGAAATGTTTTTTTTTTTTTTTTTGGAAAGCATTAACAACTTGCATTTTGTTTTTAGTTACATTGCCAAGCATTATTCTTTCATAAAATCTAATAAAAGTTGGGACAAATAGGCAGAACACATAAAGTAAAGCTAGAGCTGATGCTTTGATGGTGTCAGGCCGCAGCCGTCCGGCTCCACCGCCAACCATCAGAGGAATAAATATTGACTCCCCAGGTCTCCACCAGCTGTGCCTCGTCTTCCCATCAGCCACACCATATTTATAAGCTCTGTTTAGACTTTGCCCTTTGCGAAGTCTTGTTTTGCCTAGCAGACATTCTGAGCGTTTATTCCTGTTTTGTTTTTCTCTGTGCCTCGACCTTTGCCCGTCCCACGCTATCCTGCCTCGCCTTTGTGTTTTTGACCTCTGCCTGGACTCTGACCACGGTTATGTCTTGCCCCTCTGCTCTGTCATTAAAACGTTTGACTTTGGATCTAAACTCCTCCGTTTGCTCGTTACAGATGGTTGTATGCCAAAGAAAAGAACATGACTTTGAGATACATTTTAAATTCTAATATTGAATCAAACGAGAAAATAAAAAAAATCCTGATCGATTCTTGTGCAACCACTGAAGTGAAAAAAAGATGAACATTTGTGAGTAAACTCTTTATTTTTTGGGTCTATTTGGGTCATTTCAATGTTCTTGTGTGATTGGTTACCTAGTGGTTATAAAGTGAACTGATAGCTCCAGTTTGCTTTCAGACAAGCTTCAAACAGGAAGTTATGGGAAGTTCTACACTAAACTCAACTATCATTGACTTGACTGTATAAGAGAACTGGACAGAGTGGGTGTGATGCAACCCATAGAAAAATGTCTTACTTTCTCGTCCAGCGAAATGAAGACAAATCAGCTGCAATTTTTCCGTCATTCAGACGCCGCCAGTTGGAGTCAGTTGAGGTTAGTAAACAGCGATTGGTCAGTCAGGATCAAGGGTTCTATGGCAGGTACTGTTGCCAGTCAGGAGTTAGCTTGCTGGAAGTCCACAGTCCATTCACTGAAAGCAGCTTGGGAGAGTCGGTCAATCAAACCTTTGAGGTGGTGGTGGTGGTTTATCACATGCTTTTATTGAGCCATCTGATTGGTCACTTTATACTTTGAAAAAATTGTTTTGAAGAAAAACTATCGTCCAAAAAAATGGATTGTTTAAAAAATGAGGGTGTTAATAAAAAGGATCAGTGTCATTTTCTATACCGTTTTATCTCTTTTAGGGTCACGGGGCTGCTGGAGCCTAACCCGGCTACTTACTCATGGGCGAAGGGGGGCACACCCCTGGACAGGGGCCACAGTCACACTCCCATGCACACTCACAGCCACACCTAGGGACAATTTAGAGCACCACCATGCAGCCAGGGATCAGTGCAAGAATGGTTATTCTGACAAACATAACGACTGAGCTATTTATTTCTGTATAGTTTATGGGGTTTTGGATTCTTGGATCCAGCAGGTACTTCCTGTTCAGAATGCCTGGTGGGGTTGTCGCTCAGTCCTGTTCTCTTATACAGTCGGTAGATGATACAGTTGGGCAAATTCAAAATTCCTTGGAAGTCCCCCTATTGTCAGCTAGCCTACAATGCCTCTGTATGCATGTAATGTTTTACAGATGTGATGCTTTCATTGTTATGCAAATACAACTTACAAAAGGTTTAAAGAAGAACTCAGAGGTCTGAGTTTAATCTTTATAACATTAACAGATCTGAAAACAAGGCTGACAGAACACTTCAAGCATAATTTTGAGATCTGGCAGGAGAAGAAATTCAGATTTTCTGCAGTATGTGTGCTTTTGGCAAAGATAATTTTATTTTAACACAGACAAAAGATGAGGAGATGGACAAATAATGCTGTTAATATGAGAACAAGAGATTTAAATGAAAGTGGAGACGGGAGAGTTTAATGGGAAAATCCCGATTAGAATCGAGTGTACCAAAAGAGTCTTTTAAGACCAGCAGCAATATGTGAACACTGTCTTCTTCAACGAATGATTAAATCAACCAAAAGCAGCAGAAACAATTCCCCACAGAAGGCATAATCCATGCTCATTTCAAGCTTATGCTCTAAAACAGTATTTTTAAGCACAAGCTTTTGGTGATGGTTTTATACCACACACAGAAATCCCAGTAGGGGGTTCAAATCAATAAAGGGCATGCTCTTTAAACTTTTCCCCATAAAATCTGCTGGAAAATGTGAGAAACAATCCAAAGTTCTAAAGAAAATATGCAGCCCTGAAGCATTTCATTACATCTCCACTGGTCTATTATTTGATTTATTAGCTAATTGAGGTCAAATAAGTATGAATAAAAGTCCAAATATGATACCATGAAATGTTTTTCAAGTAATATGATAAAAGGGAAAGAAAGATGGTCAAATTTGACAGTTCCCATGCTGTCCGCGCAGGATGCAACGTATGTTCAGTCCAGCTGGAGGTGGGGGTTGATTCTCAGAGGCAGATAAGCTCTCGCTTTATAACTGGGCCATTTAGTCCCTGGTGACCCAGCCTCCCTGCCTTTGGCAAATACATAATTTTATTGCGACCCCAGACGGCAGCCAACAGTCAGCCCATAAGCCATCAGTAATGAAAAGCTCTAATTCCATCCTATTGAACACAAACAGAGTCCCACTTCATATTCATGGGCCAAGCCTTTTCCTTGAACTTTTTGTTGACCCATTCATCTATCCATGCAGACAGACCTCCTCTATACAGCATGACTATTTTACACGCAGAACAGCCTCCCTCGTGGTTTAACAAATAAAGGAATAAACAGGTTTGAACGCTGAGGCAAAAAGCTGTCAGAAAGAAACATCCTCAGAACTCACGATTCAATTTCGTGTGATGTTCTGGCAGTTCTTACATCCCAAGTGATGGACGTGCAAACCTGGACGTGTGACTGAGGCGCTCAATATTGTTGGAGATTAAAAATGGAATCTTTTTTTCGATTGTAAGACACTGTGCACATGCTGGAGATTCTGCATACAATAAAGTGTGCACTCCCTGCCCAATGTGGGGAAAAAGACGTGTCTGCGGGGCTTCACAGCCCACGTGTGGGTGATTCCAACAGCTGTTTCCATGCGCCAGGGGAGAAAGCATGTCAAGCAGGACGGCTTCCGCTGTCACTAGCTCCTCAAGGTGTTTATTAAAATCATGGTAATGCCATCAGCATAACACACATATCCAGGCATGGCCCTGGTGACAAGGATCTGGCAGTGCCCAACTGTTTCAACGCATGTGATGGTCTGGACGTGTGTGTCGGCTTATCACACCCCCACAACAGGAGGTGTCAGGAAGCAACACAGTTCAGTGAAATCTCTGAAGCCACAAAGGATTCACTTTAGATGTCTCTGTCTCTCTTGCATTTGGAAATATTGATAAGCTTCCTCAATTAAAAGGACGACAGAGTAAATATTCACTTTGACGCACAAGCTGCCCACAAACACACAGAATCCCTCTTTTTTCCAGATTCCAGTATGTTTTAGTTATTTCAACATTCTTTTGTTTAATTCATGACGACTTAAGAAGAAGAAAAAGACTGTGAATGATGTCTCTCTAGAAGAATCCACAAACTTACACAGATTCAGTCATGACAAGTGGAAGGCCAAGTTAGAGGAGATCTAAGTAATTTATGACTTTCATCGACTTCTATCAGCAGCTAAAGAATTGCATCACAAGTCTATGGGTGTGCTTCTTGTGCAGAAGTGAGAAAATCAAACCTACATTTTTATTGTGGCCAGTCACAAAAACAAAAAAAGAGTAATAATTCTCACATAAGAAGGCGCAAATGCGCAAATAGGAGTCAAAAAAGGGAAAATACTAAAGGATATCTGAATACTTTTTAAAGTAAAGGTCTGCTAATGGTGTCACTGTCTAACAGTGCCCTGTGTTTCACAGCCAACTTGTAAAAATGACCTTAGTATTGTGTAGATTAACCATAACCATTTGTATCATCCTTGATACACACATTTCAGAGAACCCTATCTCCTTAACATGATCAAAACTTTCCTTAAAAACCCATTTGATAGAACTAGTCCATGCTTTCTGCCCTGTAATTCATCTTTATACCACTAGGGGAGTAGAAAGAATGTTTCTGCTCATTTCAAAATGGCTGCTTCCAATAAATGTCAAACATTTTTGGCAGGAAAACATTTGCTAATAGTCTAAACTTTATGTTGAAAATTGTTATTTTAGTTTTGTTATTATTTAAATTGTTATTGTTAAATTGTTATTTCCTTTTTTAATGATCACTTTCTGTATCAATGAATGTAAAAATATTTGTTATATGTAATATATGTTACAATTGCATGTGTCAAATTTGAGACAGTGGGTAAATAAGGTCCTTTTTTTCCTGAACACTTGTCAATATTTTGCACCTTAAACTAACATTGATGTGGGCGAAAACAAATAACTGATAATATCCATGTCTCATTAAAAATGATGTTGCAATTTTTTTCTTTTTTTGGGGATTTCATCAATTGGTTTTAAAAAAAAACATCATATTAAAAAAAATATCAACTCTTTGATGTAATGAGCTTGCTGAAAGATCTCCATGAAAATGAACAGGCACTCCAGTTAGTATTCTCGTGCAAGTAAGAATGCATTTTGTGGTGTGAATCAGACCAAGTGTGTGTTATTAGTGCAGTCTTCTGCCCCTGACTTCTACAGATGAACACAGTGTATCTTTCAGCATCTGACCCTGAAATTCTGCTCTATGTTTTTACTTTTGTGGATTATTCAAAGATCTACTTAACCATTCACTCTGAAATGAAGATCGAATGCACAAAGTTGATATTTAGAGGTTATGTATCACCTGTAAACATCTAGCAACATCTATCTGAAATGTGAAAAATCTCCTCAATATTTCATAATGTATTCCCAAATGAATGCTTTCCCTGTTATTAAAACTTCTGCACCTCATATGATTCAGAATTAAATATTATCTTGATGAACGCCAGGCATAGCCATGAGCAAAGTCATAGCATCCAAATTTAAGGGCTGGTTGACAGGATGCTTGACATGATCTTGTCCCCGAAGGCTCTAGAATCAACCTTACCTTAGGGCAATAAAACTAGCTTTACCCATCACCAACAGACTCAATTAAACCATTTCTCCCCTGCTAGTGGAAGGGTGAGAGAAGCAGGTTTCAGTTTTAATGAGCTGTTAGAATTTTATTTGCAGCATGTCTGCAGCGCAGACAGCGATAGAACGCCTATCCTACAGAGCATTTCAGTACAAAAGGATATCTTTACTTATTTAGATTGCTGCTTCAAATGAGGCGTATCTGTATATTTGTATGTTTTTAAAGACCCACTCCAAGGAAAATTTTTATTTTTGGTGTTTTTAGCATGTTCTTCAGATATTTTTCTCATGATGGAGGTAAAGGTTTAAAAAAAAAACAATGATTGAAACTGGTTTTCTAACTATTTCTTTATTTAATTCAGTGAATGAAAAAATGCAGTTTGAGAAAGCTTGAGGGTATGATGTAGAGGCTGCAGTCCGCTCCATTCTGACGCATCCACTTGAAGACAAATAGATCCATGAACATCTTGGTTTTCCAAGCTTTAAGCTAGCGGGAAAAAGTTTAAACACAGTTGTCGCTCCGTTCCAACAGTCACGCCCACAACTCAGAGGTGAATGTCTCATAAACTCCTGTTGCTCAGCAGCAACTATGTCCTGTTTTGGGATTTTAATCATAATTTAAAGACCAGTGGGAACATGTTTACAATAGATCAAAAGGTAATTGGAGAGGGACTTTAAGGATCTGAATTCAAAATGCTGCTTTTCACTTTTCGATTTCATTATAAATCTATTGGCAGAAGGAACAAAAGAAGCACATCCACGCGACACGTTTGAAGTGCAAAGACTCTGCACCTGTCACTGTGACACAACCATTACCACCTATCCGAAGTGTAATTACAGCTACATGTGTAAATACGATATAAAACATTGCTGCTGATGAGAGCAGGGCTCAGGACTCTGTTGTCAGTCTGGTCGTGAGTGTCTGATGAGCTCAGCACTGTGTGACATGTTCACAAAAGAGCAGACACTGTGTCACAGGTAACGTGAGCAGTTCATTCAACTCTGCCTATCTGACTATCAGTGGCAGGATGAGAGCTGCATTCATCATCCGGTGTTAATTAATGCTCACATGATTAAATGCGAAGGGGACGCTCGCTCGTGGGAGAGATAATGCATACCTACCAGTAGAACTGGCTCTCCTGTCTTCTGCTACAGAAATCACAAGCAGACATGCAGATTATGGTAATGTCTGCTTAACAAAACAAGAATCGCTTTAATTGGGATTATATGTTTTGTTCTATAATGCTGACGGAGCTGGTATTAAGCCAAACAAAGACGCCCGAGCATGTGTGTATGTTCTTCCTGTGGGTTGTTTGATTGTAACAAATTGGCAAGGAAGGGGCCATTGCAAAAGGGGGTCTCTGGAACACCTGCTTTGAGGTTAAGGTTAAATGGGATTGCTCCGTTTGAATCGTTTTGATGACCCACCACAGCTGAGTCTGCAGGTTGTCCCGCCTGCTTTAAAGAGTATTATCTGCCTGAGATTGAGCAAAACTCGGGGCTTATAAGACACGCACGCACACACTGAGGCTCAGACACTGGCTGAATGGAAGGTGATAGTGCAGGCAGCTCTCAAGGGAAAGAAGGAACTGCTTTAACCAAATTAAGTCCTTGTGAGATGGAAGTTACTGAGAAGCAAATGTGACATTGTTATTTAAAGAGGAAAAATAAGTGGGACTCTGTAACTAAGATTGATTTAATCTAGTGCATTCACTCACCCACCCTTCGCAGGCAGAGTGAGTAAAGACAGAAGAGAGTCCTTGTGTCTGCACACGTGAAGGAAAGAGTGTGAGAGCTACACTGTTGATAAAGGGAAAAGATGCATTTACCAATACGAAAACGATGTATATATATATCATTGATAACCTCAAATCAAACATGGATTACCTATCATTTAGTATTAATTTACTATCGTTCAGATTCTGATGTGGGTGGTCCTGAAATCATTCTCGTTTCTGTTCTGTTGTTTGCTCCTTTTTTTGAGACAAGTTTGTTGCTTTTGCACATTGAAGAATCTGAGAATTACTTGATGTCTACTTATTGTATTTTTTGGAGTATATGTTGAGTTTATTTTTTATTTTTTTGCATAGTTTAGCAAGGTGTGCGACTTACACATAACTTTAAAAAAAACAAAGGATCAACATTCTGAGGGCACCAAAGGTGCACTGTGTAGCTTGAGCGACTTGTAGTCCAAAAAATATGGTTCTTACCAAATGTTATTGATGTCTATACCTTATAAATATGACCTAGTATTTATTTCAGAAATAGCTTTTGCTGTGAGGTTTTACAACCCACAGGGTTAACAGTAAGAATATAAATTAGCTATGCTTCTTTTGGGCTGCACGGTGGTGTCGTAGTTAACACTTTTGTCTTAAATCAAGAAGAGCCTGATCCAAATCCCGGCTGGGTCATTTCTGTGGAGTTTACATGTTCTCCTCATGCATGCACTGGTGTTCTCCAAGCACCCCAGTTTCCTCCCACAGTCCAAAAACACACCTCATAGGTTAATTGGTGTCTTTAAACTGCCCCTAGGTGTGTGAGTGTGTGGTCCAACAGACTGGCAACGTGTGTACTCTGAATTCCTCCTTCACCCAACAGTGGCTGGTTTTGCTCCAGCAACCCTGTGACCCTGAAATTGATTCATTTGAGTCAGTGAAGATAGATAGATGGATGGATAATCTATTTTTGAGTTCTTAGAAATTAAATTTCAAAATATGACTGACTTTGTCCAGAATTTACAAGCATGTTAGTCATTCACAAACTGAGCTTCAGGGGAGACTTGCAGAAATGGAGACCATCAGCAGCAAATAAATTCATAGTCTGAGGAGAAAGAGTGGCGCAGAGGACAGGTGTCTCAGTGAAGGACAGATGCTGGTTAGCAGCTGCTAATCTTGTCCTCACAAGACTGTTTTGCTTTATTTACTGTCACAGTTAAGGATGGAAAATACAAGTAGATCACTGCAGCTTAATCCTGAGACTGCAGTCAAGTGAACAAATATTTGATACGTTTATTGTTTTATTAACAGAAATTCTGTCTTGATGTTGTGCAAGAGAGAGTTAAAAAGGAAAAGTAGCTTGTTAAAATATACTCTGATGAATGGTTTGCATTGTACTGCTATAGCTATGCTGGAACCTTAAACCAGAACCTGATCCTACAGTGCATACCTGCAGGCTTTTAGATTTCCCCTTTTGTGATTCAAAGATGGAACTTATTAAAAAAATGAAAGCTTCAACTTATTTAGAGGTCATGTCAGGAGGCAACGCTCTGTCTCCCCCTCTGGTCATCGGCGAGAGCAATCACCTGACTACTGACTGCAGCCATTGCCACACCTGGTCCTCATCATGTCAGCCACCAAGACATTTAAGCACTGCTCCGACAAACACTCGGTGTGAAGTACTGCCTGTGTCATTCTGCCAGCATAACAAGCAGTCTAGTCTGTTGTGATCACCTGTTACTGGACCCTGCTTCATTCCTGACTCTGCTCCTTGCCGCCTGCCCTGATCCTCGACTCAGATTTAGCTCTGTGGACTTGTGGTGCAGTCGTGCTGCTTCCTGCTCGCCTTTCATTAATAAACCTGCTGCAGGCGGAACCAGCTGTTTGCCCGTTTTTGTGACAGCTAAAGTCCCACTATGATCATTTTAAATTGGTTCCCAGAGGTCTTTTAATGAAGATTATACTGTTTTTAGGCAAAACTGAAAAACATGTAGTTTTCAAAGATGATTCAGGACATCTTTAACCAAAAGTTCAACCAGACAAATTCTACGTGATGGCACAATAAAACCTACTGAGCCTCAATCCAAATGGTATTTTTCAAAGTCATTTATAATCAATTATTTCATTTTGAAACAATTTTACAATGGTATAGGTCAATTTGAATAATAACTGGGCTCAGACAGATCGATCTGGTTGGATGAGTCGATTAATCATTGCACCCCTGTTGTTTCTTAATTAAGACTAAGGTAGCATTAAAATCGTGTATATCGTAGAACAAAACCTATTTGAACATTTAAAAAAGGGATGCTGTAACATGAACCTAAATATTAAACAAATTTGCCAATGGAGATCAACAATTAAAAACCTGCAGGAAGCAGGCTATTCCTGTAACCTTGGTGCTGTTATTTGACAGACAGTTTTAGAAGCATTCATTGTACGAGTTATTTTTAAAGAAAAACCACCAATCACATAACATTCTATGAAATCTGTGTATTTCTTGTGCTTTTGTTTTATAGTGTTTTTGTACACACTTTACAATATTTTTGACCCAATTTCATCCCTTAAACAAACCTGGACAGACAGACACCAACAACCCAACAGAAATGCAAGTCCTCACTCTACCACCACCCCTGGATTTCGCTGTTTAGCTCCACATGAGCTCCATCTGTACTCAAAGCTTTCATTGGTGACATGTGGCCTGTCCATTATTGGTCTATTAAAAGCTGTGTGTTAGTCAATGGGAATCACGCTGTTCCATAGCGAATAAGGATCTTCTATTCTGGCAGAGAGATTAACAGCATCAAGCACTGTGACTTCGTTTAATGTCAGTCTCCCTTTGATACTTGGCACTCGCGTTTGAGCAGGAGTTAGATTAGATCTCACACACAAAGTAAGTAAGTGTGAGATGACACCCTTAAGAAAGAGGGTGATGCTGGTGACATTTGAATACGAGTTTATAGTAATTGTTTGCAAAAAGGCAGTTGTCACGTGAATAGTGAATAGTCTAAAATACATTTGCCAAACAAAGTTCACTTTTAGTTTGAAGGCAAAAATCAAAGATATGTAATTGACATATCTTCTATGAACACGGTTTTAGAAGCAAACAGACAGAACTTTTATTTTCTCTGTTTCATCTTTCCCCCAGTGTGTCTAACCGACTATTTTTGCCAAAGCCTGTTGCTACCTGAGGAGCAACAGAAAGGTGGTAATGGAGGGCTGACTGAGGTCTGTCACTTCATGCTCTTTCACCCCAGGGACTCTGAGTGGGAAAGTAATGGCCAAGCCTGCCAGATGTAGCAGTCACTTTTAATCAAGCGCATGACTGTCACTCTGGCTGTATTGATCCCTGTAAAGTCCTGAGGCAGCCTGCTATCGGACTGGTTTGTGCACCGCAACAACTTCCTCGTCGCCTTTCAAACAACTCCTCATGTGGTGGCATCTTTGCCAGGATAATCATAATGCTGTTATTTTGCTTCAAAAAAATCTCTGTGAGAACATGGGTAGACAGGGTCATTTCCCCTGCCGCTTATCAAATCACATGCCATCTTCTCGTGCATGAATTTCAACATGACCCAGGTATCAGCATGTGATTTATGCACCCATATATCTTAATGTACCTGCTACACTTTTTGCATGGCTTTGCATTTGAAGAAAGAAAGCCACCTTTTTAGCACTACAGGGCATTAGGGCTCTTTCATAAAAACTATTCCCAAGGTTAATCTTTGCCTTTTTTCCTGTTTATTTTTTGTCTTGTTCTTATTTCACTAAGAGAGGTTTTGTAGGATTTCAAGAGGAGTCGACTATAAAGATTTGGCACCAGGCTCTCTTCATGTTTTTTTCAGAGATCTGTTACAAGGCAGTGGTTTTATTGTTCATTTGCAGAGGCCACGGGGACTGACTATTACTGGGGTTATAACTCGGCGGGATGATGAGGGAGGAATTCTAATGCGGATCCATCACTAGTGGTGGTGGGAGGGTGATGGCAGGATGGTGCAAAGAGGGATTCAAGTATGTCATGAGCACAAATACCATCACTGACATGTATTTAAAAATCTACTCTATCGAAAATGGTGTTTTTAACATGTTCTTGTGTTGTTTTTTTCTCATGATGGAGGACATAAATATTTACAATAATCTTAACATTGCATTTCTTCAAGAAATGTGTCCATTTAGATTAAATAAGATGCACATTGGCAGGCTCAACTAAAAACTGTCACACATCTTGGCAGCCATTTCTGTTATAAGCTGAATCAATTAAAATGGACACCCTGCAAGAACATGGCAACACTCAAGATTAAAGCGTGGATTTTGTGTAGCATTATTGTTATATTTTAATTGTTTGCAATACACAATAGAACTTAGTTAGTTGTGTCATTATTTTTTTTTTGGAGGGGGGGTTGTGGGGAGATGAAACAGCAACTTTTGTATTTTCAATGCAACTATTTCAATGCTGTTGTGAAAAACAATTATTAAAAAAGCTATTTCTTAATTCAAATTGTAAAGCGGGAGCAGACGAAAAAAGTTGGAAAAAGATTAAGTGTGGTAAAATACCATGGCAAGCCACAGGCTCTGTGCTACGTTCCATTCTGATACATTCATTCGTAGAAAAATAGATCCATGTACGCCTTTGTTTTTCCTCGTCTGAGCTGGAATCTGGATCAAAACTGTACGGCTGGATAGCTCTGATATTGCTGGCCATTTCTGTTACTCTGCTTATGTTAGGTTGGGGTTATGAGGGGCTGTAAGCTAGCAGGAAAGCGGCTAAACATATGGATGATGGGAAATACTGGCAGGCTTACTCTGTACCAATTGCCTGACAATTCAGAGGCAAATTTTTGTTGAACTACTGCTGCTTTGCAGAAAATATGTCCTTGAAAACAACTGAGGGTTTTTTTGATTTTGGATAACCATAATTAAAAGACTACTGGAAACAGAATCGATCAAAAGATGATCGAAGTGGGAAACTCAAATGTGTTGTCAAACACACTTTAAATGCTGTCTTTATTCTGATTTTTTGTCAGAATTGTTTAAATACAAATTCTTGAAATTCTCAGTTTATAAAACATTTATTTGGATGTTTCTCTTCGTTTTCAAAAGCCATCCACTTGAAAGTTTTTTTCTTTAATTGGTGAAACTCTATTTTAAAGTGTAAAGGCTCACTGCTGGCTCCAAGAAAGAAAAAGGGCACATTCAGAATTCTATGTTCCAGTCACAGGGTTCACTCCGTGTGGTAAACCTCGCTGACAGATGCTTACAGTTCAAGTAAAAGGAAAGGTATTAGGCAATGACATGTGAAATGGAGGGCAGACTGTCAAACCCCCTGCATTGCAGATGTACACCACTGCGCCATAGTGGACAGCCAGGACAGGAGCACACTGTTCCTGGGTTTTTTGGCAAAGGAGGAATTGTCGTGACCTTTCATAAAATCTTGGTAATTTTAGGTCTTCAAGCTTACAAGTTGAAGATAAAAAAGGGTTCTGTAGCAGCAGGCTGTCAAGAAAAGGATTTATAAATCTCACAGTTAGCAGCTGTTATGCACACCCAGGCAGAATGCTGATTCTTCGTGTGTTAAAGAGTTGGTGGTTGTTTAGTTCCTGCTATATAGGGTCCTGCAACAGTGACTTTTTTATGGGGCCAATTTTTCCTCTTCCTGCTATTTAAAAGAAAAAAAAATGAAGTTGTAACATTTTTTTGTTCTGCTTGAATTAAACTTTAATGAACCTTGCAGAGAAAGTGGGTTGTTTCAGTTGAAAAGAAGAAGATATAGCTAATAATAATAATACAACCAAGAGCACTGGGAATAATTCAACAAGTCGCCACCAGCTGAATATGAAGAGCATAACTATTTAAATGAATAAAATCATAGATCCTCTGCAGTGGCAGGTTTACACTGCAGAGAATATATACAGCACTAATTATTCTGATTGCAACAGAACTACAGACACAATCTCTGCTGTAGTATGTAAGTGTGCTTATGCAAATGAAAGCTCCTGCCATTGTGCTTCTGATTGAGGTGCAACAAGTAGCACACTTCATCACAAAAGTTTGTACTGCATGTACCTGCCTGAAGACTTTTTTTTTCCTGGCTTTGCCAGTGCAGCAGGTTATGTAAGGGAAATCACAAGAATCCAGAAAAGTCTGTCAAACTTCCACTGGTGAGTTAGGGAGAATTCAGGAGGGAATCCGATCTTTGTCTGAGAATTGCAAGGAAGGCATCAGAATATTCCTTTCTGCACACTACTGCAGAAAGCCAGTCTCCCACAAAGTAGGACACAGTTTTATGCTACATTCACGCTGGTCTTGGCAACGCACATTCAAGCAACCACTTCAATGAAAGTCAATGTAAAGGATGAATCTGGCTTCTGAGGTTTCTTAAAACTGAGGTTTTAAGTCTGTTTTCAGGCTCTACGTACAGACACATGGAACGTGTGTTGAAAGTTAAACCAGTTGAACATTAACCCATCAGGGGCTGAGATTTGGTAGTGATGGGGGTAGCATCCTTTTTAATTTGTAGAAGTGCCAACCATTTGAAAGTTGATCATGAAGGAAAAATTAATAATTACAACCTATCCGGCTGAAATTATACCATACCACATTATATGAAACCAAGTCTCTCATGTACTGGAATACATGAGCTATGAAAGAAAAAGCCCGGAAATCAGGAGCAAGATTTGGACCGCTTCAACATTTCGCAGCAAGCCTCTTCTAAATGTGATACATGGGGTAGTATCGAGTATCGAAAGACCGGTGTGAACACCACATGCTAAAAGCACGTTCAAGAACCTGTGTTTTTAGCAGTCTTGAACCCTCATCACATGCCCTGTTTGTACACAGTACCAGAGTTAGAGCTGACATATAGACTGTTCTCACACTAGGGTAGTCCTTTGCAATATCCCCATCAAGGGACAGTTTTCCTTTTCTTATTCTTAATATTTTGTTTATTTTCTCTTAGGAACAAACCTATTACAGAAGCGTTCCAGGCCACTTGTAGTTCAGACATTTGAACACTTGAGGAGAGTTATGCCTAAAACAAGCACTGGCTAAGAAAGAAAGAAGGAGACACAAAGAAGGCAATTCTCACCTGCACCTTATCACAACACTTGGTTTTCCCGCCAAACAGTTTACAACTTGTGGTTCACACTTTTCCAGATCTGCTTTATGGACAGATTTTTCTTTGCTTCTTCTAACAAACTGTGATTATGTTGTTTGTTGCCTTTGGTTCAATCCCACTGTTTGGTCCTCTGGATTGTCCATGGAGCTTTCACACTTGCCAAATAAAGTGGACTATCTGAGGAAAGAAACCCTGGGGTGAATCAAACCTGCCAGTGTGAATTCCCCCAAGTCATCAGCAGTGACAGATTATAGGTGTGAGCATTGTGGACAACAGGCCTTCCATGTACTGTTGGTTAGGAGAGTGGGAGGGGGTGGGATGAGGAGAGCATCAAGATTTGTGGTTTAAATCAATGGGCGATAGGTAGGTCGCTGATTGATAAACTAACTTGTTTTGGTTAACTTTATCAAGGTGAAAAACAGGTTTTCTGGTATGACAGGATCTAGACTTTTTTTTTTTTTAATTTAGTAAAGATAACTGAAGTAGCCTGTAGCTAAAACTGTTGTTTAGTTTAGAAAAAAAAATATGTATTTGTATTTAACCCAAAAACATCAGAAATGTGTTCAGTGGTCCACTTGGTCTGGTGTGGTCCACCCATAAACATGTATACAATGAGTACCCCCCCCCCCCCCCACACACACACACACACACACAGACGTTTATGTGCATGCAGACACCAAAACTCACATTACTCACACAAAAGTCACCCATACACACCCACGCACACACACCGCTCTTTTACACCTACATATCCATGCACAGACATGCACACACAACCATTCCCACAAAGCACACACAAACGCACACATGCACACAGACATACACACATTTATCCATCCATTCATTTTTTTAATCCACCAAATCCCTTTCGGGGTCACAGGGCTGCTGGAACCAACCTGGCTACTGCTGGGCAAAGTTAAAGTGCACCCTGAACAAGTTGCCAGTCTATTTCGGGGCCACACACACACACACACACACACACACACACACACACCTAGGGAAACTTTTGAGACACAAATTGACCTTTAATCCATAGTTTTGGATCTGTGGGAGGAAGCTGAAGCGCCCCGGGGAAATCTCACACCTGCACAGGGAGAACATGCAAACTCCACACAAAAAGGACCCAGCCAAGATTCAAAGTAAAGCATCCTCACAGTGAACTGAGAGCACTGACCACCATGCAGCTCACTTCACTTTTTCAAAAGGGCTTTTATTTTTAAAGTCTGAAGTTTCAGCTTTGTTCTTCAGGTCTTACTGACAGAATTTGGAGACATGTTTGCAGAGGAGCAAATGAAGGATCACAAAAGTTGGATTTGTCCAGAAAACTTGATTGGTGGGTGCCATGGTGTGTGGGTGGGGTTGCCCAGGGATCCATTTAAGTGAGAATCGCCTCTGATCACACAGAACGCCTGACTCCTCTGGTGTCTTCAGTCTTATCTGCAGGAAACAGACTAATAGCTTTACCAAAGCAGTATCACCACATGCCCTGTATAAAACAGCTGTCAACATTGACCCTCCCAAAGAATCTATAAGGACAATAAAAACCCTGAAGCTAAACTGTAACATTTGGCACTAATCAAGGTTCTATTCCACCAACCATATGACAAATGGAGATGAAACAAAGGATATTTCTTTAATTTTAGTTTTGCCTGTCAAGTAGGACAGTTCTTTAACAGCTTAATACAGACGACAAATGTCACAGATGGGCTACAACAGTACAAGCCAAACATGCTTCTCTTTGTGGTTTAATCTGGCGGACAAAGACCGGGGTCCTCTGGCATAAGGCAACATTCATAAAAGCTTTTCCTTAAACATCAAAATCCTCTTATCCACTCAATGCCAATGATCCACCCTAATCTAATTGCAGTTGTAAATCAGAAAAATCTCCACTGATATCTCCTCATGAGCAAATCGCACGGAGATCTAAGTGTTTTACCATAAAAAACAGACACATTACATCTCAACTTAAATCAGCTTTTTCGTCAGCATTCTTTAATTACTTCTCAGGTACAACAGTCTTGATTCCATTAATAATAATGTTTGCTCTATGAAATCTTTATCACAATGGTTCGTTTACGCATGTGCACACGCGCCCACACAAGCACACTGAAAGCCACTATAACTCGAAGAGCATCCACTAGAGATTACATTGTCGTGTCATTAAGACAGCTCCCTCGAGGGGACCATTACAGTACAGATGAACAGTAAAATACTCACCCTACACAAAGTACACAGCAAGGATACCTTAATTGGCTTCACTCACACAAGAGGGTTGTAGTTTTACAACACACACCATCGAAAGCTGAAACCGGACTCCTAAACCTCCGCTGTTGTGACGTGCTTTTCGATAAATCACGGTGAATTTTATTGCTCTAATAAAAATAGATTGGTCACAGTACAGTGTCTGTCCAAAAGCAAATAAAATTTCTGTGGAGTTGAAATCGTAATGGGACTATATAAATTAAATCAATCAATACATTGATTAGCAATTATACAATGGCGGCAGACCGGAGCATAAAACATTTAATGTGAGAAGAATGAGGACATGGGCAATTCTACCATGACAACAGCGAACATCTAACACTAAACTGGCTTTCACAGACAATTCTTTTCTTGTTTCATGGGTCATTATGGTCGCCTGCCAACTCGTCTTCCTGAGATTTGTCGGGCAAACTTGAAGCAAATTTTTGGACATGTCACTTCATGGGAAATCTGGATGTGGTATTGTTTAGTTGTTGACTTCCAAGTATATAACTATTCTGTGAGGTGGATGCAGCAGGTGGGGGTGCAAACAATTTTGTGGATGTCTATAATAGACAGTTCCACAGTTGAAAGTGGAATAACAAACCCTGAGTGCATGAAATGAAAGGACAGGCCTTGTTCTTTTGTTTCCTCTGATTCTTCCGGAAATATGATTTTATGTCTGCAAGTATCGACCATGTTGACTCTCTACATCAGTTACGATTGGAAGTTTTACCATTTATTTTGAAGCAACTCTTAAAAAGACAAATGCGAATATGAACTTTTTGTTAAACATTCCGTTTTTAAAGTGCCACTCCAATCATATTTTTAACTATCTTTAAGGTGTTTCCTGTGGTACTTAGGAAAATTTGTAGATTTGCAAAGCAGGACGAGTTCATTAAAAATGTGTCTCTAAGTAAGCCCGTCCCCTTCCTGTCATCCATCTGTAAACATCTTTTTCTTCTAGCTTAAAGCCCCAACCTAACATTACCAGTAAAACAAAAATGGTAAGAAATATTGGTTGTACAGTTTTGAGCCAGATGCCAGCTTGGACAAAGAAAGCTAAGACGTGTGTGGATCTAGTTGTCTACAACTGGATCAGAATGGAGCAGAGCAGGGAGCTTATGGCTTGATGTAATAAGTTGTATGCCAAAGTTACAAGCTTTTTCCTGCTGCATTTTTATCTCCTCCTGATTCACAATTGTTTGAATCAAGAAACACTCAAAAATGCCATTTTAAGATTATTTTTCTTTGTATATGTCCTTCATTGTGACAAAAATGCCACAACATTCTAAAAAACACATTTTTTGTTGGAGTGGGTCTTTAAAGCTGAAAAATAAGAAAACTACACTAAAAGCACTTAATCTTTGTCATCTGTTTTCCTTTTTTGCTGTTTTTCCACCACCAGCTTTACAAGGCTCCAGACACAGACAAGCAATACTTTTTTTTTGACACGTCAGCAAAGAGTTTCACTAATAGGGAATAGCATCAGACCACCGCAACAGACCTGTCTTGACCCAGTGAAGTTACTACTGCAATAATACAGACCTTCCTGAAATTCAAGTCCACAAGCAGAGTGAGTTCTACTTGCGAAGGGCCCATCCAGGGGACTATATGAGCAAGCGCTGCTACTCTTGTTGATTTGATCTTTAGAAGTTGCTACCTTAGGAAAATTCACAATTTCATTAGTCAGAGGTATCATAACGATATGAATCAGACATGGGCATAGAGGACTAAGTCAAAACCAGGCAGGAGTCAAAAATAGGCAGAGATAGGCAGGACACAGTCAAACCAGGTAAGGATCAGAATAAAGAGGGAGACAGCAGGATAAATGCTCAGAATGTATGCAAAAGCAAAACAAGACTTCGCACCATGCACCGCGCTTCAATGAAAATAAAGGAATAAGCATTAACTGTTTTCTTTAGCCATGTATGCAAACAGTTTTGTGTGGTCTCACAAAAATGAGGACACTGAGTGTTTATTAATCAGTAATTGCAATGCATGAACCTTTTAAATGGCATTTTACTAGTTATACAGAACAAAATCCTAAAGTTTTATATATGTATTAACCCCTTAACACCAGAGATGTCGCCGGCAAAACCCAAATAACACCTGCTCCTGAGGTGCTGTAACTCTGCATCCATTGACGCCATCAATGTAAATCATCTGATTTTGAAATAAGTGTCTTTTTATATGTTGAAAGTTCCAACACTTTTTCTGTAATCATGTATCAGAATCACTAAACACAAGTAAACATTCTCCATATTCTCTTTGTATTCTCTCCCACACTTTTAGCGCCAAGGAGAAAAACAGCTGACCTGTTGTGATCCATCTCTTGTGTTACTGGAGGGGCTTCAAGTGATAAATTCAGCTCTTACTAAAGCCTACTGGCAAGACACCAAGCACATGCTGTCCTTTAAATATTGCTTTTTAAGTGTATATTGTTCCGATTTTAATGCTGTGTTCGGTTTCCAATGCCAGATTCAGTCACTGGAGTGTCCCATTATCATCTGCCAATTCAGGCGTGGCTGATTAGTCCATCTGCCAGACTTTGTCCAAAACAATGACACTTATCCGCAATCCGGAGTTTTCCAAGAGCAGAAAATATTGCAACAAACCTGCTCGTCATTTTAACAGATGCTTGGACATCTTTTTTTAGATAAAACAAATTATACTGCATAACCCTTACTTAATAATAATCTGCAACATGCGGTTCATGGTATTTTTAAACTTAGTACAAAGGGAGGAAACTGTTGTGTTTGATAAATGATATACTGGGCAGAAGAACCACACACTGTCACAGCAGCCTGATCACACACTGCTGGGATGGAATCCCATTCTTTAACCAGCATTTGCTGCATGTTGGCCAGCGTGGCTGTGTCGGTCACTCTGGCACGCCGGCGCACAAGCTGATCCCACAAGTGTTCGATGAGTTTGAGGTCAGGACAGCTGGCAGGCCACTCCACACTCTGCACTTCCAAATTCTGAAGTTAGTCTGATTAAACCAATCTGTGGAGGGGAGCTTTGTTGACTTGGAAGGCATAACTTGGTCTCAGTCTGGAAATATCAGATGCTACTGGTTACAAAATCTCCACTCTGAAATTCTCTCTAATAAAGACAAGTCTGATTTCTTCAGCAGAGAGAAACCAACTCGAACCATCATAATGCCTCTGCCAACATCATGTCAATTTACAGCTGCCGGAATCAGCAAATGATTCTTCATGTCTTCTCCCTTTGACCCTACAATCAAACTTTTTAGAGTTCTGCTTAGGTTTTTCGGGTTCCAGCTCATGTTTTTGGAGACACCAGAACAAACAGGGGGTGTTTTACTGGTCAAAGACAAAAAGTCATGAGCCATATTATCTTGCAGACCTTGACTACCAACTTGTAAAAAACTGCCCATGGTTCCTAAATAAGTAAAATCAATAAATAAAACACTTTTTTCTAATAAATGATATCCAGTGGAGGATTGTACATTTTATGAAGCACAAAGTGACCACTCAGACCGTCAGTCACGTCTAAGTTTCTATCAAGGTTTTAAAAAAAAAGATGATAATAACTGAATGACTGAATGAAATGGTATATGTCAAGCAAGCAATCAAAGCAAGGAATATTGCATAAACTGTAAAATCAATTTGATTAGTACGAGCAAAGGTATAAATCCATATAATTGATAATTGTAATTGGATAATTGTAGATTGCTTGGAAGGAAGGAAGCGAATCTATGTTATCTCCCCCCGTATCTACCTAACAATTTCTTCACATGAGTTATTATTTGATTAATAACTTCTAATCAGATATTTATGCATTACCAGCACAAATTCAGATCATTAGGAATCATTAAGTATCAATAAATTGCACAACAACAAGAAGTACATGATGATCATAAATCTAAACATAGGATTAGTTCAGAATTCATCATAGCATATGCAGATCAAGTTTCATAATTTTAAAATATGTTCAGATTATTTTTCATAAGAAAAAGCAATAATAGCATTAAATTATCAACATTTAAAATAAGTGCAGATAATCATCCATAAAATATATATATATATATCAAGTATTAAAAACGTGCAGGTAATTTTTTTATTTAAAAAATCTGTAATATAAGTCACATTTTGGGAAACCAAGTGAAGTGATCCAATTAGAGATCAATCATTTTAATAATTATCAATAGTTGATTTAGTAGGTTTATTGTTATGATTATTTGGTGATGCTGTGTAATTAAAAGGTCCATTCTGTTGATTAACAGCGATTCTTCTGGGTTTAACAGAGTTTATAAAGTTCTCTAAGCTGTAACATCTGCAGACATTGTTTGTCAGGTCTTTGTCCTTCTGCGGCTGATATCCCAGCAAGCACGTTGTCTGAAGGTCAGAACTATGCTGAAAATTAGGGTCACAGCTGAATTTTAGAGGTAGAGAAAGATCCCAGAACCATGATTTTCCAGAAATCATATTTGGCTCTTCTTTTATTGTTTGGGTTTGTTCAGACGTCCGTGATCAAGCACTTCTCAAAATCTCATATTGTGGACAACCAGGGGTTGGTGGTTTAACAAAGATCCTGCAATTCCTCACCCACGCGTTAAGCATCTCCTTGTGCAGTTTAAGCACCCTGGCATGTTTGGCGATTTCAGAATTCCGTCTTGGTAAATGAAAGGCACCTTTCAAATGTTGTGGTCATACTTAATGACTGAATGGGGGCCAAACTGGGACTTATTGAGTAAACTGCCCTAAATTAAATACTCAAGCAAAAAAAAAAAAAAAAACAATAAAAAAAACTCAAACCGTAGTGCTGTCATGTAAGTAATTATTTATGACCTGTTTTTAACTAATCTAGTCATTCTATTTTGAATCAAACCTAATGACTGCTGTGAAAAGCCTAATTTTTAGGCATTTTCATCAACATTTATGATATTTTGGCAACGTAAAGATCAAAATACAACCAAAAAAAAAAGCTTGATGTAGTTTTTTTATTATATCAGACTTCCAATCGTTCCTTTCACAACACTATGTTGATTTTTTTTCAGCCTCAAACAATTGAGAAAACAAAAACAAAACATCAGGTCAAGAGTGCGCAAATTTATCACAACAAAAAACAGTAAGAATACTTTTCTGAGCAATCCAAATATTTTATATTTTCCTTGAACCTGTTTGGTGAATTTGATCATTTAGCAGAAAATAAAGAGATAAGAGAATTTAAGAAGAAGATGAGTCACAAGGAGGTAACATCAGAGGAAATGAACAAATCGTACTTTAGACATTTTTTTTCTTTGAAAAAACCAACTTTCAAAAAAATTATCTGTAATGAATTAACTGCAATTAACGTGATATTATGACACCACTAACTAATCCATCATTTTTTTCTGTTTGGTTGTCTATTTAAGTAAGAAAGCGCCAAAACCAGAAAAGGTAAAATGAACAGTATTTTTTTTTTCTTTTAGCAGTGAGAACTAAATCATGCCATTCTCATGGGAGAAGACACTACCGTATGATTTGACATTTGCCTTCTTTTGTACCTAAAGCAGAGGCTTACAGTCAACTAGCTTCAGCATGTTAAACCACCCACAACCTTTTTCAAACCAGTTGGTCTTGATGTACTAAATCCACCTAACATCTGCCCCGTGTCGTGGTGAAGAGTGCATCTTCAGCCTGGTCCCTCCCACGTCAACCTCTCAGAAGACCTCCAGCCACCTGTGATATCCCCCTTCACACACAAAAAAGGAACACACACAGACCCACTTTTTCCACTGCATGAATAATGCATGCTCAGACTGTCCGCGGTAAACTAATGAGTCAATGGCTTCGAGAGCCTGGAGAGACAGACACCCATGTGCTGTGATGGTTATATCAAGCAGTCCCTTCACTCAGGTTATGCTCAGCACCAGATGTCCGTGTTACGGAATGATGAATTGTGGGTCGATCCTCTCGACCCTCCTCTGCAAAGTCACAACTTTAGGAGGCAGGAGCATGTGGTTTTGGCACATGTGGTGAGATGAAGGCGTGTCCGTCCTGTGGGGTTTTGTCGGTGATCGTATGCAAGACTTCCAAAGGAAAGATAGTTGACAGGCTGATGCAACACTGGGATAAGGAGGCAGCATGTAATAACTCAATTAAAGGAGATTTTTTTTGTATTTTAGCTAAGAAAGGTTATAAATAGAATGTTTGATATGCATGTGCCAGGAAAAACAACTAATATTTGGCTCAGTAGTTTTTTTTATATCCTACAGTTTTTGTTTTGTTTTTTTTATTAAACATGAGGACTTTTTTTTCCTTATGAATTGCAAAATGAAAAATAAAATGTTATGTGAATGCTGATGAGAAGCATTTCTACTCTCGAGATCTCTTGTGGTTCTTCAGCAAGTTTTTTGGAGTTTTAACGCTTCCAGCTGCTTTTTACCATTCTGCTTTCAAAATGTCCAGCTCCTTCAGGAGATGGATGTTTGCACATTTCTGCACTCTTTTTTTATTTTTTAGAGCTTTGAAATATTAACTAGCTTGTGCTCACTGAAAATGAATGGGAAAAGTTCAGAATCCTTCAAAAGCCTTAACATTTCAACAGTGATTTACAATTAGGGTTAATCGTTTAGAAGAATTTGTCCTTTTGCCAACATTTATTTACAGTTTTTTCATAGTTTTGTTTTCTTCAATAATTTTAAATAAATGCATATTGTAATTTTCTCCACCTTTATCACCTTTTTGACTTTTTTTCATAATATTAACAATTTGGAATCTAAATTAATCTTGATATGGCAAATTAATAATAGTAGACAGTAAGAGTAGTAGTAGATTCAACTGTTATCGTGTCATTTTCTGAAAATTAAATATGTGATTCTTTTCCTTGTGACAGTGTTTTTCATGTTTGAATTCTTTATTTTTGTTTTCACTGTTCTTATTTTACTCTTTTATTTGTTGTTGATGTTTTGAGCTATTAATGTGTGACGCCTCGTTTGACTGCAGTTATGTTAAAGCACTACATAGATAGACATTATTTGAATTTTGTTCCTTTTTTATAAACCAGCTAAGACTTATTTGAGTTGTCCCAGATTTTCACAAAAGATATTTAAGTTTTTGTTTTATTTTTTCTTCAAATGTTTATGAGACAGTAAACGTTCTGAACGTACTGGTTTGGCTTTGAAATACTCCCAAATATTGCAGAGCTGAATGTTTTTTTGGTTGACATGTCCAGAGGAGAGACAGTAAATATACTGGTAGAAGGATAACCTGCCAGGTAAGAGATCTAGAGGAAGACCAAAGAGGAAGTGTATGGATGCAGTCAACACAGACATGAAGGTAGCTGGTGTTAGAGAAGACGACGCAGAAGACAGAGAAAGCTGATTGGTTGTGGCGACCCCTGAAGGGAAAAGCAGAAAAGAAAAGTAGAAAAAGAAGATAATTCAGCATCCTCTATGACCTGCTTTAGTTTTCAGTATTCACACCTGCATCTCTGCAGGAAATCCACTCCTTCCAGGTTGAGTACTTTGTTGTACAAACCGAGCTAAAAAAAAAACAAAAAGAAAAACTCTTGAGACAATTTTGCCGTGTTCAAGTCCCTTCTGGTGCCATAACAGTTTTTTGGGACAGACAGAATTTCTTCCAGTGACAGAAAGGAAATCTGTGTAAAGAGCAAGATTTCATTAATTTTCCTTTCAAAGTGAAATGTCTGCCTTCACGGTGCAAGTGTGATCCCACTGACGGTCAGGGCAGGCTGTGAGTCGAGCTGTAATTGGGGTGCTTGAGCCAGCACATCCTTCTAAAAGAAAAAGAAAAAAATGGAAAACCACGAAAAAACTTAGTCAAGTATGATTAGAATTATGGGGATGAATTCTGAAACCTAAATATGCGATTCCTCATCCTGTGATAGTGTTTTTATCCTATGAATTATTTCACAGTTCACTTTCAATTAGGAAGCTGTAAGCAGCAGTGGCAGCACGGAAACAATGAAGTTAAAAGACAATCTTAAAAGTTTCTCATTAAGCTTGAATAATAAATTCTTTTCTGTCACAATGTCAGCAACTTTTAAAGCTTGATGGGGTCCTAAGACCTCTAACCGAATGTCTACTTGTGGTATCACTAAACAATTAGAGGGGAGAGGATTTCCCACATAAACATGCCGTACGCCTCGCTGTCTGGCTCCAACTGACAGATCTTTATTAGCTTTAGGTGGCAGGAAGATGTGAATATTGATAACCATCTGCTGCATTTTACTCAGAACATCTACATTCTTGTGATTCATAATTCAAAACGGCCATTTAAATGAACCCTGAAAAAATGTTAATATTTTATATATATTTTATAGACGCTGCTACAAAAAAATAATAATTTCTACCTGACTTATCAAGCATTGGTGTTGAATTTTTCATAAATAATGGAAAAAAAAAAAAAAAAAACTGCCTAGCATGACCTCCTTCATTTGTCTGCCACAACATTGTGGCACAAATTATTGTTTTCTAAATCTCTCCTCAAGCCTGTCTGCAAAAAGACTGGACTTAAAAAAAATAGTGTTAATCTTGGATTTTAAAGTCAGAACTCAAAAATAGGCTTTTTTTTTTCTTTTCTTAATGACATCTGTAAAAAATACTTTGTTTTAAGCAAAAATATGCAGGGAAACTTTACAATATGTTCATATTATACATTTCTTTCCACACTTGTCAAGTGAAAATTATACAAGAGTTCAAATTTTTTCAACAAAAAAAAAAAAAAAACTGTAAAATGCAGTTCAAAAGTCAATACTTTGGAACCCCCTTTTGCTGCAATTCCAGCTGCAAGTCTTTTGGACTTCTTGTGGTTTTCTTTTAACAATTGCTTTCTTCTTGCCACTCTTCCATAAAGTCCAGATTTGTGCACGACTGATTGTTGTTCGATGGACAGATTCCTCCACCTGAGCTGTAGATCTCTGCAGTTCATCCAGAGTCACCATGAACCTCCTGGCTGCATCTCTGATCAGCGTCTCCTTGTTCAGTCTGTTAGTTTAGGTGGACGACCATGTCTAGGTAAGTTTGTAGTTGTTCCATACTCTTTCCATTTGGTTCAAAGTTTGGGAAATCTTTTTTTAGCCTAACCCTGGTTTAAATGTCTCCACAACTTTCTCCCTGACCTGTCTGGTGTGTTCCTTACACTTCATGATGCTGTTTACTGTCCAATATTCTCTTGACAAACCACAGAGACTGTCACAAAACAGCTGGATTTGTGTACTGAGATAAAATCACACACAGGTGGACTCTATTAAGTCATTAAGTCAACATATGATCAACCATCAATCATCAAGCAACTTCTGAAGACAATTGGATGCACTCAGACAATAGGGGACTGAATACTTTTACAAACTGCACTTTTCAGTTTATTATTTATAGAGAAAAAAAAAAGGAATTCTTGGATATGTTTCTTTTAGATTGTATTTTTTATCAGTATTCATTGCTTGTGTGTGGTAATGGAGGGTGAAGGGTGGATTGGGTTTCTATCTATTAATTGATTTATTTATTGTCTGTTTTTATTCTTATTTGTAAAGCGCTTCAAGTTGCACAAGTATGAGAAGTGCTTTTTCATAACAAAAGTTTGATTGATTGATTGACTGAAAAAGTAATGGATACATTATATTTTGAAGCTCATTGCAGAAGTTTTGGGTTAGAGTGAGTCACTTCATTCTATTATTTGACAAGATGACCAATAGTCAGTGTTGGAGCTTGGCTCTACCTGGATATGAAGTAAAAGATGGTGAAAGTAAAGTTAGCTACTCTAGCTATCCTTATCTCTAGACCAGGGATAGGCAATTCCAGGCCTTGAGGGCAGTATTCCTGCATGTTTTCCAACATACCATGCACTGCCCTGTTCTAATTGGCTGGACACACCTGAACTAGGTAATCAGTCATATAGGGCTTGGATAACTGGAATTCATGCAGACACTGCGGCCCTCGAGGCCTGGAGTTGCCTGTCGCTGTTCTAGACAATAATCCACTTAAAGGAAGACCTGAGTTACAAGATACATTCGTAAACCATATGCACATGTTTGTTTACTTTACTAAAATTCTGTCTTGCTGTTGTTAAACAAATAAAACCTTTTGCTTGAAATATTAAGTAAAGTAGAAAAAATAAACCAAAAATAAACCAAAAAAAATAAATAAATAAAAAATAAAATAAATAAGATAAAATAGGACGTTTTCGAGATCAAATGTCCAGATGTCAGATATTCTAGATTATTTTTTTGTTTTGTCTTGGTAGTATTTAGTAATTTACATTATTTTTGGGGAGGATATTTCAAAATAAGAGGTGCAGTTAAAAAAACAAAGGGGAGCTGTTAAAATGTTTATAGCAGCTTTTTTGTTGAATTGCTGAAGTGGAAGACACATCAACTTGGATGCTCAGTTATGGAAGAATCACTGTGCTGGAGCTACCAGTCTAATTCATGTGGGGTTGATTCTCTGCTCCTCTGCACTCCAACACTTGTATGGTGTTACCTGTTCTCCACACTTTCCAAGCGTTGAAGTGCGGCTCAACAACCATAGAAAGGCTCCTAAGCCTTCCAGTGTGTAAACACCATTGAAGGATGAATCATGGCCTGTGTGTCAACCAGCTTTCCACATAGGCTAGTCAGACTTTCAGATATGATTTATGTGATCATGCTATGTAAGAATTTACTGTCACTTTATTTATTTACTGATGTTGAAGCGATTTTGAGAGGTACACAGTGTGAATTCCTTCTCCACTTACTACTTGGTGCACAAAAAGTATATTTGTCCTTTTGTAGAGCTTTCCGAATCTACAATTCAAAAATTGAATGTCCTAAAAATGTCCCGGAATTTTCTCCAAAAACCAGTGTGGATCAATCCTCTCTAGATTAGAGAATATAGACAAAAACACATTGTGTTTGAACAAGTTTTGTGGAAAAGAAATGTACCTAAACGTATTTTTTTAATAAATTATCAACGTTTACATCATCAGAGCACACTGGATTTATAACTAGTCGTTGTAGGGTGCTCATATTGATTATGTTCTCACTTTGTGAAATCAGTGACGTCATATTCGCCTTTAAGAAAAAAAAATAGTGAGCATGGTGTCCAAATTCCTTTAAGGAATCCCAAGCACTAGACAGTCCCGCATGATATTGTTTTTTAGTAGTTAGGGAATAGGAAGGGAATTCAGACATATTCTAAACCTTTTGTCTCACACCTTATAGTTCAGTGTGTCTTATCACATAGGTTTGAAGCCTTATCGTCAAGTGCACCCGATAGTATGGAAAATGTGGTTTCTCTGTCTTTCCTTTTAATAGCCTTTAAATAGGATTTCTCTGTTAGAGAATCAAACTGAACAGCTTTGTATGTGTGTTCAGTCCAGCATTTGCAACGTCTGTCTCGTTTGACTGAGCAACATCACTCAGTCCCCCTTTTTTTAAAAAATGTTAACAAGAAAAGAATTTCTTTCAGATGATAGACATCTTTAAGTTGAGGCCTCTGCATCCAAGGTTGAAGTAGAACTGAGTAGCCACACCCTTTCATCACACCTCCAGTGTTTTTTTTTATAAGCACAAATCATTCCAGTTTTAACAACACTCCACAAGCTCCCAGTTCTTTTAAACATTTTAGTTCTTACTTTTAAAGCTCTACATGTTCAGGTTCCTCATTTTATCACTGAGCTTCTTAAACCTACAAACCTTTTCGACCATCAGGTCAGTTTTTTTGGTATTGGTCCCTCACATAAGGGATTGCATATTTCCAGCGAGAGCTCCCAAATCCGGGATCACTCAACCTCTGTCCCTTCCTTCCATTGACGTAGCTGAGGGTTTTTAAATCCACCCGAATAACTGTTCATTTCAGCAGGCTTTTAGCTAAATTTGTGTTTTTATGCCGGTGATATTTTTTAGATTTGATGTCTGTAGTAACTTTAATACATTGAATACATTTTTATGTTGTTTTTGGCCTGAGTTGTTTAAAACCTTTGTGATTCTTTCTGGAAAAACAGCTTTATTAACAAACTCAGATTGTTTTGTACTGAAGGTGACTCCTAATGAACTTCAACATTCAAATTTCATAATTGAGAACTGTGCTAAAATGGGTTCTTTTGATTTATGGGACAGAACAGTCTTACTGGTCAGCAACAATACCACAGTTTCTCCTTTATCTGGTGGTGGTTGTGGTGCAGAGGTAGAACAGTCGACTTCTGATTGGAAGATCGCAGGCTTGGTTACCGCCCTGACCACCAATGTGATGGGCAAGACACTGAAGCCCACGTTGGTCCTGGTGCTCATAGGCTGGTGCCAGTATCAGGCAAGAGCTGCCCATGAATGTGTGGGTGAATAGAACTTAGGCCGTAAAGTGCTTTAGGCCTTTCAGGAAGGTAGTAAAGTGCAATATAAGCAAATGGCATTTACATTTAGTTTTTAACAAAAGATTTCTTTATAAGTCAAAGGTCAAACTGTCAGATTTCATGTGTTTTGAAATGTAGGTCCTGCAAATGTTTGAGTCAAAACAAATCCCATGTGTCTCATGGAATTTCACCTGTGTCATCCTGCACACCTCTGCCGTTTACCTCTCTCAAATATAATAGATTTACAAAACTCCACGTAAACACAGCAGGATCTGTGATTCAAACTGAAGACAAACTGACAGAACCTCATTTTATTCTCTGTATGTAAATCCACGGCAGAATGACTGAAGCTTTTTTTTCTCTCATTCTCCTTACATTGTTGGTGAGCAAGGTCATGAGCTGCCAGCTCACTGGCCTGTTTGGCATTGGAGGCAGACAGTCTTCAGGGGGGGAGAATGAGGAGCACTTGCACATGCACTCTTGGCATATGAACAAGGTGTGGAGATTACCCTCATTCTTTTGCTGAGGTTTTACCAAGAAGAAAGGCCGTTTTGGCAGACCGGCCCTTTGACTAAGTCTGCCTCTCGGGTTCAGAATAGAGCAGACAAAGCCCCTTTAGCACTCAAAACTTGGCCTCGGTACAAATTCTGCAGAGCGCTTCATAAGGTTTCTACCCTGAGTCTCCTTTAGAGAACAAATAGAAGTCTGTTGGGCTCTTTAGTTTGGTTTCTTCCAAAACAATGCCATCATGATGGTGGTCACAAACACTTTGAAATAAATGCTGATCTATTGTCATCCATCAAAGACAAGAATGTGTGATATTATTATCAAACTTAGGCACAGATTCAACTAGTTACAAGCTAACGACTTGGCCACAAAGAGCCAGGGTTTAAGACTGACATCTTTGTGTTACTAGTTTCTGCTTCCTGCGATATATAGTTGCTCGAACCCAGCAAGTGCAATCAACTGTCAACACTGTGTCGTTATGCCAGCCTCGGAAGTCACTAGAAGGAACACCTCACTCCCACAGAGAATGGAAACATGGTATCTACCTGGTTAGCAAAGAAATTCCATCGCACATAATTCAATAATCAAGAAATTGTCTTTTTTTCCCTTTATCTGACAATGTGTCATTAGTGCATAAGCCAGCCCTGCCAGTATGCTGTAAATCAATACAGACAGCAACAAAAAAGCTGTGTCTGGGAAAAAGTAAAAATGGATCTGCCAAAATGTCCTAAAATCACAAAACAGCAAACAACAGTTCAGAAGCAAAGAACCTGGGGAGGTCAGTCACATGTGGTCATGATTGAACACATGGTCTCACATCATCCTCATGTAGTCTTCATATGGGCAGAAAGCATTAAGTATGACACCAGCTGCAGGCTGCATGCATTTTAAGACTGTTGGTGTTACTTGTGTTACAAATGCTGAACAAGCTTATGCTCTGCATTTATGATGCAAAGTGAGCCATCATTGTGTTCTCAAGCCTCTCTCTTCTTGATGGACTTTAAAAAAAGGTGAAGAAACCTCACAGACATACCTAAAAAATGAATCTCACATGAGTTTGTACAGTATTTTGGTTTATTTGCTACACTTTTTAAAATAATTGATATACTTTTCTGCAGCTTAGGTTTGTTTCATTAGGTCTAGTCTTTCTTATGTTTGCACACCATATGCTAAAAGCATATTCAAGAACGCTCATTTAGCGCTTTTTTGTATGTGCCACACAGGCCCGGTGTGTAGTAAAGAAAAATTAAAGAAACTGGCTAAATGTGGAACAGTGTTCCCTCGTTTGTCATGGGGGTTATGTTCCATAAATAACTCGCCATGGGTGTATTCCGCAGTGTAGGATATCACATATATTTGACGGTTCTAAAAACCTCTCACTACTCAGACAGCGAAGAAATCTTCGCTTTCACTCTCTCGTTTAAACTCTCAAAGTTAAAACTGATGTGGGATAAAAGGTCCAGTATTATAGGATGAAAACAAAGATCTGATCACATCAAAGATGTATTTAGATTTGGTAACCTGAACACATTCTGTACAGAATACATGGCACGGAGGAGATTGACTGACAAGACCAACAACCAATCAGGATGCAGAACATAGTGTGCTTTAAACAGCAAAAAAGCATGCAAAATTTCACTGAAAAAACAGCAAGACCGCAAGAGGTGGACTGCAATATAGCAAGAGACCCCTGTATATCATTGGTTTAAATGCTAAATAAATAACTGCTAATACAAGAGGTTTTTTTGTAAATATTGTAATACTGTTAGAAAGTTAACCAGTATAAAATGTTTATGTACTGTATGTCAAAGTGATGTTTAAATCACTTTTTAAGAATCTGATAACTTAAGAAATCTAAAAATGATGTCAAGACAAAGAATGTTTTGGAGTGTGTTGCTGTGATCAATGGCTGAATCCTTTAATATGCTCGTTCACATGGTTTTAAATGAGTTACCGTGAAATAATTTAATACTCACAAAATATTTGCCTTTTGGCTTTTACACTTGTATTTCTAACACTTTGTCTCAACTCTTTACTGGTGCACATGTCGAGTGTCAAATAATTCCTAAATGTTCCCCTTTTCTCACATCAGGTAGAAGCAGCATTGTTAATAAAATGAGACTTAAGCACAAATGTATTACTACAGTTTTGAGATGGGAGGCTGCAGTGTACATAAAAAAAAACAAAAAAACATAAAATACAAAAACTGATTGCTGTAATGAAAATACCTACCATTGACTGTATGAATTATAAAGACTTGGGTAAACAGTCTATACTAGCTGTAGGAATGTGTAACAACCTTAAAAACTATAAATCAAGATGAAAGCGGCGGCAGCAGCAGAATGCTTGCAGTTTTTCCCTCTGAGGAGTGATCCTTGTTCCTCTCAACGCATGACTTATTTTCATAGTACTCACAGTCATGATTTCTTTTATTTCACCATGCAGAGAATGCTGCTCTGCAATACCCTCCCACAGGGTCAAAACAAACTCCCAGCAGATAGCACCAAAAAGACATTTAAACAACCCCTTTCAACATCACAAGATTCAAGTCTGGTTTGACTGCAGCCGCAGAGCGGTGGGTGCTGCAACTCAAGACACACCAGCACGAAGACTCCACAAATAAACTGTGCCCATACCTTCTTTAGCTGCTGAAAATACATGCATAAACAAAGAAAAAAAACGTACCTGCAAACAAACAGACAGACAAAGGCTGTGCTTGTAGTTTCACTGCAATTTATACATGACGGTGTTGCAGAGTATTGTTGTTTATGTTGTTAGAGGACAGCCATCGTGCACTGATGATACTTTGAAGTTGTATTTTTAGCCATATAAGGCATGTTTGGAGTGTTCACACTATTTGTGTGTGTACCACATGATTTATAAATAAACTGTTTATTGTTGCTGTACAAGATGTCTAGAATACTTCCATTTTCTGCCAACTGAGAAAGCCCACATCTGCAGGTTCATGCTGCAGACAAAACTTGAAAAGGCAATTCCAATTTGAATGATCACTTTGTTGACTCCTAACATCTGATTTTTTTTTTTTTTTTTTGCAAAGCTGTTAGTTATTTCGCCATGTTATTTGTCACCTGTAAGTTATTTTTCTACCATCCTTTATATTATATTAGGAAATGCTAGTTAACACTCAGGAAGAAGCGAAGGTCTTTCTCTTGAATGGATGGCCCTGAGTCAGAATGAATGAATGAATACATGAAGAAATAAACAAATACATAAATAGAGACCATGTCAGACATTGGGAGTATTTCTTTTTCATTTGTGCACAATTTCTTTGTTAAAATTTAACATTTGTACTTTTAAATAGAAATTAGGTCAACAGGTCACAGTTTTTTCAATGGTACAACAAACTGTTTTTGAACACAGTTGTTTCATAAATATGTAACGGTATATTATGAGCGTCTTCCTTATGATTATTATATACATGAAGCATGGTTATAATTGCTTGACTTATAATCCTCAATGGTTTGAAAATTGCATAATTGGACCTTGGTAACCTGTCACACAAGCATTTGTATTAATAGAGCTGTCACAGTTCAAAGTTAATTATGGATCTAATTAGGGCTTGTCATATCAGAGTTTACAGATGAGATTCAGAGCTGATCAGCCCTGCGGACACAGATCACAAGACCTCGTCTTTCATATTTACTGACTAAAATCAGTTTGTGACTTTTTCTAGAAAAAAAAATTGAAGACCTGCTTCTATCGTCCTTTGATTCAATATAAAAGCATTCCCAGGGGTCTTTGAATTATTATTGTTTTAGGCCAAAAAAAAAAAACAAAAAAAACAACCCTGTGTCGTTTTCTTGGACATCGTTTCTGCAGTGCGGCAGTAGTTCATCATAAACTCCATAGTTGCAGCCAGGACTCTCATTTCCCATCATCCCTTTGCTTACACTTTCTCCTGCTAGCTTACAGCACCTCACAATCCCAAATTTATACTTTATTACAGGTGCAAAAACATGGCGAGCTCTCCAGCTGTACAGTTTTGAGCCAGATTCCAGCTTAGATGAGGAAAACAAAGACGTACTTGGAGCTGTTTGTCTGAAAGTGGATGCATCAGAATAGAGCGGAACAGGGAGCATGTAGCTTGCAGATTGTAGTTTGTACGTAAAAACGACAGCTTTTTCAAACTGCATTTTTTTGTCTGCTCTTTTTCAGAAGGATTTGAATTAAGAAATACTCAGAAACACAATTTTAAGCTTACATTTTTTCATATGTCCTCCATCATCAGAAAATTGCTACAAGAACATATTAAAAACACAATTTCTATTGGAGTGGATCTTTAAAGAAACTAAACACCTTCCTCCCACAGAATTGTTTACATGAGGAAAGCATGTTGATCATATTAGAAGCTTTTGAAAAATGTAACTCACATTATTATTTATCTTCTTCTGCTTCAGAGAATCGCAGGATCTCAGTTCTTTTGCCTGCCTTCTTCACTTCTCACAGAACTTCTCTCCAAGGACTAAATCTTCCTCCTTTGGTCTAATTTCTTACTCTGTCTCAACACATCATCAAGATGAGAGCTTTTTTTTCATTTATTTATGACTCTCTGTGCTTAAAAGCCTGAGCTGTGATCTAATGTGGCAGAAGGCTTCATGAAACCAGCCGAGGTGACACGTTCTTCCCGGAGCAGAGGGGGAGCTTTCTGTAGTTGGCTGTGAGCATTCGCCACATAACTCCATAATATATGCTAAGCCATGTCTTTATGAGGGCAGTATTAATGGGGTGGGGTCGGTGTAACTGCCTTAAACAAGGGATTAGCCTGGCGTTGATGAGTCGGGACTCTGTGATGGGATTATTTACATTGCTCTGGTGGTGGGGTGCAGGTGTCATTAGAAATACAAATCCCCTAATAAATTTCTGAAATGGGAAGAGTTTTTGAAGTAAGCAGGGGTGGAAGGCAGGGAGCCATGCCTGGAACAATGCTTATGTCATCTGTCATCTCACAGAATTTGCAGCATTAATCTGGTTATGGCTTGAAGTTGAGTGTTACAAAGTTTTACCTCACTTTGTCACCAGAATGTTTCTTAACAGTCTGAAAGAGTGAATTAATCATGTTAATCAGAGGAAATAATGCCCTTGACTTTGGATGCTGAGGCACCTGAGACAGAAGCCCTTGCTGGGTAAATGTGATAATCCGTTCAAAGGACCCCTGTGTTTTTTTCCTGTTCTCATAATTCCCTTCATTTAGCCAAGCGCATGGCTTACCGCTTTACCTTCCCGCACAAAAGCATACATTAAACTTCTTTTAATCCTAGACGAAGGGGCGATGACACCAGAAATTGACACTTTAAAGCGAGCACTTGGGATCTTCGGTGCGAATGATGCATACGCTTACAAATGCAGCGAACGCCGTGGTTCACACAGAGAGCAGGAAGTACAGGGATCTGCTTTGCATGGATTTGTGTGCAACCCTGTCCTGCAAATTTCTAAAGAGGGGGAGAATTTGTGCACATCCTTGCAAACATCAAAATACTAGCTTTGATGTCTTAAATATGCTCAAAAAACATTTATAGTTTATGTATTTGCATATTAACAATTTATTTTAAAAAGTTAAGTAAAGCATAGGGATGAGATTATATAGGCTACCTTCCTTCCACTTCCTTTCAAGCAATTAATTAAATGCCTTTTGACAAACTTAATATTTAATAGTCTTGATGTGTCATGTACTGTGTGCAGAAGAGCTAAAAGGTCTTTGTATGATTTAGAGTAATTGTAATTAAATTATTTCTATGTGTAGGTGGATGTATGCTTGCATTCCATGACTAATTATTCAAAGTTTGTTATATCTCTGTATAGATTCATATGTATACTGTTTGTCTTCTGTAGTTTTGTTGTTGTTTTGAATGTAGCCACAATTGGGACCAAGCCAGAGTTTCATTGTGTCCGTCCCAAGTCCGGACAAATACAGAGAGTTGCTTCAGGATGGGTATCCAACATAAAAACTTTTAAAGATGATGAAGAGTGGAAAGGGACTTGGTCCTGATGATATACCTGTGGAGGTATGGAAGTGTCTAGGTGAGATGACAGTGGAGTTTTTGACTGGGTTGTTCAACAGGATCTTAGGAGGTGAGAGGATGCCTGAGGGATGAAGTGTGATGAAGTGTGCCCATTTTTAAGAATAAGGGAGATGTGCATAATTGTGTCAACTACAGAGGAATAAAGCTGATGAGCTATACAAGGAAGATATGGGAAAGAGTAATTGAAGCTAAACTAAGAGCAGAAGTGAACATTTGTGAGCAGCAGTATGGTTTCATGCCAAGAAAGAACTACAAATGCAATGTTTTCTTTAAAGATGTTGATAGAGAAGTACAGAGAAGGTCAGAGAGCTGCACTGTGTCTTAGTAGCAACCCAGTCAGATGAAGATGCTTTGGGTTTTTTTGGGAGTGACCAGAATGGATCAGGAATGAGTACATCCGAGGGACAGCACATGTTAGAGGTTTGGAGATTAAGTCAGAGGCCAGACTGTGATGGTTTGGACATGTGCAGAGGAGAGACCGTGAATATGTTGATAGAATATGTTGCTGAGTCTGGAACTGCCAAGCAAGAGGTCTAGAGGAAGACCAAAAAGGAGGTTTATGGATGCAGTGAACACAGACATGAAAATAGCTGGTGTTAGGAAAGAGGATGCAGAAGACAGGATTAGATGGAGGAAACTGATTCACTGTGACTATCCCTGAAAGGGAAAAGCCAAGAAGAGAAGTTTTTTTTTTTTTTTTGGTTTTCTTTTGTTTTGATTACTTGAAATGAACCATTTCCATTTGTGGTCCTTATCTCATTTAATTATGAGAAACAATTCAGAAATTTACAAAATTAAAATGAATAAATGTACATTTTCTTTTCTCGTAAATAGATACAACCAAGATATACTTTCTTGAACAATTTTATTTTGTTTCTGTTTTATATGTTGTTTAACTGTGTTGCCAAGTGCTCACAACATGCCTCAAATATCAGTCTTTTTTAGAGGCTTTAGTTTTAATCTTTTCTTTGAAATTAGTTTTTTGTTGGGGATCCTGCTGTGTTCACTGTCCTATATTTACTGTACATCTCTTTATTCACTAACAATTGTTTTCACCTTGATCAACAACTAAAATTTATTACATGTTTATTTGCTAAAATTGTTTTTTTTACATTCATGAAGTTAATATCTTTTTTTATAGAATAAAAAACATACCTTTACCTATTAATGCTTGACTTTATTTCCAATGAAACCAAAAGAAATATTCTTCAGTGTCTTTTTTGTTCAAGGGGATGCTAGATTAAGCTAAATTAAGTCCTGGCTTAAATGGTACATTGCAAATTAGTAAAACATGGCATGAAGGGGTAATTAACCATTTTCATATTATTTAATGTAAGGAAACAGGATGCTCTACGATGTACACTGCAAATAGGATGCCCTAAAAATAATTTTTATTTAATTTTAAATTTGATTTTAAAATTAAAAGTAAAAAAAAAAAATCTTAATCTAGTTATAAAAACATATTTTTTTAAAACTAAGGTCATTTTGCAACTGAAAAAAAAGTATCTCGATAAGATTATTTTTCTTGAAACACAGGTCTTTTTAATTTCTTAAGATTTAAATTGCTGAAGTTGCACTCTATTTCCAATCAGATACATACTGGATTCATACATCAAAAACGTTTAATTTATACGCATATTGTGAGCTTTAAGGCATGTGCCGATGTTCTCTATCAAGTTGGCATCAACCTTCATGTGTGAGACCTTTGAACGTTTTCTCAAGTGTTGTTTTGAACTTTAATTTTAAGAAAAAATTTGCAATTGTTAGGAAAACACAGTAACCTTCCATGCTTTCTCACAACAGGTTTTTTGCCATCAGCTTCTAATTATTTGTCTGAAAAGGTAATGCTGATCATATATTGAAAAATAAATCATATATTTAAAAAAATATCCAATTGAAAATCATGTTTTTAACATGTTCTGAAATCGTTTTTCTGATGATGAAAGACGTATAAAAAGAAAATATGCTGAAAATTGCATTTCTGGCTAGTAATCTTTGAGAAGCAAACTATAAAAGCCGTTTGAAAAAGAGTTTCTTTGTGATGTAGAAAATATGTAAGCTCTCTGCTCCAAGCTCTCCACAACGAGGAGGGGAAGAGGGGGCTGGGTTGCTTTGCACCACTGCCGAATTCAGAGGTGAATTGCTGATTAACGCCTGCCGCTCTACAGAAACAATGTCCTGGATAACGACACAGGTTTTTTGATTTAATCTAAAAATGACGTAATCGTAATTTTAAAAAAAACACCGGGAACACTTAGACAACAAATCAAAAGATGATCGGAGAGAGACTTGAGACAAAGAAAATGAGTGAAATACAAGGCGCAAAAGAATCAAATGATTACTCTTTCCTACACTGACCTCATTTCGGTTTCCACAAGTCAAACAATACATCAAAAGACAGCAACTTTGCAGCACTTATGAAAAGTAGTGGTTACTGTAGGTGTTGACAACTAATGATTAGAGTTACTTTGAGAGAACAATTATTGATGTGCACGTTTGGCCGTGGCAGATAGAAAATACAGGAACATGCATTTCAAAACATGCTATTGTAAGGGAAAAAAAGAAATGTCCAGCAGTGTTTCCAGACTATGCTGCATTTTTCCCCCTCCTGTCAGTCCTCATGGAGTTCATAAGTCAGACACACACAGAAGGAAAATAAATACACTTCACAGGTGTGAATCAAGCCTCATGGAGTGTATAAAAGGTGGGATATGTGGGTATTTGGCAGGTAATTTAGCACTTTGTACACAGTGTCAAGCTTAACAGTGGGAATAGCTCAGATGTCAGAGATGTGAGTGTGCCTCCCTCCCTCACAGTTCATGTTTTATTAACTTCAGCACAGCAGCTTTGGGACATTTTTGTCATTTGCACCAGTTGATTTAGATCAAGCTATTGCTGATCAGAGTGACTGAATTTACTACTTAGTACCCCAATGGTTTGGCCGTGCTGACTCAGCTCAACCATCACTTCAAACTTCCCAGTCGTGTTTCAGAGTATAAATGCACTTTGTTCCTCTTGTGGTGCATATCAACAGAATTATCCACAGAAGCCTGTATTAATCAAAAGTTCACAGAGCATCAATGCAAATGAGGAGTTTAATTGAGCTCTCCTATGATGAAGAGGGGCGACTAATTAATTAGAACCTACAGATACTCTTTAATGGTCCATGAAAATAATAGGCAGAAGACGTGAAAAAGAAATTTAGAATTTCTAAATTGTGAATGAGCTTCTGCAGAGCATTTAAAAAGCATTCTTAAATTGGTAAGGATTTAAAACCTTGAAAAATAATTAAAGGAACAGATTCCAACAAATATAATTAGGATTTTTTAATATGATAAGAATAAGTTATTAATACAACTTAACTTTAGATCAATTAACATTAATATTCCTTGGATAAACTGACTTTTGGAATCTTAAAGATAAGTTTACTTCTTGAATCTGTTCCTTTGATACAGTTTACATTAGCGTGTTATTAGTGGATTCGTTTTGTGATTAGTGGGTGGTAATACACAACGAAAGTCTTGCTTCATCCTGTCCTTCCCAAGCTCTCCTTTTCAGAATGACGGTGAGATAAAATACATTATTACATCACTCCAGATTTCATTTTTGCAGTTAAGAATCTGGTGGGTGAAATCACGGATTAATGCTCCAGTTAATTTCAACAGTTTCTTTCATAATGTAAAGCAACATTTCTCTGTCATTTGCCTGTTGGAGTAAATAATGCACTGTATGAGTAGGACGAGTCAGACTAAGATAAGGATTGGTCCTGTTGTGTCACCATGGCAAGGAAGTTGTTTTTCTTCCAGTCCCCTTAATTTAAAGTTTTTTTCTTTAAAATAAATTATACCACTGGTTGAAAGCTTTCTTGATGAACAGACAGTTTTTGCTTGCAGCAGCAGCACTTCCAAGTCTGAGGATATGATTCTCAATTGGAATAAAGGAGTGTGTCATCATCAGGGAAGTGAGTGTTATTTAGCCCAAACAGAGGAGTTGCAGCTCCTTGTCAGTTTGCTCACACACTAAGATTAGAGCATGAAACTGATCAATGGATTAGTATGGTGTTTGCAGAAATATGGGCACTGTTTAATCCCGATGTGATGAAAATTGATACTAATCAGTTTTTTGCTTCTTTCTTCCCTTATGGCTATCATCTTTGGGTTTTGAATCCCGTGTTTTCTGCACTGTAGCATGCACCAGTTTATAAGGAGCACGGAATCACGTCAATTAATGATTTATTTTCAAACCAATGTCATACATAAGGAAGCAAGACAAAAATGTCAGAGATAATTTTGTTAGTCAGAAATACCTTCACAGTAACTCTAGGACTTGCGTGTAACACGCTACATGTTAGCCACAATTAAAAGCATTAGTCAAGTTAGTGTATTCCAAATACCTAAAACTCCCAAATTTGTTTGCAACACATACAAAAACAGACTGATACTGCTAAAGCAAACGTTATTGTGACTACGCTAACTCACACATTTGCTAGTGACAAGTAAAAAAAAGCAGTTTGACACCGCTACACATTAGCATATTCACAAAAACATCCAACCTTGTTTGCAACTTGTAAAAAAACAAACTGACATTTTGACAGAGTGCCATGTATCTCTCCAATCTGCCTCAACTTCAGTAAGCACAACCAGAATGAAACCATATACAAGCCGCTCCAGGTTACAAGGCCCACCGTCGATTCTAAAAAAAAGTTAAGACTTTTAAATGCACATAAGTCCAGGAAATGATATGCTGAAATAAACGTATTTTTCATAATGTCTGAAGCCTCTATTCCAGACAGTTTGAAGGTCATTTATCAAGGACAAACTTTGAATAAAGCCACTACACCTCTTTGTTGAGAAGAGCATGTTGAAGTGTTGAGATGATTAAGACGATATTTGCATGTAGAACCAGAAAGAGCGACAGCCTACTGTAGAATTTTGATTTATTGACACAAGAATGCACAGATTATGTCAGTAGAGGAAGAAGATGTGGCCTAAGAAGAAAGTTTTTTTTTTTTTTTTTTTTTACTTGGGGTGCTAGACAAGCAGAAGTTTATGGATGGATGGATCAAAGAAACTAGAATATTAGTTATATTAGTTATTAGAAACTATTCTAATTTCCAATAACCTTAACCTATGACCTTTTTATGCCACAAATCTAATAACAAATTTCAACTGAATATGTTTTGCAATCAGTATACTTTCTTATCCAAGGGCGTTCATTTTCACTCTTTCACTTCACATTTTAAACACACAACTTTGCTCAAGTAAATAAAATAAATTTGTGTCCAATGTCTGTGGTTTCAACATCAGAACAATTTACAGCAAATCATTTAATCATAGAACAGAATGCATAAGGGGCTCCCAGTGTTGCGTCATCATTGATCCTGGTTGAATGTTCTGCTCTGGGAATTCGCCTGTAACTAAAAATCAATTGTTTTATTGAAAGTTAAACTGGAAGGTCACTTGGTGGTGCAATCTTTCAAATCCTTTCTAACTCTGACAGAATGCAGAACCAAAGCAGTGAAGCAAACTTCTAGTAGGAAAGCAATTTCAGACAAAACCTCGATTGAAGGCAAGTGTTGTTCTACCAGAAATCGCTATATTGATGACAAATGAAATGTCACTCCCAATCCAGATATTAATGGAAGGTATGACGATGCGAGCATGAGTTTGTGCCACTGGCATTTTTTTTAAAACCAGTGCTTCATTTATAAAAGCCAAGGCAACCTTGTCTTTACCATAGATCAACAGAAAAGGCTTCAAGATGGAAAATGAGGAAATACAAAAACAACAAATAAATGCCAACTGGTCGATGTTGGTTTTTTTTTATTTTATTTTTCAACTAAATATTTTTAATTTATAGGCCATTAGATACAAACAAAGCATAATACCAAATATCCATCCATTCCATCGGCATTTTTAATGTCATATAAGTTCAGGTAGAAAAAAAGGGCCCCATTTGCTACACCAGTGCTCATACATTTCTTAATCATTTCTTATGCTAATTGGCAGATAGCAGTGCTGACCACTCAAGGCCTTGGAAAAAAAGGAGCCATTCATCAACACAAAAGGCTGGAAAGTTTCCAGGAGTGCTGCTGGAAGCTTCTTCTGACTTTACGTGAAATGGTTTTTGTATTCCACACATCAGTGCTGCAATATCCATTTGAGTATTAAAATACAAGAGTAATTCATTTGTAGTGTTTCCTGTAAATGTATGAAAGGAGACTTAGGCATTGATGGTGCCTTCAGCATCAGAAAAGCTGGCTTTTGAGAAGCTTCAGAAAAGAGTGGACCATCAGAACCTTTAAATCCTTGATTACATCAGAAACACACAGTCTGAAGAAACAGCTGTTCTGATATTTGGTTGGTAGCACATGTGGATCCTAAAACACATAGCTAATTCTACAGTTGCATGGTTTGTCACATATGAACAGAAAGCAGTAGATAATGTAAAAGATACTAGAACATACTCTTCTGGGTCAATTGAGTGATTGATTTTTAGCAGGTTTTTTTTAGCTAAAAATAATGTATTAGAAATAATATATTAATATATTTAGAAGATTATATTGATGTGAAAATAAATATAAGAAAATAATGCTAGTTTCTTGTCAAGGTTATCTCTGAAAACACATGACGGAATAAATAACGAGCAGAAGTCAGAGCACAATTCCTCTGGAGGAGAGCCAGACAAAGGAACACCCAGAACATCTGCCTCAAGCAGCTTTGAGGATGCTTGACCAGCTCTCTCATTTCAGTTTGGGTTGCCCTTGTTACACGGCTTGGGTGAGCCTAAGATTTGTAAAAGATAATATGGTGTTAGTACAGATGTTATTTTTAGTTTGGCCTGTTGGTAAGCAAGGTCAGACATTTCCTATTTTTTGGTGGTGATGTTTTCCCTTTTTCTGAATGACGAATGGAAGGGTTTTACTCACAAAGTATGACTTCTTCATTAGTTAAAAACTTTTTGTCACAGTTAAAGTGTACGTCAAACAGACTTCAATTGTAGTTTTAATCAGCACTAAGAATGAAAATAAAAGTTTGTGCATTTCTTCAACACTTCTATATTATAATTGTTCCTTATACTGTAGTCCTACTTACAGTTCATGACATATAGAATCCATTAAAGTTCCACTCCGATCATCTTTTGATACATTATTAAAGTGCTCCCAGTGGTCTTTTCCTTCTGATTATGCCGTTTTTAGTCAAAGTTAAAAAAAAAAAAAAAGTGTCCGTTTCTAGAACAGATTTTCTGCAGAGCGGTAGGAGTTCATTAGACATTGAGTTGTGGGTGGGACTGTTAGAGCAGAGTGAGCCTGTCTCTGCTTCCCGTCATCCATTTCTTTACATTCCCTCCTTCGAGCTTACAGCCTCTTACACCCCAGCCTAACATTACCGGTGGAACAAAATTGGTGAGCAATATCAGACCTATCCGTACAGTTTTGAGTCAGATGCCAGCTCGGATGGGAAAAATGAAGACGTAAATGGATCTATTTGTGTAACAAGTGGGTGCATCAGAATGGAGCGGAGCAGGGAGCTTGTGGCTTATTGATGTAGTGATGTCCTACATCACCGCTACAAGCTAAAAGACATTTTTTTTCATCTACTCCTGATTCATAACAGTCTGAATAAAGAAATACTCAGACATTCAAATTTAAGCTTGATTTTGTTAACATGTGACCTCAATCATGAGAAAAAATCTACAAGAACATGTTAAAAATACCAAAAGCACAATTTTCCTCAAAGTCTTTATCGAAATCTCAATCTTTAAATGTTGTGATTGTCAAGCATAGTTTCATCAGATGCTTGAAAGTGTGGGAAGAAACACATCTATATAATCCCACCCCTATGGGAAAAGTGGATTTTTAGAAGTCCCCCTTATACATCAGACTTAATCCAAGCTTTTTAGAAGAGGGGAAATGTTAGGTTTTTAATTAAAAATTTGTTTTATTTCTTAAAATTAATATTACATATTTATTTTAGAAATTCAAGTGTTTAGAGATTTCTAGAAATCTGTGCTTTATCAGTGGCAGATGCAGAAAAACTGACAAATACAGTATGTCAGTACTTATTTGGAGGATTTTTTTTCTTTTTTAATTGCGATAAGATACTAAGAATATTAAAGTATTCCGACTTGATGAGGTTTATCAAAAATATTTATAAAATTATGATGAAATAAAAAAAATACTGAAAAAGAATCACAAAAGAACAAACTAATAAATCTAATCCATTATACAAAGACACAATTTGTCATACACAAAATTACAAATTGTCCTATTTTTGTAAAATAGCACAACATACAGTAGATGCCATTACAACTGTTTGAACTAACAAATTGTATTCACAGAATAGAGTCATTTAGATATTGCTGCAAAACATGAAAAACTGTGAAAACTAGTTGCAACAAAGGGCTAAAAAAGGCAAAAAAGTTGAAAAAGATTACTGGGAGTTCATCATATAACTAATTGACTTGATATCTGGTCTGTCCTGCTTCCTGACATTTATTCCAAAATATGGCAGCTGGCCCGGCGGTAATTAGAGACCAGTGTCTGTTCAATCACAGACAGAGTAGTGATGGTTAATGGGTTCATTGCAACAACACCAGATGAACATTTTAGGATGTATTGAAATGATGAGAACATTGTCTTGTGTTCTGATCAGCACTGGCTGTGAACGTTTCTTTTCTCTTTGAAGCATCATAGATCTCTGTATCAAAAAATCCTTTTTGCTTTCACACCAGTCATTCTCCTGGAGACACACAAATCTTTCTGTTTTTTGTTCAGTGATCCATGTTCAAGCCAGTTCTTCTAATTTTTCGCTTGTTTTCTTTGCACCTTCTCTAGGAAATTGTCTTTTTCAGCAGCACCTATCTGCTTGTGTCATTCTTGGATACGTTTAGGATCAATCCTAAAATGTGTTGCAGATTCCTCACCAGAAGACTCTTTGGCCTATGCCACAAAGTTTAAATGCTAAATTGAATGAATGTTTCTCGGCCATCGCTAAACAACACAAATATTACAGTATGACGCTTGATCCAGGGAAGGGAGGTGTTTTAAAGGAGTCCAGCTACAATTAGAGACCAGCGTCTAAAGTAACAGACACCTGTTAGACCCGTTTAACCGATCACCAACAGCTTCGTGGGGAAAGTCTGTGTGTGCATGTTAGCCTGGGGGGGTGCTTGCAGTGCAGACTCTTCCTGGAAGGTGCTGTTCTCACTTTATGATGTCATCTCGTGAGAACTCACTCATTTTTGTGGGTTGGGCGGGGCTGGTGCTCAGAGCGCAGGTTTTAAGAGGAATACTCAGAAATGTGTGAATGGATCAAAATACCGCTTCAGGGTTGTTAATAGTGAGGAATGAACGTTATAATACACTAAAAAGCTCAAAAAGTCTATTTTACAATATATAGACCCTTTAAAATGTAAAAAGAAATATTCATTATTTTTGTGAACATTTTTCATACCCAAAAGTAATACATCTCGATCTCTGATTGTGGAAATCTTTAAGAACAATGTTCCTCAATACCAAACTAGAGCCTCAGATGAGCAAAAGTTTCAGAGAAACTATAGACATCTGTGTGTATGGAACAAATTTGAAGGTCTTTATTAGATGCTCATGGCCGTCAGACCTTCTGGCCCAAAATTGACATCGATCCCAGGCTCAGAAATCCTTCCAGAGACCAATGTTGGTAAACACAGTCTGCTGTGCCATTTGCAGATTCCAACTAAAGCTCTACAATGCACAAAGCGAGCCATCTTTAAACATGGTTTAAAAGCACCGTTATGTCCTGTAAACCAGAACTTATTAAAAAAGTACAGGCTATTTTAAGGTGGGGAATTCATAAAACATAAAGCAACACCAAATTACACTTTTTTGTGTGTTAGTATTGACGTCATTTCAAAATTCAGAAACAAAAGCTTCAGGCTGACTTACATGATGACAGCCAGCACTGGCAGCTACCTCATGGCCATGTCACGTTCAGTTACAGTTTTCTTCTGCCAGGCCTGGTTTGCATGCAAGTAGATGAATGCATCGTTTGGGTGATGCACTCATCACACAACCTCTGTCCTGGGATGTTTATCCAAAAAGAAAAACTGTGTTGCAGTCATAACCGACAATCATCCCTACTGCACATCCTTCTGGGTAGAATTGCTTGGCTGTAAAAGAAAAATGTGTTAACTGTGGTTTTGAATACTGCTAAGATGAAAAGTTACTGCTATTTTTTAATCAGTCCACAATGTACGGTGGCCCTGAATTTCAATCAAACAAACTCAACACAAAAACATATTAAAGATCACAGCTATCATTTAAAAACCAAAAAAAAATGTTTTTACAAATCAAAATTAAATTCCAGAAACCAAAATACACAAAAGGAAACACATCGGAACAGAAAAGTAATTTCCAGAAATCAAAATGAAATGTTTAAAAATGAGCTAATTTATTGTGAAGGCAAATTGTGAAGTGGAAAGAAAATTATACAAGACTTTGTTTCTTACAAATAATAAACTGAAAAGTGCAGTTTGTAAAAGTATTCAGTCCCCTTTTCTCTGAGTGCATCCAATTGTCTTCAGAAGTTGCTTGATGATTGATGGTTGATCATATGTTGACTTAATGACTTAATAGAGTCCACATGTGTGTGATTTTATCTCAGTACACAAATCCAGCTGTTTTGTGACAGTCTTTGTGGTTTGTCAAGAGAATACTGGACAGTAAACAGCATCATGAAGTGTAAGGAACACACCAGACAGGTCAGGGAGAAAGTTGTGGAGACATTTAAACCAGGGTTAGGCTAGAAAAAGACTTCCTGAGCTTTAAACATCCCACAACCCACTGTTCAGTCTTTTATCCGCAAATGGAAAGAGTATGACACAACTGCAAACTTACCTAGACATGGTCGTCCACCTAAACTAACAGACTGAACAAGGAGACGCTGATCAGAGATGCAGCCAGGAGGTTCATGGTGACTCTGGATGAACTGCAGAGATCTACAGCTCAGGTGGAGGAATCTGTCCATCGAACAACAATCAGTCGTGCACAAATCTGGACTTTATGGAAGAGTGGCAAGAAGAAAGCAATTGTTAAAAGCAAACCACAAGAAGTCCTGTTAGCAGTTTGTCATGAACCATGTGAATGACCCAGCAAACGTGTGGAAGAAGATGCTCTGGTCAGATGAGACCAAAATAGAACTTTTTGGCTTAAATGCAAAGGGCTGTGTGTGGCGGAAATCTAACACTGCACACCACTCTGAACACACCATACCCACTGTCAAACATGGTGGTGGCAGCATCATGCTCTGGGCTGCTTCTCTTCAGCAGGGACAGAGAATCTGGTTAAAGTTGATGGGAAGATGGATGGAGCCAAATCCAGCACAACACTTGAGACTGGAGCAGAGATTCACCTTCTAACAGGACAACCACCCTAAACATAAAGCCAAAGCTACAATGGAATGGTAAAAATGAAACAGATTCATGTGTTGGAATGGTCCAGTCAAAGTCCAGACCTAAATCCAATCCAGAATCTGTGGAGAGATCTGAAAACTGCTGTTCACAAACGCTCTCCATCTAATCTGACTCAGCTTGAATTGTTTTGCAGGAAGAATGAGCAAAGATTTCAGTCTGTAGATGTGTAAAGCTGGTGGAGACAAACCCCAAAAGACTTGCAGCTGGAATTACAGCAAAAGGGGGTTCCAAAGTATTGACTCAGAGGGGCTGAATACTTTTGCACACTGCACTTTTCAGTTTTTAATTAGTAAAAAAAAAAAATTAACTTCCACTTCACAAGTGTGTGCCACTTTGTGTTGGTCTTTCACATAAAAGTCCAATAAAATCTATTCATGTCTGTGGTCATAATGTAAGAACATGTGGAGAAGTTTGAGGGGTATGAATACTTTTGCAAGCCACTGTATGTTTGTGCATTGAGTGATATTTTTGGTGTGATTTGCACTTCAGGGTCGCTGTAGCAATGCCCTTAAATAGGTTTATCCAATTTGAACCCCATTTAGCAGTTGGTTTTAAAAATACACATCACTAAATAACATTTATGTTTCTTACTTGCTTTGTAAGTAAAAATTCTTTAGCAAGACTTTAAAAAATACCGTTTGGTTATTTTGGAATTGAAGGTTTTTAGACACTTCTTTTAAGAAAGATTTATTTCACCTTTATTTACCAGAGATACAATGGGTTCCAATTGAAAAGCAATGGAAAAGTCAAGATTGTGTAATTTGAAAGCTGAGTTTAGTCAGTATTTGCTTGTGCAAATGACACGCTGGTGGAAACTCAGGATTCACTTTTTCCTTTCTACAGCTCATCATCCTTCCGTTTTGTTGCATCTGCAAAGACAGTTGCTATAGAAACATAATTCTGTTTATTATTATAGAACTACTCCTTAGCACCTTGTGAAAACTGTCTTTGTACACCCATGTTATGATTATTTTTGTATGGATAATAAACTGCTCTTGAGGTGTCAGACAGCATTATCACCACTTTCTTAATAGGAAGAAAAAGAGACATTTACATAACATAATATGTGTTTGGTTGATTGAAATTTGTGTTCTGTTTACTAGTACTAGAGTGTTTTTACTTTTTTATGCTTTTTTTGTCTCACTTTTATACTTTCTTTACCTCTGCAGAGACTGATTGGCATTGGTTTATTCTGAACATCATGTATAAATGTGTGAATTAACAATATTAGGGTTCCAAAAGCATTCAATTGCATTGCCATTTTGGGTGTTTATTTAATAAATGTGGTAAATAGACCAAAGCAGCAACCAAACTTTGAAAAAGTGCACCAGCTTTGGACAAAAGTTTACTCACACATTGTAAAAATGATGGCAGAATCCAGAACGCTGAAAATATTCTAACCATATAGTGCAATGCAGCAATTTCAGTAGCATGGGGGAGGAATGGACCCAACGTAACCTTGAGCAACAAAAAAAAAGTACATCTTTTTTTCCTTCGACTTTTTATGGTTAAAGCTCAGTGCCTGGCAGGAAAAAAAAAACCAAGAGAGAAGAGTCAGAGGGGTTCATGTGTCCCAAAAGGCCGGCAGAAAGCTTTACTTAAGACAATTTCGTCCTCTGCATTCCTGTTCTCTCCTCGGCACTTTTATCTGCAGTGTTCAAATATTGTTTGCAGGTTTAGAGCTGCTGCAATGTGAAGGTTCGACTTCCGAAGAAGTTCAAGGCTATGATACCTTACATGAATGTGCAAAGTAATGTGAGGATGTTCCACATGCATGGCAGGTGTGTGCTGAAGTCCAAATACCTTCATTGAAAATTGATGGCTCAGCGAATGACAGCTCAGCTTTTGATCAAAGCGCAGCATTTGACATCTCAACATATGCTGGATGAATTATTAAAAATACAAGTGACCCCTTGTGAAGAAATAAATTGCTGCTCCTCCTGCATCCGCATATGCAATATGTCAGTTCTGGAGGCAAAGAGGAGGTTATTTTTTATTAGGTTAAATCAGAACGGCAGCCTGTCACTCCAAACGGAAGTGCCATGAAAGTCAGAAGCCTGGCTTTACATCTGTTGACATGTGGGAAGTGTGTCAGAAGGGGTGCTGGTTTGACTGCTAATTAACTTGCATATAAAAGGTCCAATTTTCCCTCATTTTTATTGAGTCGTTTAGTTTAAAAATGTTCTAGAACACGAGACAAATAGTTTTGCTGAGACAAGCAAATGTATTCAACACTTGTAGCTAATGGTCATCAGGGGAGCAAAGTCTTATCCTGAGGAAGCCGGAAATGTTGCTCAACTAATGTCTTTTTTGACACGGCAACTCATTTGGCACCATTTTTTTGTCGAGCAACAGGAGATTTTCAGAATTAAGTGGCCAAACACAGGTAAAAATAGCATGGTTTTTCAAGGTAAAATGTGTTATCTAAGCATACCTCTCTGTCAGATCACAAGATATAAATAAGATTTACGTAAAACTAACAAGGAAGAAAAAAATAGAATTCAAAAACACTTACTGATTCCAAAGCATTTAAGATGGCAACAACATAGTTCATATTTTGTTCCAGCTATGATCACAATTTAAACCTGTACTGTAGCTGCCAAAACTGTTTATTGTTGTCCAAAAGTCCCTTAGTGCAGGGGTGTCCAAACTTTCTGCAGACTGCTGGAATATCAATCAACCTGCTTATTTAGAATTTTTGTAATAACATTAAATGCAAATGAAATATTTCATTAAAATGGTATCGCACTGTGATACTCTTTATTTCTTCACTTAGAACAGAAATTCATCTAAATATTTTTTTTTTTAAATTACTGTGAATTTCTTATCTGAAGACTGAAAAAAAATAAAGAAAAAGTTTGTGGGAAAAAGAAATTGACAACAACAAATGTTTAAAATTGAAATGTTTTAAAAATGATTAAATGCTCACGGTAAACTCCTGAATTTAAATCATGTGACCAGGAAAATAAGTTTAAATGATCTTGTTCAAACCATAGTGGTTTTGATCACAGAAACAAATTGTTTGTCTTTTCCCACTTTTGTCGCTTAATACTTCATGTTTTGTCTTGCCGTATTGATGCTTTAGTCTTTGAAAAAAATGTAAGCTTGTTCAGTTATATTGTTTATCCTCTATGAAGTTCAAATTTATATCATTACTACAACCATCTATAATCGTATATTATCTGCCATTTAAAGATGATCTTTTGCTGTTGTTTGACCTCTTCTAGTCTTTTCTGTATGTATTTTTTCACCAAACCACACAGTCCATCTTTTGGGCAGTTTTTGGACTTTTTACTTGGCACTGTTTCCTAATGGCAACTTGATGCTAATTAAAAATAACAGCGAACCACAATGACTAAAAACACATGCATTTTTCATATTAGGAATAAGGGTGAAAAACAGTTCACAGACTTCCCACAAGCATATCATTTTTTTTTAAATTGATGAAGATTTTTTTCATAAACAGTTATTAATCAGACCCATTGTCAGGCTGTGACCATTGCTCTGTCTTATTACTTTAATCATGGGGGCACTTACACATTCAGTGAAACAAAGTATTTGGGTTTTTGTAGCTTTTTTGTGCCAGTTTTCTAGCAGTGCAGCCACAGTAATGCATATTGAGCATATAGCTGTTTATTGTGTCTCTAAACAGCATCCCTGCTGAATCTTTAAGTGCAACATGGTGTTTTTGGAAATTTGAGACTTATTATCACAGACTCATAAAAGGTCCTTGTGAGCCTCTCTAGTAGCAAGCATAACTTTGCATCAATCATGTCTGACTTTCTATAGGAATGAGTAACACATTGAAAAACAGCAAGATCACAGTCATTCTGAAACCTCCTGCAATCATTTCAAAACCCAAAGTCATTTGAAGGCTTATATTTCTTAACTGCCGATTTGTCCCAACATCTTCTCCAACCAAAGTCATTAGAGCGGTGTGAGGCAGCAAAAATATTACCTTCTTTATAGTGAAACACACCTTCAGACGTGTTTAGATTTTAAAATGAACATGAGAACAAAAACTGTCACAGAATTGCCATTAAATGTTAAAACCGTAGAGTGCAATGTGACAAATGCAACATGTGCAGCTCTCTTTACAGCTTTGTCATTTTGCTGCAACGTATTTATTTTTAAGATTTCCATGAAGCTTTTAAGGATGGAACGATTAATCAGTTCTATTGACTGATGAATCGTTTTCTATTCCTCCAATCCAACCAGATCGATCTGTTTGATGCACAATGTAAATCAAAGCGACCTACACCATCATGAAATCCTTTCAAAATAAAATACATCCAATGTTTTCCAATGTTCATGTGCTATTAATGGCTGTGAGTAATCATTGTGTTTTCTATGTGTCTCTGTTATGTCTGCCTTTGAAAGGAAAAGACTCTGAACAAAGACTGCTTAAAGTAAATGATGGCTATCCTGAAGCAGTGGTTCTCTTTTACTTTTCTTCTGTGTTTCTTCCTTCTTCAGGGCTTGTAGCCGTTTGTTCTCGTTGAGACTAAATCAATTGTCGGCCCTCTCCTAGTTCAAGTGAATATTCAATCAACCAAACAGAGCAGAATCTGTAAAATTCTTAAGTGGTTAGAGTCCTAGGATAACTACATGCAAACTCAATTGCACTGGTTGAGTACTAGCACTCTTCAGGCATGACGTAAGACAAACCCCAACATCTGTTTAAGAGGGTAGTGAATGAGAACTCTATTTTCCTTCAGGGTCACCATGGAACAGGTTAGAATTTCAATAACACAGCTCACCTCAACTTCTAACTCTTTCTTGCTCCTCATCACACCATTTGAACCTGTAGATGTAAGTCGGACCCCACCCCAGAAACAACGGGAAGCAACCATACATGTATGCATCACAAACAAATGTAGTGCACCATTTTTTTCCCACAAGATTACTTCAAAATGAGTCATCTCGTACTTTCTCTAAGTGTAAAGTACATTGACTATAGATAAGAACAGAACAGTTTCAACAAAACAAAGTCAATTCAGTCACTATTTCTCAGAAAAGAGACACCACCAAGCTAGACGTTGTCAGTAAGCAGTGGTTGGTCAATTTGAGTCACTGTTTCTATAGCAACGACTCTTATCAGTCAGGAATCGGCTTGTTGGAAGTCCACAGCCCATCACTGACTACGGGTTCCGGAGAGTCTGTCAATCAAATGTATGAAACATTTGGTGTGAGACCACATAAGTTTATTTAGGCATTCGATTGGTTAGTTTATAACTTAAATAATTTGACAAAAAGTTAGGATTAGTAAAAACAAGTTTAAAAAAAAGGTATCAGAGTGAGAATTATTATTCTGACAAATGCAATGACTGAGTAACAGCTGTTTATTTCTCTCTAGGATTTTGGCTTCTTGGAACAAGCAGGTACTTCCTGTTTAGAATCCGAGACTCAGTCCAGTATACACAGCATATACAGTCTTAATGGAGTGTCATAGCATGTTAGCATATTGTGTTTGTTTGTTGATTGAGATATTGTATGTAAACACAAAAAGAAAATGGTTTGCACTTTTCTACTTGGGGTTTGATTTTAAAACACATTCTTTTTCTGTAAGTATGAACATCAGTAAATGTTTAGTTGCGCCTGTGAGGCTCATGTAAAAGTTTTGTTGTTCATAGACATTTGCTGACATTAAAAAAAAAAGTCAACCAGGAGGATCTAACGCTCTCTTAAAAGTGCAAAGATACTTTGAACAGACTATAGATGAGCAAGAAAAATATTATCAAGAAACTCCATAAAAGAATAAAAAACAATGAACACATAGAAAAAAGAACACTCTGGGACTGAAAGAGAAGAATAAATATAAATGTAAACTGTAAACATTCTTTAAACAATGGAGGCACGATTAAAAAAGTGCTCTGGCTTACGTGTGTTCAACTCATGCTGGTGTGAGTTGGAAAATGATTTCACCCATTTCTTATTTCATGATTTTCACCACTATAAGGCACACTTACAAGCATTAATTCTTAGGTAAAAAATGACAGTGCACCTTATGATCTGTAGCTACTTGACGTCAAAGCAATTTTGAGAGATACACAGTGTCTGTCAAAATGTTTGGTTGGATGTTATTGGGAAAGCGTTAGCATGTAGCGGTACCACACAGTGTATTTTACGTGTGATTAACAAGGTTGGGAGTTACAGGTATGGTGAATACTCCAATTCATCTAATGCTTCTAACATGGTTACAGTTTATTACTTTATAAACAAGTTTTAGAGTTACTGTAAACATAGGTATTAAAGTCTGACTGATGGATGTATCTCTCATTCTTTTGTCTTGTTTAATGCACCTTATAGTTCGGTGTGCCTTATAAAAAACACAAGTTAGAAAATAGACGATTTATTAATGACATGCCTTACAATTCAGTGGGCTCTAAATAGAGTACTTGAAAGCATTTGGGCACTCACTGTTGACTTGTACACAGTGACGTGGCAGTCCCTGACACCCAACATGCATTTTTTGGGGGGTTGTGGGAGGACACAGTTTGAATGGAGCACACAAGTGCCACTCACAATGCAGAAACCCGACATCTCCTTGCTGTGATATGATTCTAAGACGGTAAGGCTTCAAAACCCTGTCTGTTTATTTATACCCTGTCTCTGTGAGTGTGACTTCATGTGGAGCGACAGACTGTGCTGAAGTTCTAGCAGGGTGAGACGTGTTTGGAGAAAAGCCAGAGACAGCGACACAGACGGGGAATGAGTACCCCGAAAACTCATCAACGCCATCAGAGCATCAGTTCTGGAAAAATAAAGCAGTTCTGTGCGGCTGCTCTGATCTTCCGCACCTGTAAATGATGACCCGGTGTCTTCAAAGAGCTACATTATTCACAAAAAAGTTTTGTAGGGAATCCAGAACGTTTTAGCAGATAGGGCCAAATGGAAAACAATTTTATTGCTTAAAGTCTCATTCCAATCATTTTTTCAGTGGTCTTCTCACTATGAATATACAATTTTAAGTCAAAATTAAAAATAAAAAAACTGTCCTTTTTCTAGGACATAGTTTCTGATTTGCAGGAGGGACTGTTGGAGCTCAGTAAGCCTGCACTTTTTTTGCATTATCCCTTTGTTTACACACTCTTTCACTAGCCCCTCACACCCCCAACTTAGCATTATCAGTTCAACAAAATCGAGCCGTACAGCCTTGAGCCTGATGCCAGCTCGGACAATGAAGTGCAACAGGAAGCTTGTGGCTTGTTATAGTAAGTTACAAGCTTTTTCCAACTGCATTTTATTTGCATGCTACTGATTCACAATGATTTGAATAACTACATACTCAGAAACACAGTTTTATTCATACGTTTTTTCATATATGCCTTTCATCATGAAAAAATGCCACAAGAACATTTTAAAAACAACGAAAACAACATTTTCACTGGACTGGGTCTTTAAGAATGCTTTCATTTGACAACATTTTAAGACGACTTCTTTTAAATTTTGCATTTTTGTCTTCCTCTTTTTAAAGATAATCAATTGCTGGTAATTCTACACACTCAGATGGATACTTAGTTAAAATATACAGGCACTACCGGTCAAATGCTTATGATATTAGTGCGGAGTAAAATGATGGCAAGTCAAAAAAATTACCATATGGTTACCACAAGAACAATGGTTGCTCACAGAAGGCCTGATTGGCCTTCTGTTGTTAATCAGCAGTTGTAGTAAAATTCGTGTCAGAGGGCACAGATTCTGCATATATTGGTGGTTTCAAAGCAGATGCCAGAAGAGCCATGCAATAAAATGAAGTGAGGTTCACTGGGTGCAGCATCACCTGTTTGCTGAAACTTTGTCTGCCTTTGATATGGACAGAAGTGCCAAAAGATGTCTGACAATACCTCAAATGGAGCTGCCAGAGGCACACGTATCTCAGGCAGACTCCCGCGTTAGACAAGCTCGGACAGCAGGCTTGCCACAATATGGCTGTAAGTGGGTGCAATTTGCAGTCTTCACTGCCATTAGTCTGGAATGCATCTGAAGCCTCCATCACAAATGATCTAGCTTGACTCACCAAATTAGCTGCAACAGTGGTGAAACCCGTGTGAGAATTGTTCACCTCTGCAGCTTCTCCCTGGATCTCAATGTGAGGCAAGGCACTTTAACAAATAGACATGCTATAAATTGTGAGGAGAAAAGGTCTGACAGATGAACAGATGGGTTCAGTATATTACCCTCCCTGCCGTCCACCTTCTGCTGACATAGTGAGGAGCTGGAGAAGAGGTGGAAGGAAATGATCTGTGTCAATGTATTAGACCAAATTCCTACTTCACCTGAACACACAAATGAGGCCAAATGGTGTGAGCAGCAATTAGAAAGCCCGAGTTCATAAGTTAGATCTCTTCCTGCCTCTGATCTCTCTAGAGTGAAAAAACCCCCAGCAGCAGAGGCGCAGACGAGAAGGCAGTCTTCTGAGTAATTGATATTAGCAGCCCTATTAAACCAAAGAACACAAAACAAAATACTGGACCAGAATGCATATGGTGAAGAAGACTGGCAAGCATTTTAAATCACTCAGAAGTGGAACAAAATGTTTGGACAGAAATATCAACTGTTATCCTTTTTTTGTTTCATATGATAGATTTAGCTTGTTTTAGTATTCAATGTAAACTATTATTTATGCAGTGTATGTTTTTTATTTAAAATAAGGTTTGCTTTTTATGTAATAATATGAAAACCACACACATAAACACATCAAACATGTTGTTTAAAGGGCCTCTATCATGCAAAAACAACATTTGAGCTTTTAAGTTAGTGTATTATAATGTTATTTCCTCACAAAAAGCACCCCTGAATTGGGATTTTTCTTCATTTACGCATCTCTGAGTATTCCTCTCTAACCCTGTTCTCTGAACACCATTGTCCAAGAATGACTGGGTCCCATGTTCATATGAACGTGGGAGAACAGCCCCTCCACAAAGAGTCTGTGCTGCCAGCACACTCCAGGCTAACACTCACTCACTTTCTCCACGGAGCAAGCTAGCAGTGATCGATGAAACCCTTTGATATTAGCATCAACTCTAAGAAGTGGTTTCTCTAGGTTTCCCTAACCTATTCTGCAGAGACAACAATGGCTCACTGCCGAGGCCAGCTCTCGGTAAACGTCATGAAATGGGCGGCATCCACAAGAAGCAAAAGGCGGTGCCTCAGAGATGAAGGCGCCTTACTTCTGAGTAGGACAAGGAGCTTGAGAAAAGAACTAATATTTCATTTTCCTCATTAATGTACACTCATCACTCCATAAAAGACACAGAGAATGTTTGCAGATTTATTAAAAAAGAAAAACTGAAATATCACATGGTTCTAAGTATTCAGACCCTTTGCTGTGACACTCATATATTTAACTCAAGTGCTGTCCATTTCTTCTGACCATCCTTGAGATGGTTCTACACCTTCATTTGAGTCCAGCTATGCTTGGATACTGATTGGACTTTATTAGGAAAGCCTTACACCTGTCTATATAAGACCTTACAGCTCACCGGAATCTCAGAGCAAATGAGAATCATGAGGTCAAAGGTACTGCCTGAAGAGCTCAGAGACAGAATTGTGGCAAAGCACAGATCTGACCAAGTTACAAAAATATCTGCTGGACTTAAGGTTCCTAAGAGCACAGTGGCCTCTATAATCTTAAATGGAAGATGTTCTGGACGACCAGAGTGCTCAGGACCTCAGACTGGGCTGAAGGTTCACCTTCCAGCAAGACAATGACCCTAAACACACAGCTAAAATAACCAAGGAGTGTCTTCACAACAACTCTGTGACTGTTCTTGAATGGTCCAGCCAGAGCCCTGACTTAAACCAATGGAGCATCTCTGGAAGACCTGAAAATGGCTGTTCACCAACGTTTACCATCCAACCAGGTGTGAAAAACTGTTGCATCTTCCCAAAGAGACTCATGGCTCATCTTAGATCAAAAGGATGCTGCTACTAAATACTGAGCAAAGGGTCTGAATACTTAGGACCATGTGAAATTTCAGTTTTTGTTTTTTAATAAATCTGCAAAAATGTCAACAATTCTTTTCTTTATTTTTTAGTCAATTTTCAATCGAGTCATCAACCAGGTAATCGGGCCGGATTTCCGATCACGTGATTGGATGGGGACATCCCTACTTCTAATGTGGCTAATGTGTAGTGTGTTAAGAAAAGTCCTGTAGTTACTGTGAACGCAGTTGATAAAGTCTGACTGATGGGATTTGTCTTGTACTCTTCTTTCGCCTAATACACCTTATAGTTCAGTACACCTTATACATGACAAACAGTAAGTTCACTGAACTATTCACTGACTGGTGTGCCTTATAATCTGGTGCTCCTACAGTGTAGAAAATACAGTATATCTTACAAACACACATCATGGTGTCAAAATACAACAGGTCATGTTTGAGGAGTTTCTTTTCCACTGATCAGTTTACTCTGTCAAACTGAGTTGATATAACCAATCTGTGATGCTCTCAAACGTCAACAGATCTCGTCATGTACACGATGCAATGCATCCACGACATGAATGAACTCAGAGTAAGTTGTCGGTAGTTAAAGTGGTCTTTTACTGGCTCAAAATGTTCATGAATCTTGATTCGATACTATAAATTGCTGGCTCAAGGGCACTTTAACATTAACTATGTGAAAGACAGGGCAGCATTTGGTCATTTCCCTTCAAGGTGTTGGTGGTGTCAGGGGTTTAAACCAATCATGGACCTATTTCTATGTGCTAGAGGCTACCACAGCATCTGAAATCTCAGAGCAATTACAGGATCATGAATTTGAAAATATACGCAATTTATGGTCAGATCTTCCAGTCAGGTGATAAAGTCACCTGGTTGTCAGTAGAGAATGGGCTGGACTATTTTTTATGCTATTTCTGTGTCACTTATACTATCATCCATTTTGATGGAAAATCAAAGGTTAAATGGCAGTTGGCTAAAAACATTCTTGTTCGGGGGAGACTATTTCACCACAGCATGGAATAGAAAAAGTCACTATTCCATTATTCAAAAAAGAACCCAAACATTATAAAATAGCAGTAAAGTGCTGTCAATGTCACTTCAACTTTAGTACATTTCCTAACCTTCCCAAAAGAGCTGCAACTGCACATAAAGAAATATACTTCTTTGGAAACTTGTTTACTGCACCCATTTGACAATAATGGCATTTGGTCTGTCTCAATGTCCATCTTGGATCATGTTTAAAGCATTCCCTGTGTATTTTTTAATTGTGCTTATGTCATTTTTACCCAAAATTTAAACAAAAAAGTAAATTCGTTAACATAATATCTGCAGAGCGACAGGAGTTCATCAGAAATTTGCTTCTGAGTTGTGAGCAGAACTGTTGGTGTGGAGCAACCTGCCCCCGTTCCCATCACACTCTCCTGAAAGTCCCTCAGATCTCCAAGCTTTCATTACCAATGAAACCAAAATGGCAAGTAATATTGGATCTATCCAGCCGTACAGTTTGAGCCAGATGCCAGTTCAGCCGAGAAAATGAAGACGTTCATTGATCTGTTTGTCAACAAGTGGATATATCAGACTGGAGTGAAGCAGGGAGGTGATGCCCCCCCACATTGCAGATTCAATAACACAGCTACAAAGCTTTTTCCAGCTGCATCTTTTTTCGTCTGCTCCTGATTCATATTGATTTGAATAAAGATATATTCAGAAATTCAATTTAACCTCAGTTTTCTTTATATTTGACCTCCATCATGAGAGAAATTCTGCAAAACATGTTAAAACACCAAAAAGAGTGGGTCTAAAACAAAAAGTATAACATGTCTGTGATAAAGACGTGTCTGCTTACTTTCCATATGGCAAAATGACACCACAGCAAATATCGCTACTGCCGAGAGGAAACGTATAAAAGTAAATATAGTATGGTGTCCACGGCAACTGTGTCTGTCCTAACTTGCCAGCTGGTTAAGGCTGATTATAGCTGGCAGATAAGACGAATCAGGAGCTGCAGAGCAGAATCCCTCACACAGCATGGTTTTAGGTTTTTCCATTCCATCAGTAAACATGTCATCTCTCCCTGCTCTTATCAGAGCACCTTGCCTGTGAATTAGAACTTTGTTTGAAGAATTTTACTTTCAGACTTCCAGCAAAAAATAGAGATAAAGAAAAATATTTTCTATTAACTTTCTTCAAAATTAAAAAAAATATATATATATCCTCTACCAGCAAGGTCAACAACCATAAAGTATTCACTATTCAGTGGCTGAACAAGGCAACAACAAAAAAACATTAAACTGACATAACTGCAACAGCTACAGCATAAACTCCTATATACCTAATAAAAATGTATTTCAATTTGTAAAACTTGCAAATATTTTCTACATGTTATTTCCTCCAGTTACATTATTCTTGCTTCCTTAGCAGAATAATATAATTAAAATGACCTTTCTTAGCATCCATTTCACTGCATTAGAAAGCCCACGTCACAAGAAAATGTTCACTTAACGGAAACTGTAACTTAATATTTTGCTCATGCACAATAAGATCTCATAACCCTTTACTTTTTCAGTTAAACCAGTTTCTACAAGTGAAATGAATACTGAATATGTTGATTTAATGACCGAAAATAAATCTATTTTTAGCCTTTTTGTTGTAGCATCACAAAATCTTGACTTGTTGGCACCTTTTAATACAAAGTTGCTTTAGCAATTTTTCTACCTTCAATAAACTAAAATGTAATAATTGTTCTAATTGCTATGCATGTCAGTCACCACAATAATGAACTGGTGTGCAATGAAACTGTGACCGTTTACTCCTCCAAGTGACATTTACCTAAATGCCATGCATCTACTCTGCTCCTTCTGCTATGTAAATGTTTCCACATCACTGTTCAACTGTCTGTAAAATATCACCACAGAAAAACTTTTTCTCATTTTTCTTTCTGTTGCATAGACATTCAGTCTTGTAATTTATGTTTTGTAAATATTGCAAATAAAACTCTAACTGATTCATATTAATTTGATGGTGTTTATTTTAAATATAAGATTTGAATCTACTTGAAGTTACCTAATATTTTTGTAATGTATGTAAAAAAATAACCTGGAAAGTTTGGACATTCTTTTCAGTCTCTATCATCTCTGCTAAATGTTAACAGTATTTTGTCTGCGCTTCTTTGTAATTTTATTTTTTTCTTTGCAAATGTTATGTTTTAGTTTTGTCATTTTAAGTATCTGTTAGCTAAAAAGAAATCTGGTTTCAGACTTTGTCCACAGTTCAAAGTAGTATTGTCAGATCCACGTGAGAAGACTCTGATATTACTGTGAGGATTTCCACACAAATGGAGCACCATATTTTGGTGGAGGCAGCATGATAGTTTGGAGCAGCATCACTGGAGGCAATAGTACAGAAAAATAGGTTGTGCAAGTAGTGGCAGTCCTATATCTCCACATTCTATAAACGCGGTTCTCCCAAAGTGAGGTTTATCAGAGACTGCATCCATTATTTAAGTACAGAGAAAGTGAAATGGATGGCTAGCAGTCCACCATTTAACCTTAGTGAACATTTCTGAGGTCAGATGAGCTTGTTGACTTTGCTTGGGTAACTGACACAATCCTGCTGCCTGATTTAAGAAATTACTGCAGTGGAAGAGGATTCTATCTCAGTCATGTGGGACCGGAATCTTGCTGACCAGTGAATGTAGGAAAAAGGACACAATCCTGTGATCGTATCACCAAGTAAATATATATATATATATATATATATATATATAGGGAACAATATGAAAACAAACCCTACATCTAAACCAATGAATATTATTTTTTAATGCTTTATTTTTTAAATAGTTACAAGTGCTGACAACACAACCACACAAAATGTAAATAACATGTATTAGCCTGTAGAAGTCTGGATGTGTTAAAATGAAAAAAACACTACTGCTTCATACCTCAAATACTGCTTCATAATTGGACTGTTTGATGACACAGAAATGTGATTGACTTGGACTTTAACGTGAGCTGTAGAACTAGCCCTTTTTGGCAAAGCTGAAAAACTGCAGTATTTGAGGAAAGAAAAATATCATCTTGTTTATTCATCTGCTTGCTTAAGCTGGAGTTTATTAAAGAGGACTCTGTTTAGAAATGTTGTTTTCCTAAGGGTGTATTAGAGTGGAAAAGTCCGTTCGTCCAGATCCAGTCAGCTTAATTTGGTTTGGATGGAGTCCTGAACCTATCATTTGGTCAGTATTTGGATTGCCGTCAAGTGGACTTCCCTTTTCCAGATAAAAGCTGTGAACAAAACCACGTGATTTTAATCTTCTCAGTCATTGGCCAAGAATTATGTGGTTATGGCAAAGAAAGTGAGAAGAAATAGTGGAGTCCTCCTGGAGAATGCTTTGGGATAGTTCACTTATTCAAACATTATATTTGTTGATCAATTTTGAACGTCTGTTTTAAAGTCAGGTACGACACTTTTTACTGCTTTGGTACAGTGGAGGCATGCTGCAAGGCGGTTACTGAGGCTAACAGTTAAGAAGGTATGCTGATAAGTGTTTATGACGTAAGGTTGTCGTGAAAACACTGTGAAAAGCAATGTTTGTCATGTTAAACATTATTTTAATGACCTGCATCCATCCTGACCACATTTCAACGAGTTGATGTGCAATTGTTGCACTGCTAATGTGATATCTTTGGGTAAATCCCTGGCTACAATGGCCATTTCTGTTCAGTTATTCAAAACTTGAAGACTGAAGATTTGTTCCGGATTATCGGCGAAATGAACTCTGGTTTACTTTAAGCGAACCAAATGTGTCCAGTCTATGTGTACAGCCTAATTTAGTATTACGTAAAGTATTCAAGCATTTACATTGTTTTTACCTACAGTATATGGCAACAACAAACATTTCAAATATTTTTTGTCAGAACATTCACCGTTGCACAGTTGATGCTCTGCACACACTTTCAATAATTTATTATTACAGTAATTCTGCGAATTATGTCATGGATGCTGAAAGATCAACCAAACTTAAGCAAGAGGGAAAAATATGACTGCTGCAATCAATCAAATGACGGACTTTGAAATAGAAAATAAGGGGCAAAATAGTAAAATTGTATTTGCTGTAGCTTTAAAATATTTTTTGTAAACATGTTAATCTGATAGGCAAATTAATTCTTAATGAATTGTATCACCTGAAGAACTGACAGAAAACACAAGTTATCAATTGTAAAAAGACATACACTTCAGTTTGACAAAATGTTTCTACTGAGCTGTGTCTAAAATTCATAGAAAAAACAAAATTTCAGGATGAACTAAAGGAGAAATGTTCATAAAGAAAAAAACAAAACAAAAGTATACATCAATCACTACAGCAATAAATATTGCAATGCAAAACAGAAAAGATACCACTAGCTAGAGAAAAGAAAAACAAATGGGAATAAACAAGAGATTTGTGACCAAATTAAAAGTTTTTTTTTTTTTTTCTGCCAGAAAAAAAAAGACTTAAATCTTGAAAACCCAAATATAAACTACTTTTAACACCTAACCAGAAGAAAACCAGGATGCAGTGGGCTGGAGAGGAGCAGTCATGGACTGTGATAGAAAGGATAAAAGTGATACTTTGAGATAATTGCCAATCTGGCATTGGGTAAAACCTCAATGCCAGAAATCTTGTTTTGTGAAAATCTACTGAAATATATAAAGAAGCCCACAAAAAGGAAAAGAAATGTTTTTTTTAAGTTATTTGAAATATATGCTTGAATATTGAGCATAGCAGCTTAGGACAGGAAGGTCATGAATTCAAGGCAGACCTACAGCCTTTGAGCCTTCCGCAGGTTCTTTTTCTGGCTGATTTTTTTTTTTTTCTCCCTCTTTTTATTTTTTTCTTTTTGTTGGAGCTGTCCTTCCTCAGACCTGATTGCTGATGAGGATCAGCTGATTGAGACCAGCTGATGTTGTCGGGCTGATCAACTGGAGGAGTTTAAAGGCCACTGGCTGGTGGCAGACATGTAGGTGTGTTTGTGGATGGTTTCCTTAGTGGGGCAGACTGTCTGCGTAAACTAGCAGTCCTGTTGGTCTTCAGCTATTGTATCAACTCATTGTTGCATTATTAAACATATCTATGTCTTTTGTAACTTTTGATTAGTATGAGAAGATGAAGCTTCATGAAGTGTAGAATCAGTGGGTTAAAAAAATGAATGAATGGATGTATAATTTGTAAATTCTGAAAACAATAACTTGCAGTGTGAACTTACACTTCCTTTCACCTAAACAAAGGTCAATATATTTGTATTTCACCATCTCTGGGAAGACACCAGAATTACACAGGAAAAAAGCATTGAGGATTATCAATATCATTTTTTTTTTCAGTTTGACAGGCCAGATTAAAAAGTTTAATGGGCTGCAAATGCCCCCCAGGCCATAACTGGCTCTATAGTGTCCCTAGATGTGCATGTGTGAGTATGTGTTGGAGATTGGCGACCCCGTCTTCACCCAAAGATAGCCAAGACAGGTTCCGGCAATCCCGCGACCCCAAAAGGGATATAGTGGTTTAAGAAAGTGGATGGATGGATCATTTAAACAGGATTTGATATATAATATGTATTTGATACGTGATTTGATCATGTTTTCCCACTTCATTTGGGAAAAATAGGACATTTATGTGTTGTTTAGGGTCTGAAAAATTGAGCATAGTAAAGATAATCTGGTTTTTTGTAGCTGTCCTTTGGCAGATGTTGTTACGACCCCAACATGGCTCAGGTCTAGGGGAAGACAAGATAGGGTCGCAACATAAAGAAATGAATAGACACGAAAATTAAAAAGAACAGTTTATTAAATAAACAAAAATCTGTGTCCTGAAAACATAAAAAGCAAAATAATTCAAGTGTTGGTTTAAAACAAAAAGACGAACCAAAGGGAAATGGAACCTTGGCCAAACATAACAAAAGGTCAGGGAGACAGCTGACCCAGCCATGCTGGCCGTCGGAGTCAGCAGAATCCCTGCTAAGGACTGCCTAAGCAAAACTAACTAAAACAAAAATAGAAACAAAGCCCGCAAACTAAGACTACCAAGGTCCCAAACCCAACAGTATAAGACTGTTGAGGAACCAAAAGAGCCACAGGCCCTCGGCCCACTGCTCTGCCTCTGCCTTCGGCCCTCTTTTGGTGTGGCCTCCTTGGTCTTAAATACCCGGCAGGTGCTGATTAGGATGATTGGCTTCACCTGCCGGGTGAGGCAGCATGACAGGATGTGGTGGCAGCAGCAGGGGGACGTAACAGATGTGAAAATGTGGGTTAAAGTTTTAATGTTAAATACAAACATGCTCAGGGATTGTGGTAGAGTCTAAAACTTTGTAATAAGTTAATATGTTAATTTCTATTTTATATGTCTCCAAAACACCCCTCTCACCTTCTGCGGGTGGTGTCTCACCCCAAGTTCCTGTCCTCTAACAGAAGCCTGGGAGCTTGAGGGTCCTGTGCAGTTAGCTGCACCGCGCTTTTCTGGACTGAGATGTCTGCGGTCTTTCCAGGGATCTGCTGTAGCCATTCCTCCAGTTTGGAGGTTACAGCCCAGAGTGCTCCAGTTACCACAGGCACCACTGTCACCTTCAGCTTCCAAGCTTTCTCCAGTTCTTCTCTGAGTCCCTGGTATTTCTCCAGTTTCTCATGTTCCTTTTTCTTGATGTTACCATCACTTGGTACTGCCATATCCACCACAGCAGCTGTCCTCTGTTCTTTATCGACCACTTCAATGTCTGGTTGGTTCACCATTACTATCATGTCCGTCTGTATCTGGAAGTCCCACAGAATCTTTGATATCTGTCTGTCTGCTTCTATAGTTTAGATCACAGGAATTTCTTTCCCTTTCAATTTCCTGTGAGGAAAATGTGCTTTTTCTAGTTTCAGCGTTTTCAGACGGGCAATGATATTAATTGCGACTCGTATTTTTGTGTGTGTGTGTTTTGTTTCAACCAATATTCATGTGATTTTTCACTTAATTTATGTTAATTAAACAGTTACATTGGAGGTATGGATGCCACACTTTAAAGCCTCAGCTGCTTTACTCTCCAACAGCTTAATACATTTTTATTTTTGCTTCAACCCTTTTCTAAGCGAATAATGCATGGTTAAATGAAGTAATCATTTTTACTGCAGACATCACTCACAAGATAGCAGGTGGGTATATCATTTCCCACCATATGGCCATGGCTGTCAAGCACTACCCAATCAGAAGGCAACAATTTGCCACAGTGTTCAATGTTGTGATTAAATAGTTCCAAGGACGGCTCCGGCACACAGGAAGGCTCTTTGACCAGACCGATACTCATCTCCGGCTACAGATTGAAAGTGGTGTTGGAGCAGCAATGAGGCTTTCTCACTCTGGATTTTTTATTGGACTCTTTTCTATTCTTCCCACAGACTCTGCTCAAAATAGACTCTTTTTTTTGTTTTTTTTTTGTTTCATGAATACAGAAATGTTCAACTGGACACTTGGCTCTGTTCAAAAATAAAGAAAGGAAAGAACTGTCGTACATATGTATATATTTTAAAACATTATTTTAATCATAAATAAAGGGACTTTGAAAGAAAACAGCTTAGAAATGCAATTTAAATGAAAGTACACTGAACAACGTTTTGTCTTCCATGACATTGTATTTTGTTTTGCAGTGATATTCCATCCTTGAATCTTCCTGAAATCCTTTGTTTCATGCATATTTTATTACAAGCAACACCTATTGGAAAGAGAACATCCTTGACTTACCTGCTGTCACAGAGTTGAATGGCAACATTCAAAAACTTTTTTTTAAAAACATACTTTTACCGACTTTTGCTCTCAGATCTTTCTGTCATACTGAGGAAATCAAAAATGGGTGTATCTCCCTTTTTTGAGTTTTTCATTTAAATCCTCATTTTGCCATTTCTTTGAAACTTGTTGATGGGTGTCTTCATCCCTTTTTTAATTCTCTTAATTTTGTATTCCTACAAAATAGCTGCAAATCTGAGTTAATTGAGAACATTTTTGGTGAATTCAAGCTGGTTGTTGTCAGCTTGTTTTTTTGTTTCTTTGTTTTGATCTGTTCCACATTTTCTTCAAACTTGTTTTATGTTCAAGAGCACCAAGACTCCTGCTCAGGTCAAAGTTTCCTAAATGTATGGTCTATAGGTGAAGACACAGACAGTTACAGAGCAGACCACAGCACCAACCAGAATCTCCAAACTTTTTTTTTTTTTTTTCGGCCGCAGATCAGTTTCACAACGTAAACCTAAAAAGAAAAAGAAAATGAATGTTTTTTTTTTTTTCTGCTCAACAATCTAAGCTGTGACAAAGACACCAGATGCATGTTCCTTGTGTACACTTTGTTTTGGAGATAAATACAAAAGTAAAACATTGATTTGAAGAAAGATTGTTGGCCAGAATAATCTAGCTAAGACATGCTGATGCAAAAGCATGAACACTGAAGGTATGGCATCACATTACTAAGACAACGTTTTAATTTTGTGTCTTCTTCCATATTGACAGTTAAATGGATTTTTGCTTAAATTGAATACATTTAGCACTTAGCACCAAATAATCTAGTCAAGGCTCCATTTTTGAGGCCCACCGTAATAATCTTGCAGGTTTGTGTGTGCAGTGAAGACTCTCTCACTGGACATTGACAGCTGGAATATGTTAATTGCATTCAAAATCTTTTATGAGATTTGCATTTAGATTTTTGCTTGTAGAGCCCGAAAGCAGTGGTAGAAACTTATGTAGCTACATGTGAAGGCCAGAGTTTTGAACGCTGTAGCCAGAAACGCACGTTTAAATCGACTTTTTTTCATTAGAAGTGGTTGCTTGAATGCGCAGTGTCGCGGGTGGTGTGAACGTAGCTTTAGAGAGCAGCTGCTCTGCCATTGTTCATGTTTTCACTTTATTTCATTTTTTGCCCTCAACAAATAATTAGTCTGTTAAAGTTTGGTTTTATGTTTCAATATTTCCCTAGATCAAAATAAAATTGTCGCTTCTGAGTCACACCTTAGGCATTTGTCATTACAGGAGGAGGACACAGTTTCTTATGGAGCATTAAAAATACTATTAAATGGCTTAAAAATGCTCTTATATGGCTTCAAACCCCTGCATTATAATTATTTATTTCAGCAATCTTGTCAGTGCGAACAAATAAAATAAAATAAAAACATTAGTAGTGTTTTGAAATAAGATAGGGATTTAATGGCCACCACGGCACCATCTACATCAGCTTTTGTCATTGAAATTCTGTGGATTAATGGATGCGACGCACATTAGACTAAGTAAAAAGATTAAAGCTGTCACCATTGTTTAGTCTGTTTAAATTAAGTCCCATATAAGACCTTGCTTAATGTTTTACCAGATAAGTAACATTAGCCGTGGACAGCTTAAGCATCCAGCTCTTTGTGTGTTATTACAATTCCGTATCAGAATGATGAGTGGTTGGAAACCGAAAGGTACTTTATATTTTATATCTGTGGTGTGTTAATGGGCTGCCTATATGGGATTATCACAAGCCTCAACAGATGTTCATTTCCAAAACATATGTCAAGACTTAAGGCTGGTGAAAAACACCACCAGTGGACAGAGTTTATCAGTTTTGGAACAGGCTCCATATTCACAGCCCTGAAGCAGGTAAGCGGAAGATGTTGCCTTCCCAGCCTCTGCAGCTGACTGCTTCAAATGCTTGGTTCAAAATAATAGTAACTAGTATATATATTTTATGTATTGGTCTATTTTTCAACTTAGAGGGTGAGTAAAACAAACAAAAAAAAAAACTTGAATTTATTAGAACTTAATTTTTTTGCAATATTAAGGCGGGTCAATGAGTTGACCAATGGATATACTAACATGTCACTTTACTTACCTAACCAACTCTTTTCTGCACATTAGTGCGTAGAAGGGAGAAAACTCCTGTCTTGTTCCACTTTTGGGTTCTCTGTCGTTGAATATTACAGAATCCTATAATACTATAAAAACATTATAATATCAGCATTTACATCATTTAAGATTTTCCTTTTTCACAGTTCACATACATTTTTTTTCCTCCACTTTCTTGCGCTTTTAATACAAATTTTGAATATTATTTATCTTTTGCTTACAATAAGACATGTTATGGTTCTGATCAATGTAGTAATGTAAGTAGTTCTTGTTTAGAGGGCTGGAAAGTAGCAGATTACATCTACTCTTCTTTCTGTGATTGAGTAGCTCTTTTTTATTATTCAGTATTTTAATCTTAGCATGACTTCAGACCGTCCTACAGGGGGCTGCTGCCCTCTTGTCCCTGGGAGTTGCCCGGCCCTCCGAAACGCTTGTGTTATTAAAACTTTAGCTTCTTAAAGCAATAAAACAAACACTTAATCGATCAAAAGATGATATTTTAAATCTTACCTTTGAGCCATTAACACTTATGGCACTTTAATTGAAAGGAAGGCTCTTTTGTTTTTTGTTTTTCTGACTGAAGCTATTTTTATTTCAATTAAGCTGACATTTTCTAAAAGATAAAAACACAGCCTGATTTACTAAGATCCCAATTAAAGAGCATAAAATTGCTTGACCACACACATAGACAATTCATATTTGAGACTTGTAGTTGATTTACTGAGACTAATTCCAAAAGCATAACCGGTTCTAAGCAGTAATTCAATGAGACTTTAGTTTGTGCTCTGGATTTCAAATGTTATTTCAATGCAATAGAACTTCATAAATGGGGCTGTGCCGAAAATGAAAAAGACTGCACACCTTGAAGATTGCTCGAAATCTATTTATGCAAGAGGTGAGTGATGTTTTCTGACACGCAAGCTTTTGGGATGTTCAGAGCATTTCAGCAATGCGGACAATAATATCCTGGATAGAGGATCAAACTTCAGGAACAGCACTCTAGTGAGCGAGCCCAGAGCGCACCAGCTAGGGCTCGGAGAGAAGGAAAAGCAAAAAAGATATGGAGCGGAGAATCAGACTGAGCACAAAAAAATGTCAAGCTAAAAATAATGCTTCTGAAAAGAACAGGGGAAAAAAAAGAGTCAAAAATAACTTCAACTTGAATCATTTGGATCTGTCCTGAGCTTACCCAGAAGCAGAAACATTTCTGGATATCACCTATGCCTTAATGATTGTTGTCTTAATTTCATTTCAAAGTTTTTAAAGATGTGGCATCCTATTCCTCATTCCCATTTCAACGTATTTTCTTGTAATGAAGACAGCACATGTTTACTAGTTTATACCTGGTTTAAAACCTGCAAAACTAAGATGCAAAAAAATAAAAATAACCCTAAAGTTTTGTTTCACATTTGATGAATCACAATGTGTTTTTTAAACTGATCTATTTATGAGGTTTTGAATGTTTTGCCACACAGCATATTTATCAATAATCAACAAGCAAACCATTTTGCAGGTTTAACACTCGCAGTATATGTCATGAATCAAATGCAATGTGATTTTTTACTAAAAGGATGGTCACATTGGGAAAAGATAAAAAGATATGTAGAGAAAATAAGATTCAGAAGCAGGGACAGAGGCAATGATGAGGAAGTAGATGACAGTGACTGGGAGACAGAAGGTCCTCCTTCAGGTCTACAGAACCACCTGGTATGTTTTGTTCTCCTTCCTTCTGAATTCGAATGCAGCAGTTTACATTATCCTTAATAAATAAAATGTTTAGTTTGTGGCTCAAACATTACATGGAGCAGCAACAGAAGCTTTCTTAGTCAGTGAATGCACAAAGAATACTAAAACTTTGGCAAACATTTTGGAGTCAGAATAATAAATTAAATGTTTGAAAAAAAGAAAACTTTTATTAAGATATCCAATAAAGCAGTAGTGAATACAACTTTATTTTTAGCTGTCATATGATTCATCTCCGACTTCAGTATTGTTCCTGTAGTGTTTTTGTTAAAACTCATAAAAATTTTGTTTTTACGCTCATAGTTAAATTAAAAAAAACCTCTAAAATATATTGTTTATATGATCAGGTCAAATCTATTTTAAAAAAGTTCTTTCCACTGTACAATCTTCTGTCACCACCTAGATCACACTAGATCCACCACTAGTATGACCGTATGGGTGTACTTTTACTTGTACTTGAGATGTTGCAGATCAGTCCTTTAAAGAAACAAGCTCACATCACTTCACTCTTTCCTGGTTTCACTGATTGTTTGGAGAACGAAGGAACTTTTTGTTATTTATTTTTCTGGCTTTATCTGAGAAGAGTGAACGCTCTTCTGTAAAAGACCATATTTGTTCTATGCTGCCTTTTCCCTGCATAACACACATGAATAGACTTACCTGGAGACCTTTGATAAGTTTAAATTTGTTTGGAGAAATGATTCCACTTTTAAAGCTCCTGTTTATTAATCTGCTGACTATTGTGGTTCCAGTATCTAGTTAAAGCAGCACGGTTAGCTTAATAACATGTAACTGTTTTGGATTAGCCTCAATCAGTCTGATTCAAATGCTTTTGCCCAATTTTTATTTTAACAAGTTACATGGGGGGTTACGTTAGAAAGCAAACTTAGCTGCTGCTGTTCTTTCGAAATTTAGGGCTGCACAGTGGTGCAATGATTAGCGCTCTTTTCTCACAGCACGAAGGTGTTGGTTCAAATCTAGTCAGAAACTGTGGGGTTTGCATGTTGTTCTTGTGCGTGTATGAGATTTCCCCAGACTTCCCAAAACAAGCTTTGTAGGTTAATTGGTGAATCTCGATTACCCCTCGGTGTGCATGTGAGTGTGTGTTCAGCCCTGCAACAGACCGGCAACCTGTCCAGGGTGTAGCCCACCTTTGACCAACAGTAGTAGGGTTGGCTCCAGCAACCCCATGAGCCCAAATGGGATTTAGCGGGTTCTGAACATGGCTTTGTTGATTCATTATTTACTGGCCATTGTAAATAATACTTGTGGTTTATGGATCTCAAAATCTCCTCATTTAGTAATTGAAAAGTAGTCTTTGTTATGTACTTGATTATTTTACTCTCTTTTGTGATATTTTTTGTACTACAATATACGGTAAACTAACGTATTTATACTGATAAATCAGGGGAAAGTAGCCATGTGAGCAGAAAACGAGCTTGTATCAGCCAGTTTGTCCTCAATTAGGACATGTATCTGTTGTATTTAAATTGTCATCGCACCAATATTTGTATTCCTTTAATATCCTTAATTTCTGTTTCTTCTCAGCCAAAAACAACTTTTTTGTTAACTTGATTTTAGGAACCTTTGAGACATGCAGCTAAAAGTAAAACTCACAAAGGCCTTGATCTGCTGTTTGATGGTAAAAAAAAAAAAAAAAAAGGGCCAAATATGGAGTTATAATAGTGCTTCTGATTTGTGTACATCCTGTATGTTTAGAGAATTAAAAGGGCCCCCTTTAACAAACACATCCATTAGCCTCTGCAGCTATAAAGAGCTCTATCGTTGCAGAGTTTCTTTTTCTTTTTCAAGGTCAAAGCACTAAATGGAGCTGAAATTGTCTCTTGATGGAACACTGAGTGCTGTTTTTCAGCTAACTTGCCGACTCACACAAGGGCTTTCTATGTCCATTTTGAATCATGGAAGTCGTAGTAGATATACATTTGCATTTTATGTCTGACAGTGATAAACAAGATAACTTGATCTCCACATTTTAATGTGTTTTCTGCCTTCAAAGCGTATGCTTCTGCCATATTCTCACACACACACACACACACGATAAAGTTCTGTCTGAACACTTTTAGAGACTTTTCCGCTCAAAGGACATCTAACGTGTGTCATCAACACCCACGGGTCTGCATGCTTTCCCTCCAATTAAATGTAACCCCACCTAACCTTTCTAATTAGCAGGCAGTGTGTGAAAGAAGGTGTGCGGTGAAGGTTTAGTGTTGGACACATATAGCCAAAGATATAATCAAATTCCCAAAGCTTCCAAAAATGTTTTGGATTCTCATAGAAAATGGCTGAGTTGCAAATCCTTTGCGAGGCAATAATTATGCAAAAGAAAAAAATAGAATGAGACAAATCAGTATGGATCAGTCGCTTTGTTCAGTCTTAGTTGAAAGAACACGCACAACATAACATACCTTTGTGGAAAAAACATGGCTGCAAGCTACACAGTTCAGCATGAAGATAAATGTGTTTGCCCGAGGTTGTGTATTTGAAGTGAGAGTCTGCAGCCCTGGATCCATTTTTAATTGGACCTCAACAAATTTGGAAAAATAACATAAAACATGTCCCAAATATGAGGCTTGATATTAACTCTGCTTCTTCATTTTAGCGCCAGGTAGAGGTTCTAACTGATCACATCCCGGCTCCACAAAGCTCCAATAAGAAAAGAATTTTGTCACGTGTGAACAAAGAATACAAACAAAGAAAGTACAGAGGGTTTTTAACATGATAGGAAATATTATTGAGTGAAGGGGAATTGTGTGTCTCTGTCGCTGCAGTCATGAAAAGACAAAACAAACTCCTGCACATCCAACACTTGTGCCTAAAAAAGGAAAGGAGACAAGCACTTAAAAGGTGGATTTTAATTTGTGTTTTAAGGTGCACTCCTAATGTGTTTGTTTCTATTGTAATTAAAGCTTTCAACATGAAGTTTCTGTGCAGCTATGAATCTCTTTAGTGCCTTCAGAAATGTTTTTTTGGCAGTGGTACCTGCTTTTTTAGGACACATTGTTACTTTTAAGGAGGTTTTCGTTTGATCAGTTTGCTTCATTTGACAGGTAAGACTGCTCACCTGATGTCTGGTGTGGACCAAACAAGAAAACACAGGTCTTCTTAAAAATCGACGCTGATGAAAATCTTTTGCTGATATTTTTAACATCATCTTATGGCATTTTACTCATGATTAAGCTTAAAATTGCATTTCTGAATTTGTTTCTATGCAAATCGGGAATCAGGAGCAGATGAAAAAATGTTATTTGAAAAGGCTTGAAGCAATGACGTAGAAGCTCCCTGCTCTACTCCATTACAATGCATCCACTTGCAGACAAAGAGGTCATGTACGTCTGTTTTCCACATCCAAGCTTGTTTGTAACTTATACAAAAAAACAGACTGACATTTTGGCAGAGCACCGAGTACCTCTATAAATTGTTTGACATCAGTTAACCACAAACAAAATAAACCCTGTTCTTTGAGTTATTGAGTGTACTCTTGCACCTTGTAGTGTGGAAAATATGTCCTGAGATATTGATAATAAGACAAAAAAAGGAAAAATACATTTTTAAAAAAGCTAAAATCCTTCTGTTTGCCTGAACCACATCATTTTACATGATTAAGCTGGCTGGGAATCTTTGAGATAGAATAAAAAGGGAGTCAAGGCAGAAAAACATCACTACTTTTTCAAGTTATCTTTGGGTAAATTCCCAGAGCGTCGTGATTTATGTCAACTGGACAGCCTGTGGGGCCACTACCCTTCTGTGACATCCCAGTGGGACATTCAGACAGAGAAAACTTGTTCGAAGTAAACAGCAGGTCACAACATTTCACGAGGTTTGTGCTGTTAAAACGGCAAAAAGAGGTTCATCCAATTTAAATTTTTTTGAGTTTGTACCAGAAACAGGACTTTGAAAAGTGATTATGAAAGACAATGACACGTGACCCTCATATTGGACCAATTTAAAGTGCTATCTGTAAAGGATCCTTTCTTAAAACAAAAAGAATAAAGGGGCAAACAGGATGGATAAAAAAAGACTTGACAGCTGATGTTTTAATCCAAATGCTGACTAGTATAATATGCGAATTTACACTGGAGTGAGAGGGAAGTTTTTGCTTGTGAAACAAGCCACCTAGTGGTTACTCTATGAACTGACCTGGCTTCAGATGCTTTGGTTTTAAAGCCTGCCTCAAACAAGAAGTCAGTGCAGAGCAGGGCAGGCCAACTCTGGTCCTCAAAAGCCTCAACCCTGTCTGTTTTCCAGCTCTCCCTGCACTGCTTAATGCTGACAACCTCAAACTGGTGTGTTCTGTCAATCAGGATGTGGAATTACCTGAGTCAGCGAATCAGCAGCAAGCTGGTAATGGAGGACTGGAAAACAGGAGGGTTGAGGCTCTTGAGGATCAGGGTTGGCTAGTTCTGATGTAGAGCATAGTCAAAGAAACCACTGGGTGTATGCCTTAGTCACATGCACCCACACAGGAGGTTGACCTGTACAAGTGCTGAAAGTTTTGGGGTTTTGGAGGCTCTTGGAGAGTTGTAGAAAGGAGTGGCCACAGTCTTACAGTTCCCTTAATGCTCATAAGGCCACTTTGAGAGTCGTCATGAAATAAATGTATCCCTGCCAAGGGACGTCATGAAAATGGAACGTATGATTGCTGTGAGTGTGGTCAGTGAATTGGGAAGTATTTGTGAGGACAATGTAAGTTTTGGGTACTTATGACGTACAGTACATGTGATGCTGTCGTGTGGCGCCCTTATGCCACACTTTAGTCATTAGTAAAGTGCAGGTGATGTGTAAATACCTGTGCGACGCCCATAGGATGTACCAACTACTCTCGGATAGTCGGATTTCCTCAATTTTAACACCTCTTCCACAGAAAGTGGCTCAAGAGAATCTGTCAATCAAACGTTAAGTAGGTACCACATGCTTTTACTGAGGCATCTGATTGGTCAGTTCATAACTTGAGATAAAGAAAAAATATAATGAAAAAAAAATAGAAACAGCAATGACATCTAAATAAATGTATTAGAGCAAGAATGGTTATTCTGACGAGTAGAATGACTGAAAAATAACTGTCGATTTTTCAATAGAAGTGTATCAAATGTTAGCTTGTTGGAGCCACTGGGTGTTTCCTGTCGGTAATGCGAGGGGTGAGAGGTCACTCAGTCCAGTTCTACGATACAGTCAGTGATGGGTAAAATGGTTGGTTTTGGCGCAATCGTGGGCTAACAAGGTTAACATGACTGATGTCATAACTGATGTTGATCTTTTTTTTGTTTTTTATATGTTAGGCTACTAACAAGGTTGGGAGTTAGTGTAGTCACAGAAACATTTGTTTCTCAGTCTTTTTTTACAAGGTTGAGAGTTGCAGGTATTATGAATACGCTAACACGGCTAACACGTCTAATATGACTAATGTGTAACATGTTACAAACAAGTTCTGACTGACAGACTTATTTCTGACTCTTTTATTCAGCTTAATGCGCGTTATAATTTGGTGCACCCCTTCATATGACAAAAGTTCAACAATAGACCCTTCATAGATGTGCTTTACAATCTGCTGTGCCCAATAGTGTGGAAAATATGTTACTGTTGTTTTTTTTTATTGATATGCTTAAAAATGTTTTTATATTTCTTCAGTTACACTGAAGGCTCTGAGCTCAATAACATGTTACTCCATTACCAACAGGTTCCTTGTGTGTCTGCTTTGAGATCCCTCTTGTACGCATCACGACTCCACCAGAGATCAACAATAAAAGGCTTTATGAAGTTCTAAATCGTTCTCAATCCAGACAGATTTACTTGAACTTGAAATGGTTTAAAGTTCAGCTGTTTCAAATGCAAACCTCAATATATCCTAACATAGAAATAATGAAGATCAAATCCAGAGGAAATTACAGTTTGTATAAGTGAGCTGAGAAAAAAATATTTCACTTTTGAACCCTTCGAGAAGATGATCAGAAATCTCTAAGACGTATTTATGACATCATAGAGCAGTTCAGTAGATTGGTGATGAAGCACTATTTCTGAATTAGTCCAGCTTCCCTTTTCTTCATATTCTGGTGCTTGTTCCCACAACTTTAATGTGATTTTCTGGTCCTACTTCAGCAGGGATGAAAGCACATTATACAAAAGTATATCTTCTGCAGGATGTTGCTGCTGAAGCTGCTGTTCACAGCCAATCAGCAAGTATAGCTGGATGATTACTCAAATCCACAGAAGTGTGGAATTGGACAAATTGGAGTGTCTTTTCACTCGACTCAGTGCTTCTTACAGTGTCGTGCTAAAATTGAACTGCCTGAAAGCTAATTGTGTAACAACTTAGAGTGGCTGCACCCAAGAGTTATGCAGAGAATTGAATGCTACAATTGACAAAGATACATAATGGCAATCAATTCTACAGCAAAAAAGTAACACGGAGCTTCTTTCAAATTAAAATCAAAGCAAGCTCTTGAGGGTGTCAGAAGACACTCACTATAGACCTTTTCAAAGCACGTTCTCCAATAAAAAAGTGCATTAATACATTTAAATCCCTCATCAATATCCAGTACTTGTAAAATACGATCTAACAATCAAGACCGCATTGTCACAATTCCCCATGAGAACCAGCAGCTACAACGAAAAGTGTGAAGAGTTCATTTAGGATTTGTATGCTGTTTACAACATCCTCTTAAATGCCAGTAAAAATATTTCATTGCATCTGTTTTAGTGTTAAAACCATAAAATTCAGATTTACAAAAGTAAAAAAAATCATAGCCATTGGGTGCAAGTACAAAAAAAAAAAAAAACATACATGCAAATTATATCCTGAGGGGCATTTTATTCTAAGATAGAAATCTGATGAGGACCACAGAAATGAGCCTTTATGACTAAAAGAAGAAATACCTCGCTTTTTTATTTTTTTTTGCTTCTATGATTTTCACAAACAAATCAGCATTCCTAGTAAAACCGCAGTTCAGTTTTTATGATAAAGAAATTCATCATTTTTATAATTTGTATTAATTTTTTTTTTTTTTACTTTTGTCTCAATTTATTTTAATTCTGACATGTTAAAACATATGAAATGGCATTTCGTTTTACTTCGTGACAGTAATGGCTGTCCAGAGATAACATTTTATTATTAACAGAGCAATTATTTACGCAAAAATATTTAAAAGGTGCTTGTATTACAACCCCTTTTTTGTGTCGATACCTTTGATGTGTAATGATGCTTGATTTTCTCAATTTGGCTGATGAAAAAAAGCTAGTTCAAATAGGAAGTTTGCACATGATTTGGAGTGCAAAAGTCCTCCAGATTATTATAGACCTAATTTTTTCTTATTTACAGGCATTTTCTTCAAAATGACTGTTTCAAATCCATGTTTTTCAGCATAAACGCCCCCATACAACAAGCTGCTAAAAGGGATTCATATTAATTCACCGACATTTCTTTAGAGAAATATTATATTTGCCATCTTTTCTTGGCCAATATATTATTAAAGCGTGTCTCTCCGTAGACTACTCCAGCCACAAGGTTTCTATGGTTACCAGCGTTGTACCAATACCTTTTATGAGTTCCGTGGACATCACCTCCTAATTACTTTTAGAGAACAAATCCTCATTTCCAATATATCCAGCTTTATTTCTAATCATTATCCAGGATGAAAAAGGTGCGAATTGTCAAAGGTGGGCTGTCGGTTTGACAAAATGCAGTGTGCCCTGTAGCTCCGCTCAAAACTGAGATCAGGAGTGACGCAACCAGATAGAAACTTCTGCCGATAATAAGAGTTGAGATTTAAAATGCCCTTCAGATGGTCAATAAAGGCTCATAGAGGAGATGCTGCAGACAGGGTGTGGGTCCTGTGCGGCAACCTTATGGGCAGAAGTGGGGGAGGCAGTCTGCTCCGCTTCAGTTTATAGAGCTTCTTCAGTCCTATAAAACTCAGCTCCATCGGGAGAGCAACATTTGAAGCTCTCAATAGTGCCCCTGTTGTATATTCAAACAGCTTTTCACACTCAGACATAATTGCTTTTGACACTTGAGCGAGTAATTGGGGTGCCATATCAAAAGGCTTGCATATGTTAAAAACAATAACAACATAGATACTTTTCTTTTATGCTCGTCTTTATAAATCCTGTGTCAATAGCAGTTTAAAAATGACTCTAGCCATATATTTTAGGGCTTCTCTTGTAATGATAGTATAAAAAAGAAAATGCACACGTTTATAAAAATAATAATAAAAAAAATAAATCCTGTTGATAACCAGTAGAAAGTTGAAGGCCTTTAATTTGAAGCACAATAATAAAATCTACTGCTTTGAGTAGAGGTGTAAGGATTAATCGACTTAATTGAGGAATCAATCCAACTAGATCGATCTGTCTGAGTCAAGTTGTTAATCGGATAAAATTATACCCAGTGCTTTTGTGCGATTCATTTTTTGAGCGATTAATTAATCATGACCTGTAATTAATCTATTTGTAATCTAACTGAATAATTGCTCTGAAAAGCCTAATTTTTGCATTGAAATTTGTGACATTTTACTGCAATAAAGATCAAAATGCAAATTGAAAAGTAGTTTCATGAAGTTTTCTTATTATGACACACTTCCAACCTTTACGTTTACACTTTTACATCACCAAGGTGTATGATTTTCAATCTCGAACAATTACAAAAAAAAAAATACATCAAGTCGACTTCTCCTTTTTAACACATCAAAAACAGTAGGAACACTACTGAGCAATCCAAAGATTATTGACCGCTAACTTCCTTTTAATACCTTAAGTTGACGTAACTCATTCCACAGTTTTCTGTTTCATGTGATCAGCCCTCTGCGTACCCCATTGATTCATGATGACTAACACCAAAAACAAAAAGTCGCACATTGATGACGTCACAAGAGAGGGATGTAATACATGTTTCCAGCTGAGTTTAAATCAAACTCTCATGCAGGTAAACAGTTGGACCTTTGTTTTATGTTTAAGAACACAACAATAGTTAAAAAATAGATTAAAACAATAAAAAAACACTTGTTTGTCTGCCAATAATTAATTGCAATTAACACAATCATTTTGACACCCTTATCTATACCATTATAAAATCGTCTCAAATTGAAATTATCATTTATATCGGGATTGGAAAAAACTATTTTTAATTGAGTTACCGTGTGATTATTTTACCATAATGCCAAAAACCAACAAGGTAAAATGTGATACAGCACAAAAATGATCAATCATCATTACAGTCCAATGTGTGGAAACACTTTGAATTTTGTAAAGGCATGTGGTCATGCAGTGTGGTAGAATGTTCTTATGATGTTTTGATGTGGAAAAACACTGACTAAAATTGTAAATGGATGCACCAACACATAACTTCTGCCTAAATCTGCTGACCGCGCTCAACTTGTAATAACTATTTAGTAAGGCCTCCGAATGTGAAGGTTATTGCCGGTGTGTCCCGGCAGAAGGAGTCTGACTGTGCTCAGAAATTGCCTCATGCACCTGTAGTCTGAATTGCTGCAATACAAGTGTCATGACTTCTGAATGCATCTGAAGTCATCTCCTCCAGCACATTTGCCCGGAGAAATTGGTGTAACCGTTGTTGCTTATGGTTCTTCCTCTACTTTTTTAGTTGCAATGTAAAAAAAAAAAAGAAATAGCATTTACTTGTTTGTTTCTTGTTTTGTTTTGTTTGCTGCGAAATGTATGATCAAGAATCAAAGAGCACTGATATGTTCTGTTAAAATGTGTATAATTTGTACTTCCAGTTTCCTATTTTTGCTAAACATTTTCAATAATATATATATATATATATATATATATATATATAACTATATACTTATATAATTATCTTTTTAAAGCAAAACCACAATTAATTATTGCTACTTAAAGCTTTGAAAAAAAGAGGAGAAAAGCTTCTCTAAATTTACTTGTGTTATGCTTGTGTTTACCCGCTGCATTGTCACTTTTCAAGGCTGATGTTGATAAAGATGAGGCGCCATCTTTGCCTTCTGCAATAATTAGTTTGAGCACTTTCAAAGCTGACGACGCAGAGATGTGACAAACACACTTTAATCATTGTGCATCTCAGCTCACTCTGGAAAACTTTGTTTCTATAGAATCGATTTACCACTGCATACATGTAGATCATCTCCCATGCATGACATTAGAACAGTAAGTAAGCGTATTTCAAAGCCTGTCAGGACAGATTTAACTGTGTGTCATGCATTTCAAATGAGAGTCATTGTCACGTCAGATGAAGTACTTTGCAGTAATGAGCAACAATCAAGAAGTGGTGGCATCAGTCACTACTATAAAGGATCATTTACTTAAATGTGTTTTTTTTTCTTTTTTATTCTTCTAAGTCTTTTTTAAAAGTTGCTTAAGACTTTATAACAATGAGCAAGCATTACTTTAACTTTACTTTAACTCGTAAAACAACTTCGGAATCTGAAGCCACGTTTACACACCATCCTCGGCAATGCTGGTTCAACGGACCACTTCCAATTAAAAGTCTATCTAAATGTGCATTTTGGACTTTCACGTTCAAAACTCTTGGAGTCACGTTGCTACTCATGTTTCTAGTTAATGTGGCATAACTGGTTAATATCAGCTCTGTCATTGTATAAATTTGAAAATAAGCGATGCATTCAATACACAAATGACCTTAACTGTGTTTGTGGTTGTTGTGTATGTGAAAGGTTAGGACAAAAGTAATGGGATACATTTGTAATTATTATTTTGATATGAGCCTCTTAGGAATTAAAAATATATTTTGATAGGTTCAACCTGCTACCTGGATTTTTAAGAAGCTCAGTCCATCTGCATGCACAAGTGGATACTTATAACTGGCATATAATTATGATCCAAGGATAAAGCAACCTTGCCTGGGAGTGTGCACGCTCAAATGATGGGAGACTTGTGAAAGTCAAACAGCTACTTACGAGTTGAAGATGCATGCCAGCTGACATGAAAAATCTGGTTTGTTGGCCTGAGGGCAGCGGAGAATGTTGATGGGGAAAGCTGGAGGCTTGTGATTACTCCCTGAAGCATGCAGTGCTCTGCGTGACGAGATACCTCTGCAGGAATCGGACATCAACAGTGACCTCTATTCAATGGTTGTACATTAGGATGGCTCATATGAAGCTGGGAGACAGAGATGTGCAAAGAAAGTGGGAGGGGTGTGTGGGGGTATCATAAAGTGGGGATCAGTCGGTAAAGCGGCTGGCTTCCCACTGCGTCTGTTTTTGTGCATCCAGTTAGCTTTGCTCCTTTGAGGAAAAAAGAATGAAAAAAAGATTTCACCTTAAAGAAAGGCTCCTTTTTTGTTCAACACCTGCTTAATTTTGTTCAACAGTTGCTTTAGCTCAGATTTAAAAATGTCCAGACAAGTTTGTGTTAAAGTTGCACGGTGAATTCAATTTGAAAGCTACTCCTGTAGAAAATGTGTTTTTGACATGAGCTTGTGTATTTTTTTCATATGATAGAGAACAAGAAAATGAAACTCAAAATTGGTTTTCTGAAAAACTTTATTCTGGATAGCGCAGATATTGTTCAGTTGGGTTTGGGCTGTAAGTTAGTGGAAGAGCAAGTAAACAGAGAACTCTCAGCAACAGTAAGGGTACTTGAACTCACATCTAACGTGCATGAAACAGGCATTTACTGTGGGGTTTTGGGCCCACTGACCACAAACTCGTGTAGCAACCAAAACCACCCGACAACCAGTGCAAGGGAGACGAGGACTTATAACCAGAGGGAGATGATCAGGTAAGTGTCAACAGGTGTGCACATTAGGGAGGGAAGTGATAAGAGACCTGAAAAGAGCAGTAAGGTGAAAACACAGGAAGTACAAACCAACAACAAAATAAAACAGGAAGTGAACACCAAAGCAAAACAACCAATGACCCTGGCCCAAAACCCCACATTTACACACGCATTTGCATCAACTTTTCATTGAAAGTGGTCACTTGAATGCGCATTGCGGAAGGTGATATAAAAGTACCTTCAGCCACCCTGCAGCATCTATGTCCTAGAAAACAACACTTTTTTATTATTATTTTGGCTAAAAATAGCATAACTATGATTAAAAAACACTGGAAACACTTAAAATGGATCAAAAGACAATTGAAGTGGGTCTTTAATGAAAGGCATCTGCTTGTACTCAAAACCAAGATTCTTTGCATTGCTTTATTCTATCTTCTCATTGGAAAAGCCAAATAACATAACACTGATGCTATTTAAAGCTGCCTCAGATTTCTTGAGTAAAAAAAAAAATGTGCATGTATATTTTAAACATCCACAGCTGTATTTGGGAGAGTATTAATAATTTGAGGAATAATTGCCATTAGGACTTGACGCCTGGATGACTTTTTTGCACTCACAAAAGGGATGAATTAAGCCAGGAGGTTCAAGGATGCAGGTAGAAAATCAGCTCTCAGGAGAAACATCCAGATGTCTACTGGAAGGGAAGTCAATTTCCTTTGAATCTTTCCAGCTACTTAATGATTACAGTGAACTTTAACCCTTTTATATATGAATGCTCCTGCAAAAGTTTGAAGTGCATTTCCGTTAATGCGTCTTCACAATTACAGGTTTTTCTTGTGCAAAATACCTAATTTATCTTGTTTTATGTTCTCAGGCAAAACAAGCACCAAGTCCGGCAGCAGTTTGGAAAAAAAGGACGGCAGCAGAAAAACACGGGTTCAGTTTTAATTGGCTCCACTTGTGATGTTTAAACTCGTTGGACATACTGCTGCATCTGCCTTTGTAAACAATGCTAAAAAATATGCTCAAAAATAAACAATCGCTCCAATAAATATCTCCAATATTGGGCTAAACGCAGTCTCATTATATAACAGTGTAATTACACAGCAATTATGGGAGCTTTTATGTCTGAATGAGGCATTAAAAAACGGAGACCACATTTGAGTTGATTATAATTACACATAGGTGAATCAGTGAGTACTTGTTTTGAAGTCGTTTTTGCCTTCTTGTTTGAAAGTTTAAGTTAGAACAAATCCATCCATCCATTTTCTAACCCCGTTTTATCCTTTACAGGGTGAAGGGGCAGCCGGAGGCTTACCCAACTATTGTTGGGAAAAGGCAGGGCACATTCTGGACAGGTCACCAGTCTATCGCACAAACAACTATGCACACTCACATTCACACCTAGGGACAATTTAGAGTAACCAATTCACCTATGAAGCAGACATTTTTGGACTGTGGGAGCAAGCCGGAGTCCCCGGAGAAAACCCACGCATGCACGGGCAGAACATGCAAACTCCACACAGAAAGGTCCCTAATGACACTTGAACTGGGGCCTTCTTGCTGTGAGGCAAGAGCAGTAAGCAGTTAAAAAAAAGCCCAAAAAAAGTTAATGGGGAACACTTTGCTCATGCCGTGTTTTCACACTGTCTGTATCACAGCTGCACCAGAAATAACAGCTTTAACAGGTTTATACCTGCAACTGCAACACACGTTTTTCAGGTGAGTACTTTGTGCTACTTACTTGTGGATTCAAGCATTAACAGTTTGTTCTGAAGTTTCAGTTGTTTTTTTTTTTTTTTTTTTTTTTTTTTTTTTTTTTTTTTTTTTTTTTTAATAATTTCAAACACTGCTCCAGACAGAACAGTCAAGAGACTGCCAGAAAAAGAAAATTACCATCAGAGCCTTAGATCTTAATGAACTCCACATTAGTCGATTCTTTCTTCCCCTTTTTTTTCAGAATGAGACATTTTCCAGCCTCAGGGCGGGTCCTTTTGTCACAGAAACTGATGGGCCTCAGCAGGAAACCTGACCAGCCAAGCAGGGGCAGGGCAAGACACGCCGTTCTGTTCATGATTGAGTTGACTTTTTGACTTCATAACAGTGGTTATGTTTCAAGCTCTCAATCAAATATCTGCAACCCGTATATTGTGTCAAAATGGAGCATCTCCATTACAATGGTGGATGTGCATAAATTTAAATGAGGGTGCAAAGGGGTCGAAAATGCGATAAATGCAGTCCACATCGATAATGGAACAATTTACCTGGATAGAATAAATTAAACATTAAAAAAACCCTGATACATTAAATTTTCACCATAACTGTCAGGATTCAAGTTTCCGTCTCTTGCTCCGACCACCAGAGGGAGCCATCTCCTGAATATTGACATTCCCCTGAGCCTCATCCTCACTACACCTCCTATCATACTCTGCTCTTGGTCTCCGGTTTTCACCAGCTGTTCCACATCATGCTATTATCAGCAGTACAGAGCACGGTGTGAGGTCTTCTTTTGCATTGCAGTCAGTCTACGTTTACCAATGATTTTTTTACAGTTTACCGTCTATTTTTTACCAGATTATCTCTCCTTGTGTCCTGATTTCTGCCTGTTTTGACCACGTCTTGCCTTGCCATTGTCTGGTCCTGTTTCCCGTTAAAAACCATTGCAGATGGATCCAAACGTCGCTACCTCTTCGTCACAAACTCTTTGAAAACTTCCTTAAAAAAGGTTAATTTTTTGTCTTTTTTTAAAAATCTTATTCGTCCTTGTTTCAATATTGAAATTAAAGAGGGACATTTTTCTTAAAGGTTAGTGTAGTTTGTAAAGCTAAAAAAACTGCATTGAGGGGTAGACCTGGACTGGGCTCACCTTACTGTTGGTGGGGAGTGAGGCCACAAAGCCCAAGACGTGTTGCTTTCAGACTGGTGTAACAACACTAAAATTTCAATGCAGGATCTCTAGTCGTGTCTGTACTTTGACTTTACATCGATGCCCCTGAAGCTCAAATCACATTTGGTCTTAAACCAGATTTGGAGTTTTTTTTTGTTGTTTTCATTTTTTTCATGGAATGGCTTGGTGCACTAGAGCAACATTGGACCTGTTTTTGTTGCTTCACTGAAAAACTTGGTCGCATGTGCAGCTGGAAATAAATTCAGATATCAAGGGAACAATCGTGTTTTGTTTTTAGGTGTATGCTTTCTTTGCTCTTTTTTAAAAAATTATAATTTTCTTTATAAACCTTTGCTAGCTCCTGCAATTGACTTTTAAATCTCACATCAGTGATACAGTATATTTCTACAACACATTTTATGATTATATATGACTTAATAAAAAACATCATAAGATCAAGAAAAGATAGGGATGGGGGATTTTAAAAAACAGCGCTTCGTTACAGCATAAATCTGTCCACACAGGGCTGCTGCAATAAAACCAGACATGTTTGTGCAAAAATATTCCACAAAAACACATTATTTACATCATCCGATACATTTTCCTTAAGTTTTTTTCAGGCAGTACTCTATGCGCAGAAGCTAATAAAAATCTGTATTTTTAAAAATTGAGCTTACTAAATTTAAAAAAGTAGAGGAAAAAGCCACAAAAATGAGGGATGGTGAAGTCGCTCATCTGTGCTGCCTAGTTTGGCATTTTATACTTAAATAAAGAAATCCAAAACCATATGAGTCTTGTTTGCAGTCACACATGTGCTTTTGGATTAGTAGTGTCAGCCCTGGATAATAACATCATGGCCCACATTAGTGAAGCACATTAGCGAGACAAATGATTCCCATTTTTACGATTTCAAGTCCACCCCGAAGTCTTGAATGACACTAAGTTGAAGAAATGCTTTGAAGAAAGCAGTTATGGTGCTGCTGAAAAATAAAAGCAGTTGGAGATTTTCTTTTAAAAAACCACAAACATGCAACGATATCCTCATTAGACAGAAGATGCTTATAGAGTGGAGACCTTGTCGTGCATATTTTGCCTGAATTCAAACATATTTCTACTTAATAAATTATTTTTTTTTTCTGTTTACAATTTAGATTTATGTCAAAAGTACACGGAAATGTGCCACTATGGAAAAGAAACAAAAAGCACAAATAGACATAAAGAATAGTTTAATATTTGTTAATTTGTAACAGTTGATTTTCTTAGTCCTATAAAGACCCACTTCAATGAAAATTGTGTTTTTGGTGTATTTAACAGGATTTTGTGGCATTTTTATGAGGATGGAGGAGATATATGAAGAAAATTAAGCATAAAATTTCATTTCTGAGCATTTCTTTTTTTAAAATCATTGTGAATTAGGACAAAAAAAAGTTGCAAAAGTTTGTAGCTATGACAAAGCTGCTACAGTGGGAAGGCCGCAAGCTCCCTGCTCAGATCCAGTCAGATGCATCTACTTGCAGACAAATAGATCTACATTTTTCTCTTACAAGCTGGCATCTGGCTCAAAACAGTAGGGCTGGAAAGCTTCAATATTCCTCGTCATTTTTGTTGCACCCCAATGTGAGGAGGTGTAAGCTAGTGGAAGTGTGTAAACAGAGGGATGATGGGAAATATGTCCAGGCTAACTGTGAGCCAACAGTCCTTCCCACAACTCAGAGGAGAATTTCTGATGGACTTCTGCTGTTCTGCAGAAACTTTGTTCTAGAAAATGACATATTTTTCAACTACTAATTCTTCAACATGAGGATGAAGGATGGCAACCGGATTAACTGAATTCTAGCAGATGCTCTAGTCGAGCAAATCAGCTTTGTATTGATATGCAACATTATTTGGTAGTAAAGCGCTTACACAGTTAACGTAAATCACCTGATTCTGTCACAGAGAAAACACTTTATGAATGTCAAATGCTGCATGAGAAAGAGGATTTGCATGAACTGCTCCCTGAGAGGAAACGCATAGTTGTTTAAAAAAGTGAAGCGAGCATAATGAGTGACATTAAGTGAAACTACTATACAACAAAGTTTTAATCATTACTTCTGCAGAAGTTACCATCCCTGGTCTCTACTGTGGCCACATTTTAATTGATGGGCTGCCTATAAGATTGTGTTGCAACAAAGTGAAGTGCATTGATTTGAAGTGTGCATGAAACTTCCAAACATGAACCTGTGAAGGGTCCTTCATTTGTTTTTGTCATTTACTTCTCACTTTTTGTTGTCCTTGCCATAAAGGTAAAGGTGACTTAAGTACCTCAGGGTTCTCCCAAACTCTCCATGCACAGAGCTCAAGGCTACTCAGTTTACCCTTAAAGTGATGACACTCCAACTACTTACATTTGAGGGGGTTTTGGTTATGTATGTTTTGTTCTGTTTTATTTCAACAAATCAAGTGCTAACGAGTTTTTTTCCTCATTTTTAATATTTCCATAACGTACAAAACTTAACAGTTATGCAAATTTAATGAAATGCACGAAATACAAAATACACACATGTACTTGGCTTTAATCAATTAAACCTGAGGAAGCATTGTACAATAACTATACAATGTAATAACAATGTACAATAACATAAAGTAATAAGCTTATTGTTTGAACAGTAGATTATGATTAAATATGCTAGTTCTTAAAGATGTCACAGTGCTAAACAGTTTTTTTAAAGCTTTGGATCGTAGTGTGAATATGAATAAGGGAAGGACTATTGTCTAAAAAGTGTTCTTGCTTAATCTACAATTATTTCAGCTGAAAAAAAGGAAGAAAAATTACATTTTTGAAGAATTTTAACTCGTACTATAACTTCTCAGTTGAGGTACGACATTATAAATACTCAAATATGAATATGTGTGTTTTCCCTCTGCTTTCAATCAAAGTTATGGAAATACTTCCAGCAAATGTTCTCATAAATTGTCCTAGGAACAGTGCAGAGAGCTGCCAAGAACAGCCATCGTCACTGAGGCAATTTTGGAAAAAAAAATTCATCAATTTTAAAGTTGACTCCACGCAATATTTATGCTTGGAAGCTGTGAGTTTTAGGTTGAAAGCTAAAAGTGGGACAAAATTTCATAGTTAATTCTCATAAAGCAGAATTGTGTATAACCCTGAGTAGAAGTGGGAACACTTCTTTCTGTTCAAGTTGAGGCAGATCCCTGCGCCTCATCATCTGTAAAAGCTACAATGACTTTTTTTTCTTCATATTTCTCTTTTATGATGATACAACTTAATTTGTTTTGTTCAGGATTGAAATTTGTTCAATAAATTGGCAAACTGGGTACTATAAGGTGAAGCAAACCCACTCAAATCACAGTTTGTTGAACGGCCACGTCATATTGGCTTAAGAAATGATTCACTCGTCAGTCTTTTTTACAACAAAATTAACATTTTTGCTTAATGTATAATATTCTTATTTTGTTCTGTGAAAAAAAACGTCTGATGTCTTTAATCTGATGGGTTTTTAAAAATCTGGATTAATGGTGTTAAAAGTATAAAAAAAAAGTATATTTTATGTATGGTTTTGATCATCAGCACAATGAAATTAATTCAGTGTGAATCTTTAGGCCAGACCCTTTATGCTACTGCCTAACTATGCAGCCTCAAGGGGGCTCAAGTATGGGTCTCCCTGTACCAGTGCCCAACCTGGTTCATTCAAGGGGCATTCATCGTAAAACTTTCTGCCAAATCACCTCTGTGAAGCAGTGAAAGGTGACCCCTGATGGGATATGCCGAAAGGTGAACAACAAGCTTTTATCAGCAGCGGAACATGGCTGGAGTGGCGCCGAATTTTGACAACGCTCGTCACCGCGCACAGAATGGGGGAAAAAAATCAAACACACGGGGGTTGGCGTAGCGATGTACCGCTGAAGCCGGCGTAGCTTTAGCATTGGATTAGTGGCAGCGAGCCATAGCTTATATAACACTATATAACGCCATATCAGAGTTCATCGCTGCCATGGATCTCAGCTTCAATGCCGGACACCATTCCAGCAACGCCATGTCCGCCCGTAAGACGCTAATGACCGCTCCACCGACGTTTGTGCAATGTTTAATTGCTGCCAGTGCAGCGCTGGCAAAGCAGCAGTGGTCCAGCATTCAAGATTTCTGCGTTGGTCTAGCGGACCCAAGCGTCCACGGACTTGCGTCTAGCGGAGCCAAACTTTGACTGGGCATCGGTGGAGCAGGGGTGAACTTTGCCAGAGCGGAGAATGGACCTCTCCTCACCGCTCACAATATTTTGTGCAGCTCAAAACTTTCAGAGAGGTGGGAGGGACCCTCGAGGAACATCAGCTGTGGCCGGGCGTTTGCGGCGTTGCTTTAACGGAAGCCAACTTTTGTTAAATGGTGATGAACGGTCACGAGAGGTGAGGGATTTTTTTCACTGCTCCAGGAACGCTCCAGCAAAGTTCAGGCGGTGTGACCGGCCCTAACATAGAGTCTGGTCAATAAAAACCATGAACAAGGAAAGCTGTGAAACACATGGCAAGTAATGGAAACACGGTAGGACTGGCAAGCTTTATGTGCTCAGTAGAAACCACTTGTTATCTGATAGTTAGGTGGTAGCTCGGAAGACCTTCTGCGTCGTGACAGTATCACAGGTAGTAACATCATTTATTTTATACATTTCACTTTGGCCACAGTTAAACATTCTGCTAAAGTGTTGTCGCCACAGTTCTAGGATGTTGTCGGTGCCAGAAACGCCACCTATCACACATGGAATAGTTGATGTATGTCATTACTGCTGATAGAGCGCATAACATATGTGTATTTAGCATTTGTATGCCTTTTGTGCTCAAAATGGACACTTTTTCTGGATTTTATTTTATCCAGTGTTTTGCAAGGGCCGAGCAGCGCTTTATTATATTCTCATACAACATGAGTGAGAACATGAGTGGAGCTTTTATAAATGACATCGCCACATGATATTGCTTCTCTAGGCAAATAAATGTCACTTAATAATCTGTCTGAACCCATGGAGTAAAAAGCTACTTCATCTTTTGAAAGAGCATTCCAATCCAAGCATGAGGAACATTCATGATCATAAGGTTGCCTTAAGAGCCAGGAAATGTATTTGCATCCCAAAAGGAATGTGATCAGCAAATGCAAGCTCATAGAAGATTTTCATATTAGTTAAAGAGACACGAGCATCAGCTGATGTGTCACAGTAGTCTAACCATGAGGTAGTTTGCCATGCTTCACTGATGTAAATAAAATTGTCTTCAGGCAACAGAATTTCAGTTGAAAGTGTCGGACTGTTGTCTACACAGAATGTTGAATTGCTGTCGGAGATGTCAGAGTTTAAATCACCAATTATAAACACATTTAAAAATGTGTGATACTGAATGAACAATTAATGAAAGCCAGCCTGGTGATCATTATGGTGTCATTCCCATGGGGAATACATGGGAATGTATGTGGTATACATGTTGAGGAAAACACATTCCTTGCCGTTTAGTTTAAGATGTATTGCTATACACCAATCTACTTCCAGTCTTATCACATTTATGTAAAAATCAAGTCTTCTATCCCAGAGAATGGCTACACCTCCGGGTATCCAACCTCTTTTTATACCATCCCCAATATCTATGGTGGACTCCCCAGCCCCATGGAAATGAACATGTACAGAATTTAAGCCAACCAGGTTCTGTTTAGTTAAAAATGTCTTGTGTAGGCACAGCACATCACATTCTTCCAACAGTTTATCTACAACAACTTGGTGAGTTTGATCCTCTGCACTCTGACCCGCCACGACAGCTGTAGGAAAAAACTCTTTAGTCCATCAGTTCAACTCAGAGCCACGGTTCGTTGAAGCCTCATCTATCAGCCTGCTTGGAACAGCAAAGTTTAGTCCAGTGACACCAACTTTCCACTGCTCACAAAAACGCCACACAAAAGCACAGGCCGGCCAAATTTCTGGTTTGCACATGTCAGCCACGTTGTAGCAGAGTGGAGGATGCCGTGGGGAATCCTCTGACATAAGCACCTGCTGCAACAACGGAAGCTCCAGTGGCCGGCAGGCCCTTCGGCGTTGAGCCACCCCCCCTTGAACTTCCAGAATGGATCTGCAAACTTGCTATCCACTGTTCTGAACCTCTTGTGTGACTTGCTCCAGGCTACAGACCCGGCGATCCACATCCATGGTGACTGCACGAAGGTCCGCGCACACATCCACCTGGAGCTGTATTGCACACTTCATAGCACTGACGTTATCATGAAGCCTCTTCATTCTCCGTAGCAAAGCGCAGACATCCAAACTTGTAAATGTAACCAGTGGCAAGTCCTCCATGTAAGGGAGACTTTCATCAGCACTCCTCAACCCTGTTCTCTGACAGGATTGATGCTTTGGCATGGCTTTACCCTTAAAGACCCATTTCATAGAACATGATGTTTTGACATGTTCTTGTGGCTTCTTACTGATGATGGAGGACATAGATGAAGAAAAATAAGCTTAAAAAATCCTTTTGGAGTATTTCTTTATTCAGATCGTGGTAAATCAGAAGCAGGATAAAAATGCAGTTCAAAAAAGGTTGTATTTGTGATGTGGCCGGCCATAAGCTCACTTCTTTGCTCCATTTTGTCTCATACACTTGTAGACGACTAGATCCATGTAAGTCTTTCTTTTCCTAATCTGAGCTGGCGTCTGGCTAAATACTGAATGGCTGGAAATGCTCCAATAATGCTAACCATTTTTGTTGCACCGTTTATATTAGGTTGTGGGGTGAGAGGGACTGTAAGCTAGTAAGAGAGGGTGTAAACTGAGAGCTCTCAGCAACAAGGAGGGGAAGTTGTCCTAACCACGACTCAGATGTGAATTTCTAATGAACTACTGCAACTCTCCATAAATAATATCTTGGAACACAACACAGGTTTTTCCACATAAAATAAAAAAGGCATGATGACAATTAATAAGACCACTGGGAACAGTTTTAAAATAGTTCAAAAGATGATTGGAGTGGAACTTTAACCACTCTCAGTGTCTAGGTTTTGGGGTCTATTAATCAACGATCTAAGTTCATCCCAAGCCTGCAAGACATCATGGGCCCAGAGTCTAACCGCCAAAGATTTATAGATTTATTTTTGTTTTGCATTTCTTTTTGATTACCAATTAAATCTTTATTTCCATTCCTAAGATCTCTTCTGAATGCTGATAATGCTTCCCTCATGTCAGTCCACCACCTGGTTCTACATTCCACTTTTAGTTCACATCTTTGACTAATTTGAGGGACCTGCAGCTTCACGCCTTTGGTGATTGCACATTTCCTGATGAGTAGTTCTGAAGTTACAGAATGACAGAAATGTCACTTTCAAAGAAATTTTTAAAGGGACTTTCGGAGATTAATTAACGACATTATGTATCAAAACACCATAAGCAGAAATCAAATTCATATGTTTGTTTGTTTGATGTTAGAATATGTCAAAGTGAAATAATGATCCTCTTTGGTATGTTTGTTTTCTTTTCTTCTGTTTTGTCCAAGCACAACAGTTGTTGTGTCTTTGTCTAAGATTTGCACGGGACACCAGTCTGAATCTAGTTCAGGGGTGTCAAACATACAGCCCCTAGATGGTTTAATCTGGCCTATTTGTAAAGAGAAAAAAATATAGGAATGTTGGGGGGGGGAAAGGCAAATTTGTAGCCCATTCCTGTGGTGAGTTATGGTTCTTGAAAGAAATGACTGAAATACACAATTCCCCATCTAGGAAGAGCAAAGGGAAAGCAAGACAGGCATGACAAGAGATCCAGAAATAAACAGCAGGTCTTTAAGGTGTGCGCCACATCTGGGTAAGATGTAGTTTGGTTCCTCGAACCTCACCGCTGTTAAGTTGCAATAAAAATGATCAGGTTTTACACCACAATTACCAAAATGTTGTCAAATAAGAAAGGCTGACGTGGAGCGCTGAGCTTTCCAGGAAAAATGGACAGTTTTATTCATCCTCTGAGCTGAATGCAAAACCTGTGTGCTTGGTATGTAATCAACAAGTTGTAATGTCCAAAGAATATTCACCACCACCATGAGACTTACCGTAAAGAAAAGCTTCACCATTTGTAGGGGAAGTTAAGAAAAGAAAAACTTAACCAACTATGACCTGGGCTGAAAAATAGCAGCATTTACTACAGCTGTGACATCAGTGATGGAGAAGTGAAAGCTGGCAACATTGGTGCAAACAAGTTGCTGCAAACGTGTTGGTCCAAACCATTTTCAGATGGTGAACTTGTAAAAAAAAATGCATGCTAAAGGCTACAGAAGTCATGTGCCCCAAAAAGCAGTCGACCTTTGCCAGCATAAGTCTATCAAAGATTATGATTGCAGATCCAAGATCTCTCGGGAGACTTGGGCATCCAAATAAAGGACAGAATCCAGTCATTTATTGATAAAAGCACCAACATCACAGATATTACACAACTGTGCATATTTATTAGAGCTGTTGATGAGACCGTCACAGTGAAGTTTCAAACAGGTTGGTTCATATGATGGATACAGCAACAGCTGATGTCAGTGTTCTCATTACTGCGCTGGACAATGTGGAGGGAACTGGTCATGTGATGGCTCCGTGCCAATGGTCAGGAAGAAGGCAGTTTCAGGCAGCCAACGCAGGAAAAGATTTTGGACATTTCATTGTATTTTGCACACTGGAATGACTTGAAATGTGATGCTACACAGGATTTGAATCCTGATATTGATGGCCTGGTGAACAATGCTGAGTTTCAGGAGAGAAAAGGGAGTTAACTCCAAATCCTTATGTTCACAAATGTTTTCAAGCTTCTTTTAATTTAATTTTTCAGTGATCTGCACATATATATTTTAGGCTGGGTATTTTTTTCTGTAGCCCCTCTTGAGTTTGCTGTTAGGGTTGCTTCAGTGCCAGTGTCACAAACGGGCAGACAGCGGCAGGTTTATTATAAGGTAATGTAAGGCTGATTGACTGATGGGAGTCAGGTGAGGAGGCATCCTGGGGTTGATGGTTGATGCAGTCCTGTCAGTACTCTGGGGATGGCTCCGCCAGTGACCAGAGGGGGTACTGTGCTGACCTCTGACAGTTAGATGTAAAATGTATTCAAAATTGAATAAACCATTTTTTTTTATTTTGGTAAAATGCACTTTATTTGAAACCCATCGATCTCTGTGAATGAATGTCTAATCTGTCTAAACTCAAAAAACCCCAGTAGTTTGAAGGCATTTCTTTCCAAGAGAGAAAAAAACAAAACAAAATAAAGCTAGAAATAACAAGTTGACAATAGGTAATTTTGCTGTTATGCTACTGGTCCGGTTCCCCTGAGATCAGATGGGTTGAATGAGGCCCCTGAACCAAAATGAGTTTGACACCCCTGATCTAGTCCATCTGCACAGCTTTCAGTTTGATCACAAGTGCATTTATTGTCATCATTACTAATCTCATTCATGTGCCAGATGTGCAGTGGTTGTACAAAACAAATAGAGGCAAGAGAAAAAAGCTGAAATAACTGCCTCGTATTGTTATAAGCTTACATTTTTGACCAGTCAGTGTCATTTAAGGCGTTTTTGCAGCAACTATGAAGACAAATCGAGAAAAACAAGACCTTTTAGTTTACTAGCGAAGACCATTTCAGTCACTTCTATGCCAGAGCTCATACTGAGGTTAAATCGTGCTTTTTGTTATCAAATCCAACCTGGCTCTTTCTGTGAGCGGTTGATGATATTAAGGGAGCAGAAGCTTCAGCTGCAGCTCAGATTCATCCATTTTCTTTCACTTTTGTCTGTAAACTGGAAAGACCATCTGTGGCTGCAACTAATTATTGTAGGTAAAACTGTGGGGAAGAAACAATTGAACTGCACTGTCAATGAATAATAAGGCTATCTGTCATATTTGTCTGAACAAATTGTGAGGTGTATCCGCCGCCCCTGCGTCTTATGCTTAATGTGACTCCAGGCTTGTGCCGTGCTGCGATAAATGTATGTTACCGTGTGCAAGCGCTACAGATTAACCCAATATAAAACAGCAAAACATCACCGGCATCATGACGACATGCTTATTGTGCAATCAATGAAAAGCAGAGGACATTTATTGTATTTTGCCCATGTGCTTATAATGTACTTTGAACTGCACAAGATCCAGAGCTTTTTTTAAGATTGTGGAGGTTAATTTTCATAATAGTCCAGTTTTTATTGTGAGCACTGCAGTTCCCGCAGCGAATAGTTGCTTAGAAACCACTTCTCTCACTTCATGGAGCGCCTTTGCAGGAGCTTCTGCACTGTTGCTGCTTCTCCTGCTTTTCTCAACTCTGCAGGGTTTAATGTTCTTTATTCCTTTCACCTCGTCCTGTTTTAATGCTCGTTTCTAGGAGATTATTTGCATCATTTAACTAAACTTGTTTACTTTCATCGCTGGAGATCAGATGGGTCCACTGTAGGGGATTAAGATTACAAGTAAGAAGGCTTATTGTATAATCCATTAGCGCATTATTGTTGTTCCGCTCATTCTCTTTTTTTTTCTGTTATTCATACATGAGGCTCTTATTCAAACGAAGGATACAGACTGGCACAGCTTGCTTACTTCATCACATTGTTCATCATGTTAGATCTAAGATATCACATCATTACAGTTATTACTGCATTGCCTGAATACCGCGTTGAGAAATGCTGAGCACGCTGCTGTCACAGCCACAGGTGTAACACTGATAAACAGCAGACGTCATCGTTTAATCCTCATTCACTTCAGTGGCTCATTGTTCCTTCAGTGCAAAGAGCCAGCTGTGTGACATTGGCTAATGTTTAAAAAGTACTCTACTGTATGTGCTGTTTTATTAAGTGATCATTTCAGTGACTGAAAGCTGTTGCACTTCAGTTACTGTCTGCCCTGTTAACAGAGTTAACGAGTTCTGGCTTGTGCATCTTATAGCTATTGTTTAGTGTTTTTTATCAGTGTGAAGAGCAATAAAGTGGCTCTAAGTGCACATCTTTAGTATTTTTGTTACCTTTTCTTGAGTGTTTTTTTATTTAGTATTGCTGATTGTTTTAGTGTTTCAGGTTTTAGTGTGAAGCTGCATTTTCAGCATGTCTTCTGTGATTTTAATGACCACTCAATTAAAATGTGTTTTGGTGTATTTAACATGTTGTTGTAGCATTTTTTTTCATGAGAAGGACATATTAATCATTTAGATTAATCTGATTTCTGAGTATTTCTTTATTCAATCCTGAAGGATAAGGAGCGATGAAGGGTTTGTGAAGCAGCAACATACATTGGCAGGCACGTCTCCCTGCTTTGCTACAATGCTAATGCGCCCACTTGAGACAATAGATCCATTAATCTTCATTATCCCGTCTAAGCTGCCATCTGTATTAAACTGTACGGCTGGAAGCGCTATATTGCTTGCTTTTTTTTTTTTTTTTGCTAGCTTGGGATTGTGAGGTTCTATAAACTAGAGGAGGAGGACTACTAGGGCTGATGGGAATTAGCCGAGGCTACGTCTGTGCCAAGAGTCCCGTCCACACTCAGAGACAATTTCTGATGAGCTCCTGCTGTTCGCAGAAATGCCTTTAAAACACACGTTTATGATTTGACTAAACTGCAGTCATTATTTAAGGACCACTGGGAAATTTGACAACGAAACTTGGGTGGAGTTTAGTGATTTCTTTTGCTTTTTTGTTGCTAATGTGATATCCAAACACAACAGGCGCCTTATACAGTAGATGATCCTGGCTGTTTTTACTGATGTCAAAGCGATTTCAAGAAGTACACATCACTGTCAAATGTTTGATTGGGTGTCATTGTAATATGCAATGCAGCTTAAGTGTTGCAGTGTTGGACTTTATTTTCCTTTTATACGTGTTACATGTTGGGAGTTAGCGTTGTTCTGTAGTACGTGTAGCATGATACAAACAAATTCTAGTGTTTCTAAGGTTGAGGTAATATAGCCTGACTGACTGACAGAGTGGCTCTGACTCTTTTGTCTCGCTTAATGCGTCTTACGTGCAGTGGCGCCTTATGGATGAGTAGCTTACAAACAGCCATTGATTAGGTGCTCCTAATAATCATATAGGGCGGAAAATACGTAGTTTCTTCTATTTTATGTATGTTAAAAATAACAAAACATTTGTTTCCCCTTAATGGTGAGATATTTGAACGATTTGGTGTGAATATGGCATGTTTATTTCTTTACAGAAAGATAATTCATATAAGGAATTGTCACTTGGTATTTATTGTGATATTTCGGTTTATGTAGTTACTTGTATTTGCATTTTTCGTTTTTTTATATTATTTGTTTAGTTTCACTCGCTTTCCTTTTTGCTGTTTTTATTTGTGATTTCCTCCATTGCAGGTCATTCTAGGCATTAGCTTGTCCTTCCTGATTTATGGAGTGTGGATGAGGGTATTTATTCTTCATTTAAGGCAGTTGCCAGCACAGATCTGAATCCCGATGAGCTTGAAGTAACACTGCGATGTGAGATAGGAAAAAGGTATAAGATGGGGATAGTGTGAAGCTCAGTCAGCCAGGGAAGTCAGAGGGCTGCTACTTACCAGGACAGCGGCTGAGGTGCTTTGGCATCTGCGCAACCCACCAAACACCTCCCAGTGAGCCTTACAGACTGTCCAGCAGGAGGAAGCCTGTGAAAGTACTAGGACATGCTGGAGAGATTTTGTCATCAGGTGGAATGGAGCGTTCCAAGATCCTCCGCCAGTTGGAGAGTTGAAGAGGATGGAGGAGACCTTATGAGGCTGCTGTCTAATCGACCTGAACGTCGAATGAACAGAGGATAATGGATGGATAATGGAAGCTGGAAGCCTGATGAAGAGTTTATTTAACCTGCTATCGGACATGTGAGAAAATGGCAATGAGAAAGGTGGGAAATTGTTGTTTTTCTGACAACAGACCTATATGTTCTGGATTTCCTCCTGATATTTTGTCAGCTTGAACTTTTGTCTGACCACCAAAGTTTTTGTAGCAATGCTTGAGGTCTTGATCTCACAGTTTCACTTATTTAGACCAACTCAGTATCTTGTGGTAGAATGTCCATCTACAGGTTGCAAAGTTGTGAGTTCAAATCCTTCACTTCGACATTTCACACCAAGCTCTACCACTGTAGGCGGCAGACTTGTGTAGTAAACGGTGTAGAAAAGAAAAAAAGAGAATCCCTCGTGCTCTCAGGAGTGAAAATCAGAATGCACACACATGCCGGTGTGAACGTAGCTTAACACTTATATTTTTAGAGCACACAGCATTGCTGGCCTCTCAGAGTTCTTCATCATAACTGCTGTCCTCTCAGTAACATCCATGGGGTTTCCACCCTCAGCAGTTGAGTTTCTTGGTCTGTTTAAGATGACCTGTTTTACCACTTGCTGTTCAAAGGAGAATGTTCTCTTCTTTCACAGTAGGCCACTTGTTCAAAAATCCCACAAGCTGAACGTTAGAAGAGTTCATTGCTTATTTCTTTCTAGGTAATGCAGGCAATCCACCCCCTGTTTACATTTGCCAAAAAGGACAGAAACATTTTGTAGAGCAAGAGAACTGATTTGTAAATGCCTTTTTGTCCATCTTCAGCCTGAAAAGTTCAACAAGCTCACCTTATAACTGAGGCCTTACTAGTTCCCTCCTTCCTGCTGCAGGGGCGGCCTAAAGTGGTGCCTGTGTCCATTAGTGATCTTGCCACAGATCCATCAGTCTGTCCCATTAAGAGTCACTCTTCTTTCATGTCTCAATAAATCCTCAGAAATCTGTTGATTTCTTTTCTTTTTCAAGGGAGTGGTGATTGTGTTTCACCGTCTTTTACTTTGAAATGTTTCTGAGGACTTGAACCTTGTACTTGTAGACACTTCAGGCAAGACTCGTCATGTGTTTTCAGAAAATTTGCATTGGGTTTTTTTATGTTATTTTCTATAAACTTGTGATTTTTAAAAAAAATTTGTTTAAATGAGCAGTGTAATCACTGCTTTTAATCAAAGATGGAACCCCAGAATGTTTTAACTCTAACACCTGTTTCCCTGGAAAATACAGCCAACTTAGGGGTAACGCTCAAGCTTTCTAGAATGCAGATCTCACCATTTAGATGGGAAAAGATTCAAACTCCGCAGTTTCCTCTGCGCACTAGGCTGTTCTTTTCAGTACAAATTTTAAAACCACATGACACATCCTGAAGTCAGACTTTATGCAGCACGAGCTATTAAGTGTTAATGAGTGAGTTTTGTGTTGAGTTACATAAGGAAAGCATAAATGCTTGACTCTACTTGCTCTTTGAAAAAACTGTAATTTTCATGTCAGCATTAGGCTGCATTTACATTTGTGTGAACTGCTCTGTACATTATCATCATTCAGGTCACATTTATAGTGTAAAGTTTTTACTTCTCTGCAAATAGGATTTGTTTTCTATCAGTTTTTTCTTTTTAGTTTGGAACATGATCAAACCAGTTCCATAACTATATCTAGAGTTAAGAAAAAATAGAGACTTTTGTCACATTGACATGGACACTCCTTTGCAACATAAAGAATAAGCTGCTTTTCATTCTGATGTTTCCTTAAAATATTATAATAAGAATTACTTTTGTAGTTAAAATACAAATTTAAACTTATTTTTGATGTATGGATGATCAGATGTCTTCCATAAATGTGAATTTTAGTGATTGCTCCATTAGAAATTGTAAAATCTATTGAATGTTTAAGTTTACTTGAAAACAGATCATTTGACCAGAGGCTTCAGTAGGTTCAGTGTCTTGACCAAGGACATCTGGGCATGTGGTTGGAGTAGTTGGGAATCATACCTTCTGCCTTTAGGTTGGGAGACAACTCCTCCATCTCCGAATCGCAACCCATGATGTGGTGCATGTAGTGATAAAAAAGCTGCATCACCCATTAATGTGTCATCTGTATAGCAAAAACGTATAAAGAAGTACAACTGCACTACATGGTTTTTCCGACATTTTTTCTGTGTTTGAATGGATGATATTTTCTTTGAAGGCTCTTTTGTCATTTAATTTATTTTAAATCTTAAAACACCATATATATATATTTTTTACCTTTGTCCCCGTATAAATAAACCTTTAAAACTAAAGAATTTCTTTCATTTGCATATTTTATCTCCATGCAATTTATATTTTATCAAACGGGTCAGTGGTAGAGGCTGCATTTTCTTTAACAAGAGTTGCAAATATTTTCTGTTTCATTTCTTTAGATGAATCCTGTTGATTCAGCATAATCTATAATTAATGGAGCCTTCAAGTGGATAAACCATTAAACCCCTATTGATTGTAATGAGTGTCATTAATATTTAATCATAGAAAAGTAACTTGTCCGATTCTGCTGCATGAAGTGGGGTACAAAAGTGGAAAACAAGTTTTTGTTGAGGTAATATTGCAACATGGCTGCATGAAAAACATGCAGTGACCAATAATTCCTGATTAATATATATATTTATATATTTGTGATGCTCATGCTTTGTGAAGCAGAGGATTCTAAAGGAGGCAGGTGAAAAGTAGGGGAAGAAGACAAGCAAAGTAAAGACGATGATTGATTCCAAATAGCATGCAAGGAAGAGTATTCTTTGTCTTTTTGTTTATGTTACTTTAAATGAATTTGCTATTTAAATGTCATTGTGATGTTTAGTGCAAATACTGACATTACTGACACTAGAGAGGCACGTGCAAATGGATTTGGTCTGAACTATTGACTGTATATGAGAACTGGACTGAGCAATCCTTTTCTCTTTTTGTATTCTGAAGAAGCCAAAATCCCACACACTTCTACTGGAAAATAAACAGCTATTACTCAGTCATTACTTTTGTCCAAATAAACTTTTCTTGCTCTGATACTTTTTTTAAAACATTTTCTTGGTAATTCCATTTTTTTCCACGGTATTTTTTTCAGTTAAAGATATTTAAGTAATAAACTGACCAAATCAGATGCTTCAATAAAAGTATGAGACATCGCATTGGACATTTGAAACGTTTAATTGACAGGTTTTTGAGTAGTCCACTTTTCAAATGGTAAGAATGTCACCTCAAGCTCACTCTTGATGGCGAGAGTGGTTGCCATAGAAACCAATGATAGACCAATTCAGACAAATCACCGCTTATTGACCTCTTCTGGCTCCATCATGGTGGTGTCCATGTGGTCAAAAAAAAAAAACAACCTGAATTGACTTAATTTGGTTGAAGCCAGGGGTAAGACATTTTCTATGGGTGACATATAGGCAATGGCAGTTGTTTGAACACACTGGGCAAAGAACTCAGTGTCCCCATAAAAGTTACACGGCTTTACAGCTTCATATAAAAGATTTACAGCAGGGGTGTCAAACTAAAACACACAGTGGGCTGAACTTTAAAAAGTACAAGTAAAGAGCCAAACTGGTTTCAAACTACCTTCTTGCATGAAAATCGACCTGAAATGAACCAAATCCAACAAAACACGTAACAATAATAATAATAATAAAATAAAACTTAAATTCAGGTTCTTCACTTATCCAGAGCTTTCAAAGGTCATTTCTAATTCATTTTCCCACTGCCCAAGCAGTGCATTGTGGGATCTTTAGTGGGGTAGCGGCTCATCTCAAGTCCAAAAATAATTACATCCCATGACCCCTCCCCTTCCCCCTTTGACATATGAGGTTTATGGAAACAGGAACGAGCCACCATGTTGTCATTCACTTCTTTTCGAGTTTGCTTCCTTGGTCATTTCCTCACTTGGTTTCTGATCTCAGCTGCCTGAATGATGCTCCGCCTTACCTGCTTCTTGAAGAACATGTGTTTAAGCTATTCTCCAAATCTTATAGATACAGGTTTATGTTCTACCTTCAAAGTTGTGAACAAGTTCAGAGTTTTGTGTCTGACCTGTATCATGCTTCCTAATGCATGCATGAAAAGCATCATTGGATCAAAAGATCAGAAGTTAACTGGTCCAACCGACTGTGAACTCATTCAATAAGAAATAGCTTAAAAATAAACTGAAAAAAGACAACAATCAGAAGGGGGTTCATTGAATTATCTGACAAAACAGAGAGCAAGCATCATTAACATAAAACACATTTTCCCTGATTATTGCTCATGTTCTAATTTACCTGTCTCCATGTAATGTGATAAGCCTGTTCATCTCTCTCCTGCAGCTGCTTTTTCTTAAAGCAGTTCAGAAAAAAAAAAACACAAAAGAAAGAGAGTTTCAATTTTGTTTCCCACTGTGTTTCTCCTTCCTTGTAACTTACCTGTGTTTCTCCTAAAGATTCCAAAGCTGCTGGTGGTGTGGAAAGTTTCAGTGCAGTTTCTGCCATTTGAAGCCTGCTGGTTCTCCTCCTGTTACAATCTCGGTATCCAATAAACATTTTAACTTCCCTCCCGGGGCTGTGCTCATTTGGTTTGACGTGCTAAACTCCTTGCAGCAGTGCATTTGTTTATTGCACGATATCTCTGCTCGTGAAATTGTTTCAAACTACCTGGTGTGTATGAGGCAGGTTTTCTATCACTGAGCTTGTGCGTAAAACCTTACTGCAGTGTGTTCAGTAAACAAACGTGCTGTAACACAAACCTTAAAACATGGTGTGTGTCATACCGGTCATCATTGTTAAAAATGAGTAAAGGTTAAAAACTGTTGGCAAGTTTTCTGAAACTTTTGGTTCTTTGAGTTTGTGAGCTGCACTTCCGTGATCTAAACTTTGTCTTCACCACATTTCTCTGCTGTTGAAGCAGGTAGTCTGACTTCTAGTGCCACATGTGTGAATGTCACTTCAAACCCATATGTGAACCTTACTTGAACACTAGCTGGAATTTATGAGGGATTATAAAAAATAAAAACTATGCACCGCTTATAAATCTTTCAGAATAGCTTGGCATTTTTTCAAGCTGGGCAAGCCTGATGATGTAAAGAGGAATCCAAAACGTTAAAAATTAAGCTCAAAAAAAACAGCCGTCCATAAGATAAAGCCAAACTCCTGCGACCATCTGCAGGCCCAGACAATCCCAAACCCCACAGTACCAGTACGGATGCTTGTGACTGAGGCATTATTTGTTTCTCTAAATTGTTGCCCAGGTAAAAAATGGATGAAAGAAGTTTAATTTGGGAGAAATGCATAAAACATTTCCAGACTTTTTTCACAAAACCCAGTCCCTTGTTTTTGTGTGGTTCACTTTCTTATGCTAGCAAAAAGTCTTTAGATTTTTTTCTAAGAAACCTTTGGGAGATAGATTTGAAAAACACAAAGCTGATATATGGAAACTCACAAAAAATCAATAAAACATGGATCTTAAATGTTTAGTGTATATTTTAAAAGGAATCATTGATTTTTGTGATGCAAAGTGCAGACGCTTTCTTGTTTTTTTAAAGCAACGTTGGATGTGACGTCTCAGAAAGGGATATATTCATTTTTCTATCTGTTAGGACTAATAACAATGCTCACATGCATCTCAGGTGTTATCGCAGATCAGGTGTGAACATCCCAGCTGTGTCAAACAGCAGGTTTGATCTATAAAAGTGATATCAGGAAGGAGGAACCCACGCGCCTCCGATGAGCGAATGCTGCCACGCCCTTTCTTTTCCTCTCTTGTGGTGGCACAAACAATTCAGGGCTGAATTTTGTCTTGCAACCATACTCTGAAACCAGTCAAAAGCGGCATGGGAAGTTTTGCTAAGCTGATGACTAATCTGATCCCGAAGAGTTCACAAAGTAATGAGTCCATAACAAGTGAGGCATATCCTCTGGCAGCGTGGAGAGACTTTGTCTCCCTCTGCACAAAACAAAGCTTCCCCGACCTGCAGCTGCTCACAGTCGAATACCTGTTTCTTCTTCGTCTAGAGGAGCCAATTAGTCTTTTCTGCCAGGATCAGAAGTAATTACAGTTTGGCTGTGCCTGTGCGTTTGGCTCCCTTGTCTAATTCTGCGACCCTCGCCTCAGTACAGAGGGCTTGATACTAAAAACTCATTCAGGAACACTGCACTTCAGAGTTCTCAGTGTTTCCCTGGAGATCTCAGTTGCTAAACAAATTTCAGCAACAATGATTTTCAATGATCATAGAGAAATACCTGCAGTTTTTATCCAATACTGAAGAGACTTTTAAAAAAATGTGGTTTTTGACTCCAACCTGAGAAGGTGAATGCTTTTTTTTTTTTTTTTGCCCTTTCTGTGTCAGAAAATGAAAAGCTGAGAAACATTTCCAAGTAAAGCTGTTTAGATCAGCTATCCCAATTCTGTTCAGATTTGTGGAAATATTTATTCTCATTATAAGATGGAGGAGGAACACAATCATCTAAGTAAAACCTGTCTTATGAGGAGAACAAATTGGAAAAAAAACCTTCTGGAAAGCTTTTCTTTATTCAGGTTAGATTGGAAGTGAAAAGTAATCAGAGCAGAGGAAGAGTTGCAACTCTGTAATCCGTAGACCTATTCATTGCCCCCCAGCATGTTGGATGAAATTTGCTTTAGAGGGGGATGTTCAAGTTTTGGTGAATGGCATTCTGCTCAAATATATTTAGTGGGAATAACCTACATTTTTTATGTTTTATCATTTTCTTATGAAATTGATTATCTGGACTCATTGCAAAATGATTTCAATGGCAGAGTTGTGTAAAAAAAAAAACTTGTGGAGCTGAGCTAATGATTCTTCAAAGCTGGAGTTATTAACCCTTTAACACCCCAGATGTCATCAACAACACCTAAATAATGCACGCTCTTTGTAAATCTTTGACACCGCCAGTGTTCGTCAGTGTGTGAATGGGACAGTGACAGTAAAAAGCTTAGAGGATTTAAAGAAGGTAGATATGCATTGTACGAGTGTACACCATTTACCAATTAAATGCTTCGCCTAAATCAAAAAACCTGTGTCATGTTCAAGGACAGTTTTTGCAGAGTGGCAGTAGTTCAGTAGAAACTTGCCTCCGGGTTGTGGGCAGGACTGAGTAAGTTAGACAGTTCTTCCCGTCATCTGTTTAAACTTTCTCCTACTGGCTTACAGAACCTCACATTACAGAAATATTCAGATAATCTTTGTTTACATTCTCCATCATCAGAAAAATGCCACAAAAACAAATTAAAAACATCAAAATGACAATTTTCTTCAGAGTGGGTCTTTAAAGGCTTAATGTATACAATTTCTCTCTTGTAAAGCAGCTCAAAAGGCTCTTTTGGTTTAAACTCAGTAAATGCATTCAGACAATGTTTTAACTTCCTGTAGACATCTTCTTTTTTTCAGTGTAATAGTTTTTTGCTGCACCCAACATAACACGACAGAACACAGAGCAGCTCAGTGTAATTTCCTACCAAGGGTTTACTTGTTCTCATTCTGCCACCCACAGTTTTACTGTTTTCATTGAATATTTCTGCTCCTGCAAATTCTCTTCTTTGATGCAGCAGACAGCTAACAAATATCTGCACTCGCTAGAGGTTTTTTGTTAGCACGAAATGTGGCCATTTAGCAACTGTGACCACAACAGAAGAATGAAGGTTTGCGTGATCCAATAATTACCAACTCATTTCCAACTTAGAAATTGGTGCCAGATGGCTAAAATACCTGCTAATTAAAGGATTTATTCTATATTTTCATACTGGGCATGTGAGGGTTCAACAAAAACATACAATTTCAACTATTTGGTCTTAAATATTTGTAAACAGCAGCTGTAAGAGCTTTTAAAAACTACCAAAGCAGAGAAAAGAATAGATGCTTTTTAAATGCTCCAGTTTAAATTGTTCAGAAATGTATATCTGTATTTACTAAGGACTGCTACTTTTGTCAAGCACTCAAAGCGCTTAACAAAATAATATCTACATTCACTCAGAATAGTTCAAGCAGCTCCTCTTGGACCGCGTTGTTGTTTACTTTTTGTGTTGCCTTTTCTGGAGTAAAGCAACATCAGGGACAAATTAGTTCACCCTTAAGATGTACCAAAGAACTGGAAGTTGACATCTTCATTATGTTAAAAAGGGGAAAAACAGGGACTGAAACTTTGACCTTGTGATCTAGAAAGACTCCATATGACAAAGGTTAAGAAAACACATGACCCATTCTGTATTGTTGTGTTCCTGCACAACCATATTGGCTCTGTCTCAGCAACTCAAAAACCAAGCAAACAAAAAAATCATAAAAATCTCGCTGGGACCTTTAAAATGTAGAAAATGAGTTAAAATTTGATGTGTTTTGTGTCCCTTTTTTCTGCCCTTGTGCTTTGTGAATTGCTCCGTCTCAGAGGAGTGTAATAAAACTTAACACACATGCCTCAGTTTTTGAAAAGCAGGTGTAAGTTTGGAAATTTGTTCATGAGTGAATAGGAAATTGGTCACTTGTCAAACCAGCGTCCTTTAACTAGAGAACTGCAGCGTTTGGTGCTGAAAGGTTGGTTTCAAATCCAAAACAGTTCAGCCACAGTTAACTGTTATTTTGTGCTTGGCAAGAACTGATACAGTGGGAAAATATTTGTTTTTACAAACATATTTATTTTGTCATTGCAATCTTGGCATTGTGTGACACTGATTTCAATTAATAAAGTAGTTACTAATATTAAAAATGGTAAGAAAGGTGCTAGAAAACAAAACAAAAAACTAATTGTTTAGCTGTTATTCTGCTGGCAAATATACCATTTTGCACTCAGTCATTTTTATGTTACACTAAAATAAACCTACCATTCCTCAATTCAAGTAGATATGTTTCATTTTGAATTGATTATATAGGTCTATTCAATCAACAACTTCCCACAGACAGATAGATCTGGTTGGATAGTTGGAATATAAATTGGTCCAGTGATTAAGTTGATTAATCTTTAAACCCCTATTGACCATTATAGTTTTCATAACTACCTTAGTTTTTTCCTCAATAACTTCTCTAACCTGAAGCTTTGCTCAGAATATCTAGAACTCAGGTGTTATTGATTGCAGACAGAGAACTGTGACTCCATACAGTACAATTTCAGAGAGATATATATGTTTTAAAAAATGGGCTTAAAGTCAGCTTTTGCGCAGAAAAAACACCTTTTCAAAGACAAGAAACATTTTTGTAAATTTCAATCTTCTTTTTAGTACTTCTGCTGAAACCTATAATAAGACAAATATCTCTAGAAGCCAAAAATGTTCAGAGCCTTCTTGCTTTGCTTGGACTCACTGAGGAGTTTGCAGTCAGGAATTAGCTTCAGTAAATCAGTGCTGCGTGTCAGTTTCTTGCAACAGTCTGCAGATCCCAGTAACTTCTGAGAAAATGAGTACTTTTGAAACTTCCTGCGCAGGGGTCTGCTCCCTTCCCGCAGGCTCTGAAGCATGAGGAAGCCCTAAGAGATGATGGATCGAGGTACTCCAAATTTTCGTCTACTCTGAGCCATGATCTTTTACTTTACCCATGCCTCTTGTTCCCTTGGAAGGACTGACAGAGGTGTTACAGCAGCGCCATGGCTGAAGAAATCAAATCAATGTAAAGACCCAATTTCTGGGCAGAGAAGTGGCATTCAATGACAGAACATATTTTGACGGCATGTGGACAAAATATAGCAGTCATCCACCTTTCTTGACTGTTTTTCTTGGTCTAATTCTTCAGCTTTGACTGTCCCTCCTGGTTTCTTTGCTTTTTAAAGAACACTGATGTGTGGAAAGAGTGTGGGTTCAGAGGCTCTGACTGATGGAAAACAAATAACGCTTGTTTTCTCCAGTTGGCCAAAATGAAAAAAAGAAACACACAAGGAGCAGTCCGTGAAAGAACTGCTTCTCCTTGGTTTTTTGGGGGTTTTTTTCAATCTAAATTCAGGGATTCAAACCTGCTCTGCTGCATTTGTAACGGGCCTCGTCGTGGTCGGCCACACCATGTGTGTTTGCAGAAAAGACAGACGCAAAAGTGAAAATTCCTATCAAAGCCCAGAAATGAATCATTTCAAGGAAAAAGCAACTATTTATTTTGTCATTCTCCCTGTTTGCTAAGCCTGCCTGCAGCAACCTCCCCTCTAATCTGAAAGTATCTCGGATATACTCCAGACTAAATTGCTGTTTATTCTATTCAGTCGGTCTCAAAGCTCCTGTTTGGGCTGAATGCCACCTGAGGAAAAAGGGTCCCTGGATGCTCAACACTCCTGCTGACACATCACTATTGCTGAAAGCTCCACTTGATTTACCCAAGCAGAATGTCACAGTAATTGTGAAGATTTGTATCAATGAGAAAAGCTGACGAGGTCCACAGCTATCAGATCTGACAGACCTAATATGTGCTCAAATGTTGACTGTCACTCTAAAAGGCTTGCAGGTTGACCAATTTTACCTGGAATGTTCCACCCCAGTTGGTGCTGACGGAGCTGCAGTTTTTCATGTCTGTGAATGGAGTGTGAAGTGGAACCTTACTTTGGGAACTCATGCTTTTAATGAACCTGAATTCCTTTAAAAGCATTTCTTTATCACACATTAGAGCTTTAGCTTTGTGTGCTTTGTCAGATGACATAAAAAACAGAGTGGAAGGTAGTTTGAGCTGTATGAAAAGACATACCTGGCAGTCAGTACTATTTGATTCTGAACATTTTACTCCCCAGGATGAGCCTGAAAAGAAAAGTAATAATTGTGCGTGGTGTATTTCCAAGGAACTGGTGGGATGCTACAAAGATGTTCTTATCTGTTCCATGCACTGTCTGCGGTGTTTGATAATTATTTTAAAAATAAAGGCCAACACAATGGAGTAAGTTTCACCTGGGAATGAGTGGATTTTAAAATTTAAGTTAAAAATATCTTTCAAAAGTGCATGGTCTTGCACAACATGTATACACCTCTAACTGTCATAAATTGTAAGAAAGCACAAATAAATACAGAATAAAAAGAGGAAATAGTTGATCTTATTGTAACAAAATTACACTGCACAATTAACTCTGTATACAGAAGCCACAAACAGCCTACCTTGCTTTTTTTGCCCGTTTTCCCAAGATAACAATATCTACTATCACAAGAAAACATGTATTTTTTCTCGTAATAATGAATATATGTGATATCATTATGACAAGATAGCAAATTTTGTTATGTTGTCATCACAAGATAACAAAGAATATGGGTGTTTCATTTTTCTCTACAATCTACAGCAAACAAAGCAGTTTGTCAGAAAAATGTTGAACATCAGTGAAACACATCGATTTTCACTTGATTACTGTAATTGTGACCCAACTCCAATCAGTCATCATCATTGAGGAAAAGGTCGGCCCACTGCAGCTGCGCAGGCGGCTGCAGTTCTGTGATCCTGCGGTTGTTGTCAGTTTCATCGGACCAACGAGGCATCTCATTTACCTGCTGTTTCAGATTCAACACAGATTTTTACTATGGTGTTACTGATTATAGATATAATTTTCAGCATTTTTTAAAATTCTTTCTATAGAGCAAGTAGTCTTTAAAAAAAAAAAAAGAGCAACAATAGAAGAGTGATTTTCAGAATAACGTTTTGAGAATTTGCTAAACTTTTCCCGCTAAAAGTGTTTTTGAGATTGCATGGAAGCTGTCATTTTGAAATGAGCAGGAAAGGCTCTTCTACTGACTCAAGTTGAATGATGAGGAACTACAAGGCAGAAAAGATGGACCAAGTTCTATACAAAGGGTTTTGAGCATGCTAATGAGAAAGGGTCTCAAAAATGTATTTATCAAATATGATATTTATGGTTATATAAGGTTACAATAAAAGCAAAGACTGAAAACAATCAATATTGTTCAACTCTTAAAATTAACTTGTTCTTTGGTTAAGATGAATGGATTCCTACGTTATGTGAGGACAGTTATTGATGCAAATGTGTGCTGATCAAATGCTGTTCAACTCGTTATTGTGTTGTGTGCTTAGAATTTGAATCACTTCTTTGTTAAACTTTTATATAATCTACTTTTCTCCTTTATGCTTTGACATCAAACATATTTCCTTTTGTATATACAGTCCAAATGAATACACTTTTCCTGACATTGATAAATGCCAATACGTTTTTCCTGACGGCCACAAGTTTTGTCACCAATTTCTATTTCAGAGAGGAGAAGCCAACATCTTGACTATTTTAATTGCAGTCATATAGGATCCATCTTAGGATCACATTAAATTGATGGATTAAAGGATTGATTAAAATCTTAAAACTGGAACCTTTGGATCTTTTAGACTGTTTTACAGAAAATCAATGTGTAGGTGAAGCAGAGTATTTGAAGAGCTGCAAAAATAAAGGGCTATCATAGGTTTAGTTCAAACAACACACATCTCTCACTGTGGCTCCCCTCCAGCCTATTGTAGTTGACCCGACTTGGTACAAGCACGCTTGTGATTGGACGTCTTTTTGTTTACATCATATTAAAAGTTAGACACAACAGGAAGAGAAACTAACAACAATTGACAGAAACCAAAGATTTACTTCCCAAATGATTTCAAACCGTTTGACGAACAAAATCTCGTTCATTTCAGTGGTTTTCAAATGATACTGCTATTACTCTCAGTGCTCAACCATTTCTTGATACATACCTGCATCTTTTACATCTCTAGTCTTCACGGACAACAATAGAAGTAAGTAAAGGAACATTCTGATCACAGCTGAGGCTGAGAACCTTGTCAGCATTTTGAATCCTGAATAGAGCCTGTGGTATGGGAAGAAGCAAGGTTCCAGCAGTTTCATCCCACTTTGGTTCACAAAACACTCCTCAAAAGCTTACAGGTGCTCAAATGAGAATGAGATTTTTGTGAACAGAAAGAATCTGGCTACTGGTGATAAATGTGAGTAAAATTTTTTGGTAGCTTCTCATGAATGGAGCCATTTTTAGCACCATATAAAGTACACGCTCGAAAAGAAATAAAGCGGACAGTGAGAAAGATTCAAATACTTCAAACAGAAGACAAAAGAGAGTTTACAGATTTTTCCACAGTTTTTTTTAGCTATTTTTATCCAAAAAAAGCATTTGGTTAAAACAGAAAAGTATTTGGTTACACTGCCACTTTATTTTGCTTCAGTTCTAACGCTACTTTCACACCACCTTCTGCAACAACACGTTCAAGCAGCCACTTCCAATGAGAAATCTATATAGATGAGCGGATCCGTTTTAAGACTGTTCTTAGACTCTGCATCCAAAACACATGTTAAAAGTTAAACTAGCTTGAAATTTAACCAGTCAGGGACTGGTTAAATGTAGTTATTTACGTGTGTTTGTTGTTTATTTTTTTCTGCACCATGAATGAGAGTGAAGGAGAGAACATGACACCATGCGCTGAAAGACATTGGACTTAATGAAAAGTAGAGCTAATTTGTATAAGAGCTGTATAAATGATAACATTTGATGCTGTATGTCAGCAAATGTGGAAAATCTAAAACTTACAATATGTTATCTAGAAAATATTAACTAAAGTTCATCTCACCAAACAATAATTAACAAAAATTATAAAGATAATCATAATTAGTGTTTTGGGTCAAGTATTTGTGCCGGTGGTGCTTTTTCGGTTCTACTGGTGTGGAGAAGTAGCTGTGCTCTAAAAAGCTGTTTTTAGAGGTCTGCTTCTGGTGTAGAGAAGTGGCTGTACTCTAGTGAGCTATTTTTAGAGGTCCCAGTGAGTACCGGCTCACATAAAGCACAGCTTAGGACGCGTTGCCACCATCACACCAGATGTTTTTGAAGGGATGTTTCCTTTACCGATTGGCGTTTGGAAAGTTTTTGCACAGAAAGCACAGCTTCTTTAATTAGTCAGCCATAGCAGGAAAATCAATGTGTAGGTTAAGCAGAGTTCAATAACAGTTTTAATCAGCAGTTAGAATCATAATAAAAGTATGTAAATTTCTTCCACACATCTCGTCTGGTCTCCTTTTTAAACATTCAAATTTATCCACAAGCACTGATCACTAAAAAATGAAGCACAGAGAAAAAAATTAGCAAGTCCTATTAGTTGCCTAAGTTTTCAACTGGATAAGCATTCTCAACTTGTAACTTCATGTTTACCAATTCTTCTAACCCTTTTATTTCTATTTCTCTAGACTTCTTTTCTACTTAAAATGCTCATCTGCCACTCTTTTGTTTTCTTTAATTTTTTATCTTCTGTTTTGTTTGTCTGTTTTCACACTGTAATGAACCACACCAGGATTCACTTGCAAGAAAAATCAACATCCTTGTTGCATGGGTGGATCAAAGTGTGCTTGTTTTGTGGACTTCAACATCTGCCAAAGTGGATTAACCAGACCAGGGGTCTGTAATGTTTAAAGCTGAAAGACCAGTTTCCTACAGAGCAAAATCCAGCGAGCTTCACAAATCCTCAACTCAATGTGCAGAAAAATCCTTTTTTTATTCTATTTGTGTTTTCTATTCAATTTCTTGTTTGAATTTGTGTGTTTTTGTGGCTCTTAAGCTATTTATTTACTAAATTTGGCTTTTAAGTATTACAATAATCGAATTCTAACAGTGCTAAATGTTTACCGTATTTTAACTTTCTTCACTTGACAGCAGCAAATGCAAGTTCTTTTCAAAATAAAGTATGTGGAATAAGATCATCCAGGTGAACTAAAACTGTAAGAAAGTCAGGTCAAACATGGCATTTTCCATCATTGTGACTTTGCTGAGCCTTCATCATTTTAATTATTTCATTTTGCTTTTGATAATAAAATTGACAGAATTTTGTAGAATCTAAATTTAATAAAAAGAAAAGATAATGATCGGTTCAGCAAGTTGAAAGGCAGTCTGTATTCACTTCAGTGTAAAAATATTTCAGCTTTTCAATAGAAATGAAATACTTAGTCTACTTTATGAAATATTTTGTCTGGCATGTCCAGTATGTGTTGATTTTTAAGTAAACAAAACGGTTTACGGCAAAGGACAAAGAAAAAGCATATAAAGAATAAACGACTGAATTTATTCAAATCTCTACTGGCTTCTCATTCTTCAGCCAGATTCAATCTTGTGAACCTAAACAGCGACATGTTTTCTCATTCATCAATGTTTTGACAAAAACAAAAAAAAAAAATCAGTTTCCAGAGTCACAGCCACATTTCTGAAATAAAGAAGTTTAAGCTGCTGTGCACTGTGTTCTTGAGAAAAACAACCGCAGGCTATCAGATAGGATTATAAGGCTCTGTGCACTTTAGACAATGTTACGTTTTAAAGTAGCTTCAGTTGCTGCAAATGTATTTCACCCCAATCCCCATGTAAGCTTTCAGACCTGGTTTATTACTAATTGCACCCTGTAGATTGTTTAAGTTTAAATGAGTACTTTGCAGCTTTGACCCCCAGAAGGGTTTTATTACAATCATCTGCAAGAGATCCAAAGCTTAACCTTAAATCTGAGTTAAGACTTGTTTTGGTGCTTTAACGCCATCCCATACCAAACCAGCCTTTTAGAGGCCAATGTGTAAATACACATACAATGTAGGGTGCACATGCATCAAAAACTGTTTTCTCAAGGAAGTAGAGGAGATTATGCTCACCGACTTTCTGAAATGAGCTAGCTTTTCATTTTTATGGACTGGGGTTGTCAATGATGGAGGAATAGATCCAGTATTTCAGCATTGTGCTTTAAAACATGCCTGCAGCTGACCTATAAACTTCTGTCCTTGGGAAAAAAAACAATCTCAGCAAACTCCATTCCATCTGTTCTCTCAGTGTGTGCACAAGTGCAAATTTTTCATTCTAAAAGGTTATTCTTTTGTCATGCTTCTATTCAATCATCCTAGCTTTTGTTTTCTCTTCTGTGTGTGTGTTTGAGGGGAAAAACGAAGCACAACTAAATGAAAGCACAAAATGCTTTATAATGCACCAAAATACATCATTTAAATAATTATTGATTTTTCAAAGCGGTGTCCTTTAAGACACAGGGGAGCAGAATCATCGTCTACAAGATCATTTATTGAAAAGACAGTTTGTGCCCATAAGCAATTGTGCTTTTTCCAACTCTAAGAGGGAGGCAGGCCAGCAGGAGGGACATCTGCTTTACTTTTGATGGGTATCACAAATGTTCCTGTTATTCCACTCCAACTCAGCCTGCCCTCCCCTTTAGATCACTCCCAAATTACGGCAGTGGAATGAAGCTTGGACTCCTTGCCGTGCAGAACGGTGGTATTTTCCCCAACTAAGAGCATCGGAAAAATTCCTTCTCTGGGCCTGCATCATGGAGGCTGTCAGTCAGCAGATTTTGTGGAAAGATGTGAGTTCCTCTCTCTTATTTTGTTCATTTGAACTATTACACTTTTTTAATTTATTGCAATGATCATTTTATTTTCCTCCACTAGTTGTTTTTCTTGGTGAATTGACTCGTTATTCCTTCATCACCTCACAAAAGTGGTGGCAGGTGGAAGTACTTGGTCAAAATACTTTTTAAAGAAATGGATGACAGTACAGTAAACCGCTTGATGCCTGAATTTATTTTCAGCTATCAACACAAATTCAGTAGATGCTAAGTTGAGGTAATTCTGAACCCAAAGTGGTTTGATACATATTTGCATGAACAGACATCTTAGAAATCTAGTACTTTATTTTGAAAAGAAATGTGACTTCATATCCTGCAGAACAAGTTATTCCCTAAAATGTGCAAAATTCTCTGGTAATTTGTCATTGTCTCCACTTTTTCATGGCTAAAGAACAACCTTAAAGAATTCACACTTTATTAATGGAAACAATACTTTTTATTTTTGCATATGACAAAAAAATAATAATAAAATGTAGCTGTTATTTTGAAATCTGTTTTGATCAGAAAAAAGTAAATCCTGCTGTTCTGGCACATGCATTTTAATGAATTTTCAGTCATGGAGGATACTTAGCAAAAGAAATCTTCTGTGGTATCTTTTTTCTTTAACAGGAGTTAAAATGTTTAATGAACCTGGTCTGGTGTGATAAAGTACGCCTCTGCTTTCTGGAGATGTGGGCTACCTACTGCTTTTTGTTGTTTTTCTTTTTTTTTTCTAAGAAAGCACTCATTCTTGGCTGCATAATGGCAGAGGGCCCTGGGCACTCTTCTTGACTGAGCTCAAGAGGAATTGCCTGGCTGATTTTGAACTTCTAAACCTTTAAACAGTAGTTGGCAAGTGCTGTGCACTCACTGTTCCCTCCGTCTCCATCCCTGACTTTATTTTTGTCTGTCTGTCTTTCTATTCCACCTTCATCCTCTGAGTATTCGAAATTCAAAGCACAGGCAGAGAAAGGTTTGTCCTCGAGTTAAGTTTCCACTGCTTATGCAACCTGCCACAGGAGAACAGATTTCATCCACCGCTTTTTTTCCCCTCCACACTGAAAAATTCAGAGAGGATGAAATTTCTGGTTCATGCTGTAGATCTCTGTTTTTCATTATGCCCTAGGGATGTACAATACTTTGAGGTGCCTCGTGTTTTATGGCTCCTGTCTCGTGTATTTCATGTGAGGAATCATGCAGGTAGCTTTCATTAAATGGCAAAGTCACAGTTTAGGTTTTTAAGGTTGTCTTGAACAATATATTCTCAGCCCTTCTCTCTCTCTCTCTTTTTTTGCTTCTTTCATTTACTCATAAATTAATCTCCACTTTCACACATTAACACTTCTGTCCTCAGTCATGCCACCCACATGACTTTTTAAATAAATAAAAAAAACCTCATGCAAGTTTAACCTGTAAAAAATGTAGTCATCCATTAATTCAAAAATAAGCCCACATAACCATCCGCCATGCTTAACAACCAACCTCTACCACAATAGAAAAGCAAAGTTGCTTTATCATTAATTTGAAACACACAGATAAGAAACACCAATTTTACTAATTGAAGTTCGTTCTTTTTTTTTCAAACATATTTTATATTTTAATATCTGCTTTTGTTCCGTCCTCTGAGACCCCAATCTGGTCCAGTGTGAATGAGTAGCTTTCATTTTCTCCTGCAGGAGCTCTGCTGGAACAAAAGTCTGTCTTTATTAATTTGTGGCCTTAAGCTTGGGGAATTGACTGCAGCAGGCAGTTTTAATTTGAAGAGAAGTTTTAATAAAATGCAACCTTTCTTTGACACATGTAGTTTAGTGTTTCCCTTGCTCTGTGGCTGTATGAGGCCTCTGTGCGAGTGCCTTCGTACATCCTTTAACCCTTACGTAAACAACAGCCTGATGACGCTGACGAATGAAGCTAAAAAAAAAAAAAAGGTTGCTGGCTTTGCAAAGGCAAAATATATTTTTTTTGATGCATTTTGTCAGGCCAACCATAAAGCCTAAAGTTCTTTGAATTTTTTTAACCCCTTTGTCGCCATAGGTATTTGATACATACATTTCTGAGACCCTCATCTCATTAGCATAATCAAAACTTTCCTTATAAAAATTATAAACTTTGGTCCATGTTTTCTGTCTTGTAGATCATCTTTCCAGTAGGGGCAGTAGAAAGGCTTTTCCTCCTCATTTCAAAATGCCTGCTTCTATGAAATCTCAAAAACACTTTTGGCAGGAATATTTTTGCATATTTTTAAAACTTATGGGGGAATAACTCATCAATTGTTATTTATTTTAACAACTATTTTGTTGTATTAAAATAATGCAAATTTTTTGATAATTCTTTACAATACAGTTACACCATGTTAAAATGCATGGATCAAATTCGAAACAGTGAGTAATGAGGTGCGTTTTGCCTGAACACTCATGTCACTAGTTTTGCATCTTAAGCTAAAAGGTAAATTAGCCTGATGGCTTTGGGAATCTGAACACTGCATTTAGCCCACGAATTTTGGACATGCCTGACCTAAGCTATACTTGGACTTGTAAACAACTTTAAATTTTCTTCCTGGGAAGAAAGAGAAAAAACAGTTATACATTTTATTATAGCAGTTATACATTTGCTGTGATAAGAATAATAGCACCATAGGATCCAGCTTTATTGTGGCTCTGAACACCACAGGTACTGTCTCTTTTGCATGGCCCATGAGTGTTTTTCAAATTAAAACATGGTTGTTATAACTATGACTAGTCTCTTTGGTTAGTGCCTGAGCCAAAAAGATACTGACTGACAGTACAAGGAGCTGCAGGATGCAAATATAGTTTTTCAAGGATAATTTTGAGAACAAACTTGTCACACTTGACTTTCCAAAATGAAGTACCTGCTACTTATTGCAGCAAAGCTCCTGATAGCACAGATGTTTTGCCCTCATTAATATAGCGGCTTTTGCTCCCTTTGTCACGTATTACTGCATCAGTGCGTAATCGCAGCAGCGATTAATTGGGTGGTAGCATCAGCATTGCCAGTTCACAGTTCAGTATGAAGGAAAGCAGCAGAAATTCAGCCTACCTCAGTAAAAAGACAGTGCAGGAGCCAGAGCAGAACCTTTTGTGTCAAAGAGTTACAAAATACCTGCCTCGCTTCGAAAGGTCACCACTAGTGCAGTTTACATGAGCAAAAGTATAAAATCTCAGGTCAGGAGTTAAGAAAAGAGGAAAAGTAGGTGAATACAGTGTGGAATTTTTCCCAGTTGTTTCTGTTTTTTTGCTTTTTTTTTAATTCAAGATCAAACTAAATAAAAGAAGCAAACGTGAAGTGGTTTTATCTGACAGTCAGGTAACGAGTTCTGTAGTTGCTGCTATGTTAGCTGTTAAGGGCTTATTTAAACCCTGACTTTTCCCAGGAAAACTGATGAAACAAAGAAGCAGAGTTTTGAAGAACACATCATGTCTGAACTTTTCAAGGTTGATGACTTGACATAATCATAAACTAGAATAAAAGGTTAAATTATGATTCCACATAAGCCTACCAAAAACAACTGATTTGGGGTTTTTTTGTGTTTAGTAAAGTTTTTTGTTTGGCTCTGTTACACGGGTGTTAATTCTGAGAAGAACGCTGGTAAGAAGCCCCAAGTGGCTACTTGTTTTACTAATATGCCTAAAGTTAGTTTTGTTTTCAAGTTCAGTCCTGAAAATTCAGCAGTGTGAACACAAATAATTGTTATAACATATCCCTTTTATACACATTTTTATTATTGCTGTCAATCAATTAAAAAATTAATCAGATTAATCACACTTTTAAATTGTAATTAATCACGATTAATCGCATAAAGTGTTAACTCAGATATCCAGTAATATAATTTATGTGAACAAAACACATCAACAGTAAGATAAAGCCTTTGGCAGAACTCTAAAGCTATGTCTGCAGTATTACTCCAAGAAAACAAAGATGTTGATTTACAGCCATAAGAAACTAACATTGTGTAACGGTGGTGATCAGGTTATGGCATTTCAGTAAAGTTTAAGGTAATTAATGAAATAATTTAAACTGTCAATGGTGAGTTTCAATAAGAAAACTTTCAAGCAGCATAATAATTGTTATTGTAAATTAATCTGTTGCTGCTGCAAAAAGTGTTTTTATAAAAATTCAAGTTGTTTGGTTGGGGTTGTAAAGTTAATCTGGTGCCATGTGTGTGTGATTTTGGAAAGATGGTTCGAACAAAGTTTGCTTTTCCCACATTGTGCCAAAATGTAAAATCTGATCATTTTACTCTTTTGCCACAGTGCCTTGTGGCCATCCTGTTATGATTTAAAAAACTCTCTTTGGACATCCCCAGTACCTGTATTTTGGTTTTGTTACTTAAATTTTGAACTTTTTAAGCCCCAAAAGAGGGTTTTGCCCATTGTTTTTCTGATGCTTATTCGCGTTGTGATGTTGTTCCACTATGTGGCGGGGGTGAAAGTTTCTTTTTAAATGTAGAATAAGGAAGACGAGTATCTTCAGTCATCAGCCTGATAAAATTTATGTACATATTTAAAAGAATTGTGTGTTCTTTTACAGATCGAGCCTGGAAAAGAGAAGAAGGTTAAATGTCAGGCGTACCGGTGGGCTGCGCTCGTTCTGGCTCTGGTGTTGGTGGTTTTGGCGCTGGGTTTTTTTGCTCTGATGTATCTGTGGGGCCCAGTGTGGGGAAGGTAAGTCTAAGTATCACCTCAGTGCTCGCCTGTTATCAGCCTTAATGCTACTCTGTGGTAAATGTGGGCCTCATCAGAGACAGATGAAAGGCTCCCTGAGGTTCCACATCTGCAAATCATACAGGTTACATCAAAGAAAAAAAAACAGAGTGGAAAATGGTTGAACACACTCAAAAAGAGGAGGAAAAACAGAAGCAGACTGTGCTGTCTGTATTATATTCCAATAGATTAAAAGATGTGTGGGCTGTGGAGGAGACAGCTGTGTTTTTAATGGATCATGCTTTGGCTGACACATTTTTAATTTCATAAATTCTTGGCCCAAACCAAAAAATTGCTTCTTGCAAATGCTGAACCGCTGCATTCATTTACTTTTTGCCCCGACTGTAAACACCCTTTACAATGAGGCATTCTGATAACTAAACGCTGACCCTAATTGCTGTTGAGCTGAGTGGCCTCAGAAGCACTGAAGCCTCTTGGCAAGGTAATTGGGATAAACTCTAGTCTTAGCAATTCATCTTGTAAAATCCAATTCAATCACACTTGATGGAGAACATTTGCACTCTCTTCCTTTCCTCTGATTTTCTCAAGGGGCCAAAAAAGCTAATTTACCCGAGCTAGAAGGAAAAATACATCAATAATTTCACATCTAGAAATTGGATGCTCTATATGTTCTGAGCGGGCCGGGGTGTTGTGAAAAGGATTAAACTGAAATGATGGCATTAAAAGAAGCCGTATATTTCAAACGGGCCTGTTTTTGGAGGTGAACAGCATCGTCCTGGATGCCACTTCCTGTTTCACCAGCGTCTTTGTTCCAGCTAATGAACAGTAATTTCGCCACGCTCTCTGCCATTGCTCTTCTGTTTCTGCCGACACTCAGGAACACATTTCAGTGGCAAGACAGGCTGTCCCCTCCAAGCTCAGGTTGACGAGGGGTCATCTTCACTTCCTGTGTGGACATCATTGTTCCGGCCCTCTCCTTTCAGCAAAGATATGAATCACTTTTAGCAACTCCTTTGTCCTCATGAATTATTTCATTCTGGAGGCAGAGCAGTCATAATTTCCACTTTATTAAGCTGTGATCATTCTCACGTGGTATAAAACGTGTTGACGGCAGACTTTGCCTGGGTAAAATGAGTTTTCGACCTGCATCAACCCCTTGTGTAGAAGCCCTTTGCATTGGGGAAGAAGAAGCAGCAACTATACAGGAGAATTGTCTGTCAAATGCAAAAACAATCCCCCAAACATGCAGAAATTTAGACAAACTATATCTTTAAAAAAAGGAAAAATGGTTCTGTAAATGAGATTGGTAGGTAGATTAGTTGACCCACATTAATGAGACAGCCGGAGCCTTGTTTGTAGGAAGGTGCCGCACAGCAGGACATCGCTTGATTTACCAGCTAATCTTGGGCAACATCTGGTAGTCGTATGGCTACCAGACTCAGGGCAACACAGCAGCTGGATGCATATGTGTGCACTGCAAACTATTTAATGACTTGCATGGGTTTAAAATATTGTTTTTAGAATTGAATGTCTTTTTCAAGGTTCAAAGTTGTTTTAACGTATCTTTGCTTATCAAGCTTTCTCTAAATCAGCACAGTCAAGCATTTGTTGCCACACAAAAGGTTAGTATCTAGAAATAATTTGTTTTTAAAAAAAAAAGATTTAAGACAAAAAAAACCTCTCAAATTTCACAGTAATTTTTGGTTCAATTTTAAGGACATTGTTTTAAAGTTCTATAAATGTTGATCAGTTAGACTGGCTTTTATTGTCATCATTTTGGAAACAAAAGATTTATGTTCTACGAATGAGAAGACTAGAGTGAAAGGCCATTACAAATAAAAGGAACAAGATTATGCATTTCAAATACTCACTATTTAGCTTCCCCCTGGTTGGTACTGATTACCCAAATGCAAAACTAAAAAGATGCTATGAGAATCTACAAAGACAATGAATCAGAGGTCTCAAGCTGACAAAAATACATACTGCTAGTACTTCTGGGAATTTATGCTCAAGTTATAAGTAGCCAAAAATTCCAGGAATTCGTGTGTCAAAGAAAGATTATCTAGTATCAGCCATATAAAGAAAAGGCTCTTTAAAAGTCTGCAAATAACATCTCTCTTAAGAACGTTGTAGGACCATGCAACCCCTTTGTAGCTCAACAATCAAGCATCGTAGGATCGTAGACCTCTGGGTGAGCAATAACGCAAAAATGTTCACGCACATACGACAGCATCACCCATACGTCACAAGTACATGACACTTACTTTATCCTTCCTTTATGATGCATTTACCGCACGCACAACAATGGGGCGTCCCATTTTTATGACGTCCCTTAAGGTGGCCCCACTGCAAGACAAACCTGCAACCCCTTTAAGATGCGGCTGCTGTAGTCACATGCACCCATACGGGTCAACCCCCCATAGATGCATGTGACCAAGGCATTAGTTAGTGAGGGAGACAGCTGAAATTGAAGACAGAGACCACACAGGTTTTGATGGGAATATTCGATTTGTACACATCTGCTTTATCAGTGGGCTTGTGTGAGCTGGTACAATTAAGTCTGACGGACAAAATATGATCAAACTGACCCGCCTAGAGTTTTCCATGTTTCCATGACTGTGGCTGATTCTGAGATCTGCACTGACAGACAGCTGTGTCCTGCTGTTCCTCTGGCACAATGCTTCAGGGTTGCATTGCACATCCAGTCTTTTTTTTCCTTTTTTCTCCAGACTGCCCGTCTTCCAAAAGCAACCCAGTTATTTGCTTGTTGATGGAGAGAGCCTGCAATCACACTGTAAGAGTTTGCTATTCATGAGAGCCGCTGTTTCACAGGGATGACAAGAGCATTGTGAAAATGTAAAAAGTGACTTTGTCCAAAAATCCTAAACATAACTTAATAGTGTAAAAGAGAAAGGAATAATGGTGTCAGTTTGCCCTGCTGTTAACTCTCTTGCTAAGGTTGTGCACACAACTTGACACAAACAACACAGTTTTAAAAGAAGTCGAGTATCAATGCCAAAATTCTGAATCAATTTCATTTAGTTTGCAATTTTCCTTTGGTTTAATGAACAATATTAAATTAAAACAACTTTATTTACCCAATTCTCCATCAAATCTCAATTCTGTTTGGTAGAGAGAAAGTTATTACAGATTGAATTTGAACAAACTCATCAATCAATAAAAAATGCAACATTTTTACAAATTGTATGAAGTTTTCCTTTGATAAAAAAACACAAGAAATGTGCTTGAAAGAAAATGGATGAATGAATTTGATGAATACTGAATTTTTTTACGTACATTTTTTTCTGACTTAAATAATGGGATCGCGAAACGGGGATGAGGTTCAGCAGACAATGAGTTTTTAAAACAAGACTGTAATTCCTAAAGCCATTTGTTCCTTGGACCTTCTTCATCTTGTGAAGGTCAGAGCGTGTTGGAGTCCATCCAAGCTGAGAGACGGGGTGTACCCTGGACAGGTTGTCTGTTTAACAGAGACACGACCACCTTGGACACTCAATCTTGGCCCACTAGAGGCAGCAATTAAACTTAAATCTTGCTGTTGAAGCAATGTCACCATCATGCTCCTAACTGTGGGCAAAGCTGCAGAGGAATAAAGTGATAATTTAGCAGCTAAACTGCCCCATTTGCTTGTCAGAAAAGTGCAAAAACAGACGCTAATGTAAAGGAAATTCATTTTCAAATTGAATTAAGTCTTAACAGATACATACTTTTGTAGTCCTCATAACCTCGTATGGGCCACTACAGTTTTTTGAAGAAATCCACAAAATAATTGCAATATAATTCCAAATAAAAAATTGACATGATCTCATTTACCCACTGTCCCAAATTTGATCCACACATTTTACATGGTGTAACTGTATTATAATGAATATTTTTCTACAAAGTTTGAATCCTTCAAAAAAGCAAGTAATCATTTTAAAAAAAAAACAAAAAAAAAAAAAACAACTGAAAATTAGCAAAACCTTTCCCGCCACAAACATTTTGAGCTTCATAGAAGCAGCCATTTTAAATGAGTGGGAAAAGCCCTTTATTCTGCCCTAGTGAATGATGATAAATTACACGGGCAGAAAACATGAACCAAGTTCTATGGAAGGGGTTTATAAGGAAAGTTTTGATGATGCTAATGAGATCAGGGTCTCATAAATATATCAAATATAATACATGTGGTCACATAGAGTAAAATAATGGAACTATTGCAACCCAATTTGTAAAAATGAAGAAGAAAAAAGTAACCCTAAATGTATTTGATATTTGTAAGAGTAAAAATATGAAAACAATGAAGTGGGAACAATGTGAAGCTTGAAAGTTCCAACAACAGACATGGAGATATAATTTACAGAAAGTTCATGGCAAGTCTGCTTTTATTTTGAAATACACTCTTTCAATGTTTCCTTCAGCTGTTTAGAAAGATTATTTATGTGTGTCAAGTGAATAAAATGTCATACCAGAGGAAGAGGTGGTTAGATTTAAACGTAATCTACCTTTTGACTACCACATTTTGTTGTGCTCAAACTGATCACAATCTAAGATTTAAAGTTTGGAAGATTTTCTCACAGGCATTTACAAAATGTTCTAATTTTAATACAGGCTATCACTCCTAAACTCCATGTGTTTGAATATCTTTTGCTCAATGAGCAGTTCAACTAATCCAATTCAAATGAGCTTCTCAGGCTGACCAACACAATGCTTTGCATGTCATATATTACAGGGATTTGACCTTATCGTTGTAATTACAGGGCAAAAACCACAGCTTGATCCATGAACGTCTTGGCCCCATGCCCCCAGCTTTGTATAAACAACCACAGACAAGTAATTTGCTTTGTGCATTGCATTTTTGTATGAAACTATAACTGCTCTGGAACTTCTTTTAATTACCTGCAAACATATGTTGGTACCGGAGCTGAGGGATGCCACTTGGCCGTGTGAGTTTGTGCATGTCTGAGGGCACACTTGCATGTACGTTTTTTTTGTTTCTTCTGCATCAGAGTGTATTGTGTTTTTGTACACGGATTTCTCTGCTCTCCCTTTCGGCTTATGTGAGTTTCGTTTACTATGTCTTCATTATTGTTCTGGGCCAAGAGACTCGCTGGAGGATTCTGCCTGCTTGTAAATGAATCCTCTTTTATTACTTGTTCACATCAATAAAATTAAAAATGGCTGCTGAATCCAATAGAAAAGTGACAATAATTCCTTACAATTTTAATATTTCTAAAATACGTTTTCATGTAATACCAGACAAACTGACCTTCGCTCAACATACAGCTCCCACGAAGTAAATGTGAAAATTACTCTACTATGTTAGAGTTCACATTTCTGCTGCTATTTTTAATTCATGAACCACTTACAGTGAGATTATGTGCAGACCGGCAGACATGCACAGAGTAATTGGGAACCTGTGGATGTTGTAACCAGTTTTCCTGGGAAACCTTGACTAGCTCACAGGTGCTGTTGCTCTGTACGGCAAAGCTGCCTGAGAAATTCATGAATGTCAAACCAGAGGAAAGTGCTCCATTATTCAAGCTGAAATTGCATTGCTCACCTTGATGCCTTTTCCTCTTTCGTCCCAAGGTAGCTGCAAAGTTGTCGCTCCTGATGGCCTCTTAAAGGCCTCGCTGTCAGGACCTGCTTCTTTAATGAACACTGCTGCGCCTGCTGCTTTTCCACTGGTCACAGGTGTATGGCTTTACAAGGCCGAGCTCGGCTTTGTTTATTTATTGCTTGTATGCTGTGTATAGCCAACACTCCCCTCAGTGTCCAGATGTCAACATGCAACAGGGGAGGAAGACTCGAGATTTGATCATGATATGATTCTATCTTCCTGTCATGGGGCCTTTTTTTTGTTCATCTTTGAGTATAAAATAAGACAATCCAAGTGTCTCTGAAACAAGAATATCAAAGGTTTGGGGTTTTTTTTCCATTCATGTGCGAGTGCATTATTATTATTCTAAGGAAGCAACAGGCCTTATCTAAACAGCTGGACCTTGTGGGAGGCTTGCCCCTCACTCTGTAATCTTTTCTGAATTTACTTGTCAGGTTCATTTATTCATTAGCAAGCCGATGTCCACCGGTGTTTCTGGCTCGCTGTTAAATTAGGCCAGCCCAGGCTCTCCTCCCTAAGATGATGCATTACAGATTCCACATGGGGAACAGTCAGCAGGTGGAAAGAATTGCAGTCTGGGAGAAACAAAAGAGAGTTGTTTTAAATTGTTGCTTGTGAAGTGCCTGAAGAAAGAAAGCTTCATGGCGGTTGTGGCACATTGCCTTCATCTGTCATGGTGACTGCTGCAGAGAGTACTTTGTGTGTGTTGTTTCATTTTCAGATGCTTAAAATGTAAGAAGGTGGGAGGAATCTGCTTCTTAATTACTATTGCTTTATATTGCCAATCCACCAGCAGCTCACACCGTAAGCAGCATGTTTGTGTGTACATCTTAGTGCTGTCAATCGATTAAAAATATTATCAGATGAAGCACACTTTTGGATTGTGATTAATTGTGATTAATCAGTGCAACATGTTAGCTGCAGTAGCGTATGCACAGAGTCCATCCAATAGTTTTAACAGAACACCGTGTCCATCTCATAATCACTTAGACATAAGTAAGCACAACCAGAATTAATCCACATATAAGGCGCTTCATATTATAAAGCATAATTTTGCTAATTTGAAAATAAGAAAGTATTTTACATTTGCCTTAATTCACTACACAAGCACACACACACATATATATCTACACATATATATGTATGTATATGTATATGAGATGGGGGAAGAGACATAAATGTGCTCTTTTTCCTCCTAGCCTCTGTCTCTCCTCTGCCTTTCTCTCCAGTATGACTGCCAAGTAGACTCTCTGCTCTGTTGTACAATTTAGAATGTGATTGAGCTTTCACATCCACTTTCGCTCTCCCAGTAAGTCTGCGCCGCTTACAGCCCTGACGTGCATTCACAGTCACAATGCTGCAGCTGAGGGGGAAGATTGAGCTGGAAATAGTGTGTTTACGAGTCCGTCTTCAACATATGCTAGACAGCAGATCAGAACTATTTCCATTTGATTGTTGCGTGCACTAATGAATTCTGATTTCAGAATTGATTTTGGCTCAAAAAATGTCTGCAAGCTCTGCTTTCTTTTTGTCAGCAATTAAAGGTTGCACTGACGTTTTGTAAGTTTGGTCCATTAGTCACTATGCTCAATATGTGAGGAGAGCTGCAGCATCTAAATTATCCCTGCAGTCCGTCTGTCTGTGTTTGTGTTAAATAACCTCAGTTGATTAGCCTTTTTTCAACTCTGGGAGTATGAAAGCTTGTGGCAGTTTCAACACTTGTTATCTTCGCTGATTTTAATGACATTGGCGTTTTCCAATCAGGCTTATTTGTGGTATTTCTTTTTTTAATCAAGTGAAATAAATATGGACCATCAGTTGAAAAAACAATATTTCTAAGGAAACTGACTTAGCTGGTGCAATTTCAAGGAAAAACTGAGCAAACTAAAACTAAACCTACTGGCTTGACATTAATAAATAATTAATGAATATATATATATATAAATAATCAGATTAATCGCACTTTTGGATTGTGATTAATGACGATTGGTCCAAATGTTTTATGAGGTAAATTTTACATTACAAGATGTGGCCTTTGAAAAGAGATTTAATTTGTGTGCACAAAACAAATCAATAGTGGGATTAGCAGAGCTGTAAAGTATTATTCCAAGAAAACAAAGATGCTTATATACAGTCATAACAACATGACTGTATATAACATTGTGTTTCTGCACTTTAAATGGTCCAGATGTATACTCGATTCTGATTGGCTGATGGATGATGCACACCCAAAAAAGTATAACCCACATGTTCTATTCAGCAGTGGTCCCCAATCCCAGGACGCAGACCAGTACCGGTCTGCAGATCAATTGCCACCAAGCTGCAGAAGAATTCATCTTTTTTTTTTTTTGTCTCCCGAAAATCTTTTATTTTGAAAAATAACCGGATTTTCTCAGCTACACCTTTGATCACTTGAGCAGTAAAATTTGGTCTGGGGTGCAAAATGACTACGTCTGAACAATCTTTTGGTTTTGAAAATGGACCGTGTGTGATTCTACCCTTCCTCCCCTGTAGTCATCTAACTTCTGGAACCCCCCCTTTTCCCCTGTCTTTGTGCCCCCAAAATCACTCTCTCTTCTTCCACCTTTTTCTTTTCTGCCCGGTCCAACAAAAAGCTGGATACAAACATTACAATATAAATAAAGTTTGTTCAAATTATAAATGGGGTTTATACGACTATACACCTTGTGTGTCCGATGATTTATAACCCCTGATTGTAACAGTAATATCAGTCTAGCACAAGAGGCTCTCAGCTCATACATGTTTGCTCAGCTATTGGACCGGTCAAGTTTTTTTAAAAAAGAAATGAAAATGGACCAGATTCTCTCGATTCCATTTTGATCACTTGAGCACCAAAAGCAGTCCGGGAGGATGCAGCACAAGATCGTATCGTAACAGGTGATTCCCACTCATCATGCCTTTTTGCATTAAGATGTGAATATCACAAAGGAATACATACAAATAAAAGCTCAAACAAGCTCATCCATTCAGATGCACATTTCACATTAGTTGTGAAAACCCAATTCATGGAAGTACCTCCATGAAAAAAAGAAAAGAGAAGCACAGAGATCAAACAGTGATCTCTGTCTTATAACTCCAGAGTATAGAGTCCCAGTAGTGTTGCTCTTTTTCATGCATGGGCCCTTGCAAATTCTAGGTGTGCTTTTTTATGCATGTGCTTTATTATTTGCTGATCTTCTTATAGCCCTCACCTTTTTGGTGTATAGAAATAACTTATTTTCTCAGATTTTGGGACATTTCTTTCCATGAGGAGCCATTTCTGACAGCATGAAATGGGAAGGGCTTTTCTTTGTTAAATAATGCTCTTTTATAGTCACCTGTGTCCTGGACACATCTTAAATGAATCATTTGACTCACCTGTGGTTGAATACCTGTTCATCAGAATTTATCATACTTGGGATGTACTCATGTTTGCAACATGGGCTTGAATGAATTAGTTGGGAAAATCACTGTTTTCTTGTGTGAAAATGAACAAATCCTGTTTGCAATCAATGGCCCACATTTGTGGGAGGATTTTGGAGTATAAAATCTCATATGAAATGATGATTTTGAAAGGACGCTAAAGGTTTCCTGAAAATGTAGTGGGATGTCATGCTGAGCACTACTGTGCAGCCTTCTTTAAAAACAAACGTCTGCTTTATGATCTGGACCGAATTCCACCGCAAAATGAATCCATTAACCATCACCATTCTGTCTGTGATGGAAGCCAGTCTCCAACAGACACCTGTTTCTTACAAACCTTTTAAGAATAAATGCTGGGGCGACTATTGAAAGATATGCTGTATACATCCACATATATACACACCTCTGCAGTGAAAAAAACCCAGAGTCATAGGAAGATTTAGGTCTTTGATCAACAGATTTTCGTACCTTGGCGACCATAACACAGATGGTCAGGCTGCAGTTTGTGTCCATGCATCTCCACTACTAATCCACAGTCAACTTGAGGTTTTTCAGTAGCCCATTGGTGATATTTGATGGCCCTTCTTCTAGCACCCCCCGAACCCAAGGACCCAGATGCCTAATCATCAATTTCCAAAAAAGCCACCATAGCCCAACTTCAACTGTCTCACTACAGGCCCCCTGCTACTTCTCTACATGCCTCAACCAGCACCAGGTGTCTGGTCTTCTCCTGTTTATCTGCCTCCTCTGTCTTTCCAGGGAACTGTAAGCTCCAGCAGCACAACCTGCTTCATGAGTCAGATGTTAGTCTGGCCCCAGTGACATCCTTGCAATGCACTCTGGAAATGACTGCTCTGGTCCTTGTGTAAATGCCAAACCAGTCATGGTTTTTCCAGTTGGTTGCCCTGATGAAAGACATGTTGAGCCATCATGGGGCAGATGATTGAAAGATTGCAAGTTCAGTACCCGCCTTGCCCGCCCTTGTGTCAAAGTGTCTCTGCCAATACGCTGAGCCCCAACTGGTGGTTATGGGTTGGTGCCAATGGAAGGCAGCGGAGTCATCATCAGTGTGTGAATGTGTATATGTATGGATGAATGTAAAGCGCATTGGGGCTTCAAGGAATGTAGAAAAGCACTTTAAAGGTATACGCCATTTTCTATTAACGTCAACTGGGATTTACTGTCTACTCTGCTATAATAAGGTGGGAATGATGTCTCCCACTGCCTTCAGAACCTGGTTGTAGAGCCAGGTGTATCTCCCCCCAGACTCCTCCTAGGCTCCTCAGCAGGCCCCTCCACTGAGGGTAGCAGCCCAAGATATGTTCCAGTGACCTTGTGCAAGCACAGTAGACACACTGATGTTTCTGCCACCCCTCAAGAATATAGATTGGACCTCGGAGAACATCATACATGACTGAATCAGAAACTTGCATCGTACAGTTCAGCCTTCCAAAGTTTTTTCTAGGTTTTCTTTTTGGCAGATGCCAGTTGGTTCTCATTTGGTGAAAATTCTTTGCTGGTGCATGAGCACTGTTTTGCTTTGCTGTTAGTCCTCCATCTACCCTGATCTCTCTCTGTACGATCAGCTCATTCCACCTTTTGCCTGCCACTTCCTCCCAGGTCTAACAGTGATGACTGCAAAAGTGACTTTAACACCTTTGGGGTTTCTGTGAAGCAACGTCTTTATGGCCTTGGCGACATTACCTCTGGGCAAACCAGAAAAGGCGAGTTTGCAGCTTGTTGGTCTGCTCATACAAAACAACGCTGCTTAGTCTCTTTGGCAGGGCCAACCACTTGATGCCGGCTGATGCTGTGTTCAAGGCCCTCCATAACTGATAAATATTAATGAATACATACGATAGCATTTACATATATTATTCAAAACCGTCCACTTTTTTCTGTTACAGATGTATTATTAACTAAAAGGTAAAGTTGCAATTTCTTTTATAGTCACAATGTCTAAACTAATTCAAATTATTTTAAATATAATAATAATTTAAAGTAATAGTTTTACACTAAAAGTAGTAAGACCATAAAACTTGAGGTTATCAGATAAAAAAGTACCTTTAGAAAAAGCTTACAACATAAACCTTACACTTTAAATGTAAACAGGTTTATTTCAATAAAAACCATTCGTTTCTTTGATACCGCACATTTCTGAAGCAATACAAAAATCACTCTTGAGGTGCAAGCTGACAAATGACAGCTATATGTAGTGTTTTTATATAGTGATGCCTTATAAACTAACTTAAAAGGTTCTATGAAGCAAGTCTAAACTTTGCCATCATCGACATCTGCAGCACCTGTTCTTACTGACCAATGTCAAGTAAAAAACGGTTCATTTCAGAAAAAGCTGTGACTTTGTGTTTGTCTGCAAAGGGTGGGAGAGACAGATGGTTGGCTATTAAAAAGCCTGCAAAGAAACACGTCTTTGACATTTATAGGGACAAAAAAAATGACATTAAAATTAGATCATTTTGAAGAAAGTCAAAGGGATTAGGCTCATTTGATAAATACATATTTTGTGCAGAGCAACATTAGTTCATCAGAAATTTGCCTCATAGTTATGGGCAGGACTGTTGGAATGTAGTAAGCCTGCCCCAACTTCCCATTATTCATCTATTTACACTTCCTCCTGCTGGCTTACAGCCCCTCACAACCCCAGGCTAATAATAGCACTGCAACAAAAATGGCGAGAAAAATTGGAACTATCCAGCCATATAGTTCTGAGCCAGATGCCAGCTGAGATGAGGAAAATTAAGACATTAGGATCTATTTGTCTGCAAGTTATTACATCAGAATGGAGCAAAGAAAGAAGCTTGGACTTGTTGTTGAAGGTTCTACGACACACCTGCAAGCTTTTTCCCATGACATTTCTTCTTGGCCTCTGATTCACAACAATTTGCACAATGAAAAACTCAGAAATGCTATTATAATCTCAATTTTCTTTATAGATGCAATCCATTATGAGAAAAATACCATAAGAAGATGTTAGAAGCACAAAAAACACAATTTTCATCAGAATGGGTCTTTAACATGCAGTATGAACACTGTCCTTCGTAGTCAGCATTACAGGGAAATGCTTTTTTGGCCATGTTGGACAGCCTCATTATCTCATACAGTATGGACAGTATTTCCACGCTGTTAGTTCAGCTCAGCGTCTGCATTTGATGCTAAGTTGTGTGGTCATTTCTGATGGCTCAGCTGTCCACTTGTAAGATGCAGCATCACTAATGTTTCCAAGAATTAAACGCTCCGATCTATATTTGATTTCACTCCCAACTGGACGCTTTGCCATACAGCATACATCAAATCTAAAGGTTGCTCCTGCTCTGCTGTTTTGTCTTGTTTGTCCAAAAAGCAAATCCTCCCACTGTCAGCTGATGAAGATGCTGCTCATCAAAATCATGGAATTGAACCTCAGAATAATACTCGCCTCATGAGAGGTCACTAATTGGTGTTAAACTCAGGGAGAGGAGGGTTGTTTTGAGTTTTCTGTTGCTAATAAAGTCCTCTTCTTTGCTCGGACAGGCTGTTGTCTTCTCAGCTACAACACCAGGAGTCCTTAAGAACACACTGTCCTCTGGGCTTTTGTCTCTTGCTGAGATAATGTGAGGCTCATTAGCTGTCACCAGAAACAAATGATGAACCGGGTGGAACGTTACAGGCTTTAATTACCAACAATACTGTCATTCACTAAATATTAATATCAACATCCATTCCTGCTGTGAGGAACACTTCTTTGCGGTGTATTGGTGTGTTGGGTTTTAACATCCTCCTCACAGATCAAATGCGACTTACCAGCTTACAGACTATCCATCACCTTCGTGTGGCTTCACCTTTAAAAGAAAACAATGGATCACTATTGTAGATCAGCTCATTTCATGTGGGCTGATAGATTCTATATAGCTGCATACACACCAAATAGATGACACATTCTTGAATGCACGGTCTGTAAGGAACCAGTGTCCACACCTAACAACTATGCTGTGTAAAGGGCACTTCGCAACAGCATCACTCATAAGTCACAAGTAGATTTAACTTACATTATCCTTATAAATACAGCATGATAAACTTACCACACACAAGATAATGGTATATTCCATTTGTCATGCACCCTTAGAAATCCAATAGAAGACCAAAAATATCAGAACAGTCTTTTAAGGGGTTTTATTCAAAGTTCAGTTCTTAAAGTTATATCCAGGGCAGCATAAATCAAAGTCCGTAGTAAGTCCAAGATCCAGTAATCGAGCAGACAGTCCGGGCACAAACAGGAATCTCCAAAAGGGCGTGACAAGAAGAAGCGTAATCCAAAAACAGTCCAGAATCCAAAAACCCAAAAAGGCAGAAAGGCATCAAACAGGAATATCCAGAGGGGTTCAGGCAGAGACGTGGTCAAAAACGAGGCAGGTCAAAATACACAGGAGACTAGAACACTTGTCGAGGGCTGGAAAATCACTGTTGGCACGAATGACGATCTGGCAGTGGTGAGGTGAGAGTCAGCAGTATAAGAGCAGGAGGGACCAGGTGAAGGGGATAGAGAATCAAGTGGTGCGTTTACTGGAGCTGGGAAGTTACAGCAACGATTTGTGACACCATTGCCATTATGTCTCTTAGGGTAACTGAGTGAGCCTCATGTGAACTGCAAGACACACCTATGCTCCCTTCCCCTCCAACTCCTCACTACAACCCTCCACGGGCCCGGACAACCCAAAAACCCACTGCACTTGTACGGGTCAACCCCTGAACAGGTGCATATAACTAAGGCTTTTAGTTTTAGTTTACATAGAAATCTTTGGTAAATCGAGTCCTAAGTGTCAATCTCAAGATTTGGTTATTGAAATGCCAGCGGTCACTATCAACATATATTAGCTCTAAAAGTCTTTAAGTACATTTTATTTCGTTCTTAATTAACCACTGTAGCACGTCAAAGAATAACATTTTACTCCAATAAACTGAAAGTAACTTGAAGTCCTCAGTTAAAAAAGGTCTCTTTAGTTCAAGACCAAGGCATGGTAAGAACATCCAGAACCCAAATCGAAGAAGAGAAAACAATGTTGTTGGTTCTAAAGGAGCTGGAATGTTTCAGTACTTATATTGTAAGGAAAACCGTGTACAGGGTTAAAAAAGAAAGAAAAGATTTGATAAAAGGAAAATATGTGAGGGTTAAAATCTTACACATAATGCCTATAGTTAATGTAAGAGGTCAGACAAGAAAGGTTTGTTAAAGACGCCCACAGCTCTGATTTTGTGCAGACTGTCCATCCTCCAATTGGATTCTGGAGTGGATAATTGGAGAATTTGCTGCACCTGAAGAGATGGGAGGGATTAAGGCAGTAAAAGTTAACTTTTGCAGCTTTTCTTCTTCTATTCTATGTGGCAGCACTCAGATCAGAACAAGGGCTCAATTGCTTGTTAGTTTTATTCTTGTGAAAACATTTTCTTGTACAGATAAGTAGCCACTCTGACATAATATTACTTCTGTTATGGGTTGTATCATAGTCTACATTATTTTAGTTTTTTTATTTACCTTAACAAACTACTTAGGCATGCAGACAATGTCTCCTTTTATAGCTAGCCTGTTGCTAAAGAATGCAAAAGGCCGTCTGCCTAAACATGCAGATGAGCTCCAACAACACTCCTCTTATTTGAGATTGAGAAACTGAATGTCTAATTTCCCTCTGGATCAACAGATGATTGAAAAGGCATATGCTGCAGCGTATGAATGACAGTGAAAGTCAGAATTTCTCCTTTTATCAACCTCAGTTTGATCTTCAGCAGGTCATCTTGACCGTTTCCTGATGCTTAAATGCTCCTAGCTGCTGTCTGCTTCCACCTATCACAATGTTAGACGCAACCTCTGCTTTGTCGCTTTCAATAAAGCATCTTTAGTAGCAAAAGAAAATCTGAAGGTATTGTGCAGCTGCAGTTTTGACTTTTTGGAAAACATGAAGTCATTTTCACGTATGAGAATTCAAGTCTATTCAGACTGTCTCTGCTAATGCTCTGTATCAGGATGAAAAGGCCTTTTTTAACATATTCAGCAGGGTTGAAATATAGGCAATAAAAATACTGCAAGGTACTTTTTACCACAAAGCTGCTGTAGCTAAACTTGGTAGAGGGCTACTTTGTTTTTACGACAAACAAAGATGTTTCAGTTTCACACTAAACCTAACCCTACATTGCACTTAGATGCACAAAGCACAAGTAATCAGGCTCAACCTTTGCATTTGTCGCTCATTCAAGAACGCGTTGAACGCAGGGTACTGAATGCGCTTTTAGCATATGGTGTTCACACTGGACTGTCGCTACCCTATACTAGTGCACGGACTCACAGTTGAAAGAGACTTGGTGCAAATGTCAAAGCGGAGAAAATGTCTTGAATATCTCTCAAGGCTTTTTCTTTCACAGCTCTATTCCGATCTATGAAAGACTTGGTGTTATATAATTCCAGCTGGTTACAAACCGCATTCATAAATTCTCTATATTCATATATTCAGTTTATTGTAATTCATTCCGTTATTATAATTTTCCTTTTAAGATGAAATGTCTGTTCTTGTTCCCGTATTTTGCTAAATCTATTTCCCCCCAAAAGTGCAACTTATACATTCTTCTTCATCTTTATTATGCATTTTTAGCACCTGCGACTTATAGCCTGAAAACTATGGTATGTGGTTGGTGGTATGGTACTGTACATATGGTAGCCTTTCAGAACACAAGCATGACTGATGTTGGTTTAAATGAATGATGTGGGAGGAATTATGATTATAAAGCAAATGTTTCCTGCAAGGCAAGTACATTGGTAAATGACTAAAAAATGTATCATGTTTTCTTGTCTCCAAGTTTTTTAAGAATGGCAATAATCGCTAAATAGGGTTTCAATCAAACTGCCATCTATCTTTGGACCATGTTGTCATAATTCAGGAGACTGGCGGATTTCATGGAATCACCGCATCTCATCATTCATCTCTTCAAACCAGTACCTCAAGTTCCAGGCTTTTCCAAACGGATCCTTAATCAAGCATAGCTGTAAATGTGCAGTGTATGAATCTATAGCTCTTAATCAAAGAGCCTGCCTACAGCCACCTCATTACACAAATACAATAAACCTGTTTGTGATTAATTAGTTGTCAGCTCTAATCATTGCAAAAACGATTTAATCTTGCTGAAAGTAAATGGTCTTTACTTTCCAATATTTGACCTGAACTGGACACAGATAGGTGGTTAATAGAAGGGACAGTGGCTACTTGTCAATAGGGGCTGTTAATGGAGGCAATGTTAAATGCAAAGTCCTTATCCTAAATGACGAAGAAACCATGTTCATTTATCTAAGTCAGAAAAAAATAAATCACGAGTTGTTTCCTTTAAAACAAATCCAGCTCTGTTTACTTTTTTGCAGCCAGCTTGTGTCGACAAAGCCGAAAAAGTCCATCTCTTCAGTGATATAGCTATTATGTAGGACTTTTTTTTTTATTTATGTTTTGTTATTATTTATCCCTCTCAGGGACATAAAGACATGGAATGGCAGACTCAAACCATTGTGCGTTTTGTTCCCCCAGAGGGACTTCAGAGGGTTTCTCTTTTTTTTCCCCGCTGTTGTTAAAAAAAGGACAGTCTCTGACATGCAAACCCACACAGGGGCTGCAGGAACAGACCGAGAGCTTCTCATCAGTACTCAGGGAAACAGCCCAGTGTGTCTGCAAAAGACCATCACTTCCCCTTTTATTGTGCCTTCAAGGCAGAAGCGTGGTGTAAACAGTGTTTGAACAATTATGAGCCTGTATATCTCTCAGCTGCTTTGTTCAAAATTGTTCTAAAGCACCTGCCTTGTTACAGGCAAAGCCAGCTTGTTCTATATGTTACGAGGCGCAGATAGGGTGGAGGTGGCGAGATGTCGAGCACAGCAGCTGAGATCTTGAAAAACGAAGAGGTGGTTGTTGTAGAAATTCTGCCTTTGATCATTGTAACTATACATGTTTTCTGCAGGTTATGCTGTCTGTCTTTGAAGAAAATGCAGTATTTAGGCAAGATGGAGAGGGTTTGGTTGCTTTGCATTAGTCTTCTTGAAGTCTGACGTGTATTTCTTCACACGTAACATTTTCATTACTTTTAAATGAAAATCCACATTAACTGCGGCGAGATGGTGTCTTTAATGTTCCGACACTTCAGCAAATATTTTGCAGAGACACTACTATCCAAGATGTTTTCAAACCATTTTTTTTAAGTGTAAACGTTTTTTTCTAATTCTGGGGAAATTTTGGAGATTTTTTCAAATCTGGAAGGCAGAGGAGAAATGCATTTCTTCACATGGGTGTGCTCTGAAGCACAGAAGTTTACATTTAAATGTAAGTATTGCGTTTTTGTTTTTGCATGACTTTTTAAAATTCTGACCCCAATGTTGTTATGACGTAGATGACCTATTAATGACGGCATTGAGTGGTAATAACGTCCCAATTTGAAAACACTGTTTTTTCCACACCTCTCCGCTTTGGAGGGAGGAATGTAGGGATAGGGAAAAGCCGTAGGGGTAGGGAAACAATTTAGATTCAGTCATAGTTTCTGCAGCGCGGCAGGAGTTCATCAGACATTCACTTCTTAGTTGTGGGCGGGCCTATTGGACAATTGTCAGGCAGATGTCAGCTCAGGAAAACTGTGATAACCGTCTATTTAACTAATTCTAAATTCATACATGTCACAGCTTGTAAACTCTTTATCAACATGTTTGGCCTTGAGTGACTTTTGAGGTCACATTACTTGTTTTTTTGTTTGTTTTTTTTTAATCATTAAACACTTAAGTAGCTTTAAAATTCACGCTGCGCGTATTAATGCTGTTCAGCTGGCCAAATTATTGACTTGCATCTAAATGATTCAAATTGCAGGCTTACAGGTCTCACAAGCTGTTTCTTAAATGCCACTTAGCTGCTGGATCTCCGAGTTTACTCCTGTTGATTTATTAGGTCACAGATTGGCTGAAAATCAGCAGAGCAACAAGGAGACGCAACCACTGTAGAGGTCACTCCAGCCGCGCCTGTCAGCCTTATGGTTCCCAAAGTCGCCGTCACTTGTTTGCAATCTTTTATCTGCAGAAGTCTGATGCAGATTCTGAGATGTGCATCTGAATGCATCCAAGTCTCCAGGGCATACCTTTGTTGAATAATACATGAATCCCAACAACCCTTTTATTACAGGAGGCTGATAATATTCAAATAACGTGCTCACCTCAAACAATCGGCTGCAGGACTCATTCAGTGTCTTGATGAGGAGCAGGATGTTTCTTGGTTTGGTACAGCAGCTATTTTGGCAGGTGGAAGCACAAAAAGGGGAAAAAAGACGCAATGAAGCATGGGTTTCTCTGTTGCTATAGCTTTTTTTTTAATAATAATCTTGGTGGTTGATGCTGATGCAGGCATGTTTACCTCATGTTGGCTTAGGGAAATTGGGCAAAGTTTCATTATATGTCAATTCTTGAAGACCTACTCTGATGAAAATTGTGTTTTTGGTGATTTTAAAATTGTCTTGTGGAATTTTTCTCAAAATGGAAGACATTTCTTAAGAAAATTAAGTTTAAAATTATATTTCTGAGTAGTCCTTTATTCAAATCATTTGAAGTTTGAAGTTTTAAAAAGCTTGTGTCTTTGAAGAAGCTACAATGAGCAGGCTGCTCCATTTTGATGCATCCGCTTGCAGATAAAAAGATCCGTGTGCGTCTTCAGTTTCCTCGTCTGAGCTGCCATCTGGCTCAAAACTGTACAGTTGGAAAGCTTCTGTATGGCTCAACACCTTTATTGCACTGGTAATGTTATGCTGGGGTGTGAGGGGCTATAAGCTAGCTCAATTTCCCATCATCCATCTATTGAGATAGATGATGGGAAGTGGAGGTGGGCTTACTCCACACCAACAGTCCCGCCCACAACCCAGAGGCAAATTTCTAATGAACTACTGCCACTCTGCAGAAACTATGTCCTAGAAAACATAAAAAAAACATCATAGTTATAATTAAAATACCACTGGGAGCATTTTAAAAATAGATCAAAAGATGATTGACATCAGACTTCGAAAACAAGGTATGAGACCAACGTTTAAGCCTCTGTGAAGCCCCTCTGTTGTCTCTCAGTTTGCAGGTTCACATTAAAAAGAAGTTCAGTTTTGAACAGCTTGGAAGCAGTTTTTTTCTTTGTGGTATGAAGTCAAAGAGAAAGTAACTGTACTTCCTCTTTCTAGTGTATCTAGGGTTTAGATTCAACTTAAGAAAAAAGCTGTTCAAAGCAGACCAGACATCAGTTCAGTGTTGGTTATCAACGCTTCATCTCCTGCCCAGGTAGGATTTTTTGTCACATTTGTTTGAACAAATAAGGTTAGCTTGCACCCTGAAAAACTTTAAAAAAAAAATAAATAAAGCACTGACTTCACATTTTTAGAAGAAAACATTTATGAAAAGACCAAGATAGCATGCGCACTGTGAGGAAAAATTCCAGATTATATTCAGGGGCTTTATGTAAAGAAAATAAAAGCCTTTGTTGCTTTCACCTTGGTTTTTATTGCGATCATAGAAAACAAACAAGTCGTTGAAGAACAATGTCCCCTCCAGCCCCTGAGTTTTCTTCACAATAGTGTGTTGACAATTGACCAATAGTTCTGAATAGTTCCCAAAGTCCCCTCTGCCCTCCTCCCCCCTGAATGCAGCTCAATTATGGGCACAGTAGCACGCATCATAGTGATTTATAGCCAGAGAGAGCACAAGTTGCTTAAAATGACTGGTGTGATTAGTCATATATGCTTCAGAGCTGAAAAGGCGGTGCAAAGAGCTCCCGTAAATTAACAGCAGCTGCAGACTGTAGTTGACCACGGTGAGGTGGTCAAACGTGGTGAGAGTCAGAGTCTCAAAGGAACGCGGGAAGAAACTGGGTCATTACGCTCCTTTCAGGAACGAAGAGGTTGACAGAAGCAAGAGGTAGCCTTACTTGGAAATTCAGGGGCCCTGCAATGAACTGACTCCAGCTATGAGGATAAAGCTCAAGTGGGATGATAGTCTGAGACTTCTGCCAAGATTCCACTGGAGCTACTGCACAACTGTACTCCACAAATGTCAGGAACACACAGATGTCTGCACACTCCATTATTCCTGACAAAAAAAATTCCTTGAGAGTGCATTTTCATTCTTTGCCTAATTTATTGTTATCCCCTCTCCATTTTGGAAGAATGGATCTAAAACACTTGCACTGATTCATAAATTCCTGTTAAGCCAGCAGACAAAGGATAAGGGATGATGTGTTTGTGATGTTTCTATGAAGATTATAAAATGTTATTGTGGGGAGTTTGATACTTCACATGTGAAACGTAGATACACAGCCAGGTCCCTCCTTGGACTTGGGAGCTGTTTTTATGCACCGTTTGGTTGCTAGTTTGGGGGTTTTGAGCTGTCATAAGTAATTTACAGCTTTGCAGCTTTGTTTGTGTGCGTGTTTTATAAACTCTGTATTCTTAATATGTCTCAATCACAACCTGCAATATCTTCACTGGTTGTTCCTAATGAACACAAGCTTCATCTTCTATGTACTCATCGCTTCTCATTAGTTTTCCAGGTCAAAGCCCAGGATGTAAACTTGGATGCATCTGGAGACCTGCTAGATGAATTCGCCCTATTTTTGAATGCCTTGCGTAATGTTAGAATCAGTGGTGTCAAATGATCACATTAATCATGATCAATTAATCACAGACAGACAAATTAGTGCTTTATTTATTTTTTCCTTGTGTTAATTGCATTTCTATTCGATAACTATTATCTATATGTAAAGGATAATGCCCGATGAAATGTTTGTTACCAGAAATGAATGGACAACTGAGGCCTGATCATTGTCGGACAGTTGCTTGCCCGAAGTCCAATAACTTTAGACAGCAAATGGGTGATCAGTCACAAAAAATATATTTTTTTTTTAAAGGTCTGACTTAATGACAATTTTAAAGAAATACTATTTGTGTAATCTAGTTTCAAATTATTTTAATAAATTCAGGATTCTAATGATTGTCTCTGTTATTGTCGTTTTATCCTGATTTTTTTCTGTCTCCTGCAACTCCTTTTAGTTTTACTCTCAAAAGGTTCTGCCTTTTGCCAGGCCACAGTTGAAAAAGAGATTTTTTTTTCTTAATTTGTCTTGCCAGGATAAAAAGAAAATTAAATAAAAACGTTTGGATTTCTCATAAAAGTGCTACTGCTTCCTCATGTGTTGAATTCAAGCACTCTCGACCTGATGTTTCTTTTTTAAATATATATAATTTGCTCGAGGTTAACAATAAAAATAATCCCGCTGTAGGTGGAAAGGTAAAGGTCTGTAAACTGATAGAGTAAAAAAATCATAAAGACATTTTTTTTATTGTATTTTAATCTTTTTCTGTGCCACAATGTCACAATGTTTATAAAGCACTTGAATTGCCCATAAAGACTCAAAGTGCTGTACAACAGAAAATTAAAACATATAAAGAATCTGATAAAAATAGATTAAAAGTATACAATGTAATACAGTAATAATAATAATAAGGGTTTAGATTAAACATATATTATTGAGATCATTTAACGCCAGGTCATAATTAATAAGTTGCTCAAAAAAGTAATGTTGTATCAAAATGTGAATAATTATGATGTTTTTAGCCAAATTTGGTCAAAAATGTAACTAGTGCATGGCACTAGTTAAAATCAAATGGTCCATGTTATTTGACAAACTTTTTCAATAAACGATTAGATTATAATTTAAACCTACAGTTCTGAATGGTTTTTGTGGGATCATTTGGGATGATTTTACTGGATTTCAAAATTTTGAGTCTGAAAATGCATTTCTCCTGTCAAGCCAAAGTCTGTAGTGGAAACATTTCTCTAGAACCCAATTTAAGTCATTTCCTACTGTTGTGTTTGAGTCATTATCAGGAGCATTAGTTAGTTTTTATTTTTTTTAGGAGGGATCAGACAAACATTAGACTACATGCTTTCCTGTGCCATAATAAAAAAAAAAAGAAACATACACTATGAAATAAGTCAAAAATGCTGACCCCACTGGCAGATATTATTTAACTAAAAAAAAAAAATCTGCTAATTGGAAAAGAAAAACAATCTGACCAAAAATCCTTATTTTATGAAAATAAAATTCTAGGCCCTTTTGTGAAACTAAGATTATTTTTGCTGTTGAAAAACTTTGGTTATTTTTCTTTCAAGACAAAAAATAAGAATTTTTTGTCTTAAAACAGGGCTTTTTTTTACTCTCTTAAGATTCAGCTTTAGCAGTGTTTCCCTTAAAAAAGAAGTCAATGGAAAGAAAACCTTAAAGTGTCTAATGAGGTATTCACACATTTTGGCATAAAATGACATATGTTTAGTGAGAGACACGTGGTTAAGAGATAGAAATCTTTGAGTGCATTCCTGGAAAACCCAAAGAACAGCTAAAATAATTTCGCTGACTCTGAATCATGCAGTTTTTCTGTTTTTAAACTCGTCCCGGTTATCCTTTCAGACTCTGCTTTTGAATCACTGGCTTTGGAAAGAGGCGTTTTGCTGCACCTTAAAAACAAAACATGTAAGGAAATTTTTCATTTAAGTATTGTACCGTCGTTTTTTATCTGATATATATATATATATATATATATATATATATATATATATGTGTGTGTGTGTGTGTGTGTGTGTGTGTATGCGTGTGCGTGTGCGTGTGCATCTTTTAATCTTTTGAAAAGTTTTGAATATCAAATATGATCTTAAAAATAACTTTCAATACAAAATAAAGGTCAACACAACACTTCCCATACAGTTTTTCTATTTGGTAGTGAAAAGTAGATAACTGTTAAAGCAGTCTAAAAACTAAACAATTATATTACCAAAGACAAAGTACCAACATTTGATGTTTTCTAACAAGGTCTGTCAATTTAAATGAGTTTTCTTATTTTTTATACAGTATACTGTACCTTGTTGGGTTTTTTATTCATATGATATTTCTGCCCTAATCAATTCGTCTAGCCAAGTTTACTGATTTCTATATATTTTTTTTATCTTAAAAAATTAGTTCATATTAACCAAATTAACATCAAAGGAACAATATTTGTCTGGAGACCTGTAAAAAAATCTAATTTCTTTAGATTTTTTTTTGTCTCCTTCTGTCATACAACAAAAATAACCGAGTAAAAAGTATGTTTTATTTTGACATAATTCATTCGACAACTGATTGTATGAAACATACAGGAGCAGACACATGATCAACATGTGATCCCAAACTCCTCCAAAAGAATAAAATGACACCCTTTGCTTTGTAAAAAAAAGACTTTGAATTGATTCTATTCTTTCAATGGAAAGTTCCCTCTGTAAAAAGTAAAGCATCAAAGGCCGAGCAGTGGCTGTAGACTTCATTTTATTGTCAGAACAGAAACTTGAAACTCAAAAACATGAATCCTTAAAAAGTCCTTGACTGACAGATTTAATTGAATGCCTTGTTCTAAAATGATGTGTGGGTTTAGATTTACAGCATCTAAAGATTAATATAAAATATTGAAGAGACTTGGGGCTCATATTTATATTTTTATAAGCATATGGCAAACGTTTGTTTTTCATTTTTTCATTTTAATTCTTTCAAAAGTGGTGTACCTGTTTTAATATTAAATATTGGCTGATAATTTTTTTGAAAAAAAAGTTGTACTTTCTCTGTATTTTTGATTTGAACAACCAAAATGTTGACATTGGGACAGTTGGTACCAGATAGCAGAGAAAAAAAAGTTTTCTATTTCATTTATCATCCAAAGGCAGTTTTATTTTGGAAAACTATTAAATCTCCCCACCAGTGATGAAGTATTAATACCAAGATGTCAAAAGTATCGATACCTGTACATCACCAATTTTAAAATTGAGTACTTTTTTAATTTTACTTTTCATGTATTAATTACTAATTCATACATTGGAAAATAGCAGTTCATGTCTCATTTCAAGTATTTTGGTTAGTAGGTGAGTTACTCCAGCATTTTGTGCTGTAATGTGATTGAGAAAACATTCACCAATAAGAAATTATTAGTAAGTGGTATCAGTAATTGGCATTGTCAATTGTATGCAAAAAGTAATCAATCAATTTAAAATAAAAAAATATTCAATAAAATCGAATATTAAAAGTGTGGTATCGCCTTTTACCACTTCCCACCACATCCAATTCATTCTTGACACACAAGTCGGCCAGTCGAAAACATCCACTGCTTTCCTAAAGCGGTTGCAGTGACGCTAAATTGAAACCCCCAAGCAAAGTTAACGTATTTGGAAAAGTTTCTTTTCTCAGATAAGAGCTGTGAGGAAACAGAAGAAGAGTCTTTGATTTCAAAATAAAAGAAAGCTACATTTAACACAAAAAATCTGGAGTATTTACTCTAAATATGGATTTATAGTGACAAATGTTTTCACACACTATAATAATAATGCTTGTTTAGCAAACGGCTGTCTAATGTCCAAAGGATGCTGCTAATAAAGTTGCTCAAACATTGAATTAACGTTCATTATTATTTTATCAACAAAATTGAAGTTTTAGTGGCTGTTTTTGTATTACCTTCATTGTCAGATGAGCCTGATTGGCTGGTTTTAAGGTTCCACTTTGACAGTTATGGGTTCAGAGAAAATCGATATCACATTTAAATAGTTCCTATGTGAAATCTAGTGTACAAATGAAAGCAGCTGCAGATGTTTTACAGAGGCTGATGATAAACTTCATCCTCAAATGTTAAAAGACAAATTGGACACCAACTTTAGCTCTTAGCGTCTGGTCTGTGAAATTATTGTCTGACAGTAAACCAATCTAGGGCCCCACTGGTAGTTTTTGATAACAAACATTGAAAATTTTAAAAGTATGGTCACGGTGATAAAAATAAGGGTGACTTTAATACCACATAAAGCCTTTTTGAATTTCCTTTTTGTGTTCTGGAGATTTTCCTTCCTTTTCCTCCTTGTTTGTGTTGAGTTATTATTGATCAGCAGTAAAAAGTTATGACACACAAAAACACATGTAAGACCGCCTCCAGCACTGGACCTTTCTGACTGCCTGTATGTTCTAGATGGTTTATACACGCCTGTGATCTTACTCTGCTGGAAGTATCAGAAAGTGTGAAAGTTTTCTGCGGTAATGAGAGATAAAAACACCATCATGGAAGAAAATTGGCTGAGACTTGATGTACAGTGGAGGCACACAGCCAGGAGCTGTTTGTTTTTAGACGTGTTAATGTGCTGTAGGAAGATGGCTCCATTAAGCTCTGCGTCTTGACTTGTTCTTTGAAAAGATTCAACGACCTTAACATTTTGTTTAAACGGCCTTTGGCTCCAGCAGCTGTAAAACATTTTAACAACAAAATTGAAGAAAGTGCACGGGTGAATTCCAGGGACCTCTTTAACCTCTCGCCAACCTTGTTACAGCTCTCTATTTAATGCTTCATCCACAGTAACAGCAGATTGGATTTCTGTACGGCTTCCAAAATGAGGGTTCAAGCTGAAGCAAACAGGCAGCAACATCAGAACATTTAGCGGGATCAAAATAGGTTGTCATTAAAATGTCAGACAAATGGATTTCACTTCAGTGGATTTCACTTTGAAAGCATCCGTGTGGTGTTTGTTGGTGCTATTGATAGAACTTCCTGAAGATAAAAAGACTAACTTGGAAGCAGCTTCCTAATTACAAACATCCTGCTATTTACCTCCATATGCAACTAAACCACACACAGAGTTAAAGCTAATTACTATGCAGTAATGTTTCTGAGGCTCGCAAATGTCTTCATGTGGAGCAGGACCTTCATTTAGTGTCCTTTCATTCTGCTGTGATTGGGCCCTGGCATGCGGCTTCCAGGCAGAAGTGCTGACCTATGGTTTTGGTTTCATAATTGAAAAACGAAATTCCTCTGGATCTGCTTCCATCAAGTGAAGCGTGAAGATTTGGAATTTAAACATCATAAACTTCAAAAAATATACCAAAAATTGTACAGTAGATGAAAGAAAACAAAAAAAAAATGTCCTAATGACTGATGTCAAACTCTTGTAAGGGACTCTTATCAGTTCAGTTTGTACTGCTTGTAGTCACTGCTTGTTGTAAGAGTTTAAATATCATAAAATACTAGGAGATCAACAGTGAAGCCGGTTAGGTTCATATTTCAAATTGTGCATTTTGCAGTTAAAGCACCAAATTTGGCATGGATGTACCTGAGGATCCCATCTTTCGGAAAAGTATGTTAGCCACAAGAAATCCCAAGTGTGTTTATGTGTTGTGTGTTTATGTTAAAAACAAAAAATAAATGCCCCTCTCACCCTCCATAAGTGTTACTTCACCTCAAGCTTGGGGTGCTCTACCAGAGGCCTCAGAGCTTGAGGGTCCTGCGCGGTATCTTAGCTGTTCCTCGCACTGCCCTTTTCTGGAGTGAGATGTCTGAGGTCTTTCCAGGGATCTGGTGTAGTCACACCTCTGGTTTGGGGTTTAGAGCCCAGAGGGCTCCAATTACCACAGGCACCACTGTCACCTTCACTTTTCTTTTCTGAAAGAGGGCATGCTAAATTACATCCATGCTAAATTTGGTGCTTGATCTACAAAATGCACAATTTGAAATATGAACCTAACCGGCTCCACTATTAGTTGATAAGATGCAAATTCTTTACTAAAGTTCAGATATTTGAACTCTGGAAACACACTCTGGTTCTAGTCGCACTGCACCTGAATCAAAACGCAGGACCTCTGATGGCATCTGTACATTGACCTAACATTGAAACTGAACGTCTCTGCTGCATAAATCACATTCAGTGTAACCGCAGCTTCATAAATCCCCATTAAACTGAGCATAACCAAATGTTATCCAAAAAATGCAAACAATCTGATTAAACTTTTTTAAACTTTTTTAAACTAAACTAAAAACCAAGGTAGAAACTTGTCCTGGTGAGAAGTCTTTTTCATGCTTCCTCTTCTTAATACTCTCGCACAGTTATTCCTTTGCTGCTAAACCATTTAGGAACACATGCATTTGAAAAACTAAGCTGTTAGACTTTCAGGCTTTGGCAAAACTCAAACTATTTCAGCCAAGTGTTATCCAAAGCAAATAAACGCTTTGCAGAAGGTTTTTATTGTTGACTTACGGCATGTAGAGGAGGTTATAAACAGTTTTGGCTGAAGAATAAAAAGTATATGAGGAAAGATGTCATTTTAAAAGTGCTACAGGAATATGTAGTCGATTTGTCCTGAATAACAGATGAGATTAATTTTAATTTTGACACAGAGGCACTAACAGAGCCCACGTGAGAGTGAGCACAATTATATTAGTGTGAATCTGCCTGCAGTGGGACCTCAAAGTCAGACTGAGTAGCAGGGTTTCTCTGCAGCTGTTTCAGACAATGCCACAAAAGCTAGAATGCAGTCATTTCAATTGCTGCACTGCAGGAACCAGAGATGTAGCCGCGTCCAACAAATCAAGGTGTGACAAACCAACAGAATTTTAAATAAGGAAGATAAACTGCACCCGTAAACAGGTTTTGGTTTCTTTTGTCTTAGAAAATAACGATTCGCCTGTTACAGTTACCTTTCAAGTTCATGTTCCACAAGATATTACCGCCTGAGGCAATAGTATGCTTTGCAAATCGAGCATGCCAGTGGCAGCAGTTACAGCATCGTTGCACGGTGTGGTTCAGCTTGTGCGGAAGCTGCACAACATTTAACAAAGACGCTGAGGCGCCGGCTGGAGTGTGCAGCCATGCAGCAGTTGTGTGTTGCTCTGATGTTGCAGCAGAAACCTGCCTCTGAAAACACCAGTTAATGAGCCAACAATCCTGTCTGATATCAGGCAAGTTCACCCAAAGGTGACAGGGGATATCGACAGCTGATGTGTCAGAGTGTGGGATTCTGACCGTCAGGTCTTAGCCGGGAAGTGCGTCCTTGCATTTCAAGAGCAGAGTACCAGTTGGAAAGATGCATGCGTTTTGTTTTTTTATACAAATATACTAGGAAATAGAAAAGAGGGCTGGACAGTTGCAGTTTGCTTCAGTGCTACAGCAGTAGAAGTAAATGTTTGACAGGTGCACAGAAATGCAAGGACAGAAAAGAGCTCCTGCTGGAAAAACTAGATCACTTTGGTTTACTGCTTTCTGCAAAACTAAACAGGTACTGTGGGTTATATCGCCGTGCAAGTGTGGTTTGAACAACTGGCACCACTCAGTGTCTTGTGATCAGCCAAGAAAGAATGTTTCTCTGCCTTTAATTACAAAGAGCACTTTAACACTATGTTTGTATGCAGTGGTCACTCATTAGGCGAAAATAATACAAAATCAGATTATACACTGCAAAAATGGAGTCTTCAAAAAGTGGCGTTCTTTGTTTCAATTAAAATAGTCTTGTTATATGCAATGCAAGCACAATTATATTTAAAAAAATGTTTTTCAATAGCTAAAAAAATAAAAATGGAGAAAACATGTTAGTGGCCAGATTTTTGCTAAAAACATTTTTGGTCATTTTTTTTTTTTTTATTGGATTTTTTTTGTTTTTTCTTAATCCACCAATAGGGTACAAATATTTTGACTTCTTTCTAAGGGGCCTGATTTAGCAGTGTATATGTTTTAAGGCAGTTAAACTCCTCACCAAACAATTTCTACACTTTTCTCTGAAAGAGACAAAAAAAAAATTAACACGTTTTTTTTGTTGTTGTTTTTGTTTAAATTCTAAGTTCAAATCTTCATAGAAAAATAAGTCCAGAGTCAAGGAGTAAAAATAAAGATCTGATCATTATCCAGGATTCTGTGCAGGAGACATGGCACAGAGGTGATTTTTTAACAGCCAGTCAGGATGCATCACACAGTGGTGTGAAAAATGAAAAGTTTGCAAATTTGCACTGAACATAACTCTGCTAAACAGTGAAATATGAACCGCAACAAAGTGAGGGATCACTAGAATCATGATACTGTGTTAAACAACATGAGACCCACAGTCTAGATCCAACATGGAATTTTGAGAATTAAACTGAGAATACATGCCTGTGGCCCAGAGGTGGAGTGTTCAACCTTTATTCTCATATTATTGATGTGAACAGCAGTTAAAGGAGCGTTCAGGAAAGTGACTCCAGTCTGCAAGAGGACCTGACTGCAGACATCAATGTCCAGAAACAGAACTTCCACTGGAACCAAATCTCCCTGCATATCACTGAAAACTCCACCATGAGAAGTGAGAAAGCAGACCCCAATTGCCCCGGAGGTAAGTTTGCGGCTGGATATGTAAATGACCCATGGGTCAAATGGAGGATTTTCTGCCTCTCTGGAAGACGTTCAAGACATTTACATCATTGGATTAATGATCTCCTGCTTTCTGCTGATTGGAGCTGGTGGAATCTGGACGTATCAGAACCTGGCAAAGCGGCTTACAGGGAAAGAATGCTTTGTGATGGGACACTTAGAGCCATACAGACTCGAACTGATAAACTGAACGGATTGGTGAACAACATCGATGCTCTGTTTGCCCGTGTGTAACGCATCAAAATCTCCCCTTGGAAGATGGAAACCATCTTGGAGCGAGTTGGAGGAAACCATGAAACTTTTCATGGATGAAAATATTCCGCCACAAGCTGTCACTTGACATTCACCGGGCAGGCAGAAGCTGCGTCTGTCTGCGCCTAAACAATTATAATCAGATGTTCCCAGAACAAGGGCACACTCCCAAAACAACTCAGCTGAAAGAGCGATGAGCAGAGCCAGTTGTACATTCCTCTCTTCTCCACAACCATTCCCTACATTTCCACTCCTTGGTGACTCTTTTTCTAGGCTCCCCTTGACTGTGCTGTAGAGCGCTAGTGCTATGAAACACAGCTGCTGCAAGGCTGTGTGGGTATGTGGGAGTTCGTTTGTGCGTACCTTTCGTCTTTGTTAATTCATGTTAATTATATGTCAACATATTTTTTGCTTGTACTTCAATACAGCATTCTACTGTGACATAGATTGAAGATGCATGATTGTTGACATCATTCCTGTACTCCCTCATGTGTCTTTTTTGAGTGATTAGAGCGGCCAGAATTTGCGCGGCTGCTGCCCACTGGGCAACATGTTTTTGTTGCCCACCAAAACCAATTCCCCTTGGGATCAATAAAGTATCTATCAATCAATCTAAAAAAAATGTTTTTCACTGGCAACCTTAACAGTGACGTTTTGTATTTTTAGTTTTGTTTTTGTTTTTTTAATACAGGATTTAAGGTTTCATAAAAGTATTTTTACAATTCTGAACAATGTAGGGTTAGGTGTATTATTTCTGCTACAGGCACCATCTTGTCTGCAGCCAGCAGACCCCTCCAGCAGATGGAACTGTTGGCAGTCGCCCACACAACTCCACACAGCCTCTAATATGACAACCTAAAATGCAAGATAGTTTGAAAAGTTTTTTTTTTGTAAAAATACTACCTGAACACTTTAAGTATATTTTTTCATTTTTCCAACAACAGAAAAAAAAACTTGAATATTTTTGATTTGTGAACTAAAAAAAAAATGTTTGCGCTCACAGATCAAAATGATTTTTATTTTTTTTCAAGCACTTTGTTGCTGGTTTTCTAATTGCATTAGTGGTTGCGACACCACTTATGAATTATGTAGAAAAACTATTGACCTTGAGATTTGACGCTCTTGTATTGGAAAAGTGGCGTTCTACTAATCAAAAAGTAATTTTCAGATTTGATTGACAGAACTTCCCAAACTGTATAACTATATAAATATATATTCTGTCAACTAAAGAAAAATGAAATCTGTTAAAATTGTATTTTTCCTTTTTGGAGAGAAATAACTTACAAAAAATATGAATAAAAAAATCAATCATCATTAACGGCCAAGAATACATTTATGGAGGAACTTGATGAATTTCAAATACTGAAGTTTGTGGTGCAACTCTTTTTCAGCAGAACGGCAGACATACTTCTGAATTTCAGAGTGAAACTTGACAAAAACAAATAACCCCGTTGGTGCTGCTGTGCAGCTACAAGGATCTCCTGACATCAGGGGCTCAAATTGTCCCTCTGGAATAACCAGTACAAGGTCATCTCAAAGGATGGGGGCTGCAACGTAATAGCAGGGACACAAAAACATCACAATAGTTTTTCAATTGGGTTTTCATCATCCTGTTTATGAATGAGAAATTTTTATTGGATTTTTTTTGTTTTTTCTTAATCCACCAATAGGGTACAAATATTTTGACTTCTTTCTAAGGGGCCTGATTTAGCAGTGTATATGTTTTAAGGCAGTTAAACTCCTCACCAAACAATTTCTACACTTTTCTCTGAAAGAGACAAAAAAAAAATTAACACGTTTTTTTTGTTGTTGTTTTTGTTTAAATTCTAAGTTCAAATCTTCATAGAAAAATAAGTCCAGAGTCAAGGAGTAAAAATAAAGATCTGATCATTATCCAGGATTCTGTGCAGGAGACATGGCACAGAGGTGATTTTTTAACAGCCAGTCAGGATGCATCACACAGTGGTGTGAAAAATGAAAAGTTTGCAAATTTGCACTGAACATAACTCTGCTAAACAGTGAAATATGAACCGCAACAAAGTGAGGGATCACTAGAATCATGATACTGTGTTAAACAACATGAGACCCACAGTCTAGATCCAACATGGAATTTTGAGAATTAAACTGAGAATACATGCCTGTGGCCCAGAGGTGGAGTGTTCAACCTTTATTCTCATATTATTGATGTGAACAGCAGTTAAAGGAGCGTTCAGGAAAGTGACTCCAGTCTGCAAGAGGACCTGACTGCAGACATCAATGTCCAGAAACAGAACTTCCACTGGAACCAAATCTCCCTGCATATCACTGAAAACTCCACCATGAGAAGTGAGAAAGCAGACCCCAATTGCCCCGGAGGTAAGTTTGCGGCTGGATATGTAAATGACCCATGGGTCAAATGGAGGATTTTCTGCCTCTCTGGAAGACGTTCAAGACATTTACATCATTGGATTAATGATCTCCTGCTTTCTGCTGATTGGAGCTGGTGGAATCTGGACGTATCAGAACCTGGCAAAGCGGCTTACAGGGAAAGAATGCTTTGTGATGGGACACTTAGAGCCATACAGACTCGAACTGATAAACTGAACGGATTGGTGAACAACATCGATGCTCTGTTTGCCCGTGTGTAACGCATCAAAATCTCCCCTTGGAAGATGGAAACCATCTTGGAGCGAGTTGGAGGAAACCATGAAACTTTTCATGGATGAAAATATTCCGCCACAAGCTGTCACTTGACATTCACCGGGCAGGCAGAAGCTGCGTCTGTCTGCGCCTAAACAATTATAATCAGATGTTCCCAGAACAAGGGCACACTCCCAAAACAACTCAGCTGAAAGAGCGATGAGCAGAGCCAGTTGTACATTCCTCTCTTCTCCACAACCATTCCCTACATTTCCACTCCTTGGTGACTCTTTTTCTAGGCTCCCCTTGACTGTGCTGTAGAGCGCTAGTGCTATGAAACACAGCTGCTGCAAGGCTGTGTGGGTATGTGGGAGTTCGTTTGTGCGTACCTTTCGTCTTTGTTAATTCATGTTAATTATATGTCAACATATTTTTTGCTTGTACTTCAATACAGCATTCTACTGTGACATAGATTGAAGATGCATGATTGTTGACATCATTCCTGTACTCCCTCATGTGTCTTTTTTGAGTGATTAGAGCGGCCAGAATTTGCGCGGCTGCTGCCCACTGGGCAACATGTTTTTGTTGCCCACCAAAACCAATTCCCCTTGGGATCAATAAAGTATCTATCAATCAATCTAAAAAAAATGTTTTTCACTGGCAACCTTAACAGTGACGTTTTGTATTTTTAGTTTTGTTTTTGTTTTTTTAATACAGGATTTAAGGTTTCATAAAAGTATTTTTACAATTCTGAACAATGTAGGGTTAGGTGTATTATTTCTGCTACAGGCACCATCTTGTCTGCAGCCAGCAGACCCCTCCAGCAGATGGAACTGTTGGCAGTCGCCCACACAACTCCACACAGCCTCTAATATGACAACCTAAAATGCAAGATAGTTTGAAAAGTTTTTTTTTTGTAAAAATACTACCTGAACACTTTAAGTATATTTTTTCATTTTTCCAACAACAGAAAAAAAAACTTGAATATTTTTGATTTGTGAACTAAAAAAAAAATGTTTGCGCTCACAGATCAAAATGATTTTTATTTTTTTTCAAGCACTTTGTTGCTGGTTTTCTAATTGCATTAGTGGTTGCGACACCACTTATGAATTATGTAGAAAAACTATTGACCTTGAGATTTGACGCTCTTGTATTGGAAAAGTGGCGTTCTACTAATCAAAAAGTAATTTTCAGATTTGATTGACAGAACTTCCCAAACTGTATAACTATATAAATATATATTCTGTCAACTAAAGAAAAATGAAATCTGTTAAAATTGTATTTTTCCTTTTTGGAGAGAAATAACTTACAAAAAATATGAATAAAAAAATCAATCATCATTAACGGCCAAGAATACATTTATGGAGGAACTTGATGAATTTCAAATACTGAAGTTTGTGGTGCAACTCTTTTTCAGCAGAACGGCAGACATACTTCTGAATTTCAGAGTGAAACTTGACAAAAACAAATAACCCCGTTGGTGCTGCTGTGCAGCTACAAGGATCTCCTGACATCAGGGGCTCAAATTGTCCCTCTGGAATAACCAGTACAAGGTCATCTCAAAGGATGGGGGCTGCAACGTAATAGCAGGGACACAAAAACATCACAATAGTTTTTCAATTGGGTTTTCATCATCCTGTTTATGAATGAGAAATTTCCACCCATTAAAAGCCAGACTCTGACGCAGCGTATAAAGAGTTCATGCTGTTAATGTCTGAGCATTTCTCTAAAGATCAGGGAATATTGGGTGCAGATGAATGGATTAGAAATTCTCCTCTGGGGACAAAATTGACGTAAGATCCAGTTGAGTCAGAGGAGTCGCTGGTTGATGCCAGAAAAGATACGCATCTGAAGCAAAGGTCTGCAGAGAAGATAGCACTCCAAATGTGGAGCACAAGGTCAGCCCTACAGATCAAGTGTCCAAGCGGAAAAAATATGTTTTTACTTTTTTTTGTAACCATAAGTGTAAGCTACAGCAAGGACAAGATAAAGTGAAACAAAGGAGGTTCTTTTGCAATAATTTAATTAGTGCATCTGCACAGCTATTAGCATCAGCGTGATCAATATAGTGGTAGTGACTGATAGTATCAGCGTGTTAGAAAGATTCAAAATGATAAATACACTTCAAATGTTCCATTTGGTGTTGCCTTATTGGAAAATAATCTGCAGTCTTTTCTTGTTAGTGTGTTCAGCCTCTTTGAACACAAATGCATGCACTGTCAGAAGTTTAAAATAGTAAAAACAAAAAGACAGATGGAGTTTAATCATAAAATGGCTGCTGTTGTGCTATGAATTTGTATTTCTGCTGTTTGCGACATGTTGCAGCATGTTGTATTGTTCTACCTGTCAGGCTGTCTTCAGTGAGATTAATGTCGGGCTCTGCCAGGGGGCTCATTTTACCCTGTACTGACTACGTTGATGATGCATTAGTGACTGACCAGTATTTTCAAAATTGAATTTTTCTAAGCTGGCGTGTGTCCAGAGCCAACAGCCTGCATTCAGCAGGCGTCTCCAAACAGCAGCTTGCATGTGTTTGGCAGCTGGAGAGCATTCCCTACTTCATTTATCCAAATCCAGCAGACTTTGAAACTTGACAGGCTTGGTAATCAGTGTCCAGAAGCAGAAGCCCCCATGCTCTCACAACACCACACAATCAAATCTATTTGCCCTCCTTTCTCAATTTTAGGTACGAATTCTGTAAGAAATCCATTTGGAAAAGAAAACAGATCTGTAAATATGCAGGTAATATAATGTATGGAAAAACGTGTTTGTGTGCGAGCAGGTCATCTGTACTGCTGTTTCTTGGTAGTGACAGCTGTAATTGCACCCTTTGGATCCTCATTTTCAAGTAATATTTCCATTAAAAGTTTTTCCTAATTTTCTTGGTCCCGTCAGGTCTGTTTTTACTCATATAGTTTTTGGAAACTTCCATTTGAAACGTCACCATTACAGAGGAAAATGCCACAGTGTTTTCCTTTTTCTTGCGTATCTGAAGAAGTGCCAGGTTTCTTTTGAGAAAATGTGTACCTCTGGAAAAAAAACCAAAAAAAAACGACTGCACTGCCAGATTGAGAGCTACCAGGGGTACTTGTGAGACATTAATGGTTATCTTGTGAGAAAACCTCTCAATAATAAGTGTGGCACGGTCCGCTGGGGGACAAAGGAGAGACAGGGAAACGGTGAAGGCAAAGAAGCATCTTTTTCGTCACCAGCGAGAAAGCTGAAGTGATCTGTCCATTTCATCAATTTAAGCTCTGCACTCGGAAAATAACAGACAAATGAAATTGACTCACTTAAATCATTTATAAGACACTTGGTGTTGGGGCAGCATCTCTGGTTTCTACTGTAAAGTAATAGCTATATTGGCCAACGGGTACTTTGTTTTCAGGTGGAGTCAAAAAGCCTTGAGTTTTGAAACAAAAACGACTGCGCATTAAATATAAATTCATTGTGGTTGTGTTTACTACGCAATTTTGAGAGGTAAATGATGCTGTCAAGATGTTTGATTAGGTGTTAATGTGAATAGGATACACCAGCGTAGCTAACATGTAGCAGCGTCAGACTGTTTCTTTTTCTCCTTGGAGACAACCCCCCTAAATTGTGCATTTTTGTGCTCAATTGTGCAGATGCCGGATGTTTGTGGTATGTTGGTTGTGAACCAGTGTGGTGATGGCTAAGAAATGGTCATTCAATTTGAATTTTTCGATTTTGGTGTGGTGGTATACGCCAAAGAGCATTCCGGTGAGAAATCTGCACCACATTTTGGGGTGGATCCTAAACGCATATGAGAATGGCGCAAGCAGATGGGTGATTTTGAGAAGATGGCTGCAGGAGTAACAAGCAGTTGTTCTCCTGGTGGAGGTGGAAAGAAAGCGAGCGATGAATTAGAAGAACTGGTTCAACCATGGATTATTGAGCCAAGACGGAAAAGTGTGCGTGTCTCCAGGAAAATGATTCACATGAAAGCGAAGAGGATTTTTGTTACGGACATTGAGATTGATTGATGAAAGAGAAAAGAAAACATTCACAGCCAGGTCTAATAAGAACAGCAGAACAGAATACAATGTTCTCATCGTTTCAATAAATCATGAAATGTTCATCTGGTGTTGTTTGCATGTCTTGACTGAATGTCACTGAAAAATTAACCCATTAACCATCACCTTTCTGATTGGGATGGAATAAACACAGATCTCCAATAGACGCATGTGTTTAATAAATGCTGCCAAATGTTTGGACTAAACGCTGAGCTATTATTGAAAGATTTACGATATGCTAAAGTGGCTAATGTGTAGCTTTCCTGGACTGTGGTTTTTCTTTTTTATGTGTTACTAAAGGAGTTGAGAGTTTGTGAAGCCGCATAAAGTCTGTTTTTTTTTTACAGGTTACAGGTGTTGCAAATTTGCCTGACGCGGTTAACGTTTTTAAACATGGCTACCGTGTAGCTTGTTCCAAACTAGTTAGAGTTACTGTGAACACAATTAATAAGGTCTGTCTGACTGACAGACTCATCTCTGACACTTTTGTCTCACTTAATACGCCTTTTAGTTTGGTGTTCCCAAGAAATAACATAAGTTTGAATGTACACCGTTTTTTCACAGCGTGTCTTATTATTCTGTGTATAGTGGGGAAAATACGGTACTTCAAAGGTGGAAATCTTGCCCAGTAAAATAAAATGAAAGCTGTAATAAATAAATGTTTGAGCTACTTACTGGCTGACTATTACTCAAGCAGCAATGCATCTGCTGCAACAGACGGGGCTTAGAGACTCTGCGTGACTTAGAGCCTTTACAGCAGGACTGTGTTCAGTTTAATTCAGGAGTTTTCTCAAGAATACTTGAGAAAATGTCAGCTTTCTCTGCGCAAACACGGATAAGAGTTCCAATCACTGTGTCGAGTGGGAAAGCTATTCTCCGACTGAAAACCAGGTCCGACTCATGGCCTTTCTTCATCGCATTGCGCAGGCGCTGCTGCAACCTCTGCTACAGCTCAGCGTTCCGTTTGTAACATTCAGCAGCAGGAGGCGGCGAGGGGGCAAAGTTCACGCAGCTCCTCTGTCATAGTGCAGGGAATCAATGTGTGTGTCTCACAGAGAGGCAGCATGTTGCATCTCCTGCGGCACAGTAATGTGGGCCTGCTGTTTGAGAGCACACAATCACACCAGTTTCATGAGCTTAAATGACATTAGGCCTGAAATCCACTAGTAAAAAAAAAAAAAAAAAAAACTGCTCGGATTTTAGCTGGAGTTTCATTTGTAGATATTTTGATGCATGTGGGGACAAAGACTTTTACTTAAAGACAAAAAAACGAAAGGGTCCCATTTGCTAGAGAAGTTATGCGCATGTTCACCAGAAAAAGTTCAATAAAATTCACCTTTTCAAAAATACACCTTTTAAAAACTGTTCTTGATTGTTAAATTGGGTTTAATGTTGTTGAAACCCTGCCTCTGTGTCTATAATACCTGTAAAGTAACCTATATTGATTTACCAGTGCCACAATTAAAAACAATTAAACAAAATCCGTCACACAGCATCTATACATTCACTTTATTAGGTAAGCTTTGTTAGTAGCAGGTTAGACCCTCTTTTGGCATGGATGTGGTAACAGTACTCAGGTAGGCTGTGGCGTTGTACCATGCTCAATAAGTACTAAGAAAAAAATATCTCCCACACCATTACACTACCACCACCAGTCTGAACTGCTGGCAGGATGGATCCATGCTTTTTTATGTTGTTGACAGTCTTAAATTGTCTAATTCTGGTGAGCCTGTGTGATTGTGACCTCAGTTTCCTGTTCTTAGCTGACAGGAGTGTGAACTTCTGTTGCTTTCCATGTGCCTCAAAGTTGGATACGTTGTTCGTTCAGAGATGCTCTTCTGCAGACCTCGGTTGTAACCAGTGTTAATTTGAGTGTCGGTTGTCATTCTATCAGCTGGAACCAGTCTGACCATTCTCCTCTGATCTCTAGCATCAAAAAGCTATTTCTGCCCACAGAACTGCTGCTTACTGGATATATTTTTCTGAACATTCTCTGTAAACCCTAGAGAGGGTTGTGGATTAAAATCCCAGTAGATCAGCAATTTTTAAAATCCTCAGACCAGCCCGTCTGGCACCAACATCCATGCTACATTCAAAGTCACTTAAATCCCTTTTCTTTCCCATATTGATGTTCGGTTTGAACTTCAGCAGATCGTCTTGACTACATTGTCTACATGCGTAAATGCATTGAGTTGCTGCAATATGCTTGGCTGATTAGAAATTTGTGTTGACGAGCAATTGAACAGACAGGTGGGCCTAATAAAGTTGACCAGTCAGTGTAAATTCCAATGATGGAATTGAGATAGAATAGTAAAGAAGGATTTTCATTTTATCTCAGCAAAAGGTGAATAGCAAAGAGAAAAACATCAGATCTTCACATAATCTTTCTGTGAGAAACAGACTGATCATGTTCATTTGAGCAAATTCTGAAGCAGAAATTCAAAGTATATTACAGCTGCAACCATTATTGTTTTTTTCTTTATGAAACTTATTACTTAAACATTTTTTAAGTATTTTCTAAACTTTTTCTGTTACACTGTTTTCCTCATCACACCATGACTTTCCACCAGTCCTGCTCTGTTGTTCTGCTCACATTGAAGAAATAAGAAATCCTGCTGAGTTCAGATACTGCTGTGATGTTGTAACACATTATAGCTTTATTGCAGCCTTTCAACAAACCAGTTTTTACTCGGTCAACAACAGTTTGTTTCAAACAAACAGAGACTGTACTTCAGTGTGTGTGGTAAAACTAGCAGAAGTCTAATGAAGTGATACAAGTGTCTATGTGCAGCAGTTGCAACAAAGGTGGATTTGAAAATTTCAATCACGAAGGATGGGGAGGATGAAAGTAACAAGAAGGATGAAAACCTGAGAAAATAAAGAGAAAGTTAACAAAACTACTTTCTACTCCAAAACAGATTTCTTTAATTTGGTTAAAGGAATTCTGACATCCAGATTTTCAGCATCGACATTCATCATTTAACATTTACATCATTTTCGTACTGGTGGCATACATAAAAACCGTAAAGAGGAAAGCATGACTGTAACCATGAGCTGTGGAAAACTCATGGTAGAATTACACAGAGCTCTGACGGCTAATGACAAATTGTGCACGTTGTTCAATGGAGACTTTTTAAAAATGTCTAAGAAATCTGCAACGAATGTCAATTTTTAACATGAGTCGCAGCAGTCGGCTGTTTAGATTTCAATAGAGCTCAATTTAGTGCTGAATATAGACATGTTTCTTTGACTGGCAAGTGGGCGGGGCCTAAAACGTAACATGATTTAATGTTTAACGGCTTTATTTCATTTTGGTTACTGTTAAATGGTATAGTTGAAAAGTTTGGAATCTTTAAACTATTTCAGTTTATGTTGTTTTTGTGCAACATAAAGGCTAGCTTTGGTCCCACCCACTTACCCATTTTTGAAATAAAGTTGGGGAACTCCAGTCAATATTGCTTCATTTTGGCCTTCAGAATCTTATAGGTGCCATTAGAGAATTCCAGTCTATTAAATATACATCTATGTTCATATCATGTCAGTGTGATATTTCCTAAAAACTTGAGCAACTTTTTTTCTTTTGTTTGAAGGAGTCAAAACTTTCAAGGGCCATTTCTATGAAAATCCTGTTTTTGGTGTTTTTAACATGTTCTTGTGGCGTTTTCTTATGATGGAGAACGTACATAAAGAAATTAGGCTCAAATTGGCATTTCTGAGTATTTCTTTATTAAAATCATTGTGAATGAGGACAAAAAAGGCGGGAAAAAAGCCATTTGAAAAAGCTTGTAGTTGTAGCACAGAAATTACAATTAACACAAAGCCACAGGCTCTCTGCTCCAAGCTCTTGGCAACGGGAAAGGGGTTGGGGTTGCTCTGCAACAACAGTCCCGCCCACAACTTAGAGGTGAATTTGTTATGAACTACTGCTGTTCTACATAGAAAATGACTTTTTTTTATATTACTATGGCTAAAAATAGCATAATCCTAATTAAAAGACCACTGGGAACACTTTTACAATAGATCAAAAGACGATCGGAGTGGGTCTTTATATTATCAATGAACAAAACATAGTACTACAAATTTACAGTGTTCATTTGTCATCAGGACATGAAATTTAAGTTAACAGATGTGAAAACTGACCACAAACACAAAGCACATAAAACTTTCCGCACACAGCAGACTCAAAGTGTAAACTACAGGAAATCTGACCTGCTTCCTGAGCACAAAAGCCAACATCTGTGGTATGTAAACAACATCTGGAAAAAATCGGCGAGAAAAAGTTCAATGGAAAGAATCCTTTCTGAATGTTAGGCCCTCAGCCTCAACCCCCAACTGGATTGCATTAACAAAGGAACAGCCTCTAATGAAAAGAACATCTTGACAAGTATTGAAAACAGGTTGGAGATGTGCTGCTCCCAGGTTTGTGAGGAGCTGAGTGCACGGGGAAGGCTGCACAGGTATTTGAGAGGACTTCCTGTCCCATCGTTCACTAATGTCTAAAAATCATCAAAAAAAAAAAAAAACTCTACCTGCCACCCCACCACCCCTCTCTATCCTTTTCTCTTATTATTACATTTAGATAAGGTAGCATTAAAATCACTTTAACTTTGCTAAAGCTGATAAGCAAGAACAAAATCTAACTGACTTTGTGATTTATCTTTGATTATCTTACAGCTCTTACAGTACATTCTCCTATCAGTTCCCAGATGTGTGCATTTCACCTTTTTTAATTTGTTTTGGACTATTTCTTAGGTTATCTTTGAACCACTGAACTTGTGCTCCAATTTAGCACTTAAAATAGCTTAAGATTTGCTGAAAATGACGACTTGTTCTGACATATTCAGACAGAAACAGCTGCAGCATGTTTATAGAGATCAAGCAGGAGATTTAAATGTGGCTGCATTTATGGCTGCATTTATTCTGTATGTTCTGCCTTTTTATTATATTCATTAAGTGGAAATTAGAATTATTTAGCTTTAGTACTAGGAGCTTTTTACTTCTGTGTTTATAATTTACATAATTCTCAACACATTTCAATGAGGTCTGGTTTCCTAAATGCAAAAATACAAAGTCACATACAGCGCTCTAAATTAAACATTATGTTTTTGCATTGGATGCATCTGCATTCAAACTGTTAGTTGTGCGAGAAGTAACAGCAGGATTTTCAGATGTGAATGCATCTTTTTTGAAGGCTTGCGAGCTCCACTTTAGCAAAAGCAAGGACTTGTCATCCGGCAAAAGCTGACAGATGACTGCAGTAGATGCATGCATAACATCTTTTTGAAAATAATCATTGGAAGTCCCACTCAGATCATCTTTTGATCTATTTTGTTAAAGTATTACCAGTTCTCCTTTCATTTTAATTTGCTGTTTTAGCTAAAACCAAGCACCTGTGTCATTTTCTAGGACATAGATTCTGCAGAGCAGCAGTAGTTCTGTATTTAGCATTGTAAATGTTCATTTTCTTTATAAATGTCATCCATCATAAGAAAAATGCCACAAAAACATGTTAAAAACAACAAAAACACAATTTTCCTCAGAGTGGGCCTTTAAGTAAATGTTGACACTTCACAGTATCACATTACTTCTTGACATTTTGATTTTAAAACAAATATGATAATGTGCAAAGGCAATTTAACATAAACTTTGTTTTACAAATTATTGGATTTAATGATTAATTGCTGTCATTGCTGATAGAAAAGCATAATCTCTAGTATTCATCATTACTGCATAATGTTAATTTATTGCCTAAGAAACTTCATTAATGGTAATTGGCTCAAAACAAGAAAATGGCGATGTCATTTCTTCCCATGCAGGCATTTATTAGTAGTGTTTAATGCATTGATATGTTTAACTGCATATTAAAGCCGCTCCCCTTGTCATGTTTCCTCCAATCTTTGTCAGATCTGGTTTATATCTTTTCGTGTTCTAAAACAGCAGAGATTTTACAAAGCCTAAAAATCATAAGGTTGAAGTGTTAGAACAGGGTGACTGTGTTGGTTGCTGCCCATCTTGATCCATCACAGCGTTGGCTATAAGTCCCAGGAGCCTTTCTGTACTCCACGGTACCCCTTCCAGAATCCAAAGCATCCACCCCCGAGCCTCCATCGCCATTACCACCCCGCTGTGATTGACAGGCCTCCAGTTCCGCATGACTGCAGCCTCTATCTTCTAACCCTCAAGGACAACTAAGAGGACATATTGTCATCAGCTCATCTCGTTTATTCCCACAACTGCCTCCTCCATAGATGCGCATCTCTTCCCACACATACACACAGAACTGCGACCCACTCACCTGTAACAACATCTACGTGACCTTTGCTTAATGTCCTCGGGTGCCACACCAAAACCCATTCGCACAAACAGCCAGCAGGTCTGACTGTGCCTGCCTCTTCTCATTCACTCTGTTCCCTGTGAGTCTGTGTTTGAAACCGTCTTGGTGGGGGTTGTTAAGAGGCACTTCAGACAGAAACCTTGAACAGAAGAAATAAACAAGCATTGTCTGTGAAGGTTTCCTCGCAGATAGCCTCACACTCCTGCACTTGAAATGTTTTTTTTCTATCTGTGGAAATCTGAATTCTTTATCTAGTGTGAGTCTCTGTGTGATGTTCCAAGAGCCTGTCAGCGTTGGAGGGTTATTGTGAATGGTGGAGGGCAGGTTTTCAGATAAATAACAAAAATAACAAAAGGTTTTTCCGAAACGAATGAAAGTGCAGCTTTTATCTGATGTTCAAACACACTTTTCAATTTGGAGAGAGTAACATTCAAAAACATTCTCCATTGCTGTTTCAAGCTTGGTTTACTTTTAAACCAATTAGAAAGCGTGTTTTTGCACTTTAGCGAGCTCTCAGTGGCAAAGAGGCTAGAGAGAATCCGTGGAGTTGATTCTGACATTCAGTTTAAGGCTGTTGTTTTTTTGACGTGTTACCAAAACAAATGAAAATGTCAAATTCTAGAATTGGTTGTCTTAAATTTTGTAGGTTTGTGCAGTGTTCCAAACGAATGATCTAATGCTTTGGAAGAGACACGTATCTGTATTTTTGGGAATATAAGTATGTTTTATTTTTGTCTAGAGAGGGATGTAACTTGTATGTAGATGCGACAATATTAGATTTTTTTTTAATAAGCTCGTGTTCATTATCTTCCTGCTAACAGCCACTAGAGGGCGCTGTAGGTGTGAGTATCAGTATTTGATACTGACAGCAAAGCAGAATAAATGCCGCTAAGTTTTATGCTACGTTCATACGCCGCTTTCAATGAAAAGTCTAGGTAAATGCACGTTTATGTGCGTTTCGTGCTTCCACATGCAAATTTTTCCTGCCCACGGGTTGCTAGGCAGTTGTTTAAGACTTAAGTTATCTTGACAAATAATGATAGGATCGACAGGTATTGATAATACTCTAATGCTTCTAACAGGGCTAGCAACACGTTACAAAGGATTTCTACTATGACTGTGAAAGCAGTAATGTCTGACTGACAGACGATGTCTGACTCTTTTGTCCTACCAAATGCATCTTATAGTTTAGCGCACCTTATATGATGCAAGTTTAAAACAGACCAGTCATTGATGGTGCACCTTCTAATCCAGTTTGACTTATATTACGGAAAATTACATTTGTGAAATGAACCTTTTCAAAATAAGCTTATTAATTTAGACCATTCTCTTGTTTAAGAAAGAGCAGTATCTAAATACTACCCTTAAATGCCACAAAAATAAAACCAAAGAAACTATGTTTTGTTCACATTTTGTTGAATCTGTTTTCATTGTGCAAATACAAACAAAAGAAGTTCAGAATATTCCTAATGAACACACCTTTAAAAAATGATGGTTGCATTTATAATTGATCCCAAAGAAGTAGCAACAACAAGGTTATTTTGACTTTCTTTTATTTTCTTTTATTTTTTATGCTTTTCAGCAAAAATGTTTTTTATTTGCAGCATGCTGCTTGCACCTGAGCCCTTTACTGCATCCCATCTGCTTTACTATGGAACTCCTTCATCATATATATCACAATAGCACTCTGTTTTAAACTGACGGAAACTGTGACATATTTAAAATTATTTTAAATGCATTACACCACAGTTTTGCACATTGTGTGTATTTCAATTTTAACTCGTGAACTACTGTAGTTTACGAAAAAAGATTAGCAGACTGTTGGCTGTTAGTGTCTTTTTTACAGTTAAATCCTTTAAAGTCAATATGGGAATAGCTCCTAAATATTTTCTTTTACATGTAATACAGCTCTCAACTGGTTGCATTTCGCACACAGAACCCATTAGGACTTTGCATGAACTTTGTTCATACTCTGTATGAACCGACTGGGTTCTCTGTTTACATCAACATATTCTGTTGAACAACATAAAAGAAGTAAATAAAAAAATAGAATAGTGCTCACTTGGATCTGTTGAATGCAATTCTGTTGGATATCAGATTGACAGTTTGCAGTTGTTCAATAAAGGTAGATATTTATCCAAAATTACGTAATCTAATTAGATAAATAAACAGAAAATGTGTGTAAAAATGTCCTCTTTGTGCAGTTTTCACTTTAAAATCTATCTTTTGAGACTAAAAATGTGTCATAAACCAGGCGTCGAACAGATTAAAGCAGACTTTTTAAAAATGTAAATTGACTCCCTTTTGCAACAGATCCCTGGTGACCCATTTGGAAATGAAATAGATTAATCTTATAAAGTTTTTGTCTGTTTTATCTGAAACTTGTAAGTTAAGCATATAACAGTCAAAGCAGTTATAAGATCCTTAGTAGAATTGTACAATATGAAACTTCCATGTTTTGGTAATATATAAGAGAAGTATATGATAGTAGTTCCACATACATTTTCCTTTGTGTATGTGTATAATATCAAACTTATATGAGATGAACAACATTAAGTGAAACTGCAGTCTTATAATAATCATAGAAAACATTTACAAGTCTCACTTGAAAAAAATTATGTTTTGCAACAGAAAGATGTCTTTATTTTTGTACATGAAGTACGTAATAGTACATGTGCAATTTATCTTTGCCCTGATAGGTGATATTTTATTTTTGTTACATTGGTAACACTTGAGACAGAGAGTTCTTCTTTTGGAAACTCAAACCCTAACCCCTAACCCTCACATAAAATAAAGAAAACATAATTTCCCTCTAAAGAATATATGTTTTACTTGCGGAAAACCTACATGTCATGTTTTATTTTCATAAATAAAAAGCATACGTCTAGAAAAGGGACAAGTAAGACTTTCTTTTTATGTGACCCATCCCTTTTATATTTCTTATATTTCACAAAAACAACTTTTAAAAGTTATACATATAATTCTTTTCAATGTCATATGTAAGAGTGAGAAAGTGGTCACGTTCAAAAGTGTTTTAGAGTATGAGACTTACAAGTCTTATAAGATTCAAAATTCATGTGAAACAAAGGTTTAGTGCTGCAGGTGATGTAAACTTCTTATATGTTTTTGTAGTTCTTTTCCAAATGGGGAATATTAAAAAACTGACATATTTGCAGTTCAATCATCTGCAAATCTGCCGACCTTTGGTAGAAAGCAGCAAAATTGCCCCTTGATTGAAGCCAATCCAGCTTTGCACTGAGTTTAATTTGCAAAGCTGTTCTCCATAAAATGTTTTAGCAGACAAAATCTCAGCAATCTCTCTGTTTAGGGAAAAACAAACAACCTCAAGTCTGACCTGATTAAAAAGAAAGTTGGAGATCCTGGTGAAGTTCAGATTATGTGATTCTAAACTGCAAAAAGAGAGACTCTTCATGCTTAATGATATGACTAACAGTATGACTGCACGCCGCTGCACCACCATCTTATCACCGGTTTGACCCATCGTGGTCTAAGAATTTAAATGTCAAACATGGTCATTTGGAGGGCAAAGAAACGTATAAAATTTCATAAAACCTCAATAAAAAAAATAATAGAATTTTTATATGTCGCTTTCTAGACTAAAGTTGGATGCTAAATGTTACCGGATTTTAGTTTGTGAGGCAAAAATAGTTGTTGCTTCAGTGCCTTTGATTTTTTTTCTTTTTTTTATCACAGCACAATTTGTTTCAAAGGACAGCTAGGAGCATTTGAATTTAGCACTATATCATATTCCTGCAGCTTGGACAGCATATTTTATTCCTACATTTGGTTTGATTTCATTTTAGTTGTAGCTCACAGATTTGTCTAACTTTGGGAATCAGTGCAGAAAGGAAACAAAGATGGAAAAATGGAAATCGCTACTTTTTTTTTTTAAGTAAAGTCTGAATATATTAAATTATGTAGGATTGAGTTTGACCTGTAATTTATCTTTTGTCAGAATACTCCTGTTTATTTCATTTTTAAATATCGATTCTAAAGAAAAAAAGTGAAAAGTAGACCTTTTTGGGGTTTTTTTTGCTTCTATAAAATATATAAAAAGTATTTGAAGTAGCAGAGCATGAATTTAATACACGAACAAGTGAAGATGAGAAAAAAAAATGGGTTAGATAATGCACAAAACGCACGTAATCTCATATTTCAAATGCACCTTCTGTCGTGCAGTGAAAGCAGGAAAAGGTCAAAGCTTTGATTTTTTTCCTGCTGTTTCACAGTTACTTCAGAAGTAAGAAAAAAAGAACCACTGCAAACATTTGCAGGCATATTTCAGCTTATCTCTATAGTATTTTTGACATTTATCTCAACCCATTTTATATTAAAGAAGGAAAAACACTTGTTATAGTGGAATTTTGTTTCTAAAAAGACATTGGATTCAGATGGGATGTCTAATTGATAAATTAAAAGAGATGACAGATTTTTCCATCACACAGGATGGTGTGAATTCGCTAAGGATAATCTGCAAACTTGTTTGCACAAAAAAACCAAAAACACACTGATACTGGTAAAACGTTACGGTGATTAGGTTAACTTCAACCTTGTTAGTAAAAAGAACTATATATATATATATATATATATATATATATATATATATATATAATGTATTTGCTTTCTGTTTATTAGTCAATCAAGTGTGCCTAGGTTCATTTTGCAAATCCTAGTCTACATTTTTGCCTAGGATTTGAGCATTCCAGAGCATTCCAGCGATCTCATATCTCTGCGCATTTTTTAATTTGGCAGCCAAAGAGGGAGACGAGCGGTGTTTGGCACGACAAATCAAAGAAAAGCACAGATTTGTTTTTGCAAGTTTTGTGTATTTTCAGTGTTCCAGTTTTTTTGAGGTTATGGTTCAGATTGGGAATAAAAACTAATCAAATCAGCGACTACATAAGTTTTTTTGTGAAGCGTGTCAGATGGAGTTAGTTCGACTGTGAGATGTGGCTGAATTCTGCAGATCGAAGCGTAACATGATATCAGATGGTGTATTTGATTTGCATCAGCTGGTTCTTTCATGTGTCTCAATCACTGTTTCATTCACAGCTGGCTGGTAAGAAGTAATCTGCAATCATATTTGTGCAGATGTGAAAGACCATGACAGTTATTACACTTTCTTCCTAATATTCTACTTCTGGTCTCACTCCTTAAAACACATTTGAAATCCCAGTTTGTATTTGTTTAATATTGATGCACGTAGTCATTACTTCAGGCCATTTCATGTACATAGTTTAAAGCACTTTCACACTGAGCTGTTTGCTCCATACAGAAGGGGGAACACTTTCTGTCTCTTTGAGGCAGGTTTTAAAATGAAACTACAAAAAGAGCTGCTGCGGCAAAGAGGTAGAGTGGTCAACCTCTGATTTGATGATAGCAGGTTTGTTTCCTTCTCTGCCCGCCCGTGGGTTGAAGTGTCCATGGACAAGACACTTAACCCCCCATTGCTCATGGTAGCTCAGCTGGAGCTGGGTGACAGACGGAGAGACGGATATTTTATTGATCCCAAGGGAAATTGGTTTTGGTAGGGCAACACATACAAAAACACGTCGCCCAGTGGTGGGCAGCAGCCACGCAAATTCTGGCGGCTCTAATAGCCAAAAAAAGACACATGAGGGAGTACAGGAATGATGTCAACAATCAAGCATCTTCAATCTATGTCACGGTAGAACAACATCAGTTGAAGTACAAGCAAAAAATACATTGACAAATAAGCAATATTTATTCACAGAGGTGAAGTCCACACAAACGAACTCCTAAACATCCAGCCTTGCAGCAGCCATGCATCACAGCACATCGCTCTACAGCTCAGTCAGGGGAGGCCTAGAAAAAGAGACGCTAAGGCATGGAAATTTAGGGAACGGGTCGTGGAGATGAGAGGAATGTACAACTGGCTCTGCTCATCGCTCTTTCAGCAGATTTGCTTTGGTTCGGGCGAGGGAGTGTGCCCTTGGCCTGGAACGTCTGATCAGAGATAATTGTTTAGGCGCAGGCAGATGTAGCTTCTGCCTGCCTGCTGAATGTCCAGGTACTGCTTGTGGTGGAAGATTCATTGATCCAGGTCAATTTTCATGGTTTCCTCCAAGTTGAGCTGTAGCTTGATCCAAGCTTGTTTCCATCTTCCGAAGGGAGTTTTTGATGCGTTACACACGGGCAAACAGAGCATCGATGTTGTTCACCAATCCGTTCAGTTTATCAGTTCAAGTCTGTATGGCTCTAAGTGTCCCATCACAAAGCAGTCTTTCCCTGTAAGCCGCTTCGCCAGGTTCTGATACGTCCAGATTCCACCAGCTCCAATCAGCAGAAAGCAGGAGATCATTAATCCAGTGATGTAAACGTCTTGAACATCTTCCAGAGAGAGTGCTCTATTTGCCCCACGGGTCATTCACATATCCAGCTGCAAGCGTACCTCCTGGGCAAGTGGGGGCAGCTTTCCCACTTCTCATGGTGGAGAAGATGTGGTCAATCGCATTTGCAGCCCAAAAGATCAGATCCATATTTCTTGTAAGTGAGAAAAACAGAGTGGTGAGTGAGAGACGAGACAAATCTCAGATGATGTTAGTCTATAAGGACCCTTATTTTCAGGTTAATGCTCTAACATGTTTAACCCCTTGACACCTTGACATTGGATTTATTTCCAGCTATGAAAAAAAATACTGATGTCTTTGCTTTCAAATACAGGCTTAACTTAACCCTCCAGTCAAATATACCAAAGACCCATCTCAACATGAAGTTGTGTATGTGTGGGTGCATGTGAATTCTTGTGCATGAGTATCAGGTCAGTGTGGACTTTGTAAATATAAGCATCACATTTTCTGCATCTCAGAATTATTTTGTTGTCTCTAGGAGAACAGAGATGACAGAGCTTTCTTTTCTGCCAATGTCCTCGTCAGGGCAGAGCTATCCCAATGCCCTCTTCATCAAAAAACTGGACCGGTACTTCTTTGATACAGAACTGCTTGGTCAGACGCCTCCTCAACTGTGCTTAGAGATAAAGAAGAGCAAAGCAAACATCAAGGTGTATAATTGAGTCAGTGTGAAGATGATGTTCAGATTAGTAGGTGGATGGTGTGGTTCATGTGGGAAAGAGATGGGCTCACATGACACACACCTGTCCAGTCTGTGTGAAGACAGATAAAACATTATTTCATCTGGAAAATGTTTTACTTCCTATGGCGGTCACATTTGACCGGGAACACCAATGTACAATGAAATAGGTGATCATCCCGTTTACATGTTCAACTTCATAGTGGAAAGGATATCAAAAGGCCTTGAGGCAATCAGATGTAAAACACAATTCTCATGAGTGTTTTAATCGGTCAGATGTCAGCCAAACACAACCAAAGGGTTAAGATAGGTTTGGAGCAGAAGCGGTTTGATGCGTGTTTGCATCAATAGGTGTCAGGGGGTTAAATAAAATTCAGATTGTTCTAAATGACTCTAGATGATCTGAAATTTCTCCAGTGGTGTGCTTCAGTTGGCTGCGTGCAGGACTGGTACATAAAAACCAGAGTTTGTTTCCCGAGGAGCGATGAGCATCATCCAGTGTGGGTCCTGAGGCAGGAGCCTTCACCCTGCTGCCTCACTGTGCCAAAGTATGGGTCTCCTATACCCTCTCTTGGCCCAGATAAAATGCAGGGTTGTGCCAGGAAGGGAACCTGGTGTAAAAATGTCAGCCAAACCCAATGTGCAAATCAGTGAAAGCTGACAAATAGTAGTCTCCAAAAACCAGACACATAGCGAAGAAGGGAGATTGTGGCCAATTGTAGCTACTACGTCACTGCTACAGGCTTTTACAAACAGCATTGTTTTTGTCTGCTCCTGATTCACAGCAATTTGAATAAAGACATACTCATAAACTTAATTTTAAGCTTTGTTTTTTTATATACTGTATGTCCTCCATCATGAGAAAAATACAAGAACATTCATTCATTCATCTTCTAAACCGTTTTGTCTCTTTCAGGGTCACGGGGCTGCTGGAGCCTAACCTGCCTTTCGTTTAAACCAATTTTTAGGATGACTAAGCTAAATTGTTACTTCTTGCATCTCCTCACATTGTCCCATTGATCAAACTGCAAGTTCTCAAGTATTGTTTGAAGTGTTAAAAGAGGCCATACGTAGGGTTATTCATTTCTGTCTGTAAAGTGCCAATTATTGTGCACAGCATCTCTTCAAGTCCAACTGTTGTAATACATTATTATCCATTTCAGCCTGGAGTGGTCCAGAGATTCTCACTGCTGGATTTTCATCAGAAGAAAGGGTCTGCTGAAAATGCAATTCACTGTTTTAGTATAAATCAATAAGCCTCTAGAATCTATTCCCTCATTCCCACCATACGTTAAAATAAAAGATATTCTCAAATAGAACTTTAATTCACCACTCGGACTTTCAGGCTGTTTAATAGCCCTGATTTTATCCATAACTGCTCACTTGGCACTTAAATTTGAAGCTCATCTTAATTTGCCTTCTCCTAAAAAGTTTTGGAACCAGCCTCCCTCTACAGCCTGGGCTAAGGTGGCCCATGTTAATGGAGATTTATAGGCTGATGCCAATTTTACTGTATTCTTCTATTAGGAGTTATGTCCTGTTTGATCATTGTTACTCTGTTCTCCTCCCTACTTAAGTAAACAAAAAAAATACAATACTTTTATAAGGCCTGTGAAAAAACAGATGCAAACGTGTTAAATTCAGATTGTTCAAAAAGGTTTAAACAGAGCTAATCATGGGGAAGTTCTTTAGAGGATTTTCAGAAGGTTCTGACGGGGGATATAAATCCTGATGGACTCTCATCTGAGTCCATACATTAATCATGCCTCTGATTGGCGAAGCCCTGATTTGCCACTGAGACAGATGAAGATGAACTCAGCAATACATTTCTCATCATAACACAACCCTCACATAAATATTAATAGCATATTTTCAGCTGGTGGGCATGAATCATTTTTTAGACAAGGAATTTTAAGAGCTATTCATGCGTGCCCAGGAACAGTACATATGCGAGCAGTTGTTATAAACATCATCGCTTAGGCAACACACTGAAGAAAAATCCTCCACTGCACGATTTATTCAAAATGTCTTTATTCTGCTCTCTTCAGGCAAATTTGTATTTATGCATTTTCAAGTTTGATCTTTCTGTTTGCCAGAATGACACATTTTATTAAAGACAGAAATAACTATTATCAGGGGTTGTTTATGTTTAAAGCAGTTCATGCAGCTGACATTTTGACAGAATTGGTAAGATGCAGCATTTGAGATGATTTATTTCTCTAGTTACCCTTGCAGTGACGTGACTCCTGCTGTGACTGATAATAAGAAGCATAGTTTAGGCAGGGGTTTGTGGAAAATCAAGCAGTGATTGTTTGAAACGGCTGCAGTAAACACTTTTTGTATGAATGGATTTTTATCATCTTTCTGGCATGTTTAATGACTTCTATAATAGTTCTGAGAAACTCCTGAAGGACAGCGAACTTTAGTGAGGTTTTTTTCTTTGGTTAGTTCTCTGGGTACAGTTTTATTTTGAAATATGAGGGAAAGAACAACTAAGGAAAAAAATCAGCCTGATTTTTGGACACCATTGCTTGAATATTTGGCTAGATTTTGTCAGAGACCACACTGGTGTTTGCTCAGTCAACCAATCACATCGTTCAGACCAATCACTACACAGCTCCCTGGCTTCCTGCTGTCAACATCACACGGTTGTCATAGTGATTTCCCCTCCCTTTCCTACTCCAAAAAAAGGATGCTTAGTAGAAAAATAAAGACTGTTTGTTAAAAAGTAACAGAACAGTGAATTAAGTTTTTTGACTGTTTACATGTACAAATGGGGCTATAATGCTCACTGTTGGTCTTTGAGAGTTAAAAATAAATTCATTTCCTAAAAATGTAGTCTAAACTGTCTGTGTGCTGCCCCCTAGGGGTTGAAACGAGGTAGTAAAGTTGAATTTTGTGATTGGTCAACTGGTGTAAGTCCCATGTCATTTCAGAAGTTGCATGTCATGCAAGCCCCGCCTATCTTTGAACGGTGGCGCTCTGGATTGTGAGAGGGCAGAGAAGAGGAAGACTCAGTGGTTCATGTTTTGTGTCGCTGCAAATGGAATTGGGAAGAGAGACGGCAGCTGGAGGATGCAGTAGAGTTATCAGAGGGAGAGGTGTTGAGTTTGAGGAGGCTTTTGGGAGGAGAAGAGAGTTTCTATGGAGTGGTTCTTGGTTTTTTCAGAAGGACCGGGTGGCTTAGGAGAATTTGACTGGTGGTTTTTTCCCTCAGCGCAAGGCTACTTTTCTCTGCTTCAGAGAAACAAAATATATGTATTCCAATATATGTATTCTGCTTCAGAGAAAAGTAGAACTCCGCTGGAGTTGCATTAACTTCATAAAAGGTTGAAAAGTTACAGTATTTTGAAAGTGCTGTGGCTAAAGCTCCGGTGTAAAGAGGTTAACATATTAAGTGTTCCAGTATTTAGGTGTCACAAAAACAAATAAAACAAGTACTTTGCAGCTGAGTAAAGCTTTATTTTTCTTATGACATGCACCCACTTAAAACAACTTTTTCTGCACAACCTTGGGCACTTACTTTTGTGTCCTAAATCTATGCAAATACAAAAATGACAGAAAAGTTTCAAAAAGAGTTCTGTCACCACAGCAACGCCCAAGGACACTGTGCACATTTCAGACATGCAGCCTGCCCTCCTAAAAACTCAGTTTGAAACCCTCTTGATGAAAGCAAAGTGAGGCAGGAAACTCATGGCTTTTCACAGGAAGTTAATGATGACCTATTTACTTTGCAAATTCTAAAATATCATCAACTCATCTTTTATATTTGAAAACTAAGAAAATAAATAAAAAAGTATAATAAATGGTTTTAAGTGATTAAACCTAAGTTTAAGTTCGTAGAATAGAGAAAAACTACTTTAAAATAAAATGTAACCTCATATTTGCTTTGTTTGAACAAAGGCATTTGAGCTCACACAAGCTATTTTTATGTATAGTGGATTATGTTTGTCAGACTCAAACCAAGGACCCAAAGATAACTTAAATCTGAATTGCTCACATCATGCTGGAATGTTTTGCTTCTCTCCTTTTACTAACTCTTAATTTTTTCACCACAATTGGAATTCATATATTTTGTTATAAAAGAACTTGATGTATTGTGCCAAAAGAATGGAGAAGGAGAACAGGCTGTTAATGTTATTAAAGTAAAAGGAGATAAAATAAGGTATAAAGAACTGTATGTAAACTTTTGAACAGAGTCATCTGGGAAGCTTCTGTTGTTATTATAATTTAAAAAGTGTTTAATAAGTGATCCGACCACTATCCATGGGTGGAAAAAAAGTTTTTGCCACCATTCATATCCTCTGAAAAATTGCCAAGAATTCATTTTAGGCTTTGTAAAGTAACGAGCACAACTGTATATCTAGACCATGTTTGGGGTTCTGATCAAAACTAGTTTTTTTCCACACATGACTTGTACGACCAAATAGAATGTGGTACATATTTTTTGTACATTTTATGTCACTTTGGCTTTCAGTTCATTATACACACTAACAGTATGGTTGTTCATGTCAACAGTTTTTTGTGTGTAAATCAGAAAAGGTGTTTATTTCAGGGTTGCTGTTCTCCAAGGTTGTAACAAAACTGCACAGAGGTGTCAATCCCATCACCACTTGCTGCTATTTTTGTGCCAATTACTCTGCAGAGGTTTTTCATGCGTGTAGTTAAAACAGTATGTTCCAACTCCTAAACCTGCGTGCGATGCTCTCATCAAGATAAATGCCTTTCAGTTCCCAGGCTGTCAATGAGAGCCATACCAGACCTGTTTGAATAGCAGAAAAAACCCCGCAGATGCCGGCAGAGTAAAGCTGTTAAATGTTGAAGATTTGTGACAAACATTCAAGCTGAGAAAATACAGACACTGGTGTAATTTGTGCTCCATCGTTTGTCGTTGCAGGTGTATGAGCATGAATACAAAGCGGTGCTGGACGGCATGGAGACGGACAGTGTTATGGAGATTGAACCTTATCAGCGCACAGAAATCTTTAAAATGGGAAATGGGACTCAGGAGGTCATTGAGGTGCACGACTTCCAAAACGTAAGTACAAAGTTGCAGCATTCTATCTGGAGCTTCCTTAAAAGTTTTTTTTTTGCCTTTTTCTTTGCATAAAAAGAGTTTTTTTTTTACATACACCCTTAAAAAGAGTGATGGAATTCATTTTCACCAAGAAAACAAACATGCAGCTTAAAAACTGTACACACGCATCAGTAATTGATGCTAAAGCAGCACAAGGAGATTAATGTGCATGCAGCAGCCCAGAGAGAACAATCAGTCTTACTAAAAAAAAAGCTTTCTTCTTACTAATTCTATACAGCAAATTCTTCACAGTATGGAGACAAACAGCATTAAGAAAACCTTCTCTATTTGTTTCTCACACCTTTCTCAGCTGTGAATGTGTTTCCAGCAGAACTCATTAACTTACCTTTCATTTTCAAATCCTGCACGAGTGCGCAGGTTGCACGCTGCACCGCAGAGAAGGCTGCGTGCTGCTTGACTGGGTAATGAATGCTCTTACTCTTACACCATTATTTACTGTGAAACGTTGGGTTGTAATGCAGAATGTTACAGGATGCACTTCATCTAAAACAAAGGCCCGCACTAAGCAATTATTGTTGTTGTTGCTGTTGCAGGGGGTGTTTCTGAATCGAAATGAACCAGTGATGGAAAACAGCCCAACAGAGAAAAACTTTAAGCACAGGAATCAGTGTCTGTCTCTGCTCCTTCTGTATCAGTGTATTTGAAGCAGTAGTCAATTTATTAAAAAAAAAAAAACCTGCAGGTTTTACATTGGCAGCTTGACAACTGATTCAGTGCTTTATTTTTTATTACAGAAAGAGAAAATACAGCAGAAAACTACATAAACACCTTTGAGGCAATCTTTTTGAAGTAAAACACTGCAATAAAAAAAACAACAAAATAAATAAAAATTAAATTGGTTTTGTTAGACTGTAAGTTTCTTAGGCTGAATGTGAATTACTTCCCTACCCCTACGGCTTCTCCCTATCCCTACATTTATCCCTCCAAAGGGAGAAATGTGAAAAAAAAAGTGTCTCCAAATTTGACCGGCCCTAACCCTCGATAATGTCATGAATAGTCGCGGGACATCTACGTTAGCGCAGAGCTGCCGCGCTGGTGCTGTTCATGTGAAAGGTGCGTGCTCTTTGCGAGCAACCTGTCTGTTAGAAATAAGGAAATTACACAGAGAGTAGTTTGTGTGGGCATCCTATGGGCATTTCAAAAGCAGGGACCTATCACGTGCACATCCCGTCTGTGAATCATTTGCATGCAGTCAGTAAGGAGCCAGTGCATGCACCTTACTAGTGACTACGGCATGATGTAGGGGAATAACGGCATCACTTGTACATCATAAGTGCGTGTAACTTACATTAGCCTTAAAATACTTCTCAATACACTTAACACACTCACAGCAATAATAGGTTCCATTTTAATGACATCCCAAAAGGTGGTCGCATAAACTCCAAAGGAACTGCAACACACACCTGTGCTTCCTTCAAGATGCAGTTGAATCCTCTCTACAACCCAAAAACCTGCAGTATATGGGCCAACCTCCCATTTGCGTGCATGTGAAGGCTTAGATAACACATTTTCTTTGACGTAAGGTAACTCTTCAGTCGTTTATTACGTAAGCACTCCACTACTGTAAAGTGTTGAATATCATCGCAACAATGCGTTTCTCCATTTCAGAATCAGCTGAAATTATGCTGAGAGAATAAACTGTTGAAGAGTTACAGTGGTCAAAAGAATGTAAACACGCCGAGGTTAAACGGTTCAACAGGTTACAACCAGCATTAAATGAAATCCAGAACAACCCCTAACAGCCAACTGTGTTTAGTTTCCATAGTCAATGTCTTTTCTTTATTTTATACTTCATTTAATCATCATTTCAGTGTGTTTAGGGTGCACATATTATCCAATTTTGAAGTAGGTCAAGGTTTCTCTTGACTTTGTAAATGACTTGTTCAAAAATATTTTGGAATCTCTCCGTTGTAGTTTGGCAAATTCCAGGTTCTCCAGGAATCGTTGTAATCCTTGATCTCAAAGATGAAGGAGAATTTAGATGAAAACAGTAGTACAGTTTAGATGAGCGGAGAATCTTGCTGAGCAAGCTGCATTTTGTAAGGGCAAAAAGAAAAAAAATACATTCAAAAGAAAAAGAAATAGTATTAAAGCTTCTTGAGGTGTTTTAAATGCTGTTTTTTTCCATGGATTTTGCCCTTTTACCCTCAGGCAAGTACAGTTTTAGGTCACAAAGAATGAATGTTTTGGAAATCTTGTTCGAGGTCAAAGATCCCCTCTCAGTTGAAGTGCCGGCGTCTTTTTTCCTGTTTGTGGGGCGGTTTCTCTAACACAGTAAGCCTCTCTGGAATAGTGATCTACTGTCATACCCAAAATAATTATTTGATCATTTGCTTGACAGCACTTGACAGAGCATAATTGGAAAAATAAAAACAGGTTTGAGAGCAAAACGGGGGATTTTTTTCCAAAAAGATCCTTGTGTAGAGTAAGAATTGGTATCACATCATGAAAGTGGAAATAAAGTTGTAATATTTAAAAATATGTTTGTTTTCACACATAACCCAAAGACAAAGTTTCAGCTGGACTCTTATCACTGTTTGTGGCTACATGGCTGTGTTCACACAGTAGAAGTTGTCATCAATCAGTGCTGGATTTTTACCTTCAAATAACATCCAATCTGAATAGTAAAGTAGCCAGCGTTTCTGAGTCAACACAGATGCTGGGAAAATGTGTTGGTTAGTGCAGCCAATAGTGTAATATTCATGTGGAGTATGTTTACTCTGCTTCACTTTCTTCTTCTTCCTTCAGCTTGAAACTGAAACATCAAATGTGTCTCCAGTAGTAGTTTGCCTAAAATGTCTTTTGGATGTTGTTATTATTATTATTAATATTATGCAAAAACTTGTATAAACTTTTCAAAGAAAGCAAGAATAAAGAGCATCTTTGTAGAATTGAAACAAAATTGCTTTTAAAAATATTTACCTAAAAATTACAGACATTAGTTATTTCAAGTAATTTAAGTTCTGTTGACTTATATTTAAACAAAACCTGCAGTAAAATGGGAAGGATGTTGAAATAGTTTTTTGTCTAACGCTTTATTCATGTATTGCACATCCTGTGGTTATCGCAATATTGATCATACATCACAACATTCCCTTCTTATGCAGCCATACTAAAAATATAGAAATGTAAACTTTGTATGAATATCCAATATCTTATAAAATAAAATATATTAGACCAGGAAAGTGTGCCCTTTTCTTTGCGTAGCTGGCACCCTGCTAGATATAGCTATAGCTAGGTAGCACTTAGCTTCTAGCACTCTTGTGTTAAGATCATATTGTTTGTTCCTCTGTTATTTTTGTTTATATTATAATTACCTCATCAAACAAATGTTGGAACACACCTGTCAGGTAACATTAGCATCTTAGCTTAGGCTGAGCACAGCTAAATAAGTTAAAGTCAAATAGACACTAAATGTGTTTGTTTGCTTTAATGAAAGAGTTTGTGATTGGATACAACTGAACATTTTAAGATTTCTTAAAGCAAAACTAATCAAACTTCCCAGGAAAAGTCTAGTATAAGCCATGTTTTGTACTGCTCAGGTGTTGAACAAAGCATTCTGCTGACATGCTGGAGCTGAACGATGCAGGCAGCTACATGTCCTATGACAGTCAGAGCTGCAACATGAAGCCATTTCACAATTGTCTATTAAAATGACATTGCTTTTCCATTTCTTTTGCCTGTGTTAATGCGTCTTTCTTCATTTTCTGGTTGACCAAGCCCAGTAATCACTGTGTCTCATCACAGCATTGCCCTCTTCTTTTCTGGTGCAGCTCACCAGCACAGCCAACCCAAATTAAACAAAGACTCATCACAATAAAGCTCGGCATAAACACCATGCTTTTGTGCTTGACTCTATTATTGCCCCATCCTTTTTGCATAGAAATGAAATTACAAGCGGTGGATTATGACAGCCATCACTTTGTATGCGTTATCTGCTGCAGCTGGTATCTGCGGAAAATGTAAAAATCACACCCACAGGGTCAGGTTAAATGATTCATGTGAGATGTCATAACAATCTTTGTGAAACTGTAATTAAATTTAGATTGATAGATTGAGTCCATTTTCATGGTACATCTCAACAAATTTCACTGGATACCATTTTAAAGCAGCAACATCAGGCACAAATTCAGTCGTCTGTTCCCATACAGTATACTGAACAATCAGCTCTGCTCGACAGAGAATAAATTGGATACAGTCTGATCCACTGAAGATCTTTTAGGTCTTTTCTGAACAAATATCCTACATTAGCACAGAATAGGAGCAAAAATAAATAGACTTAACTGATCTTTCCTGCCTCTTGAGGCTAGGTGTGTCAAGATTTGTTCACGCAGCCCTCAACGATGCTCATTCAAGTGGCCACATCAGATGAAAAGTCTGTGTAAACGTGCATGTTTTGCATGTTTAACTATAGCGTTTTGCGTCCGGACGCTACTATATGACCCCAAGTCTTGCGTTTATTGGAACAGAGCTGTGAAAGGAAAAAGCCTGAAGTTAGATTGACGAGATTTGCACCACTTTCACATTTCACACCAAGCCTCTTCGAGCTGTAGGTGTGGGCATATTATAGTTTAACAGTAGAAGAAGCAGTAGACGGCCCTCCCTACTCATCAATGTGAACACCATCGGCTAAACGCACGTTCAAGAACCTAATACAGGGTGTTCTTGAACGCACTTCACTTGCCCGATTGACTAAATAGAGTTACAGTCGACATGGCAAAGTAGATGACCATCAGTGGATCTAAATAGAAAGACTCACACTTAACTACTCAGACTAAGAGAGTGACGGACCTATAACGGTCTAATTCAATGGGGTACTCTGTTAAGAACACTTCATTCTCAACAATGTCACGTGACTCTTCTGTGCGATACATCCTACCGTTAAGTATCACACTTCATGCAACTTTAAAGCAAGAGCAGCATCGCAGGGGCCGTGCAGTCATACATTTTACAGCATGATAAAACGAGAAAAAAAGATCAAAACACACCTCTTCTCGCTCATTAGGTTTAAAGTTTTTAACAGCCTTGATTATCAGCAGAAAACCCAAGCGGTTTTAAAAGAACCCCTCAGTGCTCGTGGACTAACCGCATTACCGACAGCTAGTGAATGATACATATATCTGAATTTCTGAGCATCCTTTCATTTTTCTTTCTTTTTCAAAGGGGATCACTGGGATTCGGTTTGCTAAACATCAGAGGTGCTACATCAGGACCCAAACGAAGCAACTACCCACACTGGCAGAAGTGGAGACTGAGGACGGAGAGTTTCTGGTACAGTATGCCTCAACGCTCTGCTATATGTACGCCGGACTCTCTGTAGTCTTGCAGAGGCTGTCATGCATGTTGTTGAGATAACCAGAGAGGAGCTTTGTGAGCACCACATAAATCCTCAGCCTGTCCATCTCCTCATATCTCCCTACACTTCTTACCGAGGAATAAACTAGAGTTTGTGGTGCCTGTGAAACTGCCAGAAAGCTACCCATAACCCCATGCCGCCTTTGTGGCTCACATGAAATGGTGTTTGCTGTCAATCTTGAGCCAATATTAATTTTTAATCATCTCCTCCAAAGGATCTACCCAAATAGCCTAAAGGGGGAGCGGTGCTGGAGAGGTCTGAGTGAGAGGTAAACCATTAAAATAGTATATTTTTCTTAAGAAATTTTCTTTTTTTCCAACCTTTGTAAAATTTAAGAGGCACCCACTCCAAGTTTAGGTTTATTCGTTTGACTTCTCTGGGTTTTCATAGTCGAGTGTGAACTTAAGAACAAGAAATGGAAGAAATTCAGTCAATCAAAATTCCAATTTTACTGTGTCACACTGCAATTCACAGAGTCTGCCGCGTGTTCAAAGAGAAAATCCTTTTCTCAGAGTTTCCAACTACTAGCATGCTCTCATTTGCATTTCACATTGCTGCTGAGAAGAAGTGCCTGGCAAATATCTGTCGCTGATGCCACTTCATTCCAAAAGGACAAAATAGGACAATTGCTATTGCAGCATTAATTTTTACTTGCATGCACTCACACACAAAAATCAGTTGTTTGGTTTTTTGTTTTTTTTAATTGTTGTTTTTGTCATAGCTGCACTCTCTCATTCCCAGGGTTGGATAATTGCACTGACAGCACCATATCCACACCATCTTTGTCTTCTTTTTTGCACCATGAGGCCTAATTGGCAAAATTCACAGCCTCAAAGTGAGTCATTGAAGGCCAGCAAAGTGACTGGGGTTCACACTAACATTAGCTGAGGCCTTTGGATTTTACGCAACAAAAACAGTTTTGAAGTCGTTCTTCTCATTAAGTTGTTCCCACTGCCTTCAAATATGCCACCTAGCAAGAACCCCTTAATTTTTTGCCATGACAATAAAGTAACAACAACGAAATACGGGCGATGCACAAATAACTATATTTATCTAATGGTTTGTTGCAAAAGCTTTGTAAAAACAAAACTGCTGTTTTGGTTGCACTCAAAATGTAAAGCTTTTTGCCTTTGCAGATGAGTCATGACAAGAGACACACAAGAAAAAGAGACTCAAATATTTGAGGAACATCTTGTGAAAAGTAAAAACTCTGCTCCCCTTGGAATACCCCGTTCTGGAAATATTGTCTCAACAGTTTCAGTTTTCAGGATGGTACTCTAATGGTTATAATGCATAGAATAAGTCAAGTAACCTGCAAAACCGTCCAGATAAGCTAGAATCATTTGTTCTCATCTGGTAAGCATGGGGTCAAATCAGGAACGGTTTAACATGAATGGAAAAACAGATATTATGTTTGAAGAAAAAACTCTAGAAAATTCTATGGTCATGGGTACACAATGTGTGATATTAGATATATCTTGAAAATTGTACATTTGAAAATATAGATATATATTTTACCTTTGAAGAAATACTGAACGTTAAAGAAACAAAAACTAAAAACCCTAACCTTAAATCCTAACCATCTGATGTGGTGTGTACAGTACACCACAAAGTTTGGTACATCAGAGGAGGGATGACACAGGCAGCGCCAACATGAGACACTGTTCTGGACTGTAAAATTGAGGACTGAAAGCGTAGAGTGAGAGACACAAAAAACAAACATTTTTAAAAAGAACGCAGCAACTATTACAAATAAACGTTTTTGTTTTCTTTTTACATTTAGCTACAGTTTTAGTTGTATAGCTTTTCTTTCAAGTTTTCAGAAATTCTTCAAACTTGAAACCACTGTTGAACAATGTTTTTAGTCAGGTGATCCAGGTGATAAGCTGATCCTGATTGGACCTCATAAATAAAAATCTGGATTAAAATTCAGTGCCACAGAAAAGGTCTTGAAAACAATGTCACACATGTCATCAAAACTTCCAGAAAGCCACCAAAAAACAATAAAACACTGCATGTGTGAAATGGGCTTCAAATAAATGAAGGTTTATCCCACGTCTTAATGCAAACACACATCCAATTATGAGCATTAGTATTGAATTGTTTAGGGACTTTTTTAATGGTTTTAGATGTTCTTGGACGCATTGAAAATGATTGCAAATGTTTATTTTATTGCAAAATTCCCAATTCTGTGTTTTTTGACTTAATGAGAAAACTATTCTGTCTGTGCACTACATTCATAGTTCTTTTGTGCTGAAGTTGAGTAATTTGGCAACCTATAGCAATTTCTTTTATTTCAAAGCTACACCAACACAGGCTAAAGTCATTATCTGTCCAGAGGAGACTGGTGACCCAGATTTTACAGACTATTACTCAGAGCATTTTAATATCCACTCATAAGGTCTTAAGCAGGGTGACTTCAATCCAGTTAGCTTTTTCTTCAGGCTGGCGGTTCTGCATGGCAACAGTCCGGTAATTGCTTAAAAACATCCACATGTCTGTTGCTAATAGAAACACTGTGTCTAATCTGTCTGTTTGAGCTTAAAGGTCCATCTTATGTCACAGGGGGATGACAGATGTAAAACATTCAGATGTTCTTTCCCCTGTGAAAGCAGCACCAAAGCTCGGATAGAGACCAATCGAACTTCAGTGCGGCTCTCTCAGGAGAGGATGTAAACGGGGGCGATCAGAGAATGTTTATAGTTGTCTACTTAACATGTTAAAAAAAACAAGATTTATTTACATGTTTTCAAAAAGCAAGAGCCTAAGTTTTACACCCTATCTTTACTGCCAGTAGTTGGCATTACCGTATTTTATCAAGTCAAATAAAATCCTTAATTTTTTTTTAAATATGACAGTACGTTGTATAATGTGGAGCTGATGTCAACTGATCTTGACGCGATTTTGAGAGGCACACGGCGCTCTGTCAAAACGTTTGGTTGGCTGTAGCCAACTTGTAATACAATGGCATGACTAAGACAAATCATATCTGAATGTTTGGTCACTGTGACCGGAGTATTTTCAGAGCTAATAAGCATTTTTGATGTATTATAATTCATATCTTTAAAGAAAAAAATAATACTAAAAAGGACTTACTTTCCATACCTTTCTTGTAGTAAAACGTATGATCATGTGTAATCATGGGAGCAGCTTTGGGGAATGTAACTTTGGGTATCTGCATTATGATTTATATTTTTATTAAAAATTGATTTAAAACAAAATACAATATAATGAAGAATGACTTTTTCCCAAAATATTGATTGTAACATGAATATGGTGACGAGTCTTCATTACTAGCTCATATAAATGTAGAAATGTATTTGTTTTTAGAGAGTTTTCTAGTCTGACTGACTAATGGACTAATTTGTCTGGATTAATGCGCTTTATAGTTCAGTGTGCCTTATATATATATGACATCATTGACAGTGTACCTTATAATCTGGTGCGCACAATGGTACCAAAAATATAGTATAAGGGTTTGGTACCAGACCATGTTTTTTTCATAAATGAACAAACAGGAAAAAATGAGTTAGAAAAGTTCTGACAAATGTACTTTTTATGTGTCAATTCATCTTCAAACACAAAATGACTGAAAATCACCTGGCCTGTTGTCAACATCATCCTGTCAAACAAAGAGAAAACAAAATGTGTCCATTCTTCTGTCCTGAGAATTATCTGCTCAGTGTGGACAACAAAACAAACTGTAGGCATCATTTCAGAATAAAAATCCTAAAGAACTAAAAGAAACAGTTTGTTTCCCAGTAGACAAAAAAAGGAGAAATACAAAAACGTTCAATAAATAATAATAATTTATTTTGATTTGATCTCTCCTTGATTCCTTTGGTCCACATTGAATGTCTGACATATATTTATATCTATATTTTTGTATTTTTTATTTCTAATTAGTTAGCCCATACTGTGTTGGCGCAGAAACGAATCCGACTTCCTCCTGGTGCAAAGCTGCAGACTTTAGCTTCAAATCAAAGCTATCAGGAGTCTCAATAAAATTTCAATGAGCTGTAGAGAGATTTTCAAAGCTTGGGATTCAGTTTAGGGTTCTTGGCATCACACAATTTCACAGATATCTGCAAGTGTCGACCCAATCTCTTCAGGACATTCCACTCTACATTTACATGGTCTGGGAAGTTCAACATAAACATCCAGCTTGGAAAGATGTTCAGAAACTTTGTGGGATGAACTAACTTGCATTCTGGTGAGCGTTCACGGTTAGCACGGTGGCCCCCTGCTGCTGCTGCTGCCGTAGCAAAAGTTTGAGTGTGAGAGGAAAAGAAATGATCTAGGCCCAGGTGCCCAGAGCTGCAACCTCGCAGCAGCAGGCTACATTTTGGTTTCTCTGTTTCAAAAAATTCTTTTCCCCGCCTTCTCAAGGTGTTTTTGACTGGTGTGTGTTTATTTTTGCACGCCTTGACAGAGAAACAGAGAAAGAGCAACAAGATTCTTAGCTGTGTAGCAGAAAAGAAGGCAAGGAGATGTATGCAAGGACCGGGAGAATCTGGAAAAGATACCAGGCAAAGGAGCACGTAACCCGTATGCTCAGCAGGAACAGCCTTACTGTAGCCCACGTTAGGTGTTGTAAAAATAGACCATTCATTGGATGAAATCTAGTGCAAAAACAAACTTATACTTATGACTTCATATGTTCTAGCAGAAAATAAAAAAGTCATAAAAGCATGGACACAAGGGTCTGGGCTAAGGCAAAACAAATTAGTGAATAAAATGGCGAACATCCTGACCATAGTTGTTTTAGTTTTGTAGTTATTGAGCAAAAATGGGAGGGCTATGATAAAGACTTTTAAAAAATTATAGGACATAAGTAATACAGAACTTAATAAAATTCTAAAAAAAAAAATTCAGGATACATTAAAATACTATAGATTGTAGTAAAATTGAGTTTTTTATAATGCCATCCTTGAAATCAGCAGAACTTTATTGATCAAAGGGTATTAGGAAATGGCAACAGAGGATGAAACGAAGCATTGATTAATAAAATCAAATGTGGAATACCACAGAGATCAATAATAGGCTTCAGTGGTTTTTTATTAATTTATTCAAAATCTCCTTTGTTGATAATATCCAGGGGCAGAGATTCAATGTATGCATGAGCATGTGCTCACAGACAAATCTCTATTTTTGTTGCGGGCATAGATGTGTAGTTACAGATGTAAATATTCGTGTGTGCAAACATGAGTTTGGACACACATAAATACATCCATTCTTTTTCCAAACCCAATTAATCCTTTAAAAAGTCATTGGTCTGCTGGAGCCTATCCCAACCTGAAGTGGCTGGGATAGTCTCCTTAACCCGACAGAAGACTATGCATATGGATGGATGGATGAACAAAAAAAAAACAACAAAAACTACTTTCTTGTTCACAAAACCCAGTGTAAATGGTGGAAAGTTTAAAATATCCTGATATAATTCTGTTCATAACTACAAATGAAGGGAATTATTGAACTGCACATTTGCAGTTTTTCAGCTGTCTTTTTTTTTTAAATGTACGTGTTTTTTGGGGGGTTTTTTTTCCCAGAGTTGGATGTCATTGATAAGTGAAAACTGTCAAGACAAAAAACATAAAACTAGTTCTTTAACGACAAAATGTTGAAAACTAGAGATCAGTCTGGGAAGCGGAAGGCAACATGCCTGTCTTTGCCTTAAGCCTCAAAATGACTGAATTCAACCCCTGCTGACACCCCCGGTAAATAGTGCCGTAGGCCACCACCTATGAGAAAGAGTGTTGTGACGTGAAAGTGTGGATATAAATCATATCTGAAGAGGTTACAGGGGTTTTGTCTCTCCTGTACCTGCAGCTCTCCATGCTAGATTTGTGCACGCATTCTTCACTTTAAGCTTAGCTGTCTTACTTCAATGTTTTTTGATTTTATTCACTGTGATGCAGCATCAGGAAACCCCGACACAAAAACAAGCCAGGCCCTCCTGGAAATGACTGACGGTAGAACCATAAGTCATCAAATCAGACGTCTGGTTTGGTTTGAGTGGCCCTGTCGTGACCTCCTTCAAATCTGGCCTCTTTTTTTATGCACCACCATTTTTTTTCTATTAATAGTATGTGCTGTGTGAAAAGAAACCATTACTGTTTGTCCTTAGATTTTGAAAAATTGATGAATTCCATTTGAAAACAAGCATCACAAAACAAAAGTTTGTCATTCTGACAATATTTTGTCTAAAAATGCTGATTGGAGGTGTTTTTAAACAGCTTTGTGAACAAAAACATTGAAAAGTGATTACTTTTTGCTGGTGATGACAGACTGTCCTTACTCAGCAGCAGTATGGTCCACTGTGTTCACAAACGCAACAAACCCACCGGTAACAGATGCCTCCTGTACAAAGGCCACAAACAAAAAAACATATTTTCTGTCATTCTTTCATTCTTTCATCTTGATGGTGATGTTTCCCACTGATTCATCTGCAGTCAATTGGAAGGTCATAATCAGCAAGTTGTCCCACTTTAAAAGATGAGCTTCATCTGTAATGTTCACCAACTCTTAGAGACAGAATGCAAAAAGAAAAATCCAGGAAATTACTTTGTAGGATTTTTAAGGACTTTAAATATGTTTTTATGTCCTAAAATCAAGCAAATAAGTCCCTCACAGACCTGTTACTTCTTCTTTTTAGAAGCTCCTCTGTCCTCCAGCTGTTACCTGTACTAAAGTTACCTGTTTGAACTGGTTACATATATAATAGATACCTGTCCACACCTTTAAACAGGCAAGACTGTAACCTCTCCACAATAAACAAGATCAAAGAGCTGCCGAAGGACACCAGGGACAAGATTTTAGACCTGAGCAAGACTGGAATGAACCAATCCACAATGAACAAGTAACTTGGAGAAAAGAGATCAACTGTTTATTAGAAAATGAAAGAAATATCTCTCCACCTGGGACTACGGTAATACACAATGTTGTCATGGATTCAAATCCTGCAGTTCTCTAAAGGTCCCCCTGCTTAAACCAGCACTTGTTCAGGCCTGTCTAAACTTTACCACAGACCATCTGGATGATCCAGAGGAGGATTGAGAGAAGGTCATGTGGTCAGATGAGACCAAAATGGTATGAGTTGGTAGTAACCGTGTTCGAAGGTTGAAGAATGTCGAGCTGCCTCCCAAAACCCCATACTTACTGTGAAGGGTGGTGGAGGAAACATCATATTATGGGACTGTTTTTTAGCAAAGGGGACAAGATGACTTATTCATATTAATGAGACTATGGTGAGATTCTGGACAAAACCTCCTTCCATAAGTGAGAGCCGTGAGGATGAAATGTTGGTGGATCTTCTAGCAAGACAATGATCTCAAACAATTCACAGAGGAGCAAAGGAGTGGCTATATAAAAGCATTTAAAGGTTCTGGAGTGGTCTAGCCAGTCTCTGGATCTTATTCTAATTGAGTCTCTGTGTAGGGAGTTGAAAGTCTGTGTTTTCCAGTAGCAGTCCCAACACATCAAAGCTCTTGAAAAGATCTGCATTGAGAATGGACCAAAATAGCAGCTACTGTGCAAACCTGGTGAAGGCCTGCAGGAAACCTTTAATCTCTGTCATTAGCTGCGTTTACATGGACACAAGTAATCGAACTAAAAGCCTGATCAGAATTAAAATGCATCATCTAAACAGCTCAGTCGGAACAATCTGGCCTGATCAGACTCATTCGGATCAAAAACTCTTTCCGATCAAGAAATCCTTTACAGTGTGCCATTAGAAAGATTGTCTCACCCAGTTTGAACAGCACAGCTAATTTGGCGTGTTTTAATTTGCTTTTATTGCCAATAAAGAGTTTGCAAACAATGTTGCTGGTTAAGTATTTTCTGTTTTTTAACTTGATAGATGTATTTGTATTTTCTAAACAGCAGAACCTGAAAATATACGTATGAACTAATTAAAATTAATAAACCTAGAAATAAAAAAAAGAGACTAGTGCAAATAAGTTGAAGTCAGTGGATTAGAGGTTCAGAAGGAATGGGAAACGGTCTCTCGAGAGTTTTAGCTAGTAAACAGCAGGTGAGCCTGATATTCAGTAGGAAGATGGATTTTCACAATTTTAATACAATTACGCAATAGGCCACAGTTGTAAATAATAATGTTGCTCTTAATCTGCCCTGCCTGAATAAATAAAGCTTAAATAAATAAATGTTTTTTATAAAAAAGGAATTATAACAAAAATAACCTTTCCAACGAAAATTACATTGGATCCAAAATACAGTGATGTAAAAGGAAAAAAAAAACCAAACAAACTCATATATATGTTATGATGGGATACATTTGTGCTGTCAGCTTGACTTTTTACTATGAGTGCCTTCACATGTAAACAACGTTGGGAACAACGCACAGTGTTTTACTGCTAACCTGTATCTCAAAAACACTTTTGGAGGGAAAAGTTTTGCTAGTTTTCAAAACTTTATGGTGAGGATAACTCATCTATTGTTTTCATTTTTTATATGACTACTAACTGTATTGTTAGAATAAAAAAATGTTGATAATTAACTCTTTAAAATATTATGTCGAGTTGAAAATGTGTGGATTAAGGTAATGGGTCAAAAAGGTGTTTTTTCCCTGAACACTCATTTATATTTTGCATCTTTATTCTACATTGTTTTCAGCAAATAATTACCAAATCACCCAACAGATTATAATTGATATTGTCTACATCTCTTAAAAAATAATATTGCAAATAAACAATTTTGTGGATTTCATCATAAAATGAAAAGAAACATATCTTTAATCCAAAAAAAGGGGAATCTTCTGTCCATTATTTTGTGTAGTGGGCTTTCGGGGTTAGAGATGATTTGAGCCCAAGTAAAAGGAGAATTAAACGGTGACCAGATTCTGCCCTCACGTACAAAGTAGCCCCTGATCCCTGAGAGACTCCTCTGACATCCCTTCTCACCAGTTCGTCCCTTCAAATGCTGGAACACATGAAGCACACAGGGGTTAAAGCCAAGCACTAATAGTTCCAAGCTTAACCCCGCCACAGGCTTTTAGCAAAAAAACGCCTCAAAGCACCAACAGTGTGCTTTAGAGCTGAAGTGAAAAAACAAAGGAAAAACTGCAGAAAAACTGCAAGCGGCTGATAAGGAAAGCCAGCTCCTACGAGGGTGAACCAGGTGACAAACAGGAATTGTTTGCCAGGGATTTTTTTTCCTTCTCTTTTCAATTTACTTTTTTGAGTAAATGTCTGAGGGAGTAATCCCAGAGCTTCATTCACGTTCTCCCAGTTTGACACAGAACTTACCATCTGCCTCTCTCACACCCTTTAACATTGTCAGTGGAAGCTACTCGGTCCATTAAGCAGCCACTTAATATGGATGACCAAAGCTCACCCAACAACCCCAAACCTCCCACACAGACAACAACTGCAAACACAAAGAGAGCACAAAACAGAAAAACCCCACATGACTGCAGAGAATCTGAACACACCACAGTCCCGCAGCGCACACTGTGTGCTCGTCCCCATTCATCTGCAGGAATTTTGACAAATGGAAACGTGGACAGTGAGACTCCAGCAGTCTTTTCTAATTTATTGAAAGAATTTAATTAACTGAAAAATTCTCAACCTGAAATTATTTAGTTGTGGTGGTCAGTCAAAAAAATTAGCTAAACTAAAAAACAATTCAGAAAATGACACTTTGTGTGTTTTCACAAATGTATTTTTTGAGCATTAGACTAAAATAATAACAGGAAAAATGTGAAAAACTGAAAAGTTATGCAAGTATTTTTTTATCTTAACCCTAGAACACTTTCACAATAAAAAGTTACACCATCACTTTTGCCAGGTAATTTTAACCCGATTCATATACCCAACAAATAGTACAATCAGATATGACAATACATGATACATTTAAGTTGTTTTCTTTTATTTTCAACTGTGGTATGTGTTACAACATGGAAAAAAGAAACATAAGAAGATCCTAAAAATATGATCGAAAATTTTGGAAAATTTGGAGTATGGGAACAAAAAATTCCTAAAAAAATAAATAATGATAGTAGAAACTTGGCTTTAGTCCACCCATTCCTGGGACACGAGACCTCCCTGGTGAAGGCACAGACTCCTTGACACACGTTCAAGTCTCACAATGTTGGTCATCCTCATCATCCTCATGGCAATGTCCTCTCACCCTGTGACTAGCATCAGGTGTGGCAGTGAAAGCATCAGATGAAGCAGGGACCAGATCAGGCGTTGCAAGGAAAGTAGGATGGACAGTAAGCCTAGAGGCAACACATCTGGAGGTGGCACTGTGTCTGTCGGTCATTCTACTGAAACCATTGAGTTTTTTTGTTTTCTTTGACGACTAAGCTCAAAGCCATCACTGTTATCATCATCATCACCTGCTGAAAGGAAGATTCTGCACAGTTCTCTAGCTAGCTGCGTAATGTCGAATTTGGCTAAAAAGACATCTAATCACTTAACAACTGACAAATTAACTAAACCTTAACCATTTGTTATTTACTACCTGAAATATCAAAGACACTAATCCTTCAACAGAATGATAGCTGTAGTTGATGACGGACAGCAAAGACGGAGAGCCTGAATGTTGTCACGCCTGATTTTTATGCACTTACACTGTCACTGGGTGAAATCCACCCAAACCGTACTTTTCCCTTTTGCACTGTTGCTGGTGAAAATCACCCGATAGCGTGCCTGTAGAAAAAAGTGAGCTTTGTGGAAGGGAAACACCCACGATTTCAAAAAACAATGGTGAAGCTACCCAGGGACCCATGACACTGAAAATGCATCATATTGAAAATCATGTCAATACTTTTGCTCGGTTGAAAATCACCCCGCGATAGTGCTCTGGGGTTAAGAAGGCCATGACTGTGCAGCAGCTGGCTGGAATGCACTGCAAAAGCAGAGGTTTTATAAAGCAGAAACAGCCTTGTTTCAAGAGAAACTGTCTAAAAATAATTCCGTTTTTATTAGCAAAGTAACCTTAGTTTAAGCAACCTATTTCTAGGGGGGTTGTTTTGGGAGTATATGTGGTGAACCCCTTCATGCTGGAATTCTGAGTTTTCTGATTCAGTTAATGATGATTAATAATTTGATCAGGAAACTAATCGTGATAATCTCAATTTAAGGCAACCCCAAACAAGAAACACAGAACTGCGGAGTTTTGCATCTGGGAGTTGCTTCACACATCAAAGCATAATCCCTACATTTCATAAATACACTAACATTTGCTCAAAGTATTGTACATTATGTGGGTAGTTGAACTAGTTAGCCATTGTTCATGAGCTAGTTTTTTAATATTTCAAAAAAGTTACAGATTTAGGGATAATAAAAAGTTTATTTGTATTAATTGATTGACCGATTTATTTCCTCGTTTTTTTAAACACAAAATAAACATGACAAACAAAAAGTGATAAAGTGCTCAAAAAAGAAGGAAACGAAGAAAACCTCGTTAATTTTATGCATATATTTTAATCCATTAAACATTTTATCAATATTTATTTTTTGTATCTATTATGTAAATTTAATCGACTAAATTAATTGTCAGATATAAATACATACATATATGACCTTATAGTCCTACATTATTTATTTTTTTATTTATTTTTATTACTGACTCACTTTTTTCTTATAAAAACAGGTTATCACTAACAGGAAGTTTCGTTCCTTTTTTATTTTCTCTCACAGCCTAAGAAATTTTATATGCACAATATTGGTAAATTGTTACGGGTTTTTATTTGTTTCCTTTTCAATTTAATACTCCTACATAGAAACTACTAGCTAAATTTCATGAATTTTGATGGAGAGTTACACATTAACAAAGTGGCAAACATTAAAAAAATCGTTGTTTGATGTCCAACTTGAAGGTAATACATACAGGATGTGTTTAGGAGATGATGCTTTAAAAACATCTCTCTACAGATTATCTTGGTGTCCTTACGACTGAGCATTTTGATCAGAAAAAAAATCAATAGTCCTATTTCTCAAACACAAGCAGATTCAAGTACAACTCCAGCTCCATCTTCCTATGGGTATCCATGGCAACCTTCTGTTCCAAAGCAAGTGAGAGGATGACGACCAAAATTCTGAACTCCAGACTCTGAGATGAACAGAAGAACCAATAGGCATCACCATCGTTGCTCTTTGATATTTTATTTACACAACCTCTGCTTTAAAACGACTGGAAAAGTAGTCGTCTTTAACTGGACTGTTTTTTTTCTAGCACAAACTAGGACGATCGAGTAAAACACCATGTTGCAACACATTTAAGAGGTTAAGACTCAGATCTCAAAGCACCACCAGGCCGTTTTCTCATCATCCAGTGGCAAAAAATAGACAGAGCAAACCTGAAAACCATAGTCTGATTTATTCAAGAGTTAGCAGCTTTAGCTGTTGATTTGATTACATGTTTGGCACGCAGGAATGCACACGTTTACCTGAGAGAAAAAGGTGTCGGGATGAAGTATGTGCAAGCTCATGAGTAGGCTGGTGAAAGTTTTCTTTTTTTTTTTTTTTTTTTTGATCGCTCGCAAACATAACACCCTTTTAAACAATGCGTCATCTCGGCATTGTTTTCTTCCCTGAGGACACAACGGCAAGCGAGGGTAAATTCGTTAACTGCAGCACAACTGGTGTATAATTAAGTTGTGCACTGTAGGCAAAAAGCATACATACAACAGAAGTGGGCCCCGGAAAACAAATTACCATCATTCCTGAGGTCCAGCTCTCGATAAAAAGTTGCTGGTGTCATTATAATATATCATTTGTCAATGGAAAAATGGAAAAGCCTTTCAAGTGTGTAAACTGGCAGGCTGTAATCATGTTGTCTTTGTGCTTGTCAACTGGCATTTAGAAATCTGTGCCCCATGCTAAAACGTTGACCTTTACCACCGCCACCCCGGGCGCTCCGTCTTCTGCGAGTTATTGGAGTCGTTTCTCAGCTGTGAAGTCATAGTCGTGTTGCGAGCCCCGTGTCCTGACCTCCATTTTCTTCCCAGAGAAGGCTGGGTTAAGAGGTCCAATTAGGAAGTACTGTTTGCATTGCTTGAGTTTGGAGCTTTCATTTGCTCTCCCCCCTCCTTTGGCCACACCCCACTTTGTCGGTCCTCCGAGTCATCATTAGCCCGCTGCTGGAAAGGGAGGGAAAGTGTGTCCCGGACACCTAATTCGTAGGTCACAGAGATGTCACCCCGCAGAAAAAAACAGGATGGAATCGCTGAGAGCAAAAAAAAAAAATTCTAACTCAAGCGAGAGTGATAGGGGCAAACATGAGGGAGGGGCCAAAGCCTCAAATAAATGAGTCTTGCTCCTACTATAGCCCCAGGATTCCACATCAAGCTTAACTAATGTGCAATTAAGCTGCAGACTGGAAGAAAATCACCTTGTAAAAACATTTGTCAAGTGAACAGTTTTTCTGTTCTGGGCCACTAATTAACAAGAGAATGGGAAGAGGGGTTTGTTTGTGTGTGTATTTACATATACATGAGGAAAATGAATTCCCACACTTAAAAGGGGGGGGGGGGTTACCAAATCTTCCCCATATGTCTCTATTAGACGCCACTGACATGTAGTCTTATCATTAAGCAATAATAGTTTACTTTACAGCTCATGAACTACAGTATCAACAAATTAAGCGCTGCGTGCCAAGAGAGTCGCGGCGGTGTTAAGGGGGAGGGCAGAATGAGAGTACATGGCTTTATTGTGTCTGTCACACTAAACGATATTGCAGCTTCACTCGGTGTAACGAAGACCACTTCTGAAGTCATTTAAAAGTCAAATCATGGCCGTCTGTGAATTTTAATGGCGTGGAGTTGAAAAAAAGCGAGCTGGAGGCTCGGGTGGGAGGGAGGGGGATGAGGGCATCGGGGTGGCGGGAGTCAGGAAGTTGCTGTCCTCTCGGCGGACAGAGAGGTGATGGATGAAACTAAAAGGTTGAAAGTGCTGCGGGACTCGGGGGAGGAGAGTGAAAATGCAGGACTGTTCTTTGTGTGGGGCCCAGACGGCTTTGACACAGTGTAAGTGTATAAACAAAACATGTCTGATTCTGTGTGTGTGTGTGTGTGTGTGTGTGCGTGTGTGTGTGTGTGTGTGCGTGTGTGTGTGTGTGTGTGTGCTTAGCAGGTGGGTGAGAGCGAGGCCGCCGATATGAAGGTGGAGGATTCCCGTGTGTGGGTTCCTGCTGAGGAGCCCATCGTTAACCCAGAATTTCTCCTCACATCCAAGATCTGGGAGATTTGCCAACATCTGCCCATCCACTGGATCCATCCCTCCCCCCTGACCGGTGAGTGCAGGGGGCAGCTCTGCCTCTAAACGCAGACTATTAACACTCTCGCTGGAGGGTATCCCAAAGGCCATATGCCGGTCCATGGAGAGAGGATGATTTACCAACCGTGTGAGCAGCCGGACCAGGCAGCTCACTGAGCAATACTAGTGTGAAGGATTGCAGTAGAATTTAAAGTACTTTATTTATGCAAAATATTGCAGCTTCTGTAAGAATAATGACAAGAGAAATGGTTTCACTCTTAAGCTTTTCTTTTGTAGAGCTACGGGCTGTTGACAACCGTGATCAAATGTGACTTTCTACTAGGGATGCAGCAATTCACTTTCCTCCACTTGATTCTCAAACATGAATGTTCTGGTCATTGTTTTGTTCCAGTTCAATATATGTTTTGTGTATTATAAAAGAACAAAAAATGTGAAAAAATCTATTTTAGATTTGCCACTAACCGAGTAGCAATGAAGAAAAACCTTTCTGTTGGCTCAATACTGAAGCTCAAATGACATTGGTACGTCTGTGTTGCGTCTGTGTTGCTTTGACACAAACGTGTTGAACGCTTGTTAATAGATTATTCATCAATCTGAATGTTTCCATCCGTCATGTCTGCGTCTGGCGTCCGTCCCTCCACAACACTTTCTGCACAGGAGTTCCATTTCCAGTCTGTCGATGCGTCGATTCTGTGACAAAACACCAGAGAAAGAGGAAAGCAGGTCCAGGTTTCAAAATCAAAACTTCAGTTGTGCTTTCAAAATAAAAATGGTTTACAATTTTTTTTTTTAATTTAAGGCGACGTGCCCACGTGATAACGAACGTTTAATGCATTTCACAAGGACTCAGTGAGAAAGGAGAGGACGTGGGCAAGAGGACCAGAGACACAACGGAACACAGACAATGTAAACAAACCGCCAGTTGTGAGATGGACTCCCCACCCAGCACAAGGCAGAAGCCCTGCAGACAGACTTTAGAACTTGCATAACTTGCACTAAAAAAACATATCATAAATTGTGATTTTTTAAAAAAGGTAACAGAGCAGCCGTGGTTATTCTGACCAATATAATGACTGATTATTAGTTGTTTATTTCTCCATAAAAGTCTATGGGATTTTGGCTTGTTGGAGCCAGCCAGTAAACTACTTCCTTTTTGGAACATAAGGAGGAAAGGGTAACTCAGTCAAAGGTTCAGATGTGCAGTGGTTCAGTTATGACTTAATTAAACAAACAATTATTCATTCATTCATTTATTTTCTGAACCGCTTTATCCCTTTCGGGGTCACGGGGATGCCGGAGCCTAACCCGGGCACTCATGAGCGAAAGCAGGGGACACCCCTGGACTGGTCGGTCGCCAGTCTGTCGCAGGACAAACACAATTATGTTTTTAAATATTGATTCACACATTTTTATCCACAAACACTAAGCTTCTATTTTGACAATTCCAGCCTGTTTTGAAAAACTGCTTTATGGATTTTCGTAGAGCTGAGCATGATAACCTTCAGATTACTGATTGACTTTACATTCAAACACATGCTAAACAAGGCTGCAGCACACTGCTGAGGACGTCATCATCGCCATCTGATTAGGCGCAAGAGCAAACTAAACCAGAATTAGAAATCTAATACTTATCTAGTGGCAACATCTGCAAGCATTGATGGGAATTCCTTCTGATTCAATCAATCCATAGCTGGAAAGTGGAGTTTCCATGGTGATTTATTAGAAAAATGCTTAAAGAATTGCATGGGATTGGGTTAGAAACATCAGTGTAAGCATCAAATGAACGCAGTTGATGAAGTGCCAAAGGAACTCAGCGTTTAGAGGATAGAAATATATGTTTGATCAGGATTGGATTTCTCTAAAAAGTGTGATTTTGTGACATTGCAGTGTGAAATATGAGGTTAAGAGGAAAGTTGGATTAAACTGTTTTTTTTTTTAAATCAAACTGCTTGAAAAGATGCTGGCAGAAGCTTCTCCACTAAACACAGAGACGAAAGCCTAAACCTGTAACCATGAGGGGAACCATCTCACTTGGAAAATGACAAAAGGAAAAGCGTGTCATCTTGAGATTTCAGCACAAGCTCATGCTCATGTCCAAAAAATATTGTATAAATAGGATGGAAGCCTTTATTTTGTCTTTGATTATGATAAGAGTGAGCCAACCATTTATCTCACTGCATCTTATTCTGACACCGTGTTTTCATTTGTCTCTCAAAAGCCTCTGATGATAACAGCTCAGCATGAAACTCCAGGCAGCCACAATTAACAGCTACCATTACCACACAGTGGCACCTCTCCAAAATGTTTAGTTTTAGGAGAAACAAATGTGTCAATTTTTGGAAATGGTGCAAACTCTCAGCACGTGAAAACAAACATTTTTTGATCATCAGGTGTGTGAACGCGCCAGCTTTACTGTTAATTTAAAAGGTGAAGTTTGCAAGCGATTGTTTGACAAAGAAAAATGAGGCTTAGCATCTCAACAGTTTTTTCACATAAGCAACACAGAAAAGTTTTTGGAAAAAGGTTGTGGTACCATCACAACTTTTGCAGCATGTGTCTCAGCAATCTCTCTCCAAGATGCAGTACATAAAGTATGTTTTATGTTTGCGGATATGACAGGTTTTTTTTTCATTTTGAAGTACCTCAGTCTCTTAGAAAAAAAATACAGAGAAATAATTAAGGCTCATATAAGTAAAAGATTAAGTCAACTGCCATATTCCCGCACACTTTAACGAAAATGATCTATTTTTGAACTTATGTCATAAGGCGCACCAAACTGTAAGGTGCATTAAGTGAGACAAAAGAGTCCAAGATAAGTCTGTCAGCCAGACGTTATTAACTGCATTCACAGTTACTCCAGAAGCTCCACAAGCTTCATGTTAGCCACGTACGAAGCATTTAAATCAAATCAAACTTTATTTATAAAAAGCGCTCCTCATACCTGGCGCAACTCGAAGCGCTTTACATTTAAAAACAAAAACACAACAAAAACCCAACCATTGACACATGCAACCCATGACCCCAAACACAATGAGGAGGCTGCTTGTGAAATAACTTCTGAGACTTGGTTCTGCTGTGAGGAAACTGAATTTGGAAATCTGTTCATGGCAGGAGCAGCTCAGCCACAGGAACACCGCCACAGTGCCCACTCAGACCGGCACAGCAACAAAGTCCACAGCAAGGGCGACAACCGTGGCAATGACCTCAGACCAAGCTACCATGCCCTGGCACAAAAGATTCCCACAGGAAACACTGGGGCTAAAATCATCCTAAAATACTCAAATTAAATACATAAAATGAATTTAAAAACCTAAAATAGAGAATAAGATTAGCATAAAATAAAATACATAAATACATAACCTAAATGTAAATACATAAAAGAATATATATTAAAACTCATAGGATTGATAAGCAGATAAGGTCAACTAAAAGCTAACTTAAAAAGGTGGGTCTTGAGCCATTTCTTAAAAACCTCTACGGTCTCTGCAGCCCTGAGGCTCTCCGGCAGGCTGTTCCACAGGCGAGGACCGTAGTGACAGAACGAAGCCTCACCAGAGGTTTTGGTCCTCACCTTAGGGACACCTAAAAGGCCAGCTCAGGGTCCGCAAGGGCTCATACTTTAAAAGTAGATCATTTAAATAAGAAGGCCCAAGACCATTAAAACATTTATAAACCATTAGGAGAACTTTAAAATCAGTCCTGAAATGCACAGGGAGCCAACGCAGCGATTTTAAAATGGGTGTAATGTGTTCCCGCCCCCTGGTCCTCGTCTCAGAGGGACGAGTTCTGTAATAATTGTTAGTTTGAAAGAGACTTTTTAGGTAAATCAGAGAGCAGGGAATTACAATAATCTAACCTACAAAAACTAAAAGCATGCAGGCGTTAGCTGTGTTAGCATAATTACAATCCCTGTAGCTCCCAACCTTGTTTGCTAAACATAACAGCGTTAACGTATTTACAAAACCCTGTAACTCTCACCTCTATATGAAACCCATAAAAACAAACTTACCGCTAAAACAAATGTTACCATGACTACAAAAGGTTAAGCATAAAATAAAGCAGTACAAAAACAGTCATGTCAGCGTCTTCACAACACCTCTTCCGACCAACCTTGTTTGCCTCTTGTAAACAGACTGACTGCGCTAACTGAACCTTGTTAGTTACAAGTTAAAAAACAGTCTGACACTGCTCTGTGTTTGCCGCATTAGCTTGTTCACAATAGCACCCAACCAAACATTTTCATTGTACTTGTCAAAATTGTTTCGACAGTAAATAAGTAAGTACAACTAGTGTGAATCCATATATAAGACACTCCTGGTTCTGAGGTAAAATGCCTTTTTAAAAAAACAACAAAAAGGAGGCTTTTGAGTGAGCCAGATGGTGCTAAAAACACTGCATTTTAAAGTAAAGTTGCAAGAGTACCGAAGTGCTGCTGTGCTCCTGTGCTTTCAGAAGCTACGGTTCAGGATGTGGACACTCCCGACGCAGAGGTCACAGGCCAGCGTTTTGCCCGAGATGTCTTGGATCATCCTGCTGTAAATGACTATGTAAGTACGGCTCTGCTCCTCCTCCACATCCAGGGACCACACATCAAGAAGCAGCCGAGTGGCTTCAATCGGCTGCAGCTCTGCCGCAACTCTTTCTGCATATAAATCGCTCACTAATTGATGTTAAAACTGACTTTGTGCACCAGAGGGTATAGCAATTGCTCCATATATCTGTTTAAGTAAGGCCAGTTCATTGAAGACTCCCTTAATGTCTCTCCATTAATTGAGAGGAATATCTTTCAAAGGCAGCAAGTTGTGCCTTACAGCAGCCGTCAGTGCCTCTTTTTTTTCGACTTCCTTTTTTTTCTCCGGCAGTTGGAGAGCGACGCATAAAAAAGCTCTCTCAAGGTCAGTCACTGCTGCACAGATCTGCAGCATTTATTAATATTGCTTTAATTATCAAAGCACAGAGCATAAACGTGTTAGCCGAATGGCGCATTTTGGCGTGCTGCAAGTAAACCACTCAATAGTGTATGATGAATTATCCCGGACACCTCGGGAAATTCACATTGCGTAGAACATTAACCTGGAACTGCACGCTGAAAGCAGACGAAGACATGCAGCACTTACAGGTGAGCTGTCACTAAAGCTAACTTCAAGGAACATGAGAAGCTCCTCCTCAGAGGTGGGAGACACGCAGAGAAATGGGATGTCCTATAATGTTGGCATTTATCAGCCCTGTCCCAGAAATACCTTCAGCACACGCACACACTCGCACTCCTCCAGCCTCTGTCTTCTCCCTCATTGTCTGTGGCAGGGGGTGCAGCGCCACGTAATTAAAACATACCAGGGGATGAAAACCCGGCTCTCCATTTGAATCGCTGTGCCACTATCAGCTGAGTAATGCATTCCTCTGCAGTCCATTCCAGTGGCACGTCCGAGCGCTGTTTGTGGCTCTGCTGATAACAAAGGTCTTTGTGGCCAAGCAGAGGGCAAGCAGCAGCCTGTAATTGGGAGTCCAAAGCCAGTGGGAGGCCACATGTGTGAGCCAAGCCTCATTCATTTTTATCTATTTTTTTCCCCTCTCTGCGCAGAGCTCATGTAAATGTGCATGAAGGCGACGCAGGCGGTTTCTGCTGTCACACAGGCAGACACACAGAACGAAAAAAAACATGCATCGGCTTCATCTGCATTTCATAAGGCTGGGATTCAGTGCCACGTCTGCCCACAGCGAGCGCTCATAAAGCAGAATAATCGTCTGAGACCTTGTGACAGAGGCTGACAGATATATGTCGCTGAACTTTGCCACGGCTGCCATGTCAGAGTGCAGTGTGTCTTTGAGGTGGCCCTGGAAATTTCAAACCGAATAACTATTCTCTGACAAGCTCCATGGGGGGGCGTACTTTTGTCCTTGACTCATTTTGCTGGGACTAACTTGTTTTCATCCAAGATTTGACCGCTCACATGCTGACGCGCTTCTTCTCCACGTAAACTCACCCGATGCCCACAAACCTTTGGGCTTCGCCCAGTGTGCCACATCACCGCTCATCCGGTTTGTTGTCATTCACTGTAATGCAGGGAGATGAAATTCGGACGTGAAGCCGTGCGCCAAAGCGTTTCAAATGTTGCTCCATCTTGTGTATCAACATGAAAAAGGGTAAAACAGCTTTTTCTGAAAACAAAGCGCGCCGTGCAGCAGAAATATTATCTTTGCCGGTTTGGTGCCAAAATGAAAGGGATGAGTTTTGCTGTCTAATAACACTTTCAGGCGTGCGCTTCAAGCTCATGAAGAGCGCTGATCAGCGTGTGTGAAATAACACCAACAAGTGTGGAGATTAGAGGAGTCATGCTTTGATTGGTTACATCTTATTGAATGACTGACACAGTTTTCTACTCTGCCGACTCATTCACATCCAACGTCTGCAATTATGACTGCCTTTGTGTGTGTGTGTGAGTGTGTGCGTTTGCATGAGAGCATAAGCGTGTGATGAAATCAGATGCAGCAAGAGGGTAATGGGTTTTACTCTTCATTAATGCTGCTTGTTTGTGAGTGACTGTCTCAGATTTCCCAAGGTGAACCATTCTTATCACCGCAGCTTCCCGCTAGAGACGGCATCTCAAAGCCGAAGTGATTAATATGTGCCCTCCGTTTTAAAAGGATAGCTCTGATTAATTGTCTTTAAGCTACAATGCTGCCTATTGGCTGCTTGTTTTGACAAACGCCTTTTGAATAAAGTATTTTCTTCCAGTCCTGAGCTGCAGCTCCAGATTTCATAACTTCCCAGTTTGGGCTGTGAGGAGCAGATAAGATTATCCTTGGTCCATTGACAGCTTTCGTGTTGTTTCCATAACAGATTGTTGCCTGGAAGCTGATGACCTGAAACCTGACTGGACCAATAAATCATTAAAAGCCTACCTCTGCCAGTCTAAGTAATAAATCAACCCCATCTACCCTCGATATCATCTGTCGCACCCTTTCTATGTATTTTAATTATGTCTCACGAGTGTGAGGTGTTGCTCACTTTATCATGGCTCACATCAAACGCGTGGCACACTTTCTTATAGGTCACGCTTGTGGGGAATACATGGAAGCTGCCACGAAAGGAAACCAAACCAGCACTGCTGCCGTGACTGACTGCTCACTTACTTGTGGAGCAGATGCAGCTAATCGGCTAATTCCCTGCTTGAGTTGGTGGAGACAGGAGGGATCCTGTGTTTTCTTTTGGGAGGGGGGGGGCTTCAACATTTTCTGTTCCCAAAAACATAAATGTTTATATTTACTGCATGCAGACATTTTTGTTAGGCTTAAATAATAGTGAGATATATATGTTTGCTTCTCACAGAAATTCATCATTAAGAGCTAAAAAATTGTTTTTTTAAAAAAGCTTATGATTTGCTGGTAGATATAAATACACAAAATATTGTTAGATGGAAGGAAAAAGACAAGGAACTTTAAGATAGTAAACAATTAATTACTGTTCAACTCACAATTTTGTTTTGCTTTGAAAAACATTGACATGGAAGGTTTTATCAAAAGATTATTCATTTAAAATGTAGTATTGGCAGACCATAATGAACCAGTCAATATGTAGGATGTCACTTTAAATTAGTGCTGCAACCTGCAAGAGGACTTATTTTCTTGAGAAATCTCTAGTAATTCCTCTGGGCTATTTTAGATTTTTTGGATTTTGTTCGAGATGTTTCTGTGTCAGTTTGTTTTTCCTGCTTTTTTTTTTTTTAAACAGATTCCGGACTTCACTGAGTAAAGTTCAATGAGAATGCGGTTACGGTATTCCCTCACAAATCACAGTTAAACTTTTACGGTCTGCATGCTTTTATTATTATTGATTATATGTTTTTATTATTATTATATTACTTATTATTATTTTTCAATGAAGGCTTAAACTTTGAGAGTTAGGACAAGAGAAAAAAATGTGAAAAAGTTCATGTCTGTCTGAGAAAAGTGGAAAAAAGGAGTTTAACAGCCTTAAAACACCAGTTATCCTATTCTATTTGACAGATTTCGCCTATCTCAGGTAATATTTAGAATGTAAATAAAGAAACACTGTAAAGATTTATTTGTGTTACAGAAAAATGTGAGGAGGGACTCAGGACAAAATATCATGTTCCAATTAAAAGTTTGAAAATGCTGTAAAACTCATCAATAACGGTCAACTGTTACCACTGACAGAGAACTAAAACATAGTCAGTGTTTGAAGTTTTTGTTGTTACCTGACTTCCAAATGTTTTTACCATTTTTTTTTCTTAGATTGACGTCTCAAAGTTTTAAATACTTCTGAATGCAAATAGATCAGAATCTTACTTTTTTTGTAAACTGTAGTTCAAAAGGTTACGTCCCTCACATATTCTTAAGCTATTTAGCAAAACTGTATTAAAACATCCCCAACTTTTTTTCAAGAAATCCATTTCTGATAAATAATTTTCCAAACCAAACAAACTTTTTACTTGATTACTTGGTAATACTGATGTAGTAGGCAGTTCTTTAGATATTTTTTAGATTATTCTATCTGTGGTGGACATTAAAACCACTAACCAATTAAAGGTTTCCAAAACCCCTCATTTGTGGGTGTAATTCCTGGTAGTTGCTAATTAGTTAAGTGACATTATGCTTTAGGTGCTTCTGGTTTAACTTTTTCAACTGTGGATAAAATAACCCAACATGGATAGTTTCTGTATCAACTCCTTCCAAGTCAAGCAGCCAATCCTCTGCACCCCATTTGGAGTTGATCAAAGGCATGGCACTCAGCCTTACAAGTCAATGGGTGCATGAACTAACCAGCACAATGGAAAAAGCCAAGGGCCATTAATTCTGCCCAATTTACCTTGCATTTGGCTTTCATTTGGACCCTCTATAAATTCAGAGGCAGCCAGCGAGAGCAAATGAAAGAATCCTTCTTAGGCGATCATTACTCTGCTAATTGCTTTAGGAATGCGTCGTGCACTTAAAGTCAAGGTCAGGAGGAGGGCGCCAAGACATGAGAAGCTCTAATTTGAATGCACTGTTGGAGGTGGGGCAGTCACTGCTTCTTTCCAGGAAGTTAAGAGGTCAAAGATGAAAGAAATAGTGTAATTACTTTGGTGACGAACAACTGAGTTCCCTTTTACTTAAGACAGAATTAATAGAGAGGCCATGACGGCTGGACTCACTGTGCAACTGGCAGCTGTGCTGCCTTGTGTATAATAGAAAGGTCAAGGGTATTATATTTAATGCTTAATTCAAGCCCGCTTGCTCCGCCGTTTATCTTGATCTCCTTGTCGCCGTGATCAAGCATCACACGGGCCGGCATTTTCAAAGAAATCACTCCTGATCTTTTCGCTCTTGTTTGGTTTTTGCCTGTATTCTGTTGACCTACAACCAAAGCAGCCTCATCAATTCTTGTCGCCCGCTCCTCTTTTCTGCTGTCCTGCCCTTGCCTCTGGAGGACTGGCATTTGTCATGTGTGCGATTGTAACCCTGCCCACTCGTGTGTCCTCTGCAGAGGGATATTGGAATCGAGCTGGATAACCGTCTGGACGAGCGCGGCTACTGCTGTCAGTACTGTCGCCGTGGTTACCGCTTCTGCCGCCGCTACCATGAGCCCCTGGGCGGCTTCAACCCCTGGCCGTACTACTACCAAGGAGGCCGGGTCATCTGTCAGATTGTAATGCCGTGCAACTGGTGGATCGCTCGCATGCTGGGCAGGATCTGAGACGGATGTCTGGGATTTAAATTCTTCATGGTGCTGTGGGGGGAAAATTCTCCTCTTTAATGAATATTCCATATCATTTATGAGCCCCCAGCATGCTGATCCATACATGTTTGAGTTTTTTTCTTCCATCAAATGAAAGATACTGATTGATTTCATTTTAAATAGCTTTTAGAAGTGTTTCCTTTTCCTCAGATTGCCTTTAAAAGATGCTGAAGATAACGGCAGCATCTTTTCTTGCTTTTATCCTCACTTTATGAATTTGCTAATACCCTAATATGTGCAACGCAAATGTATTTCTAAAAATGGTGCTACAAGATATACTTAACCATTGCTAAATGTGACTCGCTCTGTTTTTGTTGCTCATTGATTTCAAGTTTAAAAGCTACAGTTTGGTGTTTGATTCTCTTCATGTCTTTTGCCACCAAGCAATGCATCACAAATATATGAAAAACAATGAAAAGTTTCTTTTTTTGCTTTACAAAGAGGGACTTTTTGCAACATCTCTTCAATCAAACAATCCTCAGTTTTGAGGATTTGGTGGAGTAAATTGTCAGGATGAAGCTGTTCTTCATATATTGTCAAACAGTTTCCAGTAGTTTAACAGAAATTTGCCTCTGAGTTGTGGGCTCTTGGTGCAGAGTAAGCTCTCTCCCAATTCCCATCATCCATATGTGCGCACTCTCACAGCCCCTTACAACCCTCATCTGTCTCAGAGCTATCCAGTCGTACAGGTTTAAGACAGATGGCAGCTCAATTGAGGAAAACAAAGACGTGCATGGATCTATGTGTCTAGTAGTGGAGGCATCAGAATTGAGCAGAGCAGGGAGCTTTTGGCTTGCCAATTGTTGCTTCTCAGTTATACCTACAAACTTTTTCCAGCTACTTTTTATCTGCTCCTGATTGACAATGATTTAAATAAAGAAATACAAAAAAATCAGCTTTAGTCTTACTTTCCTTTACATATGTCCTTCATCATCAGCTCAAATTAGCCACAAGAGCAAGTTCAAAACACCAAAAACATCATTTTTATCGGAGTGGGTCTTTGAGATCATGTTCAGCTTTTAAACATTTTAATGTTTTTTCTTTCTTTCCACTGTTGCATATGCATAGAAGTGACCTTTTTTATTACTTCTTTAAAACATTTCAGAGAGATTTAATCTGGGTTATAATCTGAGTTAGCAAGTGAATGTGGGTTCTTTGTCACTTCACCAACAAGCAAACATGAACATAATGTTATTGCAGCAAAATACAAACCTGCCTCGGTTATTAGCGTGCCACATTAAATGAAAAACAAGAATAAAAATGGAAGTTTTTCTTATAAATTTGATGTCTAAAAATGTCATGTCTGACTCTCTTCTTCGTGTTTTTTGGCATCATGTTCAAAATAAAGATGTATAATTAAAGAAGCAGAGACCTCAGCTGTCTATTGTGATCTTCCTAATGATGTGTTATCCTCCTCTGTTTAACTCGCCCCTGTTGCAATTTGCAAACCGCTTAAAATAGCGCCACTGTTCAAGCAATTTCTTCCTCACTGAGGTCTTTCTAATCTGTAAAAAGGCAACCAAGCCTCGGTGTGTCGTGCTGAAATAACTCTCATCTGCAACCAACAAATAAGCAAGTGAGATGTGCATTTACAATTGATGTTCTGTCATCGCACGGAGCCGCAGCATAAATGCACGAGAGCTTTCAAGCTATATGAGAAGACTTTAGACAGGAAGACAAAAATGGGACACTCGTGCTGTGACAGTCTGAAGTTTAATGAACGACTTTTCTAGTTTTTCCAAATTAAAGTTTCATTCTGAGAATAATCTGTTGTCTGTTCGTATGAAACTGTCATTTCCAGAATAGTTTTTTTCTTTTTACATCTATAATGTTTAGATAGTGAACTGAAAATCAAATCATACAGTCCATGAAATAGACTAATCTGACTCTACTGTTCTTTATTTCCATTTCTCATTTGTGACCACTTTAGACAGGAGATGTTTATGCCTTAAGTGTTTCTTTTTTTATAATCTATAACTTTTTCTAGCAAGATTCTTGGCTTCTAAGTAAACATAGCTGATGACTCGTGTGCGCTTCATATAATAACAAAGCCAGCAATATCAATAAAAGGCAGTGACATGGATTTAGTAAAAAAAAAAAAAAAGAAAATAGGCAGGCATTGTATAAATATATGTAAATACTTTATGAATATACTCATGAATAGAATTGAGACTTCAACAGTTTTTTTTAATCAATAATGTCAATAGCCTAAAGCAGCATGTCAAGTGAAAAATGCTGGCATGAGTTAACAAATGCAGTAATTACAAACGTACTTCAAATAAACTGACAAGCGAAAACCCCCGAGGCACTTCGGAAAAGTTCATAAAAATCAGCATTTGTATAATTCATTTCTCACTTTTTCCTGCTTATCACATCAAATAGTCGAGTGTTTATTAAAATGTATGCGTTCAGCGTGCTCCTTTTTGAGCTCTTTGCTCACATACCTCTGGTAAGATGGTATTAATTGTGTTTGTGAAAATGTTTTAGTTGTCAATCCAGCGAGCACAGTCTGAAGACTCTAAGGAGTCTTTTGTGTCGTGATGACAGTAAATCGCCATGGAAGCCCTGAGTGTGGTTGGAAGCGGGCTGATACAGATTTTATGGCTGGCTCCTCCAGAGCTCCTCACGCCTGTTGGGAACGAAGTCCAACAGGCGTGAAAGTCAGTCGGAAAAGACCTGACGCCTTATTGGAGGAAGAGAGACCACAAAAGAAAAAACAACAATCCAATGCAGACCTTTTACACCAGAGATGACACCAGTGACACCTAAATAAAACACACGCTCTTTGACCTTATGTAACTTCAACCCTTTCCATGATCCTCGAGGATCAGCTGATTCTGATGCGAAGAAAAGCAGATTTTTCCGCAAAAGATTCGGCTGATTTATGTTACTTGTGTTAACACTTTGATAAAGTGTTGTATATCAGCGCAGGGCTAAGTCCGTCAACAGTTGAAGAGTTACTGTAACCAAACGAATGTCAACACTGGAGCTGAAGGGATAAATGTCCTTTCTTTCAAACGCTCATTTTACAAACATTTGTGCTCTGAGAATGCAAAGGATGCTCTTCTGGCAGTCCACTTTGCATTTTTGAGCATTTCTGCCCTTATCGAATCCAGCATATTTTCTGCACTAACTGGTGCATCGAATTACAAGTAGCACCAAATAAATGCTCTATTTTGGAACTTGTGTTGTATATAAGGCGTTTTAATGTGACAGTCACCTATCCCAAAATGCCACCGCGTGGTGACCTATATGACAGGTGGCCATCGGCTGCCCTGTAGCCTGGGGACATATAAAAGCGGTCGATTCGGCACACATGACAGCCACCTGACCGTTGCCTAAGTGAGACAAAATAGTCAGAGATAAGTCCATCAGTCAGATTTTATTAACTGCGTTTACTTGTGGTAACACGCTACACGTTAGCCACATTAGAAGCATTAGACGTATACCTGTGACTACAAACCTTGTTTGCAACAAGTAGAAAAACAGACTGATACCACTTACTGTAATTACGCCAACTCCTGACCCTGTTAGTAATGCGTAAAAAAAACTGACACATAAGCGGCGTGAGCATATTTAAATTTACGCCCAACCTTGTTTGCAACTGACAGTGCTGTGTGCCTCTCAAAATCGCTTCAACGTAGTTTGTTTTTTAAATTGTGTCAGATTTTTTTGTACTTTACAGAAATTCTGGAAAATGCAACTTTTCAAGTCCCAAACTTTAAAATAGTAAAAATAAAAACTTTTGTGAAAATTAAAAAGGCAGCTGTTCTTTAATAAAACAGCTCAAATGGCGTCTTTCACCACAAAATTGAAAATTGAACATGTAATCAAGTCAAACATTTGTGCTGGCTGAGCTCACACTGAGCCAGAGAACACAACAAGTAAATAAGGCCAAGGAAAACTAGGAAAAAAAGGGATTAAAAAGAAAATCTAATATCGGAATATTACCAGGGGACTCAAAAACAGAAGATCATTAGAATTCCAGTAATGTATGGAGAGGCTCAATACTGTCTACATGAGAAATGAGGCACTCTCTGACAGTAAACTCCTCTTTTTTAGAGTAGAATTAAAGAATATATCATTTCAGATGAAGCCTGTCTCTGTTTTTCTCATGCAATTTATGCAGTTGGCCCCACACCCCCTATAATCTCCAGTGCTCCTACATCACACTTCTTTTAATGGGGAGGGGGTAAAACCAAATCGACTGCTGTGCAGGACAAACACTGATACCCAGCGTTTACCAGGTCAGGACGGTTCAAAGGAAATTCTCTACTTGGCCTGAGGAATGGCCTTTTTATCTGAAGCTCATGAGTAAATTCATTTTTTTTATATATGCACACACACACACACACACACACACACACACATATATATATAGATATATATATATATATATCTATATATATATAGATATAGATATATATCTATATATATAGATATATATGCATAGATATATACATAAATATCTATATATATATAGATATATATAGATATTTATGTATAATTTGTTGCTCATCAGAAATGCAAGAGCGCTTCACTCGCAGCTGCTTATTTTCATTTCAAATAATCCCTCGTTTGTTTGGATGTGTGAGTTACTATTCTGGGGCAGAGGAGAGAGAAAAACCAATGTATGAGGAGTGTCTGTATTTAGATTAGTGACCTGAAGGAAGACTTGTCTTCAATCCGGTTTTAACACCACTGCACAGGACATGTGGCACCAGTGCCATCTAGTGTTGAGGAGGATGTACTGCAGGTAAGACACAACAAACAAGTCTTGGTATTTCCGCAATTTTACTGATGTTTTAGATCCCTTTAAGTTTCTATAAAAGAACTGCTGAGCAGTTTTTATTTTATTTTTTTAAATAACGTACATTTTCAGTGTAGATGCAGCCAGGAGAACGCAGTCTCTTATGTTTTGCATAGACGCAGACAGTCAGTCTGGTGACCTGATAGTTAACTAAGCTCTCCCTGCCCTCCCTGTTCTCTTCCTGCCACAAGCTGGAGGCACAATAGTGTCAGTCGTCATCCTTCAACCTCTCCCACTGTGAGAGGCAGTATGGCACAGCAGTAAACACTCACGCTGTGTCAGTGGCTGCAGGCGCCACAGAAATAGTCCTCTTCTCCGAGGACCCAGCTCTGGCTCCATCTCCAGGGTCTTTGACTCACCAACCAAAGGAACCAAACAGACAGAACAGATGCTTTCATTATTTTAGTAATCCATTAAACCTCTGTTTATCATGTGGCAAGAGATCGATGAACCACTCAGCAGAAAAGCAGTGTCTGTTTGACTATAATGGAGAGAGGTGGTTGTTCTGTTTTCTCCTCTGCATAAAGCTCAGATTGAAGAGGCTGGTGCTGGTGGTCGGGTCTGAACTTGATTTTCTGCATGTGAACTTCAGGACAGGGCTGGATTGTGCAGCACACAGCTGTGCATGTGGGTGGAAAACACAGACGGACATGTGAGGCTGCCAGCAAGCTCCATAAACTCCCAAAAAGCCAGAAGCGACTACACACACACACGGTCGCTTCTACTGAAAGTGAAACAATCAGTCCGAGTGAGTTGCAGCCGTTCTCACACCAGCAGCAGCCTAAACACTCGCTCTCATTTCACCGTGGTGACAGACACGGCTGTCTTCAGCTCTGGGCATGTCACATACTAATGTATTCATCCACCCACAGCAACTGGAGGAGCAGTGCTCTTAAGTACAGTCCAATCAGTCTGTGGACTGCTAATGGCTCCAATCCAGTTTCCCGCAGCAGATTTGACTTTCCACTCAAAATGCCATGCGATCAAATATTCCCTAGAGCTGCAGCTGCCTGACAGTGCTGCAGCTTCTTTTACAAGCCAGAAATTGTTTCATTATCTTGACAGGAAGAACAATAATAATAATAATGAACTTGGTATTCGTTTCCAGGTTTAATTTAATTTGATTTATTTCTTCTGTTTGAATTTTCAGAAGGAAACTCTGCGTAACATTTTATCTGCCTCACACTTGCAACAAGACAAAATAAATACATTTAGAAAACAGGGGAAAATGTTTTTTTTTTAATTATATTGACTTATTTTTCTTAAAAATGTATTCTAACATTCAGCATAAAGGAACCCAACACAAAAGAAGTAAAACACAGGCAGTGGACATACCTCCCCAGCCTTTCTGGAACACATACAGTTTAAAAAAAAAAAAAAAGAAAAGAAAAACAAGAGTACACTCAGACTGTTTAATTATTGATTGTCAAAACTTTGGTAAGAACAAGCATGGATTCAGAGGACCTGCAGATGTTTGAGCTGGTGAAGAAGCGTTTAACTTCTGAGCGGATGGAGGTCAGTTCGTCTGAGCGTCCTCCCTCTGCTGCTGCCGTCTGGATGGAAAGTACAACCAATTTAGCCCTGATACCACTCCAGATCAATATGGCTTTACACCCCACAGGATCAGGGAGTCTATCGGACGGTTGGCCTAAGAGCTTTTTAACCAAGTGGGACAGTAGATAAAGAAAGTCCACCAGAACAGAAGAGGAAAAAGGTGAGACAGGTACAGTGAAGGAGGAAGGTTTTTTGCAGGTTTGGGGGTTTTGTGTAAAGATGACATACCAAACACATACAGTACGGACTGAATCTTTTTTTAAATACAAAAAAAGCATCTTTTAATGCATGCCAGAAAGATCAGGGAGGTGTGTCCGCTGGGAACAGAAAGCACATTCAGTGGCATATTTAAATCAGAGGATATGTACAAGAAAATATAACTAAAGAAGAAGTCCAAAATTCAAGAGAATGTGAAGGATGATTACATTAAAAGGCTATACATGTGAAAGGAGGATTTACATAAAAAATGACAAAATCTACCAACGCGTTCTAGTTCATATTTTTTGTGATTTTCCTCAATAAAATTTAAAAAAATGTGCCATTTTGTACAGAATTTAGGAATTCACAAAATAAATACATTTCTTGTGGCCTCAAAATGTAATCTCAGTTGCATATTATATGTTTACATACACATCTTTTTTCCATACATTTATAGATATATTCTATATGTCGTATAAACAGGATTTAAACCTCTGAGCCTTTAGAAGCAAAAGTTGATCCATTATTTTTTTTTTACGTTTCCACTCCATTCCCCAATGTGCCTGCAGTCTGCATATGAACAGTTCTGATGCTGCGCTGTCCTTGGATCAAACAATATGACCGTTTCCAGGACAACGGTTTTAAGGCCGAGACTAATAGACAGTATACCTGCTCTTGTTTCTATCAAAATAAATGCATATGAAGTTCTTGAGTATCAAACAAAGGTTTTTGCGTTCTTCCTTTCGAAATTTCCTGTAAGGCACTCTTTGAAAAACGTGAGCTTTTTTTTTTTACAGCAGAGAGGAAGCCGTGCATCCGTCCCTAAGAGCAGGAACCTATTCGGCGAAACGCGTTTTGTTTTTTGGCATTCAGTCACCGTTTTGGGTTTGCCTCCTCCTCTGGAAGCAATCGGAAGTGAAGTCAAATGAAGGAAGTGGCACGTGGCAGGCAGGGGTTTCCTCCAGGGGTTTTTTTGTTTTGTCTGACGGTGCGTTCGGTGTCTGTTTATTTTGTCTGCTTGGATTCATTTTTTCATCTACATCTAACAAAAAACAGAAGTCTTAGAAAACTAACTTATCGTTCCTTTGATTTTTAAAATTAGGCACGTGGTCACAGTGTATGTGAGTAAACATTCATTTGTGAGTCTGAGCCGACTGACTTCTGGAGCAATATGCTGCATGATCCCTCACTTCTGGTATTTAAGAAGACGATTGGAGAGACAAATAAAAGATGGAAATGGATCCGGCTGTTGCTTTATTTCTTTCGGTTGGGCTTGTGGTAAAGAGTCTTGCTGCTCTAAGCCTCGGCGGGCTCTGTTTTTACCTGGATAAAGTTTGCAGGCAATTGAACCGACACTGGCAGCTCCTGTAGGCTTTTGGGCTGCAGGGACATCTCCCCACGCACCTCCAGCTCCTCCACAGGGGTCAGGCCCACGCTGGGGCTGCTTCTTTGGGAGGAATGTCCATTAACTACAGTTCCACTCGCAACCCCCTGGCTTTGAGTCGAATCGATGATCACAGTTCTATAGTGAAGCTCCGCTTCGCCCATTTCCATTTCTTCTTTGTCAAACGTGTGCACGGCCAGAGACGGATCGCCGTTCACCATGGACTGAAAGTAGCTAGGGTCCAGCATCTCCTCTTTGACCTGCAGCCCAGAGAGGTCGCTGGATTTCAGCACCGTGGCGATGACGGTCCCCGGCTGCTGCGCCACCATGGTCTGCCCGTTGGTGGTGTTGATGGTGACGAGGCGGGCAACGCTGTTGAGGTTGGAAGCGGCAGAACTAATGACTCCCGGCGGGGAAGTGCAGGAGGAGGCGGAGGAGGAGATGGCGGTGCCCAAACTGGTGAACAGAAGTTGCTGTGGGAGGCCATCCTGCAGGCTGTTGACCCCGCCTGCGAGAGACGCCGCCTGGATGGTGAGCACATCTTTCCCACCTGCTGCTGTGGAGGGGACGGTGTGCAGAATGACCCGGGGAGAGGAGGAGTCACTGGAGTCCCCGTTGGCAAGAACAGTGGTGAGCGGAACGGACTCCAGAGAGCCAGAAGATGTCAGCACCATGGGCACTGATGCAGGAGTGCTGATGGTCCTGATGAGACAAAACAATAAATCAATCAGCTGCATCCCTGGATCCTTCCCTTATAGGTTTTCTTCCTGTATAGACTGCATTCAAGTTGCCAATTTTACATAAATCTTCAATCACAATCAGATCTTTGTTTAAATTGAAGGCTTGAATTTGAGAATGTTCGTCCTCGACCTTTTTAATATATATTTTTTTTACTTTACAATTTGATTCATTAACTTCAATACTGTTTTTTGTGGCAATTCTTGACAACCATCTTTTTAATGTATCCGCAGCTTCTTTTTTATTTTTTATTTAGTTATTTTTTTACAAATATACCATTTTTTATACTGTTTTTTAGTATGAAAATTGTACAGTGAATCTGAACTTGTCCAAAAAACTAAATTCCAAGTGGTGAAAGTAGTCATTACTTTACTGCACAAATCATACAAAATGAGATCAAACTGTTTTGATTTTATAACAAATGAATAAACATGCAGGAGAAAAATAGAATGGTATAAATTTACAAACAAAACATAAAAATAGATTTTTTTTTTAATGGGAAAAATGTCTAAAAATCAAGTAAAGTTCCAAGGTTTTTTACCAAGAGGAGTCACAATTAAGTGTCATAACTCTTGTTGTTTGTTTTAAACCCAAAATGTCATTTCTAACATTTATTCCTACTTTCATATTGTTTGAAAACCGTACTAGTAGCAGGGTCAGTGTAATTCCTACCTACGTCATTGTAAACAGCTGATGTGAATGGCAAATTCAGCGGTGAGTTCAGGGACTACTGAGGGTTCAACAAGACAACAAAACGTTCGTGTCTGTCTGAGAAAAGCGTATCAAGTATTCAGTGAGGAGCTCTATGGCCTTAAAATACCTTTAATCTGACTTCAGGTTGCAGATTGCAGTTCAGTGCAGATTTCACCCATCACAGCTTATTTATAGAATGTAACCCCACGATAAACGAAGGATTATTGATACCTTTATCATAAAGGTAAATGCTAAATTAAACAAAAACAAAAATTAAAAATGAAGTTTATTTCATTTTACAAGGATAGAAGCTCCTAACTTGTTGATTGTTTGTTCGTCTTGTGGCATCCCTCTCTTTTCTCTGCAGATGGAGGATTTTTGGAGGCGCTGCAGCTCTGTAAATGTCTCCTTTCAGGGAAAAGTTGTATATCTAACCCAAGAAAAATGGAGGATTAAGGTTTATAGCTTGTTTTACAGGCCGATTATTAAATCTCAGTATTTTTCACAGCTACAAATTATATTTTGGAATAAAAGTCCTTAGAAGCACATTTTTAACGGGTCAGGACCCCCCAGTATTGATTTCTTTCTGACTCATTTTGCATTTTGGCAGACTTGATGTGTTTTTTTTTTACCTGAACTTACATAGGTGATCAATAATGTTCTTTTTGATTTATTTTGAAGTTAATGTTGGACAACAAGCTGCAGCCCTCTAGCTTAGTACTTAGCAGAATCTACAGACAGACACCCCCCACAGCCACAAAAGACGTGCATATTGTGGAATCCGACTGGAGTCATTTCATGCAACCTGGAAATGAGCTTCTGGCTGTGGATGCATTTTTGCCAAACAGGCATCAAAGTGATGTTGATACTTTTTCAAATGATCAGAACTCATCATCATAAGTGCCTAAACGCACAAACTGAGCTTAACATTTCAGAGTCGAATATTTTACTGAGTTTCTTGGTGCATAAAACATTTTGACATTTTCTCCAGTGTATCGCTGCCCTCACCGTGCAGTAATATCATTTAGGATTCGTGTCTTCTTGGAGTCATAGTATCCAAACTGAATAGTCTGTTAGCTGTTTACTCATAGAGAAGAGAGTCTCATACCTCATAACTGATGCTGAGTCTTGGACTCCATGGCCGTCCTGCAGTATATGAACCGACTGGAGGAGCTGTTCGGCCTGTCCGCTGCCGGCTTCATGGTACAAACATTCATCGTTGGGCTCTTTCTTTAAGGCTCTCACTGTCACTTGGTTATCTCCTTGAGCTCTAGATTGGGCTTTGGACCCACCCCGGACCACGGATCTGCCGTTGGACGCTCTCTGGTTCCCGTAGGCAGAGTTTGCGTCTGAGCCGGCGTCCTCATCCTCGATCACCACCAAGTCGGTCGGCATCTCCTTAAACTGGTAAACCAGCCGCTGTCCCTCCACTTTAGCCAGGATGCCTCGCTGATAATAATACCTGGAGGAAGTACAGTCAAACATGCTTGAGTGAAGACCGTCATTCCAGTGTGCTGCTATCTACCCATTGCAGTGAAGTCACGCGAGCGCCATTGTCCCCCATTTTGGGAATCAAGCACACATCGTTTTGATACAACCAATTGGTAAAACTGGAAACTTTGATGAGGAGAAATAGCCACCAAATCTCTTCATTATCAACATGCGTTACTGTTGGTTGTCATAACAGAAAAACTCTTAAATGAAAGCGACTCATTTTACCGATTTCTGCAGGAAGATGACAGAAAACGATAGATCGCCGCAACCAAACGGGAAGGATGGCAGCCAACAGATGCCAGCAGACTCTGTAGTGAACATTTCATGTCAGGTCGGCCTATCGTTACACATTTTTATTTGTCTTAAAAGCGATACATATTTAGCGATGGGTATTGTTCAGGTTTTATGCGGTACTGATGACTTTTGAAAGGGTTCCGGTACTTAAACTGTGCTAGAAACTGTACTTTTTTTGGTTGTTTTTACAACATATAAAAACGCGCAAAAACGTGTAAATGTGAGGAAGCAGCACCAGAAATCCTGCAGACCCTGAATTTTTTTGAGCCGTTTGATTTTCTCTGTCAGCCTCCATCATCCACACCATCTGGATGATCAGTTATAAATACAGTATTAAGGCTATTGATTATCATTGCCTTCTTGGCACATTTGTATTTTGTCAATACATCAATACATTAAGAAAGATCTTAATCATTTGCAAGCGACGTGCACAGCGCCCTCACTGCTCTGCGTTGTGTGTGTGGGCGGGGCTCCATAAGAGCAGACACCAGACGTTGATTCTGATCTGAGCAGAACTCGCAGCTCTTTATTTTCACAACAAAAGATCGACACGACAAAGATCCGCAGCAGTGACGCTCTCTGCTCGACTCCCACAATTCATAAGGGCGATGTGACGTCACGTGCAAAGGGTCCATAAACAAATCAATTAAGCTGTGTCTTCAAGGTGAAGCTGGAAGAAAAGTTCATTAGCATGTTGCTCGTACCTGAGAGCTCTCCCCATGGTCTCATAGTTCATGTCGGGCTTGTTTTTGTGTTTGCCCCACAGCTTTGAAACGGCTTTAGAGTCCACCAGCTTGAAGATGCCTTTCTCTCTCTGAGTCCATTTGATGTATTTGGGACAGGTGTTTTTGTCCTGCAGCAGAGCCAGCAGGAATTCCCACAGGTAGATGGTGTTCCCTGCAAATCCAAGGGAACTGGGTTTATCGTCTGGGTGCATAGGACACCTCTGGTACAACCTCAGAATTTATTTGGAAAAGAAGTTTGGGTGCGAAAGCTACGAGGCTCCTTGTAGTGTCAGCTGTGAGTGTTCACGGAAGGAAATTAATTCTACTAAACCTGGGAAAAGATTACGCTAATTTGTGAGACGCTTTGGTGGTTAAAAACAGCAACACTCCCAGAAGTCACTTGTATCCCAGACAGCGTGGCAGGGTGATGTATTTGTGTGCAGCTGAACCTGCATTCCCAAGCCGCCTCCTCTTTGTGTCACACTGAATGGTGCACTGAGGGTTCACACAGAGCGGCTCTACCCGCTTCTATCAGAAGAGCATCAGTGTGCCTTCCAGCCTGCAATCATTTCTGTCTCCCTGTGAAGCACGGCACTCTGAGATCCCCTCATCCATTAACTAGCCCTGATTCAGCCCCGCTGGACTGCAGGGGTGGAGAAGTGCTGTTTACACACTCTGCATGAGGGAGCGGAGCGTTCACAAGAGGAGGAGAGACCTTGATTTTTATTGGCTCGTTACCGAAAAGTGGACTGGTTAGTGAGCCTTACCTTTCCCCTCTTTGCTCTTTTTCCTGAGGGGCAGGTTAGGGGTGGTGATGGGAGAGCAGGGACGCACCGCCCGCGGCTTTCGCACTATGATTCAAAATAATGACAAAAGGTTGAAAGGCCATCTTGAAATTAATTACCTGTGCTGCTACATCTTTTACGCAGAGTCAGTTGGTTAGGAGGAAAACAAAGATACCTTTGGTTTTTTTCTGAGGTTTCAGTGAAAACTTTTGAGGATTGTCATCCATGGATGAGGTGTCCTCGTCTAATGACACGTCAAGGGCAACGTTGTCCATCTGGTCCGGCCTCAGTGGGGTGTAAGTGAGTTCTGACTCCAGAAGAGTGCTGTAGGTGTGGACTACAAATGCAACAGACACAAAAATGGACAGAGATAAAAAAAAATCAAAATTAAAAAAATTGACGCTGTGCAAATCAACTCACTCATACGCTTCTCGTCCAAAATGTTGTTAGGAGATTCCATGCTGAGCAGAGCTGCAGCGGCTTCGCTTGTTTCCATGCTGTCCTCTGCCCCGGAGACGGTTGTTTCTGCCAAAATAAATGACAGAAAATTTTGCAAGTACATATTTTGCAAATGTAAAAGAGTTGACTGCACTGCAAAAAATAGAAATTTATGAACAATTATAGATAAATTGTATATTTATAAAACCGTATATTCTAGTTTGTGGTTTGATTGGTTAATTACACTTGATTTACGACACTAACTTTAACATGTAATGTTCCTGAAGAGAAAAAGCTCAAAAAGGCTCCAGACTACCAAGGGTTAATACTGCAATTTTTTTTTTTTTTGCAGGGGAACAGCAGGAGTTTGTTAGAAATTCCCCTCTGAGTTGTGGGCGGGACTGTTAGCTCATAGTTAGCCCGCCCCCACTTCCTATCACCCATCTGCCTACAATATGTCCTGCTACCTTACAGCCCCTCACAATCCCAACCGAGCATTACCAGAGCAACAAAAATGGCGAGCAATATTGGAGCACACACCCGTACAGTTTCGAGTTAGATTCCAGCTCAGATGAGGAAAACAAAGACGTACACAGATTTATTTGTCCACTAGTGGATGCATCAGAACGGAATGGAGTGAGGTGTTTGTGGCCTGTCCAGTGTATGTTCTACGTCTTAAATACGCTCTTTTTCAAACGCCACTTTTTTCTTCTGCTTCTGATTTATAACAGTTTAAATGATGAAATACTGTTATAATTTAAAGCCTCATTTTCTTTATTTCTGTCTTCCATCATCAGAGAAATGCCACAATAATATGTTAAAAACACCAAATTCACAATTTTCATCAGAGAGAGTCTTTAAAACGTGTCATTCAATCCGAATGACACGTTTTTTTGTTAGGCCACTGTGTTGTATTAAAGCATCAGGCATAAGTTAATGTCACTAAAAATTAAAAAAAAACAACTTGGTAAAATTTTAGAGATTATGCAATGAGAGACATTGTTAAATGAAGATGAACAAGCATTCATGACCACACACGTTTTTAGCTTTCCTTTAGCAGTCCTGCATACACTTGGAGATCTTTCTTTTAAAACATGTGATAAACAACTTTTTAAAAAGATGTCCTAAAAAATGATCATATATGTCATTGTTTCCTGTGAATCTTTTCTACCTGTGAGATCCACGCCTCCGGTCAAGATGGAAGGTTCCTCCACCACGTGGAGCGTGGTGTCCACCATGATTCCATTGGTCACCTCGTCAGACTCCAGGCCTGAGTAGACCTGCAGCAGATCTGCTGTTGGCACCTGCTCCACGATCACAGCTGGGAATACTGACGGGTCGTCCAGCTGAGAGCAGAGGAAACATCCACATCAGAACCCATCGAGAGATCCAGCAACAAGAAGAGGAGCTACCAGAGAGCTGGAAGCTGAGTGCGTCTCAGCACACCTAAACATTTAGAATGGGAGGTCGATAAGCTGGACTTTGGAATAAAACAATTTTAGAACTTTATTTGTTGAAAGATGTAACTGGATTTGATGTGTTTTTTTACTGCCTTTTAAAATATTGTATATTCATGGTGAATTCTGGTTAATGTGGAGGCGCACAGCGAGGAGGAGAGCTCATTCCTGTTGTTTTGGAGCAGCCCAGAGGGAGCAGCTGAAAAAGATGGGAACCAGCTGTATGATCTGCCCCACTTCTCCTAAGAAGTTATTCTTATGCTCAGAAACTCTATAAGCCCAAGTGAATGTTAATGGACCAGATACGAGATGGCGGCAAGCACCTTCTTCATCAAGCTCTGAGAATTTGAACCTTCTCGTTTTATTTCACTGTGAGCGCAGACTGATGGGGCGACGTTTACAAGAGGGTGGGCCCAACCATCGCTGCGCCATCTGACCACTAAGCACGCCGGGGAGCTCTTCAAACGCAGATCGTGTCAAGGAGTGTCACTGGGTGGCTGATTCGTGACGGGCGAGAGGCGCAGGGACTAATTCTGGCCTTCAAATCCCTGAGTGGCTCGCTTCTCTGGGCGAAAGCTGTTGTGCAAAGAGTCCGAGAGATACACGGCACAAGGAGCAGCTCTTACTTACAAGTCATCAATTTATGAAATAAAATGTCATGCATTTGGGGGTGAATACATGCAAAAAAATGAGGGTCATTTTGGGTATTTCAAAGTAAATGCCCACCAGCAGATGGCAGCAGACTACACTTCAAAGCAACTAAAGTGCATTCTTTGACACACTTAAGATGGGAAAGTCTGTTGTGGCTTAAATCTTCTGTTTCTATCCTGAGATTATTTATATTTTTTATACAAAAAAAATTAGGTTAAAAGTTTTTTAAAAAAGAGGGTCCTGAGCTGAAGGTTTTTGGCATGTTCCTGTGTTGACTGATGACAAATGGAAACCTCCAGTAAAAAAGCATCAATCTCAATTGAAATGGTTTTGTGACGATAAGATTCCATTCCTCAATGGATAATTTAAGACAGAATGACAGAAAAGCGCTGTCGACAGAGCATGAAGAAAGGTCTGTCTGTCTCTGTCTGCACAAATGCCAATTGTTGAGTTGAACCTTAGGGGCATGCCAGGTGTCCAGACTCTTTTTAGGAGGGGAGGGGGGCCTTCAAATGCATGCCTTCAGACTTTTCTCTGCTACACTTTAACCAGGAAACTAACAGACCTGCTGGTTTTTATGTTGGAGTGATACGGCTAAGCCACCCCAGCAGCAGCCCCACCATGCATTACTCCACGGATTGTTTATGAAGTTCCATATATCCTATAAATAATGAAGGTATGTTGGAGCCTAAAGCGCGCCTGCTCCACATGATGTCCATCAGAGCTTAAAAGATCAAAAACACGCAGCTTGCGCAGTCTCAGCAGGGAAAATGGAGGGGCCTGACGGACCTGTTATAACCCTGAGTTTTGCTTTGACTTCAGGCCCTATCTCCCTGACATACAGCAAATGCTTTTCATTAATCAGAAGACAGGCCCTGTCCGGGAGCTAGACATCAAGGCTACTGGGCTTTCTTGGACTTTAATTGTGTTTGGCGTCCTTGAGTAAAAGTTGAGTGCACGTATCAGCAGATAAAAGGCATTTTCGACTGTTGGTTGACCGAGATCCTACAGTGGCCGGTCGGATGCAAACTGAAGTCTGCTGACAGAGCAGGAGGCTCTGCTGTTTCTGCTGCAGTTTCCGAAGTGATGATTTGACTCTCTAAAAAGGCAGGGACCTGCTAAACACAACTAACATCACACTGTGCTTTAAATTCATTGAAACGTGGATGTTCCTCTTTATCGACTCGAACAGTCGCAGAGAAACAGGTGTGATAAGAATCAGGTCGATTTGCATTTCTGAGTTCCCCTTTAAAAGCAACAGCATCTGTGGAGGCTGTTCCCCACCCCCTGCTCTCTTCTGCTTTACCTGTTCTGCCACAATGGAGTTCAACTGTCGGTACACCTTCAGTATCCTCATTGTGCCTCCATTTTCAGACCAAACAGGGTCACAATCACTTTACATTTTTGCTTCATTCTTGTGTATTTCGCAAAAAAGTCCCTTTTTTAACCCAAATTTCAGCTAAACCTAAAAACTCCAGTAGGTCAGCAGCAGTGAAGCACCACAGTTGTGAGTCTTTGGGCAGGCATCACCATGACTCTGTAAAGACTCAGGCTTCCAGAACAGGCTGAGTGGGTGATACGTGGAACAAAACTGTTGCTCAGGAACAATGTCAGACCTTTTACGCCGAATGATCCTTTACCCTACAGGCAGTAGTGCAACTGGTCCGTCAGGTTAGGCCTGAAGTGCTGCTATTTAGGGATCAAGTAACCACCTGTCACTCTTAGATACACACATTTGCAGATATAAGTACAGGTAAACACACATCTATCTTCACGACAAACAAGCCTGCTCCACTCCATTCAAAGGGAGAAGAGATAACTGCACAATTGAACGGAAACTAGATTCACAGGTACAGGTTTGCACCGTCTTCACAGAAACTGCAACCTTTGTGCCCTGAACTCATGGCTGGGCCCCACCCGCTCCCTCCCACGCACCCTCACCTCACTGCAGGTTCTGCAATCTTTCCATTTCTGTGCTCCAGCGGCCCTCACTCCCGTTCCCAGACCTCCACCCAGCTCGGGTCAGTGTTACAGTTCACAGGCTAATCCCAGAGGCTGAAATGTTTTTGCAGTTTGGCTTTAAAAAGAACTAAACTCATCACAAACAGTATATACAAAGTCACTGCTAACTATTTGATACTTGCAAAGGACCTTGTTTTTAGACGTTAAGATAATTCTCCAGGTTGTTTCAACCTTTTTTTGCTTTGCAGCTTTTTAAGCTTTTCTCTGGATCAGTACAGTTAAGAATCTGTTGTCTCATTAAGAGCTGAGATTTAAAAATAAGGAAATTATTTAGAAAATGAGTGAAAATCCTTTTTTTTTCAACCTCTTGATTAAAAACACTTGATTTCAGACTTAAAAAGCTCAAGTTTTTGGTTTTCATTTTTGATTTGAGTGCTAGTTTTAGATTTTTTTGAGAATGTATCAAGGTGGACCAGGTTGTTTATAACATCATATTCTCAGTTTGTTGACTTTTTGTTCTAAAATTAATCATTTCCACTTAATAAACTTGTTTTTTTTGTTCCTGGAATCAAAATGAACTACATTTACATACAAAAACTCTAAAAATACAAATAATTTGGTTATAACTTTCAAATTATTATACTACCATTACTGAGCTGTATAACATTTAATATGAAGTCATTCTATCTAGCGGTTAGTTTTTTTATTTTTAAATATGATTGGAACTCTTTTCTCGTTTCTAGATTTTAACATCTTATTGTAATATTTCTTGTTAAGTAAAAATAACTTGCTGCAGCAACATAATATTACTGCTTTCTAGTGATTTTCTCCAAAAGATAAATGTTCTTTTCCTATTTTCAGGCTGCCTCTATTCTTTTTTTGGTCTTTTTATTAAATCATGAAAAGTGTAAATGAGAATCAAAATGAAGTTTCAAAAGCTGCTTCTTGGTGTGACAGATACCTGATTGATTTCGTCCATCCCGTTGCTGGCAAATTCAAACACCAGTTCACTGGGCTGTACTGCAGTCGTCATGGCAGTGGAGGGCAGAGAGCACGGCGAAATGTGCCCACTGGGACTTTGCGTCAGAAAAACGGCCCGTCTCGTCCTGATCCCGACACGGAGACGTACCGCGAGACCACCAGATTTAGAGGAGTCGTGTTGCCTGGGTGGGAGCGGCCTCGTCTCCCTCAAATGCAGAGGCTGGACCCCGCTGGAGCACCTACACCTGCCACAGAGACAGAGGGGGTGTGGGTTGATCTTCATGCATGTTGGATCAGCTGAACTTTAATGAAAAGCAAGAGGTAGCAACCAGCAGAGATAATCACTGGGTTTACTCTTAATACCCAGGAGGCCTGGTTTGTTCAGAACCTGGATAGGCTTTTGCTTATTTATGTAGTAGAAGATTTGGGCTGAAAAAAAGGCTTCGCTGAAGCAATAGAAGCAAACCATATTGAACATAGTTGATATTCAATTCATTAAACTATTGACAACTGAGCCCATGCTCTGTGCTCTTTAGCTAATTAATCTTTCAAATTAACCCAAAAGGAAACTATGAGATTTAATGACACAAAACGTGTTTTGAGGGAATTTATAGTAAGGGTATTGATATGATCAAAAACATAAATAGACATGTCCAGGTTCCTGGGGCATTCTTGAACAGATGTTTGAAGATTCCTTTAGCATTTTATAGAATCTTTTATTTGGTTTTGGACCCTCAGCTTTAAAATGAACTATGTTTCTTTATCCAATGTCAAAAAAAATGTTGATCCTGATCAGAATATCCCAAGGTGATCCTGAATTAATTAAATGTAATTAAAATGTTTTATTAAATGGAATAGCAAAAAACAATTAAGTAAACGTCAGGAGGAATAAGGTTTAAATCTCAATAACTAAATGTTGTTGGTTTCTTTAAGAACTGTCTGACCCTTTTGCTGGGACAGCCGAAGGGGCCAAAAGTATGATCACATCAGCTGATGTCGGGGTTAAAACAATCTGAGGGACCCCTCCCTCCTCAGCCCCCTGTGCTCGCCCCGGGGGACTCTTCCTCTGATCACAGAGGGGGGAGGGAAACAACTGCACATGTTAGTGTGTGATGGGGAGGGTCCCCCCCACCGACCTGATACCAGGAGGGCACGTTTCAGGGATGGAGGATGGGAGAAGGGAAGGTTAAACAGCAGCTCTTCCAAATGGTTGATTGATCAGAGGTTTCCCCTCAAAATGATTCTGTGCACAGCTGGAGGTGAATCATTTGTAGCCTCAAAACCTGACTGGATTTTAGGAGAAGGTAGAAAACTTTAGAAGAATGTGGACGACATCTGTCATTTTTGTGGTTTCGTACCCAGACGGAAGAAAAGCCTGCGACTATACAGCCTGTAAAAACTCCACTTTGGAGCAGAGAAGAGATCCAGGGAAACTAAATCCTCAGGGTAGTGTGTCTCTCCGGTTAATCCCTCTAGCTGTCGGTGCCGTCGTCCGACAGAGCTGGATGCAGCTGCAGCCCGTCTGGAGCTCAGACACTGGTACGGTGCACAACCAGGCTCATCCACAGTCAGCTCTCTAAATTACAGATGATGTGGCCATAAATCAGGCTGGATTTTTACATTTTTAAAGATGTGGTCGGGCATGTGTTTTCCTGCAAAATGTCTCCATTTGCAGTTAAATGCAGCAGATCCTTTGAATGAGTGTTGACTATCAGATGTCAAGAAGCTGAGAAGCTATCAGTCTAGATAACTACTTCAGTTTTGCTTCTTAAATTTACTTTACGTTGAAATTTGTGCGGGACCAAGCCTTTCTCCCCCAATCCATGAGAGCTGCTTTGATCTGGATGGCCCAGTTGGCATGTGGCTAACAGTCCACAGGAGAGCCAGCCATCAGTCAGAAACAGTACATTGCTAACCATTCATACGACAACAGCAACCTTGTCCCAATAAAGCTACGTTCACACTGCTTTCAACAGTTCAAGTGACCACTTCCAATGAAAAGTCAAACGTGCAGCAATTGATCGCACGTGGAAAGTTAAACCAAACAGGTCAAATTTGACCAATCAGGGACTCGGATTTGGTAGGGTTGTATGGATAGAATATAATCATTCACTGAAGTGCCAAGCATGGCAATGGATTGAAAATCGCTCATGGAGGAGGAATAATAATTTGTTATTATTAATTATTAATTATGGTGTCGGACATGCGCCTATAAACAGCAGAAAAACAGAGAAGTCCATCCCTGCTTGTCCGGTATGAACACCACAGGCTAGATGCACGTTCAAGAACCAGCGTTTAGCACGTTTTTGAACGTGCATCACATACCTGGTAGCTTCAGAGGTACTTCCAACTGTTTAGTCTGAATCATGAAGAAAACAGCAGAGGGAGGGATTCAACTGTGAGGTTAGTCAATGCACCACAGTCTGCTCTGCCTGTGACTTGCTCTGGGTGCGGCTGTCTTTTGACAGCCCTTGAGTATTTTAGTGTGGTTGCCAGGAAAGATGCACTGTGACAAAAATGATTAACCAGTGTAGTGTGATGAAATCTAACCCAGCACAAGTGTTGCATCTGCTTGTGACATGTCTGCACCAATTCTTTTAATTAACAGTTCATATGAACCTGTGGCATTGTGCAAACACCCTGCTAAACCACAACACAGGCAACACCACTGGCTGTTGTAGAACGGACAGGAAACATCTTTCTCTTCTTTGGTGGCCAACATACTCAAATTTTATCTGGTAAAAAAAAAAGTTTTAAGCAAAAGTTTTGCTTATAGCAGCTGCAGCTTCCAGCTGTGAGAGTGAAACAATGCAGTCAAATTTGTGGGTCCACGTGTGGCTCAGACTCCCCTCAAATTAAACACGTTTTGATCATACTTCACAAGCACAGCTTTTCTAGATCCTACAAAATCTTTATTTTTGTGTCAAAAGCAGAAGATCCCTAGTGACATTCCATAGTGGGAACACAGATGTTCCATCTTGATTAATGAACTAAGTGGCTACATGGGAAAAAAAAAAGTAGTTGATAAACTTGTATTTGAGCCTTACTCACCAAAGCTAAACTAAAGTTGGACTAAAGATAAATAACATACAAGTTTAGAGGTAAACCAATTGAGCTCAAGGCCATCGATAAACAGTTTAAGAACCGCAAAATTGGTCCACTTTGAAAAAAAATCCTGTTTTCTATGTTTTTAACATGTTCTTGCGGCATTATTCTCATGATGGAGGACTTACGTACAGAAAATTTAGCTTAAAGTTGAATTTCTGAGTATTTCTTTATTCAAACTATTGACAATCAGGAACAGCGGAAAAATGTAGGTGGAAATAAAGCTTATTCGTGGCCTGGAAAATACGGCGAGATGGGCCACAAGCTGCTCCGCTCCATTCTAATGCACTTACTCCCAATTTACGAGATCCATATACATTTTCGTTTTCCTCGTCTGAGCTGGAATCTGGCTAAAACTAGACAACTGCAAAGCTCCAGTATTGCTTGCCAATTTTATTGCACCGTTAATGTTAGGTTTGGGGTGTCAGAGGCTGTAAGCTAGCGAAAAAGAGTGTAAACAGATGGGTGTAAGAAGTGGGGGCGGGCTCATTCCGCTCCAACAGTCCTGCCCACAACTCAGAGGGGAATTTCTAATGAACTTCTCCTGCTCTAGCTCTACTATGTCCTAGAAAACGACAGATTATTTTATTGTGGCTAAAAACGACATAACCATAATTAAAATACTACTTTTAAAATACATGAAAACATTGTTAGAGTGGGTCTTTACTACAAAAATTGACTGTTAATTAAACTGAAATAACCTGAACACCCTAAATGTCAGCTGTGTCTGTTATTGATCACTGTAATACAGTCAGACTGTCTATCAGAATGTGTTGTTGAAACATCCTGACAAAAGCCGGCGTATTCTTCCATTCCTCCAGCGGCTGTCACTGTCAGACATGTGGAGATCTGGAAAGAGTCAGACGCAAACACTGGTCTACTCCACCCCAACAGCATGGTGACTGCCAGTCGCAATAACAACCAATTACAGTCGGGATTCATGAACAAATGGAGCATTCCCAGAAGGCCTTACTTCCCCCCGCTTTGGTCTCTTCAGCTGAGCTCATTGTTGACCATGAAAGGAGGTAATTTAAGCCAATTGAATGACTATGCAATGACTCACCCTGCATGTGGTAAGAGCAAACATTGTGATATGCAAGAAAGAGGAGCACTCAGACGTTAGCGTATCAGCTACGCTCTCAGCTCGGATAGCAAACGTGGAACATTTGATGACGGGGAAGACGGTTCAGTTCTGACGATTGCAACACAGCAATTAGAGGTACTTTATGATCCGGATCTGTAGTTCAAAAAGTGGGCGATGGCAGGGGTATTTGGTAAACTTCAGTCAAAAAATATAATACAGATAAGATCAACAAATCTTACAACTCATTAAATCTGACAAATATTTAGCTCACAAAAACCCAAAGGTTTTAGCTTCATAGTGAAACACTAAAAGGATGTCGGCACACACATAAGCCGAGCCCCATCACATAAAAAGTAGATCCTGTCAGCGTGCTGTTTTTGCAGGATCCTCTGGGTTCCTGTGGAGGAAATGACTCAGTGGCACGCGTTTTCAGCTCATTACTGGCGCTCTGTGATAGCCCATATGGGTATCAAGGGATCCTGATCACTTCTGGACAGCATTTTACACTGACATAATTAAACTACCCAGCCATGTTTCACAACAGCGCTTATGGCAACCAAGCACAACGATTAACCAACTAGCAAATTAAAAGCAGTGTTGATGAATTTTATCAAGAAGCTGAAAGAAGAATAAGACAACTCCACACAATCAGATGAACAAAAGGTTGCATTAGAAAAAAAATCTGACGTGGTTTTTCAGAATTGCTTCAGCACTTTGTCAGCAACATAAAAACGGTTTTGTACACATTTTCCGACACAGTACATTTTGCTCACTGCTGGGTTTTGCACAACACACCACTTCTCACCACATGTTTAAACTCAGCTTTGAGCAAAATAAAGGAGAGTCATCACACAGACAAGGAGAACCAACAGTGTGTGCACCAGAATTGAGTCCAGGCTGTGGTTCAGTGTACAGCCGCAGAGCATCGGCAACGCACTCAGCACTGCATCACAGGCACACAAACAAGCTACAATTTTTTTTTTTTTTGTCATGGCAATTCAAAACATGGCAAATAGGCCTGTAAGGCTATTATCTTAGCTTTACAAGCAACTTCAACATGTCTGCAGGAGCTAATGTGAACATGAAGGTTTGAGCCAAATTAAGTGCAATGATAGATTATTGGGCTTTATATGCCAGAGTCAACTGAACACTCAGCGAGAAAAACGTCACCTCGAACTCAAGCTTTCAGAAAGAGAATGGAATCTAATCACATCTCCTGCAAACCTTGTACTTTTCAACGCAGGCTTTGGGCTCCGTATGAAGGACTGATGCCTCCATAAAGCACAGATTAGTTTTACTAAACAGCATTTGGTTCTTGAAAGGTAAATATAAGGGTTTTTAACATGCAAGCTTTAGCTATAACTAGCTCTGTGATACAAGTTGCAGTCCCCAAAGATTTCAGTAGGAACACATTCTTCTTTTTATTTATTTTTGTTTTGGTGGCTGCTTCATTCCACACTTCTTTATTCAAATAATTTAATCACAAGTTTATCTCTCCCTTAGCAAAAAGTCGTTATAGACTATCCAGTGCCCTGAATTTAAAAGCAATTTGGACACCATGCTCACTACGTATTTTTAAAAAGCAAATATGATGTCATTGATTTACTGACATAAAAACCTAATAAATAAATACCAACATTTTACGGAGACAATTTTATGAATCCATTATGTTTTGATGATGAAAAGTTGAATGGCTTATAAAAAATAAATGTAAATACATTTTCTTTTCACATGAACAAAATCATTTAAACCCAATGCATTGTGGTTTAAAGTCATCAATCTAGTGAGAATTGATGGACACTGGTATTTCGCCTGAGACTTCCGGGAAATTTCTGGGGCACTTGATTTATTTTTGGAATTGTAGATTCAGACAGCTCTACAAAATGGCAAATGAACTATATATCCCACTATGTAGTGAGGTGTTAAATATTTGAAATATTAATAAAATATAAATGAAATATATGTTGGATATACCCCAGACCAAGTGGACCATGGAACACTGATGTCACCCTGGGTTCTTCTGGGTTAAGTATACTTGAACATAAGTTTATGAAGTATACTATAGATCGTGTAGTGCAGTGTAGGAAATATACTAACTGAATACATCTTCTAAATTGGAACAGTTTAAGTTTACGATAGTATATAAAAAGTCAACTTCAGGTATACTGCCTCACATTTTGCATTGACTAATTTCAATTAAATAAACCACTTTTTGCTGAGAGTCCCACTTATCGTCTTTACATTTTTAAGTGGACATTTGAGAAAAAAGTTTCAGAAACAGCAGTGGCCTGCTTAAAAGCTAGATGTATTTTAATACATGTAAAAAAGCTCCCACAAAGTGACCTGTGAATTCTGCATTGACAGGAACAATATCAGCAAGCAGAGGGTTTCTGCTGCTTCCTGTCTGTTAAACCACACTCAGAAGAAAAATTCTTCTTCTGTGTAAGAGCGGAAAGTTCTCAACTCCCCCTCCTTCCCTCTCAAACAACATGCTACTCTCATAGACATGTGTCTTCTACACAAGTAGTATTTCCTGCATGAATCATAAAGATATATCCTGTAGTGTGACATAAAATATAGAAATGTTTGGACCTTTTTAGCAGACAATTTTTAAAAAATGCTCTGATTAAATTGAGTGCACTGACTGAACAATGGAATGGGTTTGGTTCCATAAAAACTTGCAAAATAAGAGTCATTGCTACGCTTTGGTGCTTTGCAGATGGTGGTGTTGTTCCAAAGGATCACAGAGGCTCTCTGAAGCCACACCTGCCATTTAAAGATATCTCCTACCCCACAATGCTGACACAAGGAGAGAAGAGGCAGACAGCACGGCCCCTCCATCCCTCCACACTCACAAGCATCCACAGTCCGTTTCAGGCAAATTCTCAGAAGAAACTACAAAGTTCCTGATACTTCACTTTCATTTCAGAATAAAGCTCAGTTGTGTTTAGCACACAGATGCCTTTCCATCTGGAAAAAAAAACAACTTTCCGCCCAAGACTCCAACCATTTTTTGAAAAAAAAACCAATAAATTCAACTAATATATGTCAAAAATGAAACTTCATCGCTGTTGTTCACTTTTGGTATCAGCCCACATGCCGCAAATAGGAAGAGACGTTTGAAAAAGGACAGGAAATTGCAGCAAAGTGTCAAAAAGACAACTGCACCATAAAATGGCACATTTGCTGGCACATGCTGTCTCTGCTGCTCTGAGACTATCATCGATTCCCCTGCACATCTGGATGTAGTCAGTAATTTTGACCTAAAGTGGTGTACCTATGTGAAATAAAAAAGCATCCTCCTGCCAGAATCATTGCTTAGGGCATCAGCATCAGCAGCAGCGGTCGTGTCAAACGTGTGTCTGAAGCCTGATCTTCCAGCTAAGACAATCAGCCTGTAGTGGCGTGCCGTGGAGCTTTACTGTGTGAAAGTTGCAAAATGGGAAGTGAATGTGAAACCTGCAGTAGAAAAACTGGCTTTCAATGTATCTAAAAAGAATCTAAATTGAGTGTCTACACTGCAAAAAACAAATGTAAAGAAAAGTAAAAAGACTATCCAGGTTTCCCTAAAGTTTTTCAACAGCAAAATAATCTTAGTTTAAGAAAACCCGTCTTACCTGACTAGAATTGTTTGCTTATAATTTGACATCTTGGTAGATTTATTTTTTTTGCTTATTGAAAGAAAAGTGGTTTTTGTACCTAGAATTTTTTACCTTTTTTCTAAGGATCCTCTTTTGCAGTGTAAATTGATCAAAAAATGACTTTGTGACAGTGACAAAACTTAAAAAATTAGTAAAGAAAGCAAGCAATATTCTTTCAACATAGACTTTATTTACATATTTGGCAATATTACAGGGTTTTTCAAAGTAAAAATAAGAAATATTGTGTCATAATTAGATTTCTGGAGTGCAGCTAAAACCTATTTTAGACAAATTCTCAGTATTTTTATTGAAAATCTCAAATGACAGTAAATTGATGCTGCTCTATGCTTGATATAATCTTTTTTGAATGTGCCAAGAAGCCATTTCTATAACCACTACCCAAAACTTATGATGTAGTTAAAAATAGTTATAAATTAAACGAAAAAAGTAAAACATACAGGTCTGTTTCCAAATATGAGAAATGTTTCCTTCTGACTAAAGTCTACTATTGCTATGAGTGCTGTGACAAACATTTGAATGCATGACTTGACTGGCAGAAACAAGAAAAGAAGGATTTAGGGGAAAAAAGGACAAAATAAAAAGGATAAAATCAATCTGAATGGTGGTATTTTGTTAAACAGCAACAACTGACCCAGTTATTGACATGCCCAAAGTCTGACGTGTCTACATTCATACCATGGCTGACATGTCACAGCAGAAGGACATGCAGCAGGAGAACAGAATACCCAGAAAAAAGCCCTGCAGCAGAAACCTAAATGAAACAACGTTAAGGATGACTGAAGCCCTTCGTTTTCTGAACTTGAAACAACTTTGTCAATATTTTTCTAACACCATCCACCGCATTAAAAAAGTTGCGTGAACTTTGCCAAGATACGTTGAGAGTTACCTTGAAGCAACACTGAGGGGGACGTGCTCAGATGGAGCTCAGAAATCTCCGGGCTCCAGGTTTGAGTCAAGGTGGAACAGGGGGCCTGGCTGCTGCAGAGGAGGCCGCATACCAAACAGGTCTGAACACACGCAGCACTCGCAGCAATGTGCGGCGAGAGCACGCTTCAAGATAGAACGCAGACACAGATTCCCAGTCAAGTTCCTTTTGCCTTACGAATTCTGACAGTTGGACAGTTTGACTTCCTTTTTTTTTTACCCCAAAAGACAGAGGCTCTTTCTCTCATTTTCTATTTTTATATTTTGTTATATGAGGCCCGTCTGCGCATGAAGTGTTTCTGCACCAGACAACTAACTCAGCAGAAACAAGGTTCTGCAGGAAAATCTGGCGACCAGCAGTCTCACTCATTTCTCAAATTAAAGCAAGTTGAGACGCGTTATAGTTCTTTGTTTATTTGAAAAAAAAGTGCTTAAAGATGTATTTTTTGTGACCCTCTGTGTGATGTTCGCCATCTTACAGTGTTTTATACAAACTATTTGCTACTTCTGCTAACAGATAGGGAGGTGTTATCAGCCTGCTTTTAGAAAAAAAAAAACATTGCTCAAGCAACTTTCAGTAATGACACACAGAAGTCTTTTTTTGTTTCAGCTCACTAAATCTTTTTTTTATGATTCATGTGCTGAAATAAATGAAACACTGCCCAATGCTGCATTTCTTCACTCTTTTACGGAGGCTCCTCTGATCGCATTTCTGTTAAACAGCTAACAACAGTTAAATCCGCTCTTCTCACCTGATCCTTCATAAATCCTTACAGATAGGACCCCTCACACTGAGGCAGCTTAGCCTTTTTAAGACAGCTTTTCTTTGCACACTTGGATACTGGATCAGTGTGGTGTAAGGTGTCACCAGCCAATGTTTCCACCTAATTCCTGATGCTGGTCCACCTGTCTGCTGCTACCAACCAGAGAGCAAAGTTGAGACAAACGGAGGGGACACTTTAAAGTCAAACTCCAATGAAAATTGTGTTTTTTACATGTTCTTGTAGCATTTTTCAGACAAAGCAGGATATATATCAAGAAAACTAAGCTTAAAATTGCATTTCTAAATATATATTTTATTCTAATCCTTGTGAATCAGGAGCAGACAAGAAAATGCTGTTTAAAAAAGTATGCATGTGTGACGTAAACACTACAGTCAGCAGGCTCCAAGTTCTATATTGATGCATCCACTTGCAGACGAATAGATCCTTTAACGCCTTAATTTTCCTCGTCTGAGCTGGCATCCGGTTCAAAATCGTACGACAGGATAGTGCCAATATTGCTCGCCATTTTTGTTGCACCAATAATGTTAGGTTGGGGTTATAAAGGGCAGGAGAAAAACTAAACAGGTGGATGATGGGAAGTGGTAGCAGGCTTACTTTGCACCAACAGTCCCACCAGGTGGATTTCTAATGAACTCCTGCTGCTCTGCAGAAACTATGTTCTAGAAAACAACAGATTTTTTTTCTATTTTGGCTAAAAACTGTAAAATCATAATTAACACTTTTACAAAAGATCAAAAACTGATCAGACTGAGATTGTATTAAGTCGGGAGGAGCATTTTGTATTTCTCACCAACATTTAGTCTGTTTTTGAGATTGAGTAGCTGGAAACTGACAAAGATTGTCAGATTACCTGTTTGGAGAAACCCTAAAGGTCTGTGCAGGAAGCATAAGGACAGCCTGTCCAGGTAGGTCAATATTTGAGAAAGCTTTATGAAATACACTTGCTTATGATGAGGAAGTCACAATCCTCATGAAGGAGATGAGCATATGTTCACTGACAAAAGTGGCCATTTGTTTCAAATAAAAACGGTTTTATTGTGATTTGTTTTCTAACTACAACAAATTATTGCCAAAGCTGCATTTAAAGTATGAAATATGTACTCGATGTGTGCTGCAGGGGTGTATAAGTATGTGATAATTAGATGAACTTTTTCTTCAACGTGACTTTGAATGAGGAAAAGCTGGAAATCAGACTCTCGAGGGGGTTGGTGTAGTCCTGATGAGAATCACAATCCAATAACGCAAAGGTAAACAAGGAGCGGCCGTTGCTATGGAGCAACGACACACAGAGGGAGAGGGCCTGCAAAGTGGGCTGTGTGATCTGAGACGACTCGCCGAAGACCACCGATGAGCGCGGCCCGCATGGCTTCTACCTGCTCACCAACAGGCTGCGACCAGATGGAGCCCAGCTAAGCTGCACAAGCTGTTCAGCGTTTTTATGGAGCACAGCTTTTTTCAAACCAGTTGTTTCCCAAGAAACGAGGTGTTGCATGCATTCGCCAGAAAACACAGACTGCCTCATGTTTTTTTTTTTGAGATCCTGAAATCTGATTAACATGAAGCCATCACTGACGAGCACAAACACAGCTGGATGAACCCCACAGCAAAAAGACAGATTTGAGACATAATTGTATCTAGAATACACACACAAAGACAATTAAGAAGGTAAAGGACTTTATGAGGACCACTTGAAGCTAAATTAAAAGCCAGAGGGTCTTACTATTCTCTGTGCTACTAAAGTCTGACATGAAAATGTGAGGTGAACTGAAAACGATGGCATTTCAATTCAACGAAGCTGAGAGGAATCCTTCCAAAATAAAAGAGCGGATAAGTGCTAGACCCAGCTTACAACATTGTAGCTCATAGGTTCAGTGAGTTACTTATGTTCTAAAGACCACTGGGACTTTTCCAGATGCTAAAGCTCACACATGAAAAACTATTTGATACTTGCAAAGATACCAAATCTGGTTTTGAAGACATTCCAGATATTTTTCCAGGTTGCTTTAACTTCTCTTTGCTCTACACATTTTTGTCTCATTAAGAGCTAGGATTTAGAAATAAGAAAATTGTTGCGAAAACAAGTCAAAATCTTTTTGCGTCAGATTTTTGACAATAGGAAAACTTTAAGACTAAAACAAATTCAAATTTCATTGTTCATTAAAGTTAGACTGGCATTCATTGACATTATTTTAGAAACAAAAAATTAAATGTATGTTCTACGAGTAAGTTCTAGTTTTAGATATGAGAATTTATTAAGACTGCCAACTACTACTAACATCAGGTTTTTTTTTACTTTAATTAAAATGAACTACAATTAGGTACATAATAACTCAAAAAATACAAACGTTTTGGTTAGAACTAACTAAAAATACTTCATTGGGTTGTTTAACATTCAGTTTAAAGTAATTCTAATAGTCAACTTTTTTTCTCTTTGAATGCCTTGTGGAACTCCTTATTCTAGATTTTGATATCTTAATATAACATTTCTTGCTAAGTAAAATTTACTTGCAACATGGACAGATCATGTTACTACTTTCTAGTGATTTATTTCTTTGTTTAATGTTTTTCCCCCTATTTTTAGGCTTTTTGCAACCGACTCTAGTCCAGCTGGATGTGTGGAAACAAAAGTTCTGGAAACCATGCAGGAAACTTCCCCCTTTTAATCATAAACCTACATGTTTTTTATGCAGTTTTTTTTTTAGACATCTCTAAAAAAATTAAGGTTAATTTAAATTTAGCTAAGTTGAACGTGACAAACAACCCTATGGCGGAACACAGAGCTACAACCATAAAAGACAAATGTGTTGGATTTCTCTGCTTATGCGACAAACGGCAAACAAATGATTGAGACTTCCAAACAAACACAACAAAGAGCCAAGATGAACATTTTCATGCCATGCAGCTTTCTTATGGATGACATAAACCTGCGTCTGAAGCATGGCTCCACCCACACTGATGCAAGAGAGAAATGACTTTTTATCAAGTTACATGATTTCCATGTTACAGTCCACTTTGGAAAAACGTTCAGAGCATCATCAAAGACAGATGAAACAAATTGTTAAAGGTTTCAAAAATATTATGACGCAACAAATGTAAAAATTATTTTTCAGTCAATGGATTACAAAATCATTTTGACGCAAGAAATGTAAGAATATCCTAGATACATCTGTGCACTGACCAGTTAAAAACAACAACAGGGAGCTACAAAGCCCTGCTTCACTTCTGCTATAAATGCGGTGGATAAAAGTTCAATTTTAAATGCAGGTTTTCTTCAGAACTGGACCTAAAATAGTATTTTATAAATTACTTTGCACTGACTCATTATCACACCAAGTTACTGCAATAAGTGAGTGGATCTTTGACCATCTTTAAACATGACGTAACCTGTAAAGTGAAAAAAAAAAGTCCCGATATGCCACACATCTATTGCGTGCTGTTTTCATTCTCCGCTCTGCTTCACATCATAACCCTTTAATCTTTTACCGATTTTTGCCAAGTGGGCGTTATCATGTAACTGTCCACTCCTCCTGAGACCGCTTACTAACATCAATGGCTGGCTGGAAGTTGAGATTTGACCCACTTTTATTTGATTGATGTTAAAGTAAAACAAAGAAAAAGTTTTCATTCCAAAATGTGCCCCATGAGTTGAGAATAAAAAAAACAATCAGATATGATGATCACACATCTAGTTCTTTACCACAGAAAACAGCCAGCCAGCCCCGGCATGCTTGGACTATCACAGTTCCAACATGTTGCTCAACAGTCTTAACCTAACACATAGGGATGGGTTTTCTGTGTTTCTGCTACGTGTAAACACAAATGTACACTGGGCTTCCACAGTGAACATGAACATATCCCTGTCTCACTGGCACAGTGACTGGAAAGGCAAAGAAAAAAAGTCACACATTAACTTTCCCAACCCAGATTTTCCCAGCTCAGACTCGAGATCAAACTTCCCGTCACAAGTTCTCCTACGTTACTTCTCCGTACAGATAAAAATCCTTTTTTTTTTTTAAATAGGGAATGAATGATAGGTGTTCCAAATGTTAACCTAATAAAATATTGTTTGATTTTTCAGATTTTCCAAGCAAACTTTATGAAATTCAGCTAGAGTGGGGAAAACATAACAAGAGCAGCAAGTTTCACTATGAGTCAATCAGTTTTCCGCCGTTGCCTCAATAACCAGTTCAGTTTAAGCGACAGAAATGCTGGTCACATGACAACAGAAACACCCATCACAGCATTCATGCAGCCAACCAAGAAGCTAGAGAAATAACACATACTTTTGATCAAATATTTTTACACTCTCTCAACTCAAAGCTGATTTTGGTTTATGTTGATGCTGTCGTAGAAAAAAGTAGAAAAAACTATTTGCACCAGAATGTGTGCGTATTTTTCTGCGGTTTAACAGATCCTGATATGCAGCAATTGCTGCAACAAAGTAAACCCCACCTCCTCCTGCTGTCATCCTCCAATTGTCTCGCAATACTTCTGTCACAATGCTAAAGCCTTGTGATGTAATTACAGGCCAAGGCTTGTTGACTTCAAGTTTAAAAAAGGGATGAAGCAGAGCCCCCTCCTCTCCTGTTTTTAACACCTTTTTTTCTAAAAGAAACAGACAGCCTCAATGCAGCAGAGTCGCCCCATACAGTGAGGGATGAGGGCCTCATTTACAAAACAAATAAGGGTGGGCACAGAGGACAAATTCAGAGTAAATGCAAACTTGAACCTTCTTAACAACAGGGCCATTCACTCCGTTCCTCGTGGGATTTTTGCACAGCTGAGAAGAATATTACTAAAGAGAAAATTCATTCTTGAAAACACAGGTTATTTCTTCAAACCTTGGGTTATTCATGTTAGGATTTATTTTTAGGTTATTTTTGGAGCAATACTAATTTTGGGGGTTATAGTTGTTTCATTTGAATCCATTTGTTTTTTTCCTTAGTTAAAATAACTAATAAAAGACTAATAACTTAACCCTAGATTTTTTGTGTGTACCCATTTTATTTGATCTTTTTTCTGCATTTAAAGAAAATATGTGTTCATTCATTTTTTTAAGCTGGATCCCTGGAGTAATGTAAGACATTACATCACCAGCATCATTTCTAAATGCCATTCTGATAAAAACAATTACATTAAAACAATTCTGACTTTAATCTGGTGAAAAATGTCAGCGCTGGCTCCAGGACAGAGCAGCAGTAACGCAAGTTTGAGGCTGAAAGAAGTCTGAAATCGGACTGTAGGCACGGTTCTTCAGTAATGCAGCACCAGCAGAGGCTTCTGTGGTTCACAAAGTGCAAGCGTAAGTTTCTGGTGAAACAGGAAGCAAGCTTTTATCTTTGCTGCTCTGAGAAGCATTTAGAGACAGACAGTCCACAAAATGTGGCTGAATAACTTGGTGGGAACAATAAAAAAACTCATTCTAGTGAGATGTGTTTATTCGCGTTGTAAAGAGGCAGGAAGCTACAGTGGGATAATCTTTTCCCATGAACAGGAATGGCACCCTTCTGGGCATCAGCATTACAAGATGAGCGACATTCTGTTGTGGTGAGTATCTGATGTACAAAGCAGTGCAAGACTGACAGCACAGTGGCTCAGAGCTGCAACAACAGTGCAAAAAGAAGTGTTGTTTTTTGCTACAAATAATAAAAAGCATATTTTTAAAAGCAACAATGAGGTATTTAGGAGACAGCCACAGATCAAAATCAATATGGTGGATAACGCACCATGAAAAAACACATGTGGGTTTGGTCCAGAGACTTGCTAAACTCTGTTCCCGCCCTTGCTCCAACACACCTTATAAGGCAATAGTTCTGAAAAGCGAAATGCAAGAAACAAGGCGCATCAGTCAAGAATTATTCTTGTTTGTTCTGAGGTGGAAACTTTTCCCATAGGTTTGAAAAGTTTCAGATGGTATCAAGCAGGTTTGAAGATAGTGATGGGACATGCACACGATGAGCTGCCGTGATAACCTGATGGAGAAACTGTTCACAGCTAAAGAGGAATTCGTACTGGGATACATTTTCAAATCTCTTTAAGAAAAATGAGGTTTTACAAAGATGTATGCGTCAAACATGCTGTAAAGTCCAATGGGCACATTGTGTACAGCTTCCCCTTTCCTGTCTGTCAGCTTCCAAACAGCTCTCAAACATACATCTTAATTATGACTCATGAACATTGACATTTCACAAAGAAAATTCAAATCTATTTAAATATACGCCTCACTTCTACCATCTATTTTGAGAGTAAATCAAGTATAAAGTTAGGATTTTGGAGAACCTTTCATCACTGACCTCAAAGACACAGAGTTTGGGTGATAAGATCCATTATAGCGACCGAACAAGTGTCGATCTCAGCAAGCAGACAGAGAGGCAGCAAAAGGTGAAACGGGGGAATAATCCAAGATGTGCTGAGAGGACGAGAACTGCCTGTTAGAGACGTGGAATGGCCAAACCCACACCTGCTTCTGTCAATGGCAAAACAAAACTGAAGAGAGGAAAAAAAATGGGGGGTGGAGGGAAAAAAGAAAGACAATGCAATGGTTGCTGCTTGAAACAGAAAAAGGAGAAGTGTAGTGAAGCAACTAGTCCTCTCCCTATGAGTCACGCAACACTGTCGCCATTGGTAGAAGAGGCCAGAGGCAGAGTGACTGCACCTGGCCAATCAGCGAAGAGTATGCAAATCCTTTCAGGTGAGTTGTGCTGGTTGAAGGGATGGGACGAGGCTGAGTGGGGGAGGGGAGACAAGAGAGAGCAAACAACAAGGCCACACCTAGAACAGCCTGAAAGACGTTCAACGGGTTTCGCCTGCAGAGGCAGAGGAGTGCTGGAGGTGGAGGTAAACAGTCGGGCAGGTATGCACTTACTGCAGACTTTGACCATGAAATATGGGCCAGGCATGGTGATTAAAATCTGTATGGCAGCTCAGTGGTAAAGTTCACCTCTTACCTCATCCCATGATCCACCCTGGCAATGATTGGTGTCCATTTGTAAAAACATCTTGAGAAAGGTTGCAGAAAGTCTTTTTTTAACGATGCACAAATGTCTTTTGGATCTAAAATATGACACTAAAGGTGTCATATTAGATAAGAGTATAAAACTTGTTTTGTTTTTTTTACTGCATCTTGTACAGAGCATGCTGGGATGTAAAAATATATTTTTTTTCGAAATGACATTTCAGCAGCAGGAAGTGGTGGTCTGCGGTGAATGTCGAGCGTTCTGTCGTCACATGGTCTGCACACCAACTTTGACACGTCTGACAGAAAGAACAATCAGCATAGAAGGCAAATGTCAAAAATCTACATCAAATACAATATTTTCTCATTTAAAGCTGATAAATAAACAATAAACGTCTACGTGAAATGATACCAATATATCGGAGTCTATTAGTCTTGGACTTAGAAAAGTCTCGCTTTGCGGCAATTGGCTTCATTACATCACATTCCTGCTGACCTCCTTTCAGGAAACTTCAGCTGAACTTGATGCAGATGTTCACCTCAGAACATTGTCTTGTAGCACTGCTTTGGAAATCTGATCCAAATCCTTAAAATGAGTGAAAAAACGATTGTAGTCCTCTGTGACAACTCTGAAGGCCTCATGTACGGCTTTTAATGCAGAAAAGTCTGTTAGCACACAAAAACTTGGATGCTGGAAGCAGTTTCCTGATGAACTCAGATGTTCACTAACTGTACCTCTGTTTAGCCCTGAATTAATCTTTGAAATTCTGCACTCCCACTGCAGTCATATGAATAAAACTGCATTGCCTTGGCTTTGTTTTTATTTAAACCTCCTAAGCAGCTGGTGAGACAACTGTGTGTTACACGGACACAGTGAGAATGCAGGTCAGTGTCAGGTCAGTGAATCTGTAATTATTTGGTCAAGTTTGCTTCATTTTTTGGTGTTGACCAACCAGACAGATACTTTCTAAATAAAAAAAAAATCATTGGATTTGCAAAGATTGGCAACAGTTATGATTCTTTATTTTTTCATAAATGTGTGTTTTCCATTTAATTTAAGAAAATAAATTAACATAGTGTTTGCAAAACACAAGTCAGAAGAAAATCATAATGATCTTTTCTATTGTTTTACACACAAATACAGAGGTCTTCAGTGAAAAAACTAGCTCCAGTTTTCTTTGAAATTCTTCTGCTCTTCAATCAATCAAGTGTCTTCATGAAAAAAAAATCACAGGGTTCACAAAGATGGAATAGTTTAATCGGTAATTGCAAAGTTAATTCCTACAATTACAGAGTTCCTTCTAACCCGCCCGTGTTTCTGTACACATGCAGTATATGACAACGGGTTCAATCAAACCATAAAACCAAGTAAAATACAAAGAGAAGTCATCAGGGTCACGGCCTGAAGCTGCTACACGGACGGACCAATGCGGTGGAAGAAAATATCTTCAAACATGTTTGACAGCTAAAAAGGAAATCCCAGTTTTTCTGACATTATTGATAAAGCTATAGACACACCGCGCATGGGATTCACGTTTAAGACGCAACTTTTTTTTCATCGCTCCATTTCGATTTATGAAAGACTTGGTGTCGTGTATTTCAATCCGCAATTATTCATTTCTCAATTTACAAACAGTTAGAATTTCTGTGAATTGAAAGAGACTGGTTCAACTTTTAACGCGCGTTTAATGACTGCATGTTTTGTACGCAGAGTCCAAAAATGGTTGTTGAAACTTGCGTAGCGATGTGTGAATACAACAGCTTTGAACACAGAAGCCTGAAATGCATATTTACACTGGTTTACTTAGAGTTCTTATTGGAATTGGCCGCTTGAACACACTTTGCAAGGAGCGGAGTGAACGTAACTTCAGACATGAACCAAACAGATCTTTTTGGGGAAGTCAAGCAAGAAAAACAGAAAAAAATGAGGCAAAGTGCATGTGAGCAGTTGTCTAAAACATGACATGAAGTCCGACTTCTATATTAAACCAGAGGATCCTTCTTTGAGGGCCAGATAATTTGGGACAAAACCTAAGATGGAGAAATGATTGACACCATGACTGAAATGGTTAGAAATGTAAAAACAGTTTTTAAACAGCCTCTTTGTGGCTATTTTCTGGTCTTGAGTTCAGCCTGCTATGAAATATAAATGTCATGCTAACACTAGGCAAATAAAAAAAATTATATATATACTTTCTCATCAGTATTTGTAACTCTAACAATGTGTGATAACATTGAATCATTCCCATTTCAGTAAAACACCACAACACAGTGCATTGTGTGTGGGGTTGTGTATTAACTAGAAAAAAATGCCTTGATATGTGATCAGTGCAGAAGCATGTGACCCTGCAGACTATCTGATAGGACACGCCTTTCCCTTTGCAGAGTGAGTGAGAGAAAAACGGGGTCACTTGTTACTCTCATGTGTCTGCTGTGAACAACAGAGACCAACAACAGGCAGAAGCACGCGTCAGAGCTCATGTTTCTCGGCATAACAGCCACCACACACAACATTTATTCACGTTTTTCTCTGTGAGCTGAAATCAGAAGAGGAAACAACTTTGGAGAGGTTTTCTTGTTTTTCACCAGAAGGAGTGGATAGTTATTAAGGTTTAATTTAGCTTTTTTTTTGTATTTTACTTATTTGATAGGTCTTTATGGATGGAAATATTACTTTTACTTAAATCATGTAAAAGACTTAATTACATTTCCATCAAATGATTTAGTTATCTATATCTTTAGGTGAAATAGAAAACTTTGCAAGACAGCAAAACACATCCTTGTATCATTCCTGAAGTGTTTGTTTAGCTCCTGTTGATGCACATGTGCAGTTTGTCACTTAGATCAGATTCAGAAGCTGATGAAACAGGACTTCTTCCACTTTCAGTAGTTTGGTCAGACTGAGAACTTTCTTAGCACAAAATGTCCTGTATGTGAAGCTGATTAATTGTAAAAGTTATCAAATAACGGAGAGCTAGTCCATCCAGTGATCCATATTTCTATGACATTTCAGTGTGTGTTTTTGAAAGAAACAAGAGTCCCTGTCCCACAGATAAACTTTACTACATGTACAATAAATATGTGGAGATGCTGATTCATTGTAGGCATAAAAATAATCTTTTGGTAGTCACTTTGGATGTTACAACATTTTTTGGTTACAAAAGACGCCATCACCATCCTCTGACATTGTACCCCGACAGTAGGCGAACAGGCCATTTTAATCAGCCAGTGGGGGTGTTACTATTAATTAACTTAAAGAATGAATCGATTTCTATTCCCACAATCCAACCAGATCAATCTGTCTGAGCCAAGTTGGTAATCGAATCAACCTGCATATAATAGAATTGTTTCAAAATGAAATAAATCGATTAAATTGTTCATGGAAAAAACTATTTAAATTGAGGTGCAGGATTTCTCTAAAACGCAAAAATGACCAAGGTTTATCATAGCGGACAACACACGTAATGCAGCAAAAAATGATCAACCATAATTGCAGTCCAATGTGTAGAAACACTTTGAATTTTCAAAGTGACCATACAGTTTGGTAGAAAGATCTAGTCATGTTCCCTTTGTATTATTTTGATGTGGAAAAACAACAGTGGACTGAACTTTATCAAACTAAAATGTGAATGGATTTGACATGAATTTTTGTTTATTGTTTGTACACATATTTAATTAGCACTTGATCATCTTGCAAGAAATACAAGGAATCTGGGGTGTGGCTTTCCAACAAGCTCACTCCTGATTGGTGAGAGTTGTTGCCTAGAAATGCTGACTCAGATCAATCACTGCTTACTGACGTTGTCTGGCTATAATTTACAAATTATACAGACCAAAATAAATCACAGAGGGGCAGCGATCACATGTTTAATACAACTGACCTATTTCAGCATTAGAAAAACCTCCACTACGATAAGTATGTAGCATTTGTAGCCAGGGATCGAGCCGGGGCTAAGGCTAAAGCTAACAAAATCAAAGGAACAGTAAGTAGCCCACCTTTTTGATCTTGCGAGAGCCAAGAAGTGGAATGAGCAGAGGTAAATTATGTAGTTTATGGCCTGTAAGTAATAAAAAAAAATGTATTAGATCGCCTGGCTTTTTAAAGTTTGGTGATGTTGTTGCACATTATCCTCCATTGTTGACAACAAAACAAGTGTTACTTTAACCTAATGGATACTCATTTTGCCTCCATGAAATGAGGAATATATGCTTTATCAGTAACTACTTTGTTTGAATGAAGACAACTTTTAATCAATAAAGATATTTGGTAATATTTAATACCCCAATACACAAAAGCCTAGGACTACTGTTATAGATTTAGATGGTAGTTCAATTCTCAATCTCAACAACCAATCTGTCTCTGTTGTCCTTTGATGTGTGAAGGAGTCATTTTTTGCACAATGTTTTTGGGGTAAAAGTGTTGACTTAAAGACGAAAAATGCAGTGAATGTGTCAAATGCATTCCTAAGAAAGACACGAGGTTCACTGCTTCCATTTAGTGATGCACAATTATGAACGAGCACCACAAACGTATACCACACAAACCCTCAGGCCACAAAAAACTTCACGTGACACGTGTCCCAGAGAGCTGGGGACTCATAAAAGCTGACAAACATCCTGAAACAATCCTTGACAGCGTGAGATATGCGGCATTTGGAGGACACGGAATTATTTCTGCAGTTCGGAGGTCATCGCGTTTGGAGCACTGATGCTTTCAGCTGTGGCTGTCAGTTGTCAGCAAGAGGTGCACGAGTGTGCTTAGAGAAAAAAAGAAATCTAGAATGAGATAAACAAAAGGACATCTAGGCATTTTAATCAGCCCCACTGAGATATGAAGGGGAAAAGTGGTATACAAGGAAAGAGTTTAAAATATTTGTCAAGTGAGGATTATAGTGTCAGACTGAAGGCAGCCAAGGTCATCCAGCAATTATTTAGCATTCCAGCTTCTTGAGGTCAGACTTCTTGCCATAATAATCTAGTTTGTCCAACACGCTGACAGCTCATGGTTCTGTGCATACCTTATCGTTCTTGGACAGTGACTGCGCTGAGCTGACCCAGGACTCTAGATGATTAACTGTTACAGAGAGCAGGATGATGGAGGCACACACCAAACAAAGAGTTCAGTGGGTTAACGGCTGCAGCACATTCAGTCTTCACCAAAATGTGCATTGTCACCTCTGAGCACAGGGATGCAAATCCCGATGCTACGTCCACCAAAACCTTGGCAACACGTGTTCAAGCCCCCACTTTCAATAAAAAGTCTATGTAAACACAGGTGTATGTGCGTTTCAGACTCCTGCGTACAAAACTCACATTCACCTGTCACTATGTAAGATAATAAACCAGTTTTCAGAACATTGAAAGTTTAACCGGTTGAACTTTAATAAATCAGGGACTCAGATTTGATCGTGACAAATGGGTAGCATCCTTTTCAAAATAAGTAGGTACCAGCAGTTTGAAAATTGATCATGGCGGAAGAATTAATAGTTGTGGTATGTGCCCGGCTGGAATTATGTGACGCCCAGTCTTTCATATATTGGAATAGAACTGTGAAAACAAAAGCCGGGAGAAAGATTGGCAAGATTTGACTTTTCACACCAAACTTGCCTCTTCCAACTGTAAGCGCATGTGCTAGTACTGGGTAGCAACAATCCCGTGTGAACATAGAATGCTGAAAGCACGTTCAAGAATGTATGTTCTTGAAGGCCAAGTGTGTTCGTAGCATAAGGCAGAGTGCTTATCCATTAGGATGCTGGAGTTTGGGATCAGAGATATTCAGCTTTGTTTGGCAGGTTTGAAAACTCCCCTCTGGTGAAGACTTTGTCAGCTTGACCAGTGCCAGTGACAGCGTAATGCAGAAGAACCATCCAGAAACCAAACAAATGATTCAATATAGTTGGACGACTAGCTGGTTGTTCTTTGCATCCTTTTTTCTCTTCAAAGATTGTTTTCATCAATAATACCCCAGTGAGCAAAAGCAGGGGGTTTGGTTCCCTTGAGAGTGAACCAAATGAAGCATTCCCTGCTCAACCGAACCAAGACTGGAGAACAACGCTAACCTTAAAGTCCCAGGTAATGTCCAAATACCTTCACTACTTAGTGCTCTATACAGAGCTAATTCCCTCCCTTTACTCTCTAACTACTAAAAAAACTATATTGCGGGACTATCTAGTCCTCTGGATTTTAAAGAAATTTGAAAACAATGCTCTCTACTTTTAAATGGTGAATATGACATCACCAAATTCACAAAGTGAAAACGTATTCAATTCAAGCATGTTACAACTATTTATGAATCCCACTGTATTCTGATGATGAAAACGAAGATTTAATTAAAAAATATAATTAGATATATGTTTTTCGCAAAAATTGTTTAAACACAATGCATTGTGGTCTAGATTCCCCGATCTAGTAAACATCAATCTACAAAGAGTTTGCCAAGAGTTCTGGAATGTTTCTAGCACAATGGACTTAGGAATTGTAGATTCCGACAGCTCTACAAAGTCTACAGAGCACTATGTAGTGAGAAGGGAAGGAATTCGGACATAACCTAGAATTCCAAAATCCAATACCCCAGATATTTCCCAGAAGTCTCTGCAAAAAATAGTGTTCATTGATTCTCACTAGAATGGTGAAAAAAAGACCAAAATACATTGTGTTTGAATGATTTTCTTTTTTTTTTTTTCATAAACCATCCAGGTTTTCCTCATAGGAACACAGTGGATTTATAATTAGTTTTGTAAAATGTTTATGTTTATTTGTTTTTTAATTTTGGAAATCAGTGATGTCATATATGTAAAACATTAGATACAAATAGAAAAAATGTCAAAAATAGATGTAAAAAAAGAAAAAGTCGTGAGCATGGTGTCAGAATTGCTTTTAAAATCCAGGGCACTAGACACTCCTACACTGTATAGTTTTTTAGTAGTTTAGGAGCAGGGAGGGAACTTGGACATAGCCACACTGTAGTTAAAGAGAAAAATCCCACGAGGACGAGTTAAAAACACCAAAAACAGAATTTTTATCAGAACTGGCTAGAAAAGAAGCCAAACATAAAACAAACGTGATAAAAAAGTGGGGTCGTTTGTACAACCAAATAACTAGATAACAATAGAAACACCCTAGCTTGGATTAATTCCTCCAAGAGCTACAATGTTTTCTATAGAAAAATGTATTTTTATCTTAAACTGTTATTGAGGTAAAACATAAACCATTGTTTTATTATTAAAAAAAAGATCAATCTGAGTCTAGCTGTTTATTACCCATATATGTTATTTAAAACTTCAACTTTAACTTTTTATAATTTAAAATAAAATTAAAAAAACAGGAAAAAAACATGAGTAAACTTGGTAAAAGTGTAGTCTTAATGTATAGAATAGAATAGAACTTTTTTTACCCCCTAAATGGGAAGTTCAACAGAGCACCTCACACCTCAGTTAACCATTTCAGCTGCCAGCAGTAGAACTTATAATTTTATTATAGTATTTACAAAAAAAGTATTTTTAATGTCTGAATATTGTATTTTTTTTTACTATGTGTCTCTGTTTCCCCTTGAACTATTTTACTTTTATTCTTTGAAGTATGAACAGAAAAGTGGCTTTTGAAGGCCTTTATCTCTGCTTCATTATCACTGAACCCCTTGGAGAATATCCTGAGCTGTTGTTCAGTACCCTGGTTGTAAAACCCACAAACTGCATTAAGTTAAATTTTTAAACAAGCTTGAGAACTGTTCCACAACTTAACTGAAGCCAAACAGGACAGTATTTGCTCTTGGTAAAGGCTGCATTTCTGCTGGAGCACAGCTCGCTGCAGGGTTTATCAGTTGCACCTTTGCTTGTTCACGTTGCGTTTGTTGAAAGTTGAATGAATGTGGATCATTTGATGCAGGAAACACTATCTGAGCCGCTCAGGGAGGAGATCCTGAGCCGCTTCATGGGCTCCACCAGAAACCAAGAAGTCCCCAAACATTATGTGTCAAAAGTTTCAGAAAAGGGTAGTCTCTCTGTTTGAGGAAATTCTCTGTACGAGCAAACACCAGTAATCTGCAGCATTACAAAATAAGCCACTCCTTAATGTAATTACACGTGCATCAGAGATGCAGCACGCTGCACTGTGAGTCTTTGTGTGCAGCAGTGAGCACCATAAATATATCTTAGTAATGTGGTTAAGTAAGCTCATGATGTCAATGGGTTACAAGAACTAAGAGGCTATAATAGTACTGCCTACAAACAGTCTGTGCTCAGGCCTGGCGATGTACAAAGACCAAATATTCCTCCTAACCTGTCTGTCTAGAAGCCTTTGTGTTATTCAGACTTCCCCAGGCTTTTTGATGAGAGGGAGGATCGACTCTGAAAATGCTTTTTTTGTGCAATCTTTCATCATATTTGTAAAAAAAAAAATCATTTTAGTCTGTATTTTACAGGAGTCAAAAAGTATGACCACATAGAAATAGCTGCAAAATAAATTACCTTTGAAAACTTTAATCTCATTTTATTTTGAAACTCAAAAAAATACTAATTGTAGCAACAAAAAAGAGAAAGCAACTAAAACCTAGTAGTTCCACCACTGTGTTGACTCCATTTTCTATTGCTCCTCATATTTTCTATTTATTTCAAATTCAAAATCTGAACTTTTTTTATTTTTTCCCCATCAGGACAATCTCCAACAAATTGTATTTCTGGGCTTAATGAATCATTTCTATATGTATTCAAGGGGTAATGGTTCTATTCCATTTAAAAATCTATTTAAATAGAACAAGTAAAGTTTTTTTTATAATAAAATGCACTACTAAGACAATAGTGTTTTATTTATGAATGTATGTTCCTTTAACTTTCCAATTAAAACAAATATTTTAAAACAAAAATGCTACAATAATAATAAATGAACAACAATAATTATAATAATAAAAGAAAATACTTTTTAGAAAGAATGATCAGTGGATTTCATGAATTTGCATCTCATGTTGAGGGATTTTTTTTAAAAGTACATTCTAGTTTGAGCCAACATCATTTAAAAAAAAACTAAATGTTGCCCATAAGCAACAACTTAGCATTTAAGTGTTTCAAGACACAACTGAAAATATGCATCACCTTGTTTTTCAAGCAGCTTCATGCTGATTTACCAACCCATTCGAGCAGGAAAGAGCTTAAAACAGAGGTCAGAGCTGCCTTTCCGAGGTGGAATTTAAGCTAAACTTTCATATTTAAGAAAATATCTATTATAGAATTGCTTTTTGTTTTTAAACATGTTCCAGGGAATGACAGCCTGTTGGAGAAAATATAAGATGAAATTAGGGAAAACTTAAAGTAAAACATTATCCTGTAGTCACATGCACCCATATGGTGATTGACCCGTGTGGGTGGTGCAGGTTTTTGGGTTGTCCTGGACATGGAGGGTCAGTGAGAGGCGTGGCCACATCTTAGAAGTGCAGGTGACGCACAGTTCCCTTGAGCCTCATGCGGCCACCTTAAGGGACGTCATAAAAACGGAACCTACTATTGTCGTGCTTGTGGTAAGTGTATAGTGAGGTATTTGTAAGGATAACGGAAGTTACGTGCACTTATGACGTACAGGTGATGCTGTTGTACGACGGCCTTAAGCCACACTAGCCATAAATAAGCACACTGGCTCCTTACTGACTGCACACAAATGCTGCACGAACGGACTGTGCAGGTACCTGTAGGATGTCCACACAATCTATTCTCTGATTGTCTAATTTCCTTATGTCTAACAGTCAAGCTGCAAACACAGAACGCTTCCCTTGAACAGCACTTATGGGCCACTTGCCCCAAGGGCAGGTTTGGGGTATAAGAAATGAAAAATCCACACGACGTGCCTACATCTCACCTACTTATCCCTACGTGTTGTTTAAGGGTTCGTTACAATCTGCCCCGTGGAATGTGCATGAACATTTTCACTCTATGGGCTCACCAAGCAGTCTATGACCTTAATATTTTACAGGATTGCCCATTTTTGTCTGCATTTGCATGGACTGCTGCTTGAGCTTAACTTCAGTTGCAGTGAGGATGCAACCAGTACGTTTAGGAGAAATGTTTTTTTCTTTTTTTTTAACTACTGGTGAGGGTCGAGATGCTGTCAGTCAGACTTTACCATAAATGACCATTCCTTTTTACATTTTCCACGGTCAATTGTTTAAAACATGTCAATTTAAAGCTTCTGCATTTAGGAATTCTCACCTCCAGCTGCTGCCTGCAGATGAGTCAAAGTTAAAAGATAAGTAAGAAACAGTTTAGTTGTAAATTTAAAAGTGCAAAATTAAATGTGTTGCTCAATTCAATCAAAGAAGAGAACACTTAAGTTTTGTGGTAAATTTGAAGAAATCCTGACTTCCTCTTATATCCTAATGATTTTTGCTATAAAATCACTTATTATGATTGTGACTCCTTGTTCCACTGAGGCTTTGTAAGCGCAGAAGTATTGAGTTATTGTGATACTGAACAAACTCATTTAAGTGGTTGGGGGGCTATGATGACTCAGCAGAATGGCTTCACTGAACAAACATTTACTCCATTTTTCCCACAGCTACACGCACACAGTTCATGAGGAACTCTCCTTTTTTAGCCCTAAAAATAGCCTTGCTTTGACCGAATGACATCATGACAATGTACAGATTCATGCAGAAAGCGAGGACAGATGACTCGCTGGTCACATGATGGTGAGACATGGCCAGGAGGAGAGGAGGAGGGTTTCAGATGGAATTTCCCTCGCCTTGTCTTTTCTCGCTGACGTCATGCTCGCCGGGCGCTCAGACGTCCAACATGTCTGATGAGGTGATACTCAGGTAGTGAAGCGCTCACAGGGACAAACCAGTGGCGTGGCAGTTGAGGGAAGTTTGAAACTTCTCCTAAAAAGCCTCTAACAGAGATCATATAAAGCTTTTTTTCTTTTTTTTTTTTTAATTCAAGTCAACAAAGAAGGAAGTTCAGGAGTTTTATTTCTCTTTTCGCTGGCTGGTTCCTGCATTTGTGCAAGTCATTTGAGGATCCAGAACAGAGCATGTGATTGTTTATTTAATCGGAGAACAAATGAACATTGCCATCTTGTGGTCATCGCTCAGGCACCAAAACCACACTAATTTAGACAGAAAACGTCTATCATTAAGCATGTCAAGCTGGCAGACACAATAAATTAGTAACTGCACGTGTGGACGTCTCAGTGAGAGACATCTACAAAAGCTCCAGATGCACAGATGTGATGATCACATTACAACTTTGATACGATTACCAGACATTTCAGCTTTCAAAGGAGGATCACTTTGGATTCCTTCTCCTGGTGAGGCTTCTCTGAAAGCTTTTGCGAGGCTGAAGTGCAGCCCAGATAAAAGCCCCGTTCTTCTTTTTGTGAAGTCTAATCAATATCAAGGCCCATTAGGAAACACGGGCATAGATGTTGGGCAAGAAGAAGCATCTGATGGTCTCAGGGGCCTTTGTCAATACAGGGAGAACAGCTGTTCCCTGTTGTCCTTGCTCATCGTCACATTTCTCAGCTGCTCAGACTGCTGATTGGGTTTGGCATGTCTGTTCCAGGGTAAGAAACCTGTCCAGCTGCAACTGGTTCATTTTATGCTATGTTCACATCGGACAGGTGACGTGCATTCTTGGTAAATGGTCAATGGCGTATACTTCTAAAGCACTTTTCTACTTTCTTAGAAAGTCCAAAGCATTTTACAGTCACAGTCCCATTCACCAATGCACACACACATGCACACACTGATGTCTACTGCAGACCACTGGTGGCAAACTATAACCTTCAGGACCAACGTAGGGTTCAGCGTCTTGCCCAAGGACACTTCGACAAATGGGTACAAATGGCAGCAACCGAATATGGGATTTTCCGACCAGAGGTCGGCTGCTCTACCTCTGCACTGACAGCCACCTTGAACATACATTTAGCCCACGGTGTTCACAATAGACAAGCAGGGTGGGGCTTCTTCTAACCATAACCCTTTCCCTCTTTTTTGTCTGTTTATTAACGCATGTTAGCCACCTACAGTTGGAAGAGGCTTTATATGAAATGTGAAAGAAGTGCAAATCTCGCAAATCTTGCTCCAGGCTTTTTTTCACAGCTGTGTTCAATTATATGACAGACTTGGTGTCATAGAATTCAGTTATTAATTTCTCCTTCATGATCAACTTCAAATGGTTGGCACTTCTGTGAATTAAAAAGGGACGCCATCCATCTGTCACTGCCAATTCCGAGTACCTGACTGGTCAAAGTTCAACCTGGTTTAACTTGTGACGTGCGTTCAATGGCCACGTGTTTTGTACGTACAGTACGAAAATGATTGAAAATTTGCATCAGGAAACGCGAATGAAAGAGTTTGAACGCAGAAGTCTGAAAAGCACATAGAAGTACATTTACATCAACTTTTCTTTGGAAGTGGTCGCTTGGACTCACATTGCTGAGGGTTGTGTCAACACACCTTCAGAAGTGAAGAACGTGAAAGATATCATGATGACAGAATGTTCCAAGAACAAGGGCACGCGTTTGATGCAAAAAAAAAAAAATCCTCAGGAGTTTAGTCAGAAAAAAATCTTGTTTTGAATAACTGTTTTCAGTGAAGTTTCCAATTACCCACCAGCCTCTGCCAGTGTTCCCACCATGGGAAGACTTCAGTGGGAGGAAAGGGAGTTGGGGCAGGGTTAGTGGGCCCATCTGGCCATGTCTCTTGTGGGAGTGACAAACTAACATCTTGTACCTCTCCCTTTCCCTCTGCGTCATAACCGCCTGCTCTAAACCCAGCAAGAATTGGCCGACCAATGAGACACTGTTTATCTGTCCCACGATACAAGCATCCCAGCCCAAAAATGTAAACATCTGGCAAACATTCGGGCCTCCTCACAACATTTGGGGGGGAGGAAAAGGATTCTACACTTTGATAGCTATCATGCATCAAGTGGACTTGTAATTTTCCCAAAAAGTCACTTTAAACGGAACGAGATTAACAGTAAGTCAGGGCTTTGAGGTGGCTGACTTGGTTTACACATTTTCCAGATGCAGCACTGAAATGGGTCGCCTGGGGTCCGCTGATACAAGACGAGTGAGGACAAAACAGTCGTGCTATTCTTCTGCTGCTTGTGACTGCAAAATGAATGAAGATTTTCAGCATGCTCACACTATCCCAGTGGTCACATGCCAGCTGACACAAAGAAGGTGATCCATGGAGGAGTGGGGAGAACTTCTGACTCTGAGCTCCAATCAGCATCTCTAACATCACAGTTCATAAAGTTCTAAATGCATGCATCTTACATTTTTGCAATGTAAGTACACAAACATGTCACATATGTACAAAAATGTCAAAAAAATCTGAATTTAAATAACTAATAGAAACCATCAGGGTAGTTATTAAGTCTGTTTGGAACACAAAAAGCACAGATCCTGCATCACAACATGGTTTAAATCCCCACAGGACTCACCCTGACAGGCGCAGGCATCAGTCTAGCTTTTCCTCCGACTGTTTACTAAAAGTTTCACCGTCTTTCTGCAGACGCTAGAACTCATGTCGGTGGGAGGCTGAGCTCCAGCTACATCAGCGCCCCGTCACCACTTTCGTGTGCTTCTTGACATGAGGTCGCAGCGTTTTCTCCGGCAGAGACTGCTGATGTGTGGGGAATTCCTGGCAGTCACATTTTCCTGGGAAATGACTGGCCCCTGTCCGGCAGGCAGCAGGAGTTTTCGGTTTGAAGCGCCACTCCCGGAGCGCTTCACAGATGAGCAATAGGCATCGCTGGAAAACGATGAACTAAAAGTTAAACTTCCACGTCATGTTTGGTTTATTTAGAGTACAAAAAAATACTTCCAGGGTAAAAACGGCCGTTTTCTTTTCTTTTTTTACGCAGTAAATAATTTAGCACCGTATTAATGAGCTGTAATTCGCATGCGACAATATGAGCCAAATAAACTTTCAAAATATGACCAAGTAAAAACAAGAAATATGTCAGCCTGACACGCTTTGTTCGCCTGTACTGCCCTGACTCATGAGTGCTGGCAAAGGGAGATAGGAGTTGCAATGGGCATCTTCCGGGAACGTCCAACCCTGTGAGATGAGGTTAATATGGAAAAGCTCCTCGTCGGGCGGGGTCGACAACAGTTTTATTTTTCTTATGTATTCATTTATTTTTTATATAAAGACACATTTGTTGTTGTTCTTATTTTCCTGCCTTTATAATACCATACAGTTTTTGCATAGTTCAAAACAAAAGAGCGTTCCCATACCGGGAGTCGAACCCGGGCCGCCTGGGTGAAAACCAGGAATCCTAACCGCTAGACCATATGGGAGCTGTTAATACGCATTCGGTCGGCTTTGTGATAAATAGTCAGTCCCCTATTTTCAGATTTGATTTCTCAGTTATTATAGCTGTACTTAAGTCAACGATATAGTTTTAGTTATATATCTTTGTTTTTCATATATATGTACAAGCGTGCTACTTTTATTCTTGTCATTGTTGTTTTTACATTGCACAATATATAAAACCAGAAGCAAAGTCTCCATCTTGTGGTGTGCACTTGCTATACCTTCAGATGAGAAAATACTGTGTATACCAGTTGCTTTGAAAAAGTTTAAATAATCTAAATGAAAGTTTTTGAAATTCATAATAACAACACAAAAAGGAGGAACAAAATGTAAACAATGGAGATCATTTAAAAGGAATTTTCTAATCGTCGCCGGTTGCCAACCAGACCAACAAAATATCTGCGCAAACATATGACGTAATTTCAGTAGAATAGTTCAAGTGTCAAATATGGGGTACATTTGGTTTTGCAAAACACTCAAACCATATTTGAACAAATTTTCCTAAGCCAAAATATGAGAAATGTTTACTTTTTAAAATTGCCTTAACATTTTGCTTTGATTTCTTTGACTTCTGCCGGTATGCTCCTCAAATTGTGCAAGACTTAAAACCAGCAAACCCCCCTTTTTTTTTACAATGTGGTAGAATCTGAAGACTCGGAAAGGAAGCCAAATATTTGCTAAACTAGTAGCAATCGGCGACTAGCTAGTAGTCAAGTAAATAAAGATTTTTAAAAATCCATCACTAAAGAAAATCGCATATTTGTCATAGAGTCGATCTGTTCGCACTGATATGTCAACTCCGGCAAGACGACGTTTAATGAGAGACTTTAAACGGTAAGCGAAAAAGAAAACGAGAGAAGTAGCTATTGCTCATGTTAGCATGTGTGTTAGCTTAATTCCAACCTCAATAATATATCAAAACTGTGTGTTTAATTTAGTGTTTTTGAACCTGGCCACTATCTCCATCATAAAAAGTCGTACATATAGAACTCCCACTGAATTAGCATGAAATGTAATAACTCGTGAGTAAACTGCAAGGAACGTCACTAGTCAGTCGCTTACCGGCTTTAGCATGCTAGTCGGTACCATAAGTAATATTCAGGTCGTGTACTATTGAATTTCGCAACTTAAAACATCAACTTGTGTGTAAAACGTAACTTTCGTTTGGAGCTGTTCGTGTGTAAATTTAAAAAAGGGTCGTCTCGCGGGGCTCCCCGAGTCTAATGATGTAAAAGTTCTGACGTTTAAATCAGGAGCCAGATGGCCCTTAACCTAGATGAAAGGGTAAAGTAGATCGCTCCAACACTGATCAAGAAAGCTTCTGTCCTCGGACAATGATAGATCATCACTTAAGACTGAGGATCAGCAACCATCTGCCATACAGTAACCGAAACGTAAAAGACAGGTGGCTCAGGTGGCCTCAGCACATGGTTTTCCTTCATGTTCCATTAAGCTGATCATTTAAAGGTCCATGGCTTACGACTGTATAATGGTTCATTTAGGACTTCACAATTATGGGGAAAAAATGAATTTAATAATTAATTAGGTGAATTGCATCGACAGCGGGCAAGGCTTTTGTTCAGTTTGACTTAAGTAGAGCTAGTTGAAAAATATTTAGTTATATTAAAAGTAAAAGTTATCCTAATTCTCAAAAATACTCACAAACTTAAACAGATTAAGGATTGTAAATTATTTTACACTCGAGAGACAGGTTGTACTTGATCCCGTTTCTAAAGAGTGTAACTTGAAATAAATAACTATAAATATTAGTTTCATTAGGTATTTTCTCAAGTTTTTTCTCTGCTGCTCATGCCAGGCTGCAAGAAGATCCTCCAGCAGGAGTTAGTGGAGCCCCATCTGAAAACAATATCATGGTATGGAACGCTGTCATTTTTGGGTAAGTTTGGGTGTTCAAAAACTAAAATACATTTAGTGTATCTGTTAACTTTAAAAATAAGTTCATTCAATTATTTACGCTTTTTTGTTGTTTTGTTTTCGTCTCAGACCAGAGGGGACACCTTTTGAAGATGGTAAGGCTTTTATGTTAAATACTACGTTTTTAAAAAGCTGTGTTTTACTGGAATTTGAAAAAAATAATCCCCCAGAGGATGTTCATTTGATGTATTCTTTCATATTTATTCTTTTCAGGAACCTTCAAACTTACCATTGAATTTACAGAGGAATATCCCAATAAACCTCCAACAGTGCGATTCGTTTCCAAAATGTTTCATCCAAATGGTATGGCATAATTGTAATGATGCATAGAACTGAGAACATTCATTTTCCTAATATTTTTGATGCTCTCTTGCAGTGTATGCAGATGGCAGCATATGCTTAGATATTCTTCAGAATCGCTGGAGTCCAACCTATGATGTTTCATCAATTCTAACTTCTATACAGGTAATGAATGACACTAAATCTTATCAATATATATATTTTTAAAGTAATATCAAATCTAATCTGCTCATCTTCCTTTTTCTTCATATTTAAAGTCTTTACTGGATGAGCCAAACCCTAACAGTCCTGCCAATAGCCAAGCAGCCCAGCTTTACCAGGAAAACAAACGAGAGTACGAGAAGAGAGTTTCTGCTATTGTAGAACAGAGTTGGCGTGACTGTTGACTTTTGATTTTCATTGGAGTCTGATCAGCCCAGAATAAACCAACCATCTATTAAAGCAAATTCTCAGAGATGACACATTTAAAAAAATAATAATCCTACAGTATGCTTGTCCTATCACTGTTGCTAAGTTTGTTTGCTGTTGTGTAGTGGCATTCACTCCTGCCAAATCAAATTGTTTGGCAAAAGCAGATGTTTAAGTTAATGTACCTTGTTATATCTGGGTTACTTGTTCTTGAGCCCTGACTGTTGACTTTTTTTTAAAGACAACAGCCAGTGCAAAAAGTTATCAATTCTCTACCTGTTCAATTATTAAGTGAACTGGCTGAATGACATGGTGACAATTGTGTTGATGTGCTTGCTGTGTGGTTTGCTGTGTAGATGATGACATTTTATATTTAACAGAACATAAAAATGATGGGGGGGTTTTCTAATTAGCAGGCTATTTTTTCTGTCTGCAGACTGGAAATCCTTTTGGATGAATTAAGAAAGAGAAGTTGCCTGATGTGTTCCTCTAATTCTTTTTTTTTTCTCTGAATAAATCTTTTAGCACAGCTATGCCTTTTGACTTTAAGAACTTTACAAAATCTCAATTTTCTTTTTACCTAAAAACAAAAGTAGCCCTTTTAGGAACGTGACATCTTGTATTAAGCCATAAACCGGAAGCATTTAGGTTCTGGAAGATCCAAATGCTTTAGGCTTATGTGGAATATTTGAACGTTTTTTAACCCCCTACCTTAAAAAAAATCCGGATAATTGCTGAAGTGGGGTGATGTTTTGAGGAAAAAAAACTTTGCACTGGTAACCCATGTAACAAACTGTACTTTATCTTGTAAATAAAAAAATAAAATAAATGTGCGTTTCCTGATGCTTCTTTCATTCACAATATGAAAATATCAGAACTAACTTCAGCGTTGACTTTGTTTTATTTATTTTTTTTCTGTACTTACAGCTGTGAAAATGAGCAGACAGGTCAACTATACTCAAACACACTTAACAAAGATCACAGTTTGAAGGAGTTTTTTTAATGTATCTAGTGCAGCTCACTTGATATTGAGGTGTTAAAGAAAAAATGATATTGCAGATTTATTACAGTGCGACTGGTAGGAGACTGTTAGCTACGGTTAAGCAATAATGCCGTTTTAATCCTCACATTATTGGTGACTTGTCCAGAATGATCCATCCATCTTTATCTGCCTCCATATTATTAAATATTCACAAAAGTTGATTTTAGTGACAAAAGCGACAATGACTGAATTAAGGCGATAACGTATTGACATTAAGCTCAGAAATATAAAGAGGAAAAAAAAAAAAATCATCTTACAGTCTCCTGCTAAAGCTAAAGGATTTAAGGAATGCAAAAAGTTACTGCTGACCAACGCATTGGAAGTTTGCTACACAAAGAGTGTACACAAAAGTGCAGCTGCACTAGAAGTTAGACCAGAGTGGTTCCATGAAATGACGATGTGACTTCAGTGGGTGGCCTGAGGTTTAACAAGCTCGTATCGTCCCACCTGTCCTTCCTGTAAAAGCTGATCGATCAACTGGTCTTTGTGAACTTTTCGACTCACAACCAGAAACCGCTGCCAACCCTGTCCGTATGATTTGCTACGTAAACCATATTTCTGAGATATCTGGTGAATCTGTTTGCGTTCGTCATTGGTGAGGTCTGTGGAGAAGCGCAGGTCGTCCTGGCGGTCGGAGGTGGCGTAGTTCCGGATGATGTCCTCAATGTCGCGCTTGTTTAACTGAGTCCCCATCTTGTCCGTGTCCATGCCCAAACCTTCCCTGGAAAACTGCTCTTTGACTCTGATCGGCTCTGCGATACCTTCCCCGTCTCTCCCCAGCCCACCTCCCTTCCAGCCCATCTTTCGGAGCAGCTGGTTTCCAATGTTGTCCTCCTTTATCTCCTGCTTCATGGCCTCCTCGCTTGAGCGAGCCAGGATCTGAGAGCGGGATATTGCATCACTGTGTCCATCCTTCCACAAGTTGGATTTGACAACCGCCTGGGTCTGTTTCAAGGTGGCCAACGCTTCCTGTGCTGCAATGTGCTTAACTGTTTTCTTTGGCCCAATTCCTGCAGCGACAAATTGTCCTTCAAGGTAAACTTCACACCTCCAGCGATGATCTTGTAGAACGGAGAACTTATAATCCGCAGTTACTTTATTGAACTGAGCAGTGTCATTGATTATACAGATAGCATTGTCAGAGTTTTCCAAGATCACCAGCTCACTCAAATGCTTCTTTCGGCCAGGTTGCTGGCCAAAAAACCCGCTACAGTCAGACCGATTGTTTCCTCCCAAGTACTGTGGGTCTGGTTTGTGCTGGTGGTGCCTTTGTCGATGTGCTTGGTTTATACGAAGCTTCCTCACAGCTTCCTCAGCTGCAGAGTGCTTTGAGCTCTTCTTACTCCCCGTGGCCTGTGCTACCATCTCCCCCTGCACAAAAACACTGCACAGCCACATTCCATTGCTGGGTATGAGATCAAACCTGTAGTCTATCTTCATTCGATTAAAAGCGGCAGAGTTGTTCAATATGCAGATTGCGTCATGAGCATTATCGATGACCACAAATTCCGTCCAGTGTTTACCTCTGTTGGGTTCGTACTGACCCTTCGAGCTGGACGTAGATTTATCGTCTGGGCTCCGAAGTGCCGGTACGAGAGCTGGTGTCGGGGCGTAAGCCTGACACACCACCATGTCGTTCACCGTTCCATGTCTGTATTTACGCTGCACAACACGGACCTCCACTGGTTTCAGGAAAAGTTTCACAGCTTGCTCAGAAGCTCGGTCCCTCGCTCCATTTTTACTGCCGGAGTATCCAGTAGCAAGATAAACGCCTTGACATCTCAGTTCACAAGCGTAGCCATCTGCCGGTACCTTCCTGTTCTTTGGCAGGTCAGCCTGAGGGATATCCTTCAGATTGACATAAATATACTCAGGGTTTGTTTTGCAGGCCTGGATGCTGCGGCTCAACATAAAGTTATAGTTTGGTGTGTCACTTCCAGTCATCAACACAGGGTCCCTAAACGCTGCTGCCATTGCATTAGACACACTGAAAATCAGCCTCTGCTTTTCATCAAGTGTTGATTGAGATATTGGACCAGGCTGCAATGACTCAGACTGGAACATGTTCTGGGGACTGTTGTAGATTTTGCTAAATGGCCTGCTTGATGATGGTCTGTAATGATGACTGTACCCCAAACCCTGACCTCCGGAATCCCAGCCTCCTTTTCTGTTCCCACCGCCATAACCGTTGTACCTCTGGGGCTGAGTATAAGAATCTAAGCTGCAGGTGGAGGCATGGGCTTCATATTTGGCTGTATATTCCTGCTGTGTTTTGGCCATGAAGTTTGAAGACACACCACTTCCATAACCAAGTCCACTACCTGAGAAAATATCTCCATCACCATCTCTGTGTGATCCCCAAGAGTCTGATGGATGCTGTAGGCCTTGATCAAGGAAGCCCTGCGCTCTGCCGCTGCAGGATGGCTGAGAGTCCCACTGCCTCGTACTGTGAGACTCGCTCTTCCTTCGCTCCTTATCGTTCTCTTTCTCATCAGTGCCCGTTCCTGCACTGGTTCCACCACTGACAAACTGAACCGGCTCAAATCGAGGTCTGCCACCAAATTTTGTCACCGGCATTTTTCTCATGGGCTCATCTCCTGCAAAACAAAACACGATGTTAGAAAACAGAAGGCTGAGATGTTTCAGGCACTAAACTGACCATAGTCGTAACGTCTGTTTGCAAACAAAAGATAAACAACAAATAGTTTTTTTATACATAGCGTCAACGCAAAATCAATCCATTCACTTTATAAATTTGCTTTATTCCAATTCAGGGTCACGAGAATGCTGGAAGGAACCCAGCTACTGAAGAGCAAAATCGGGTTGCACCCTGGACCAGGGGTCTGCAACCTGAGGCTGCAGAGCCACAGGCAGCTCTTTCATCCCTCCGTTGTGGCTCTTTGTCTATGATGAATAACCTCTAACTGTTTAAGTTAATAATAGGTTGGTAGCTTTAGTAATTTACTTTAGTAAATTAAGTTTTGTCATTTATTTTTAGCTTTTTAACATACCAAATAAAATAAAAAAATTACAGTAAAATGTTGAATTTTCTCTCAGACTAGTTTATTATTAGAATAAGCATATCCTCTGCTGCACAACAGTGTCTAGATAATGTTCAGAGGACAAGTTCTTACAGTGTATAATTACACGTATTGATCTTTTAAATGCATTCAACACCAGTATTTTTTTTGATAGGTGTATTTTATTTTTTTAAATGAACTTGTATGTGCTGCTGTCAAAAACGTAACATAGGTTAAAATTGTTAAATATAGAAAAATATAACATCTCTATTTAATTATTAACTCCCACTCCGATAATCTATTGAACTATTTTCAAAGTGCTTTCAAAGCCATTAGCCAAAATTGTAAAAATCTGTTGTTTTCTAGGACACAGTTTCTGCAGAGTTCATCAGAAATTCATCTCTGAGTAGTTGGTGGGACCAATGGTGCAGAAAAAGCCCACCCCCACTTCCCATCACCCATCTGTTAACACTCTCTGCTGTTAGCTTATAGATCCTCATATCCAAAAGTGAATTGCAATGAAAAAGGTGAGCAATACTGAAGCTATCCAGCTGTACAGTTTTGAACCAGGTCAGATGAGGAAGACAAAGATGTACATGGATCCATTTGTCTACAAGTGAATGCATCAGAATAGAGCAGAGTAGGGAGCTTGTGGGCGCCATAGTAGCTTCTATGTCACAAACAAGCTTTTTATAATAGCTTTTTTTTTTTGCCTGGTCCTGAATCACAACTATTTCAATTAAGAAAAACTCAGAAATGAAACTTTAACCTTTTTTTCCTAAATAGAATGAGAAAATATAACAAAACATTGAGGTGAATCTTTAAAAATTACATTTTATAAATGAATGGAGTAATGGTCACAAAACCATAAATTAAAGTGTATTTTCCTTACAGTGAAGGTAGACTTTGCAGCTCTTGCTGGGTTTTGGTCAGAAACAAACTGGACCAAATGGCTCTTTTGGCATTAAAGGTTGCAGACCCCTCACGTGAAATGTTTGACAATCCATCACAGCCCAACACAGAGACAAACCCACACTCATCTGAGAAAGAATAAAGATGTCATTTACAGAATCAACTCAACTTGGAGCTGTCCTGGATCATTACAGACAGCTTCAGCACAGTTTCAAATGAACTACTATTTATTGTTCCTCTTTTAATGTCCCATGTCTATATTTTCTGGAGGTTAAAAACTAGAAGTTGATGATGTGTGGGGATAATTGTAGTTGACAACAATAAACCAAAATAAATCCAAGTCACTTACTTGCATCAAAACAAGAACCACTGGATCTCTTTTTTGCTTCAGAACTGGGTCTCGGGTCAAAGGAGGGCATTTCGCCAAAGTCAGCCCCTTCTGCCATCACCAGCAGCATCCAGCTCATAGCCGGGCCATGCCTGCAAAACGTTCCCAAAGACACCGGTCAACCTCCGGTACTGCCTGTGGCACCGAGAAGCACCACGTGGCAAAACAGAGACTTGCGTAAACAAACACAACGTCTTAGTGAAAACCTTTAGAAGACTAAGCGGCGAGGTTTCACGCTGACGCAGTAAACTCGCAGTAAGCGTGCGCAACATTTAGCGGCAAATTCCAGAGGAGTTCGCGTTTTAGTGTGGTTACCTGAAGGTTAAGCCCTTGCTCCGACTCCCACCTGTGACATTCCGCCGAAACCAGATCACAGGGAACAACTTATGGAAGGGTTTCGTCGCGCTAGCTTCTTGTAGCTAGCTGCACTGACAGCCCACTGTTGCCGACTAGCATTAGCCACCTAGCCGGCTTTATAGTCTCCAAACTAAAACAGCCGCACTTCAATTAACACCCGTTTTTGGAAAAGATTCCCGACTCTGTAATATCAGAAACCTACAGAAAAGTCTAAACTCCTTCAGTGGACTTAATGAGGGAGCAGCTGGCCTCTACAGAGACACGTCGAGGTGGCAGGAAGCGTCCATTTTCTAGTTCCAGCCGCAGCAGAATCATGGCGTCTGTGAGCGCAGGGCACAGGTCAGCCGAGCGGTTCCTACACTGACACAGCCATCTCCTGCGTGGATCAACGCACCGGCCCGGCCGGGTGAACAAAACAAACAAACCCATACATAAAAGAGATACTAATTTGCAATTTACCTGCACCAATGTGGATATATGTAGTTTTTATTCAATTATCCCCACAAACATGCTTAAAAATAATGTGACACAAGGATAATTTCATTTATTTACTCAACAAATTATTCAGAGTGACTTCTGAGAGAACCAAAGAGTCGTTTTTATTTAGAAAAATAATGTCTCCTCTAAAATCTAATATTTTTTTTTATTTGACTGAGGGGATGTCTCAAAGCAAAACAATTAAAGAAAATACAGAAATAAAACAAATAAGAAACAATCTCGATAAACATAAGATTTTCAATCTTGTTATTGGCTAAACTAAATTTGGACTTAAACAGTTTTATATATACATAAACAAATAATTAAAAAAGCCCTAGAACTTTATAACAATTTTTCTTTTCATGTTAGACAATCTTCCTCCCGACCAGTTTTAAGTCACTTTTTAAGCCTGGCTTTTATCACACAGTAAATTGGCTTTTCCTTCTTTTATTCCACTGCATTGTAAGTTATTCTATTTTATTGATTGTGAAGTATTTGTGCTTTGTTTGGCAGCAATGTTATATGGTAAATTTTAAACTATTCCATGCATATCTTAGTTCATTTTATTGCTTTTACATACATTTTTTTATTTACGCGATTGTATTTCACTTAAGCCCTGCAGACATTTTAAGTGCTCTATAAGTAAAGTTGGTATGGTATATGTCTACTTTAATGGTTTTAAATCAGGTTTTTCCTATTTTTTGTGTCCCCTTAAAACATATATGTGGTTTTTACTGTTGCTACCTATGTGCTAAAATACTAAAACAAATCTTTTCCACCAAAAACACAAAAAAATTATATATTTGTAATCCTTGATTTGTTTTTTGTAAAAAATGATCTTACATGTATCTTACCTCTGTATGTCTCTCCAGAACCAAGCGATCAACACTGGAGGTCAGTGCAGCTCATTGCACATCTTTGTCCATCTTGTGACTGAAGATTCATTTTCACCATAATCTGGCGCAGATTATGCTAAAGATGCTTTGATGCCTCACTGTAAACCGCACGTCAGAACTTCTATATTCTAAGCAGGATTTTATGTTTGTTGATCGTTAAAAAGACTAATATTTCAAGAATTATTGTAAGATTTTACTGTTACAACTGTAGTTTTATCATCTGCATTTTTTTCCTCAGAAGACATCCTGCTGTATTGAACTATAATCTCAAATAATGTTAATAAAAAATATTGTATCATAAAAAGAAAAATAGAAAAGACATAGATCTAGGGCAAAATAGATTAACAGACACTAAAGAAAGCTTACTGTGACACTATAGTTGTCCAAAGAAGAGAGAGAAGTCACATTTTGGGGTCTATTTTTTTATTATCCAAAACGTACACCATGGGAATGAAACTAAAGACAGATATTGATTAGTCTTGTAATGTGGGAAAGGTTTAGACTACAAGAGGTGACGACTGATACTAAAAAACAGAAAATATCTGGAAAAACCTGAAACCAAAATGTCGATTTACACCCAGCATCACATCCAAAGATCATAGGTAATAAACAACAAATCTCCACTTCAATACACAAAATATATCCTTATAAATTATATAAAGCACAAGTATTTTTTAATACTTTTTCTCTGGAATTCAGTTGAACTTCATCTTATACTAACATTTGGCAAAATGGGATCTTAAATTGTGGGACTGAGCAAATATACATATAATAATATGCACCATTTTGGGGGGAACATTATTGAAAGGAACAGATTGTAGTTCAGGAAATAAAATCAAGCAGGGCGAAGAGCACAGTAATATGTAAACAAATACAAAAAAAGATTTGCATGCAAAAAACTAAAAAACCAAAGCTATAGAGAATAGGCTGGTGAGGTGTTAAAGCACAATGTGTTGTAGAAAAGGCCATAGCATGTGACCTCCATGGTATTTAACAGTGTAAACATGGGAACCACAAGGGTTGCTTTGGTTCTTAAGTGACAAATTTTATTTTGGTGCGTGGAGAATGAAAATTAGATTGAAATTGTCAAAATAAAATTACATTTTAGAAAAGGGGAAAAAAAAAAGAAAGTGAATCTGGGAGCGTGGTGCATTGAGTGCTTCAGTCCTCAATTTATTCAACAGCAAACCTTTAGCTTGTTTTTGTTGTTTTACACCCACTTTGCATTTGGAACATTTGAACTGATGCCACAATGGCAGGTTTTGTTGAATCACAGATTAAAAAAAGCGATTCTAAAATGGATGACCCCTCGCCGCCTTTTGTTACTATTATTCTTGCTATATACATTAAGACATGATAACAGATGCAAACTGTGCCTGGTTCCCAACCTGCCTGAGTTTAGAGCTTCTTTAGGTGGTCAGAAATACCATGAGAGTCCACATAAGGCCATAATTCAACAAAAAAAAAAAGAAAAACAAAACGGATGCAACGACGATAGAAGGTTGAAACGGCAAGAAAAGTCAGGAAGCGGTAAAGGGAGCTCAGTTCTCGCTGAAGCGGCAATCCCCCTCTTCAGGTGGTCAAGACAGATTAAAAGAAGCTAAAGAGATAAAGAGAAACACAGCAGCCTGTTAGAGGAGAGCAGATGCTAACAGAGCAGATACACAGGTGAGTCTGAGGGAAAAAATCATGTTAAAGTGTGCATAAATAACCAGAAATATGTCCTGAAAGCGGGAAAAACAGTCAGTAAAATGAAAAAAAAAATCAAAGGTTAGAATATTTTAGTGCACATAAAATAAAAATGATTGTCCAAACATGTCTAAAAAGTGAGAGCATTCTCTCATCAGGTGCAGCTAAAGTGGAAAAAGGTGTTAGTCAGCACTGTGCCTTGCAGGAAAAAGAAAGATCAGGATTAAATCCAAGCAAACACACATGATGGAGTAAGACACACTGAAGAACGGGGTCCACAAAGCCTCCGGTCACATTTGGGGTATCTGTGCACATAGTCTGCCCTCTCAGCAAAGCTGGAGTGCTGAGGACCTACTCAGTGCAGAGCCAGGGATTACTGCAAAGGAAACCACACAGAGCAGTGAGCTCAGAGCGGGGGCGAGACGCCTCTGCCTTGGTTGAACCTTTGATGCAGTTATTTTTGGCCAGTTAAAAACAGCAAAGGTAAGGCTGAGTTTAAACATATAATTTAAATCTACTTTGATTTTTAAAAATCCCACGCTGATTCATCTAGCTCATTTGTATTTCAGTTAAAAAAAAAAAAAGGTTTTTAAATGTAGGAACAAAGAATTCTTCTAAAGTTCTACCTTTGTTCAGTTGGAAATCACTAGTTACCTAAGCAACGTTGTGGAAAGGCAGTTCATTAACATTTAAAACAATCATAGAATAAAGCATCTAATTGAAAACTTGACTGGAGTTGGATTACGTGAATCAAAATCGAATAAACGCACCAGTTTAGCATGGATACCCAATAATAACCTGAAGGACTGAAAGAAAGCGCATAACTAATGTCAATGGACATCAAAATTGGATGGATTAAGTAGCACAAGACAATACGGATTTTAATGGCTGACAAAAACCTAGATGTGAGCCAACATACTGCCTCATAAGATCTACGGGAACCACAGACAGATGCTTCACTCAACAAGTCTCCACTAGCTTATTAAACGGCCTTCTACAGGCTAAGAACAATGCTGTCTTACACAATGATACCCACAGCTGCTTCATTTGATGACAAACAGGTCTTTATTTAAGAGAAATAGTTTTGGGGGTTTTTTGTTATGCAATGTTGACATAAACATCAGTGGTCCCTGCAGGAAAACGACAAGCTGTTGACTTGCCTTTAAGATGTGCCTTCACAATAAGTACAAAAAGAGAAGTTTCAATTGCACTGAAAACACTACTTCATATATTTTGTTTATTTAAAAAAACATCACATTTGGGAATAAAACAAAGTGCAAATGTGGAAGCTAATACTAGTATGCATATAATACATGACAAATAATGAGGTATGAAAGAAGATTTGGCTCACACGAACTCGTGCACCTGGCTAAAGAGAAGCAGCGCCGACACTGGGAACAGAATTCAGTCTTCTATGAACAACAAAAAAATAAATATCTAATATTATTTTGAAGATGTCTTATTTCTAGGAACTATACGGTTAATTCTGGTCTCCTTTTTCCACATAGATTTGGATAAAAAACAGATTAACAGGCCTGATGGATTTAAATTTAGAAAAAAGATTTTAAGAGCCACTCTGGTGAACTTTGTGTTTTTAACATGATCTTGTGGCATTGTTCACATAGAAATTTAAGCTTAAAATTGCATTTCAGAGTATTTCTTTATTCAAATTGTTGAAAGTTAGGAGCAGATAAAAAAAATACAGGTGAATTAGTAATGAACCCCTGCTGCTCTGCAGAATCTATGCTCTAGAAAAAACTCTGGTTTTGGCTAAAAACGGCATAGTCATTAAAAGACCACTGGGAACTCTTTGAAAATAAATCCAATAATGATTTGAACAGGACTTTGAAATCCCACTCCAACTTTATGTTTGTCTGTTCTAGAATTACTGCCAGTGGTCTTTTAATTATGAATATGTCGTTTTAAACAAAAAAATAAATAAATAAAATAAAAAAATCTGCGTTGTTTAAGACATTTTCTTCAACTCGGCAGGTCATTAGAAATTCACATCCGAGTTGTGGGCGGGACAGTTGGCGCAGAAGGTATCGTCCAGCTACATTCACCATCACCCCTTTTGTTTACAGTCTCCCACTAGATTATAGCACCTCACGATCCCAAGATAATATAGCGTAAAAAAAAAGGAGAGCAACATCAGAGCTATCCAGCTGCACAGTTTGGAGGCAGATGCCAGCTCAGATGAGGAAAATAAAGACGTTAATGTTTTTATTTGTCTAAAAGTGAATGCATCAGAATTGTAGCGGTGAAGTGAGACTATGGCCCGCCCATGGCAGTTGCCGAGTCACAAACCTGAGCTTTTTCAAACCACCGGGTTTTCATCTGCACCTGATACATCACGATTCGAATATAGAAATACTCAGAAACACAGCTTTAATCTTCAATTATTTTGCATATGTCTTCCATGATGAAAAAAATCCAACAAGAACGTGTTCAAGACACAATTTTCATTTGAGCGAAGCTTTAAAAACGTTCCAGATTCACAGGTCAACGCAACGTTTCTCTTTAGCCTCAACACACATCTGCCTGTCACACCAGTAGTCATGTTTGTTAATATTAAAATAAATCCAATTCATGCAAAGAATCACTAAATATGACACATAAAAAATGAATATACTTCTTTATTTTGCCTTAAAAAACATCAAAAGCTAAATGAATGATGGCTTGAATGAAAACCTACAAGCATCATTCAGGTGAGGAAGGGTGATGGCTAAAAGAAACAAACAGGAATGGCCAACATCTTCCACAGGACATTGTGGGGGTGGGGTGGAGGGAGACGTGAGGGAACGTAAGGGATGATGGGAAGGGGGGTTCATTCACAGCAGAGTGGCCGTAAGGGAGCAGGGGTTTTTTTAAACAGGGATCCTTAGCTGGAAATAAGAGAGAAGCTTTGTTATTGTCTTTTTCAAACAGTTATACATCAGTGACAGCACATGAACATGAGGCGCATTCACAGAAAAAACATGCTTTTGAAGGGGTTTGTGCATGAACATGAAATGATAATATTTCAAAATAACTCCATAGTATTTTTCCCCTCTAATGAGCTCAAAAATCCTCTTAATTTTAACAGCAATGATGTTTCAGACAGACGTTTTCATTCAGTGGGACGCGCGTCCCTCTCTGCTCTTTGTCCTTTAGTATGCGCTCCAAAGAATGATTGGTGTTGTTCCTCATATGTCTAAGAGATCAACAACACATGTCATCTCTTCAAACAGAGATGTGTGCCCTCAGGCTGTTTGCTGCTCTGCTGTGAGCTGATGGTCTCTGTTCAGGCCTGAATGGCTCTTTGTGAGGCTAGGGGGCGGAGTCAGGAAGGCCTGGGGATGACCACATAAATAAAGCTCATTGTGGATTTGAAGAGGCAACAGTGGATCAAACAGGGACCCTGAAAGTCGGTTGACATTTAAACCAATGCATATTTAACCAAGTTTTGTATCAGCACACAGACAAAACAAGTTGTTGTGCAAAATCAGGGAAATAAATGTGAGACTGTGATGTCTTTACATGGTTTACAAAGTATCTTCTGACTGTAAATTTATGACAGACAGAATTTGTAGTTTTCCAGTCAAATATATTTGTACAACCTTCAACCCTTTAACAATGGAGCTTTAGCTCCAGTGTTGCATCCTTTCTAATATTGTAACTCTATATACAATCAGCGTAAATCAGCTGGTTTAGATTGATTGCATAAATTAAGACTTTTGGTTTTTGGTATGTCAAAGAGCGAGTGTTATTTAGGGGTTGCCGCCAACATCTCTGGAGGGAAAGGGTTAAACCAATGCAGATCATTATTTTTCCTTTTGGTATTAATCACATATAAATGCTCCCAAACTGAGTGCGTCGTGCAACATGCAGCTGTTGTGGAAAAAGTTAACTGGAAATACTAAACTAAAAAGGTGAGACATGCACTGAAAGGACGCACACAAGCCAAAGAAGCAGTAGCAAACAGCTGCCCATTGGGAACAGAAGAAAAAGCAGGACTTTTGCCTGAAGATTCATTCATGTGAGCATACAAGGTCAATCCCATCATTATTCAGGTAACACCCCTCCAGATTCATTTACAAACTATCAACTTGCATCTGTTGAAGGAGAAAAACCCAGCCAAGACCATGGTGTGAAAAAGTGAATTTGGAGGTAAATATAAATAAAACTGGAGGAAGTGAAGCACAAAGGCCCTCTCAGTGCAAATGTCTACTTCCTTTTTTTTAATTTAAGGCACATTGGCTTCAACACAGATCCAGGAGGTGGGAGTCATAAAGGGACAGACATGGTCAACAGGGTAGTGGGGACTGCAGCTGAACACGCATGAGATAAGTTATGACAAACAGCTTCATACACCTGTTAAGCAAAGGTAGTATTGGGAAGAATATTTCTTAGTAAACCATCATTAGATGGTAGGCAAATGAGTTACATTTCTTGTATTACTCAGTAAACTACCTTTATTCATAGAAATTCTCGCAGAAATAAAGCCTTTAGATTTCACATTCAGAGAACAAAGTTTGCTTGATTGGAGATTTTTTTTTAATCTTCAGACTGCACTGCCTTGGGCTTCACTTATTTTAAGACTTTGATAATGAGCTGTGGATATTGTTAAGTATGTCAGCATGGGATTAGAGACCAGCTACAGTTTCTGAAGAAAACATTCAGATATAAAGACTTATTCTATGACTTCTCATACATTTCCAATTGTACAAATGTTGAGAAGAATCACTAAATTCTTTTGGTATTGTTTGAATTTTGATAATTTCCTTTCTGTTCTATTTGGTCCAAAACAACCTGCTTTTAGAGCTTTATGAGGTTAAATGAGATCTTCTGCACCTGGTGAAGTGAGGGGCAAAGTGCAATACTTACTTTTTCCTTTCTTTATCCCTCTTAAGCGTAGTGGAGCCCCCTGCCTGCTGGGCTTGGTTCAGCAAAAGCTCAGCTGCAGTCTTTTTCTGTTTGAACGTGTTGACTTCATCATCCAGAGTCTTTTTCTTCTCCTCTAGCTTCTTTTTCTCGTCCTGGTGGAGCTTCTTCAGACGGTCAAACTTCTCGTGCAGCTATGTTGTGATGAAAGAAACCTTATATTACACATGAGTATTGCAGTCGATGTGAGTAAGAGAAGTATAGGTGAGAATGGTGGGCACCTCCTTCTCTGCTTCTTTGAGCTCTGCCTCCTTCTCTTTAACTCTCTGGACAAACATCTGTCTCATTTCTTCTTCTTTCTTCTGCAGTTCTCCCATGAACTCGTTCCGTTTCGCTTCATACGTTTCTTGCAGACTAACAAGGAAATGGAAATATTCAAACAAACAAGACACAAAGACAATCCCTGATAGCAGCAAAAAAAAAGCCATCTCGACTGTACTACCTAAAGGGCTTGCTGTCAGGGTCTGTATCTTTGAAGCCCATCTCTTCAAGTTTACAGCGGCGATAGAGCTCGTAATGCCGTGTGTGGGTTTGTTCTCTCAGGTCCTCCATATTGACCCTGATGAGCATTTCTCTCAGTTTCACGAAATCACAGTGGTTTTCATTTTCCACTGCAAGACAGAGGAGAGGGGAGAGAAGCACAAACATGTTTAACTAAAAACACACCACCTTCAATGACACACACAAGAATGACACAGTTACAATGACTTTAAGGAGAAAAGAAGAGAGCTTTTACATCAAATAGTATTGTACAAAACAGGGGAGATCTGGGCTTTTTCTCTAATTCTATTCTTAGATACCACGACTCCACAGAACATGTGGGATCATGTGAGTACATATCACAAGTTTGGACTGACCTCAACTGAAGCAAAACAAAGATTTCATTTTTTTTTAATATGTAGTTTAAGGATGATCATATTTCTGTGAACAGGGTGAAAACTGTAAAAACTGAGAGTCAGACATCAACCCAGGCTTAAAAAGTTCAACCCCAAATTTAAATGAATAAAATCTTCTCAGCAAACTCACAAGGACAAAGTGTCAGAGCAGTGTCCGCTCAACACAACCTTTTATTACTTTTCAACATTCTCTATAGATATCAATGAAAACCTTAAAAATTAAAAATCCTGAGCAAAACAAATATATTAGTAAATCTCTAGAAAAGTAGCTGTTGGTTTAAATGACATATTACTAACAGAATCTAAAAAAGTTAATAAACACTTTTTACTGTTGTAGGTCAAAAGTTTAGACACCTGCTCATTTAAATGAGAAGGAAAAGCACTGTCCAAGATGACAATGCAAATTGGTTAGAAAATCTGTAGTAAGAAGAAAAAATTAAAAATAAAGGATTGCTTTTGTGCACTTTTTGTGATTAGAGCCCATATCATCACCAAAATAGTACGTTAAAGTCCAAAGTCCTCCAAAGTCCTCCTGTCATAGATTCCTTTCACTTTTATAATGTAGACTATGAGTTTGATCGTAAAAGGGATTAACTAAAGTTTTACATTTCTGACCTTAATAAAGAAAACAAATCACAGAAATTTGGTTTGTGTAAAGGTTGACTTTTTGTGTCATTCTAATTTTAACATTTTAGATACGCCACACTATAAAGACCCGAACTTGCACAACATGCAAAATGGCTGACTAAAACAAGCTACATATGGAGCCATCTTAAACCCTGTTACTTTAAATGTAAACGCAAAAAGCAGGTTGCTGCTTCTCCTGTGCAGAGTGCAACTGTCCTTAGACCAAGTGAAGTTATATAACGGTCATGTGTTTTACAGCAGAGCACAAGCAACAAAGACAGGGAGTAGCTGCAGCAGCAGCAGCTTTGTCATGAGGGAGCGTGCTTCATTTCCTGTACAGGATGTAACCCGGGCTTACCCTGCACCGTCCCCCAGGGGTACTGCCGAGCCTTCACCATTTTATTCCCAATCTTCACTTCCTCTGTGCTCCCCACCACAGCGAAGGGTAAATGGCTCTGTGAAGCAGAGAGCAAAGAAGGGTAAAAAGTAGCGCTAGAGATCTGAGTCTAGAGATTCTCCAGAAACGCACTCATAAAAAGAGCAGGCAACAGACACCAATCAACTTAAGAGGTTTTTAGAAATAAATGAATGCTAAACTGTTTTTTTTATGAACAGGAAGACAGCGAAGCAGGAAGACCAAACGCAATCTGCTACATCTAAAGACTAGGATTAATAAACAACAGCGAAGAGAGCCGTGGTTCACATGTTAGAGAAGACAGGCTCTTTCCTGTAGTATTCTGTGGCTTTCAAACTGTCTGAGCAGTTAAAACTGTTCTGATTCGAATGACAGGCTGCTTTAGTAAGAAAGTGAGGAAAAGCTGTGGTTTGTAAACTTAATTCCTTTAAGTTTAAAGTCCTACTCCAATCATATTTTGAGCCATTTTAAAGCGTTCGTAGTGATTTTTAAAAAATGATTTTTAGCCAAAATAAAAAAGAACTTGTGTCATTTTTCAGGACACAGTTCAGCAGAGCCACAGTAATTCATTAGAAACCCACCCTAAGCTGAGGGCCGCTGGCGGGGAGCAACCCCATTTCCCCATCATCAAACATACAAGTGGATGCATCAGAATGGAGCGGAGCACAAGAGCAGTGGCCCAACCTAGCATTATTTCTATGTCTACAATCTCTTTTAAATGGCCTTTTTTGTCTGCTCCTCATTCACGTTTCAATAAAGAAATACTCAGAAAAGCAGTTTTAAGCTTAATTTTCTTGTCATTTGCCCTCCATCATCAGAAAAATGCCACAAGAACATATTCAAAACATCAAAAATTGTATTTTAATCAGAGTGAATCATTAAACAGTAAAGCTAGCAAAGGTAGAGCAAACTAAAGAGGAGAGTCTTACATTCATGGTGGAGTTTATCTCTGCCACTGACTCGTCATCTGTGGGGAACTGGTAAATCTGGACTCCATTGCTGACCAGCTCACTGGTAATTTTGATTTTAAATTTGGCCAGTTCGCTCTTGGAGATGGCATCTGACTTTGCAATGATTGGGATGATATTAACCTGTAGTGAAGAGACAAACAGACCAAAGTGGGACAGACTTACAAGGCAAAGATGTTTCAGGCGTCCAACTAAATATAAAGTCACAGGGTTTTGGTTCTTCAGAGAAACTGAACTTTAAAGGTTCATCTATAAGACATTCTGCTGCATATCTGAATAGTTAAGCTTCCACGCCAGCTGAATATAGACCGGATTCTAGCAATCTCTTAAAAAGGTTTCAAGTACACGTTTCTGCTCCAAATTTAGATTGGAGTAGAAGTGTTTAGAAAAACAAATGAAATGTTAGAAACACAAATCAAACTACTCTGGAGCAACAGCTCATTAAAAAAAAACACTTGCCATGTGTCTCCCACACAAGAACAAATTATTAATACTAAATGTGTTTAAAAGTCTAAACAATTTTTAAGTGCATTAAGTGCATTGTTAGAGGGCCCAGTGTCTTGCTTAGGAATACCCCTCACCCCCCAGCAAAAGCAGTCTTTTAAACACCTCCCTGCTTGTTTTTCTAAACAGAGGAAGCTCTGGCCTGGTTCAGTTGCTCTGGCAAACACTCAGTGATCCCTTTGTAGCAGATCAAAAAGGTTAATGTAAATGAGCTTCCAGAGGAAGGAGCTCACACACGAGAGGCAGAAGTCACAAACCGTGCATTTCAACAGGTATGCAGCAACCAAATGTGTCCAACCCCAATAAGACTTACCACACGAGGGGACAGGTCAGCTGCTTCAACTCAACTATTTATCAGCAAAATATCAACCTGCAATATTTCAACACATCTCTGGAGTTCAAACTAAAAACACTAATGCTACGTTCACACCTGGCATGTGTTGCGCCACCCGTTCAAGAGCGCAGGTTCTTGCTCTTTAAGAATTCGGTGTTTACACCGCACTGTCGCTACCCGATACTACCCCATGCACCTCCAGTTGGAAGAGGCTTGATGTGAAATGTCGAGGCGGTGCAAATTTCGTGAATATTGCTCCAGGCTTTTTCTTTAACAGCTCTATTCCAATTTACGAAAGACCTGTTGTCATATAATTCCAGCCGGGCACAAACCGCAATTAATATCTCCTCTGTGATCGATTTTCAAACAGTTGGCACTTCTGTGAATTAAAAAGAACAACATTCATACATCACTACCAAATCAGAGTCCCTGATTGGTCAAAGTTCAACTGGTTTAACTTGCAACGCGCGTTAAGTAGCCGCATGTTTTGTACCTAAAGCCCTAAAATTGACTTAAAACTTTTGTAGCAACACATGAGCACAAGGGTTTTAAAGGTGAAAGCCCTAAACACGCACATGCGCATTTACATAGACTTTTAATTGGAAGTGGTCACTTGACTGCCGGTTGCCAAGAGCAGCGTGAAAGTAGCATAACACAGGCATGTGATTGATAAAGCAAACCTGACCTTGCTGTCGAGCTTTTTCATGGTCACCAAGTCCAGTGATTTGAGCGAGTGTCCAGTTGGGGCGATGAAGTACAGGCAAGCGTGGATGCGGGTGTCATGGTAGCTATGAAGAGTGCGCTTAATTTTGAGCTCCTCCTGAAGATAAGCTTCGAACTGGGCATCAATGAACTCCACAATCGACTTGTAACTGAACAAGAGAAATGGGAAACCGGTTTTAGCATTTCCTGTTCTCCCCTGTTTTGTTAATTCAGTTCCCTCCTGTAAAGCACATCATGAATTTGGTAGAACAGTGCTAAACTGTCTAGCTTTATTAGCTTCACTGAAACATTTAACTACACATGAAGCATGTTTCTAATCTCACAAAAGTTAAATCAGATAAGAAAGAATTAAAAACTTTTTTGTGTGTGCCATGTGTAACCTTAAATACCGTACTCTATAAAGTTTCTATAAATCAAGCACGATAGCGTTAATTTCAAATTATGCGTCACATTTCCTCTTGGTTAGCCTCTGGAGAGACATTGTGTAGAAAAGGTTCGTTTGTTTCCAGGGAAACAGACAATCACTCTTGAAGTTATGGTCTTTATCCTAGACAGACTTACCTTCATAGCCTTAAAGCTAGTTTATTTAAAAAGGGGAAATACAAGCTAACAAATTATACTATTCCTTATATAATTGGACTTCCCTACCTCAAGAGAGAAGTTTACAACTACTTTCTGGAGTAAACATGCAATAAAAACCCAGTGGACACTTACAACAACTAAAAGCAGGTCCAGAAAACATCAACCTCTAACACCAGGAGGCAAATCCCTTCTATCAGATTTATTTTTTAAAAAAAAGGAATAAAGACCAGAATTACATCTTAGAAGCAAAAATCCTCCAAGCCCTCAAATGTTATGACAACAATTCTAATTTTGGCTGAGAAAGGCACAGAATAACAGAATGATTTGTTATAATCATACTTTCCATCCACTCTAATCTGTTTGCTTTACCTGTCTTCTTTATTTATTTGATCTCCAAAACCCACTGTATTGACAACAGTGAGTTTCAGGCGCACGTTACTCTCCTGAAGTTCGTAAGTGTTGGACTTCAGGGTGACTCCTGGTTGATTGTGCTGGGTAGCCTCCCCCTCAAACTTTGTGTTGAAAAGTGTGTCCATCAGAGTGGATTTGCCCAAACCGGTCTCACCTTAAAAAGAGAAAACACAAGAGCTCTCCATTTGACAATGTGCAGCATTTTAGTTCCCTTTATCTCCAAACAAAACACACAAATCACATACACTAAGGAATAGAACCGAGTATCACTGCCAAAACTTCAACTTCATCAGATTTTGAATCACAATATTAACCATTAAGTTTGATTAAATGTCAATTTGATACTCTTCTGCTAGAGCAAAAACAGTTTTGCTTGGGAAACGGTTTTCACATTTATGCAACACAAAGGTGGAATTTTCATTTTTAAAAAATCTCTCATTTGTGATAGTGACCAATGAAATATGAGAAATTATTTAAAATAAAAACAATATCATACATTTGATGAATTGCTATTGCGAGTAACTTTTTTTTTACCTGCCCAACCACTGACATCATTTTGTACAATCTTAGCTAAGATTTAACATTTTGAACAGCGTGCATGATATTTAACTCTTTAACCCCATAGCTTTAGGTCTGTCGACTACTGCAATTGAATCACAATTAACATAATTCCAGCGGATTCTGAAGCAGAGAAACAAAGCTTTGCACCACATATTCATATGAAAAGTAGCTATTCTACACATCAGAATAAAAGTACAATATTTATTTTTGTTTTTATTGTTTTATTATTATGAAAGTATAATCAAACAGATAAAATAATAAAGATTGTTTAAGCAGAACTTTGAGAATCTATCAAAAATACAAGACTTAGTTAATCAGAGCTACATATTTTCTTCCAATAAAAAGGTAAAATGTACATAAATATAAAATGTCAAAGCCAGCTGACTCTCCATGACTAAAACAAAAATGGATTCCATTTAAATTGGGTTTATTTTACAACTTCATAGAAATTAATATTTTTTTAAGCACAACACCCACTCACCAACACATAGAATGTTGAAGCAGAAGCCGTGATTGACAGACTTGTTGACCAGCTGGTCAGGCATACTGTCAAAGCCAACATGGCCGGACAGAGGTACAGCGCGAGCTCCTTCACCCTGAAAAGAAAGAACATCATGAAGCACAAGCTTTACTTTCCATGCGTTTCTTTAAGAGTTCCTCACAGCTCTGAACTCTTTTTAGCATGCAAGTATTCCAGGCTCTGCACCACAGCACAGAGAAACAACCGTGTTACCTCGCCTTCCACCATATCTGCTCATGCTAGAATGTGAGACTACATTCAGGTGAGGTCTCATTCACTTCCTGTTTTCTGAGCAGCTTTCTTCCGTTAGTTGAGGCAAAACAAAACCACACTGTACATATATGGACAAGTGTTGGTTTCAAGTCAAACATGAGAACGTAAAGCAGGACGGAATAATTATTTGGAGGGTTTTTATTTTTTTCTTTATTTTAGCTAAACTTACAAAATATATGGACAACAAACTTAGCACTTTGTGTTGACAAAACTATTGCTTACACAGGAAAAGCAGATGATGTAGACTTAAAATGTAAGAAGATAAAGCTTCATAGTTATTGCAAGCTCCAAATGGACTAAATAGTGATGCCAATTTGCAGGCTTTACTGCCTTCCACACATTTAATATGTGCTTCATAACTTTAAAATAAAAACTTTGAATTTCACTGGGGTGATGATTTTATCTCAGAGTTCAAAATTGTGCAAAAAGGCATAAAATCCAACATAATTTACTAATTTAAGAACATTGTTAGATTTGAGTTCAGGCAACATCTAAATTACATGACAAACATTTTAATCCACTTGTAGATTCTTCTATGGAAGCCATGTGTGCATCATCTGAACTCTTGATTTTAGGCTGATTGCACCTTTGTTTCCTGGACCAGAATAGCTCTAAAGACAAAGCACTGTTGTTGCACGTTTGGGGTGGATGTCAGCTTGCTTGTGAGTCTTACCTTGTTTGCCAATGTCTGCATTATAAGCTACAGGAAAAACAAAGAATTTACATTGCATGCCAAAAGCCAGAGCTCTCCGCAAGCTACAATGAACACAACCAGCCATTATGTGGCTGAACATAACACAGTGTTGTCCAATATGGTGATGGCTTTGACGAGGAAAAAAGAAAAACTGAGGGTAATTTTAAAATAACTGTGCAAGCTGGTTAGAAGCAGCAGATCGTTTTTAAAGGGCGGGATTAGGGCTTAAATAGCTGAAGGTGTGTGGGGAAACTGAGGGAAATGAGAGACTAAACAGTTGATCAATTGCAAGAATCATCTCAACTTCCTCTCAACATAATCTGTTTTATTCATTGGACCAAAGGGATATACAACTGGACAACCTTGCTATTCTAAGCACTCCCTCTAGACTAAGTGGTTTCCTTTTTCCCTCAAAAACAGGGCAGCACATGTTCCCCTAGCATACCTTAAAATCGCTCGTTTAGTTGCTATTTTTATTCACAAATCGCAATCTATATATTGCTCGCGATTTAGACAACGCCCGTTTGAAAGTTAACGGGATTTACATGGAGGAACATCACGGAAATGAACGTTGAAGCGGGTCTGAAATGGGGGCGTTCAGAATGAATGGCCTACAGGAGAGTTTTATTGATTAAAACCTTTCAAAGATACGACTTTTAACGCGACGACAATGAAATCCTCAAATTCTACCAGGCGCAGTTTCGTTAACGAGATAATTAAGCTAGCTGTTACCAGCAACAATATAACATCCACTAATAGTGAAAAAAAAATAATAATAATAGAAAGGTTAAGACCGGTTATTTCGGCTTTTTTTTAATTCAATGAGGAGCTCTAAGCCTTATTCAATGTGTTTTTGTTCGTTTTTTGGGTTGATATAATGACATAACTGTGGTTTAGCGACGATGCCGCGAATTTCGGAAAGGCACAGAAATACGGCAAACTCCTTAATGTAATATCAATATTTAATGCACATTAGACGTCAAACCCACTCATATTTAGACAATGAAGACATTTTAAAGGAAAACTGTACTTACAGCTTGTCTTGCTATCTCGGACGAAGCCATGATGCTCTCCGTTAGCTCTACCTCCAATGTTCTCGTTTAGCCTCGCAAACTGAGCCGCTCACGCTACTCTGAAAGATGGCCTGCTTGGAATGTACCATTTCATCCAGTGAGCTTGTGTGGAAAACACAGAGCTCTACATTTGCTTCTTGATTACAAGAATAGAAACCAGAAAAAATATAGAACCACAGTCTCTCTTTAAGACAGATACATGTATGCAACAACAACAAAAAGATGCTTAAAGAGCACAATCTTGTGTTTACCAGAGTGAAGCCATGGTTTCGCCCGATGGAACGGTAGTAAATGGAAGTCAGAAAGAAATAAAGGGGGGACATTTAGCAAAATGTTAATTGCCTGTTTGCTGAAAGCAAACACAGTATGTTGTTGTAATTCTTAATTATATTTTTATTTTATTCGTATTCTGCTTATTCGTATTATTAAGTATTATTCCGTCATTTTTTTATCGCTTCTACTCCTACAATTTGTACGATATTACATTGATTTCAATTGTAGTTTGTAAAGCTCAATTGGAAGCACAGTGAGATTATTTTTGGTACACATCTGTACTATGGTTTATTTATTATGAATATTTTTATCCCATAGCAAATGAATTGATTTTTTTTTTTGAAAGCTTATATCTCGAAAAGTACTGAACATAATGCTACATGATTATCTGACAAATAACCTCATGAGTTGCTTTACATAATGTTATAATTGTAGCTCTATTGCGCCACCAGGTGGTCAGTGGTGGTATAAAACGCGTTTTGGCCTTGGCCTCGCATACCGTTTGACGAAAGTTAAAGCTTTTTTTCCCAGGGATTCCTTGGATGCTAGAGAAACTTTTTGCCTCTAGGACCGCGCACTTCCGCCCAACTAGATTTTTCACTATTAACGATTTTTCGTAAAACACGTTTTTGGCTCCCTATTCAATATACATTTGTCAAAGTTTACAAAACTCTGTACTCTGTGCCCTATTTGGAGTACCCCGAATCCAATGGTGCTACTCATTTTGCGCAGTGATGTAGCGTTTTCGTACAGAACGCGATGCAAATCAGTAAGGTGTGGTCACAAACTTTACAATGCTTCAAATTATTTACATTAAACCCAATCCTCACCAACTTTGCTGTATAACATCTTAAGAGTGTGCTTAGTTGTTGCACAAGGTTTTGTGACGATTGTCCAATAGGTGGCGCTGCAGAAGCTGTCACAGCGTTTAGTGCAATATCTCCAAAGCTGCTTTAGCTAAAATGCTCAGATTTTGTAGTTTTAATGGAATTAGGTTCCTATGAGACATAAAAAACCGAGCCGTCCTACGCCACCTAGTGGTGACTTAGAGGGTCATTTCACATTCAGGATAAGACCTTTAATCTCCTAAACCAATGCAGATATCAACATGCAACCACTTGCAGTTTGTAAAGGTCCTTAGTGAGATTATTGGTTTACAATTTCGTACTATTTAGTGTTATGATTGATTTTATTTGAATTTTTAAAAGCAATTTTTGTGCCATAGGAAATGAATGGAACCCACTTTGAAGACCAACATCTTGAAAAGTACAATGCCCAATGCTATGAAACTTCTTGAGCAGATACTTCAGAGAAATACATTTATGCTTTAAGACTTCTTGCTCCATTGCGCCACCTGGTGGTAAATTGGAGGAAAAAAAGTGTTTGGGCCTTAATCTCCCGGAGCATAAACCACAGGAAAATGGTGTTGTTCCCCAACGATTCACTGGATACTAGAATGATATTGAATATGCATCTGCAATCTGCAACTCATAAGATTTTTTTTGCAATTTTCACTTTGAGTCTTTATGCCACATAGTTTTTACGATCTTTGCATAACTCTGCATCTTTCTTATTTGCACTACCGCAAGTCCAATGGTAACACCCATTCAGCAGAATCCCATTCCGTTTTTGCACAACACGTATTGAAAACATAGACAAGAGTGGTTGTCAAGTTTGCGACCCTGCAGCTTCTTAACAAATTCACATGACCTTACCAAATTGTACAGACTGCTTCCTCAGTTGAAGAGTAAGCGCAAGAGCACTTATAACAATGCTCCCATAGGTGTACAACATATTCCAATGTGTTTCCACTCATATCTCAAAAATTATTGACCAAACTCCATGAAACTTTACGTGCCAGTTGTACGGAAGGTCTTTAACACTTCCAGCTTTTACATGTTTAGACACATATCAAAAGGAGTAGATTTATTACAAAGACCTGATCCACTCTGACTACAACGTGCCATTAAGACATTCATAGGCAACAACATTGAATCTTCTATCCCAAATCTTTGTAACCATAAAGGATGTTTTCATGTAATGCGGTAAAAGCCTCTTGATGGATATTCTATTGAAGTTAAAATATTTTGCCCAACAATTGATAAATGTCGTCATGAATTGAAAACAGTTCACATGTATTTAGTTAGAACCACAACCTTTTTTTGTGTTTGAAGTTGTAGAATCCTGCTGCTGAGTGCTTCGACTTGCTGTGAGGGAGTTTGTCCTGTAGATGTCACTCTGGGACAAGTTTTAAGTCACAACACCGATAAGGAAGTGTTTCAAAGTGGTAGTTGTCTAGAATATTTCAGTTCATATTAGAAACTTCAAACCTTTGCAGTGTGGTCTGTTTTTTTTGAGAATAAGATTATTCATCAGGCAAAGTTGCTTGTCTTCAAATCCTTTACTCATAGAATGCTGGGTTCATGTCACCACTGTGACAAACCTTTGTTATGTTTAATGCTCAGGCACAAATGGTGTACTGGAGTGGACATGTTTGTAAATGAAAGAAGTCCTGTTTGCTACAAATGGATACGTCAAATGCTTTAACCTAATATTATTAAATGAATATTAAAGCACACATTTTTATTGCCTGTGCAAAACTGTCTGTAGTTACTGTCAAGTGCAAAGGTTCTTAAAAGAGGTGATGGCAATATATGTAACAAAATTGGATTCCAATGTGGAATTTAAACAATTGTTAGTTATGTTCAACAATAAGCAAGACACATGGATGTGGTACAGTAGACCACATTCAAAGTAACACAAAGTAGAACATTTGACTATCTTGTTTTGTACTTGCATCAAATAAACCTGCAGCATCAGAAGGATGTTATTTGATACAGTGTCTTTTATTTTGAAACAAACTGTTCCTTGTGCCTTCTAGTAGGCACATCATCTGAATCAGGGATCCCCAAACTATGGCTTGTGGTTACAGTCCGGCTCAACCCATGAACAAGATCAGAAATATGATTGTCTTTTTTGTTTTTTCCAATTTTACCACACGATAGAAACTTGCATAGACATGACATTTTATTTCACCCTTCTGCAGTGTGTGCCCCTGTCTGAAAATCACCAAAATCCCTGTCAAATAGAACAGAATACAGACCAAGACCAAAACAAAGGGTAAATAGATTCCTGTGTACAAACTTTTGGCACTCCAACCTTCAACAAGGCATTACAATGCCAACAGTTATCAAACAAACCAAAGAAAAATCTTTTATTACTCTACTCCAGAAAAAAAATAACATAAAAAAAATAATTAAAACCCCACCACATCGAAACATTTTTCACAAAAATGTCATCTTTTTTATGTTCAAAACATGCAAATTTTGCATGTTTCCCTGTTTTATATTACTTTATAATTCATTTAATTTCTATGTTTAATTTCATTAAGTCTTTTCTTGATTCTAATATTATTCTATACTGATATTAAAAATACCTTTTCCTTCAAACCACTACATGATATTTTTACGTATTTTTTAAAACAAAAATGTGGTCTACTTTCTGTTTTATGTTTTTAAGTTCACAATATGCCAATGTTGTCAGTTACATGCATGTTTTTTTGTCTTTTCAATTTCTCTCTGCTATATTCAATTTGTATGCTTACTTTCATTTATATATGTGAACTGCAGACTGCAAGTAAAACACTTCTAACTGTTTTAATTGCTGTAAACCTTATTTCAAGTATACTCTTACTTGCATTTCTACAGTTGTAGTGCAAAAATACCTACTGGAACTATCCCAATGTTACAATTTTTTAAAGTAAAGACAGCTTGTTTTTTTTTCCACTCCATCTCTGTCCATGTATTCCTTATTGCCTAGCAACATTGCAACAGAATATAAATATAAGTTCTTTGTAAACATATATGTAGTTGCCGGACCTGGAAACATTGAGTGCCAAATCCAGTTCTTAACAAAACATTGAAGACTGAAGTAGAAGGTATAGAGTAAAAAAAAAAAATGGCCTTTTAATGAAAGTTCCTTGAGCTTCCTGGCTCCTTCTTTACAGGAACATCCTGCAATGTGCATATCCCAATATCTTCATTTTCAAACTTAAACATGACAATGTAGACAATATTTTGAACATCAGTGTTGAACTTAAAGGGAGGCAACATTAGACTTGATATTACAGACAATTACTATTGTTTTGTTTATCCCATTAATATTACAACCAAAAAGATTTGTCTGTGTCATGTTGCATGGTGGACCTTTGTGTCTGTGTTACTTTCCATTGTTATACACTACTGCTTTCTTTCACTTCATTTTCTTTCTCATTGTTACGCGTTTCCTTCTCTTACTTGCTTCTTTCAGTCAGTTCACTTTTCCTTCGACTTCTCCTCTTATGTCACCATCTGATCATTTTCCTGCTTTCTTCATCAAATTCTGTGTAATCCTTTCAAAATTAAAACGTTACTCCAAAACCAAATCCTTCTTTAGTGGTTACAGACTATTCTAAACACTTACATGTTATAAATTGAGTTTATTTAAATGATCTTTTCTGCTTTCTAAATATACTTGATTGAAAGCGGTGATATTTTACCAGCTGTGGTTCTGTATCGACAACCTCTGTTGGGTTCCTCAATAGAAAAATGTTTATCCCTGGATCAGTGTCCTTCTGCTTGGTGTCTGCTGGGCTCTTGTCCTTATCTTTTTTTCTTATCTACGTGATATTCAAATAAAACACATCACATTTATGTTAACATAATAGACAGGAACCGAGGCAAACATAAGAGAAAACTGTTTTTTGCAAAATGATTATAATTCTAGCACAAAATTATGTGAAAATTGTAAATATGACAATTTTAATAATAATAAAGAACAAATGCTACATGTTAAACAGTATTACTGTCTTCTATCTGGATATTTGAACTATATGCATTCATGTAAACACATCAATGTTTTTTGTATAAAATACAAAAATAACAAAAGTTGTATTCTCCAGCGTAAATCTATGGAAATGCATAACTTAAGTCCTTCAATTATGTGGTAGTGAGCATGTAAAGTTGACCAAATAATCAAATCAAATGTTGCAATACTCAAATAGCATGATCTAAAAAAATCATATTAATGAATGTTTGCATGAACTAAAAATAAATAAATAAATAAATAAATGAAAAAAAAAAAAAAAAAAAAAAAAATCAGAGCTTAAGCAAGACATATGAGCAACATCTCCAGAAAACGGCTCTGGTGTATCTTACATTCTACGAAAACCTAATCAGATAAAACAACATTCTTTCATCAAATTGTTTGGTCTATATATCTAGATCCATGCTAACTGTAACATGCCAGTACAAAGTACAAGTGATAAACATTTATTACTCAATTTGCAGTATGCTGAGGTAAATAAACGATTGCCATAAAATGCATTTTATCCCTTTAAATGACATAAAAGTCGGAATTTCTGATTGTTAATTTGTGTCAACATTCTTTGAATGGCAGTATAATAGACTAAATGTATCTTGATTGTCATGAAATTGTAGTTAAAGTTGTAGTATAAAAGATTGATAAATGATTTTATTAGAAGGAAAAAAATATTGAGATGTAAATTCATTTAAGTTAATTTGACATAATAAATGTAAACTTGGACAGAACTGGATTTCCAAGTATGTTATGGTAGATTTTGTAGGATTAAAAGACATTTCTTTCATTGTACATTGAACATAGGAAACATCTGAGATTTGCTTACGTTTAACCTTAAGTCCTTTTAGTTACGGTAAAAAACAATTATCCCACAAGCCTGCAAACTTACTGTAGAATTTTTGCAGTGATATGTACAAAGTTTTCCACAAGGCGTCACCGTGGCGCAACTGTTGTAAACTTTGGACGTTTTATTTTGAAACAATGCGTATTCGATGTTCAGTTCCGGTTTTAACAGGAAGTTGTGTGCGGTGCTTTTGTTCGCTCTTGAAACCTGCAGGGAGCTCATTCGGACTTCAACTCTTGTTAGGTTCACTTTACGAAATGGCAGCTTCTAACTTTTCATCAGTTAGGGACCTGACTGCAGAGGTAGGAGCGAATTCAAGAAAGACTTCACCTTTCAAGAAATGCTAAGCGGTGAAAGTGAAGATTGTAGCACAGAAAAAAAAATAGGAAACGCACTGAGGTCGTTTTTAATGGGAAAGATGTAACTGTAGGGCAAGAAAAAGTTACTTTTGCTTTTGGAGCTGCAGACGAAAGCGGAGTGATGAAGATTACACGCGATGAAAAGTGTCTGGCTGAGATTGGCATGGAAATGACGGAGGGCAAAACATATATCGTGAAGAACTTTGGGGTTGTGAGTTCTATGAAGGGAGGAAGTGCTCAGCTATATTTAAGGCCAACTTCCAAAATCTATCGGTCTGGGCCGATCCAAATATCACACGACATCGCAGAAAGAATGGAAGTGAGTTCCAGCAGCCTTTTCACAATCGAAGGAAGGATTTCTGTCGTAAATATTTATCTCAAATTGCTGATGTGGTGGAAAGATACTATCGCTTAGATTTGTTTCAATGTTGAAATGTCATCAATTACGTTTGATATTGGTTGAAGCCGAACACAATGTTCTGCTTTTTGTTTTTAGAAATGCTTAGTATTATGTGGAATATTAACTAATGTGAAATGGTGATTTTGCTACTAGGAAGAGCAGTTGTGCTTGCAATGTAATGTATTGTTTTCTTTCCATAGTAGTACAAAAAACAGCAGCAAATTGTTATAATTGACTCTGATTTAAGTCTCATTTCTATATCAATTTTATATTTATGCTGTTTGTAACTTGTTCTTTGACAAACTCCTAAACTGCTGTTGTTTAAAATATTGATTGTGTGAACTTTGAAAGTGATGTGTAGCTTTAACATGCCATTTTTGTCAAACCACTTCTTCTGCTTAGCTGTCTGCAATACGGAGAGTCCAAACGGCAGATGGGCCACTTCCAGTAAGGGTCGTGGAAGTCTGTTGAAGATGGGAGCCAGGTCCCTGTGACATTGTGGAGGGAGGCAGCGCTTCAAGACGTAGAAGCAAACATGATTGTCTCCATAAGTCATTGCAGACTGACAAAGCATCCATCATTTGGAAGCAAAGCTTCATCAACACAATATACAGAAATAAAGGTTGGTGAAAAGTCTTTATTTTGTAACATGTGTTAATGTTACATAGCCGACAGAAGATTCATTAAAAATAGGTTTTGTTAACGATCAATGAGAAAAACAGCTGTACTTTATCAGTTTCACAACTTAATTTGGGGTGCTCTTATGATACTGTGCTTTCTTCCTTTCAATGTGGTATTTCCAGAAAAAAAATGCAGTAATGACTGTGAAGCTAGCTTAAACTGGAGAAACAATTTCAACAATGAATGTGCAGTGGTTTTTTCCAGAAGGACTCCTTTGTGAATGCCATGTATACTGAAGTGATTGAAAGCAGGACTCCCATGTGGTCCCTTTTGTGTGTTAAAGTCTAAGTAACGACTTTGAACGACTGAAATGGTTGTCGTTTGTGTGTTGGTTCCCGTTCTGCAGACATTGGCGATATAGTGCATGTGTGATCCTTGTGGATGAGAGTTCATGAAGAACTGACACTGCTATAGTTGATTAATGTCCACTTGATTATCTGAGAGAATATTATATTTCTGTGTTTTACAGGAGGTGCCAGTACGTACCAGGCAGATCACTCTCACCATAAATGGTGTGGCGCTGTCCATGAAAGAGGTGCTGATCAGCACTGTGGAGGGAGGAGATCTCACAACATCCGTTGACATTGTCAAAGAAATGGCTGCTGGAGTTGACCTTGAGGACATATATGACTTGCTGCCTTTAAAAGTGAATGTCAGTTTGGAAGGAGACAAAATAGTCCACGTGTATCACTAATTTGGGGTACACAATCCTTTCAAAAAAAGTACTTTTCTTGTGAAGCTGTCATGGGGAGTGCAAGTGTTCCAAAACATCAAAAACTTGACAGTTGTACACATTTTACAAAACTTGATTGTCAGGGTTGACATGGGGACACAAAATGCAAACGGCACTCATAATATCAAAGTCTCTGATTTGTTTCATAATCAGGAAAGCAGAACATGAACTTATGTTGCTACCAAAACCACACAACAACCAGTGCAATGGAGACAAGGACAGGGAGACAGAAGGAGATGATGAGACAAGTGGCAACAGGTGTGCCACATTAGGGAGGGAGAGTCAAGAGACCTGAAAGGAGAAGACATGTGAAACACAGGAAGCAGGCACTATCAACAAAATAAAACAGGAAACGTACAAACAGCAAAAAACAACCATGGTCCTGGGTCCAGAACCCCACAGTACCGC